>OZ038501.1:97534669-97692169 GCA_964036315.1 Acanthosepion esculentum | reverse complement strand
GTAATTGCTGACGCGTTTCGTCCAATGTGGACTTTTTCAAAGCAAGAAACGAAATGAATTTAATTAAACAAAGAAAATTAATAAAAACAAATAACAGAGTGTTCTTAGCAACTGGAATGTAGGAAACGCTATTTTCAGTTAACAATATGAATATATATATATAATAAAAAAATTTGAACACTAATATTCCATGGTCAGAATTTATTCCATTGGAAACGTAAAAACGATCCAATTCATCAGAGCTACAGATTGAAAAGCTTTTTTAATCTGGATGTCTGATGAATTGGATCGTTTTTACGATTCTAATGGAATAAATTCTGACCATGGAATATTAGTGTTTAAGTCTTTTTATTACATCCTTACTCTGTCCTGGACATCGAGTTCTACCTGGATCATATCCACTTGGAATTATTTTTATACATATATGTATGTGTATATATAATTGCATATGTATGTGTATATTTACCACTAATATTGTCTATATATATATATATATATATATATATATATATATATATATGTGTGTGTGTGTGTGTGTGTGTGTGTGTGTGTGTGTGTGTGTATGTATATATATAAATATAGTTTTATATATATATATATAAATATAGTTTTATATATATATATAAATATAGTTTTAAGGTGTGCTATATTTATGGATAAATAGCTCAATATCAGAGACAGAGCGTATGTAAATATAAAAGTGAACATTGAAGAACACATGTTTTTTTTGTTTTGCTTTTTTTAAAAGAAAGCATTTCTCCCGAAACCATTCGTGAGTGTCACTACCACGCAATGTGTTACATGTGTCCTCACGATTACGTTTAGCATGAAACAGTTTGTCGCCTCTGAGTGTTGACTTCAATGTTCACTGTTATATATACACACACACACACACATATATATATATATATATATATATATATATATATATATATATATATATATATATATATATATATTGTGTGTGTGAGTATATATAAATATAAAACATATAAAAATTAACATATGTATATATAACTCACTTTATTGCAATATATTTATATTTATATATAGTCAAACCTAATGAGCCAGACACACCTACCGACCCTGACGATCTGCCTAAGTGAAACCTTGGTAGGTGTGTCTGGCTCATTAGGTTTGACTAGGTTTGCTCTACGCTTGTATTGAGCTCTTTAGTTAGTTGTTTACTCGTATCGGGGTTTTTTCTTTGGGCCTTGAACCTGTATCTGTGCGATTATTTTCGACAGACTTTCATGTTCCTGGCTCTTTCTTTTTTTAAAACCTTCTTTTCCTTCGTGATTGATTTGGCTGTTGTTAAATCAAGAGTTCGAAGGTTTTTCGACACGAGTATAGTTACCTATATTTATATTTATATATATATATATATATATACTTACATATATATATATATATATATATATATATATATATATATATATATATATATATATATATATATATATATATATATATATGTGTGTGTGTGTGTGTGTGTGATAACGATATATCAGTTTTTATATCTGAAGAACAGCTCTGGAGGTAAGACGCATGACGGAGTGGAAAAAGTTTTCGATGACGCGTTTCATCTTTTGGGACTTCTTCAGATTAAGTTTAGGTCTGCATAGATGCGACTACTCATGCGCACCATCGCCTCTCCTTCATGCACATGTGTAGGTCGCATCAACATAAATATTAATAAATTCATACATATCTAATAGGTAAGTAAGAAAAATGTGTCTATTTCAAATAAGAAATGTGCATTTAATGAGTAATATTTTTAATTAAATTTTTTCTTCTAAAAAAGGAAGCAATGTTTGTTTCCAGCTTCAATTTTTTTAAATTTTTCTCAAATAACTTTTGAAAAAGGCATAATTGATTTTTACAAGGTTTTTAAACGGAGAATTAAACTTCAGTTTACAAAAGTCTCAAAAATGGCGGACATCATCGATTTTATAGAAATTTCACTGACTCTAACAGAAACACTTTTAACTTAAATTTCGGACGTGAAAAAAAATAAGAATTACTTTGCTTTCCCCTCTTGATAATAACAAAATCATTTCGACGATAAAAAATTGTTTTGAAGTTTGGGGCCTTTTTTCATCACGGTATGCTCTTTTTTAGCGAATTAGTTGAGATAACGATGATGCTTGCGTCTATCAGGTACCATGCAGAGACTGCAACTTGAGTTATGTAGGCGAGACAGGGAGGTCCTTGAAATCTCGCATTTCCGAACATAAACGAGATGTTCGCCTCGGTAATTTAAGTAGTGCTTTGTTTGTGCACATAGCCAAATCTGATCACAGTTTTGATTTCGACTCTGTGAAGATTTTAAAATATATCCAAAATAAAAACCTTAGGCAGATTGACGAGGCTGGCATGATATCCACCTCACACACAATAAACACCAGACAGGGTTTCTTTAATATATCAGCTTTTCTAGCAAGATTAATGCTTGACAAACGTACCGATAAGCTATAGTTTTAAATAGGTCCCCCCACCTTCCACTTAGGATAAAATCTCTTCCCTGGGAGCAGGTTTTCGCAGCGCCGCCCACGCGGCGCCAGCGTATCCGACTCCAAGAAAGAATACTCTGACTTTAGAATTTCAGTTTTTCTGTTTCTGACTAGTCCTGTATATATCGTCTCTTCATCTAACTTAAATCTAATATAAATATGTCTCCATTAACCATGTCCTGAAGAAGGTCTATTTGACCGAAACGTCTGACGTCGACAGAATAACAAAAACAAAAACAAAATAAAAAACAGTAAACTCACATATTCGGATTTTGCTTTGTCTTTTCCGCATTTTCATCATACCGTCGGATCTACATCCACATATTTGCTTACATATATATATATATATATATATATAAAAGTGAACATAGAAGTCAACACTTAGAGGCGACAGTCTGTTTCATGCTAGATGCAATCGTCAGACTACGAATGCTGTTATTTTTCTCGGCTATTTAAATATACGGATCAGTGGTGCATTGTGGGTAGCCTATTTTGGCATATATATATATATATATATATATATATATATATATATATATATATATATATGTTAATAAGAAGAGAGAAACCGCAAACATTTTAGTTGTAATGTGGACCTTTTTTTTTTTTTTAAATATTATGCTTTATTTTCCATAATTTTGCTACACGTCTTTCCGGTCTCGCTACTGTCATCAGGCAAAGGGTCGAGATTTCCACATATTATTAAAAATAATTTTTTTTTTCCTTTCGACGTTAAATATTCTCGATATGAGACATTCTCTTTGTTGTGTTAGTGACCCAAACGTCTTTCACGTCTGGCAGTGAAAAGTCCTGCGTGAAGGGTTATAAAACAATTAAGATTTGTCCGAAAAATGATGGAGTAGTCATCGGCATTCTTATCTTTTAATGACCCCTGTGTGTTTTTAGATCTATTTTCATTTTCGTGTGTTTTATAAAATTATTATGAAAAATTAAAAACCTCTAACCTTATAGTTAAAAATAATAATTCACCTCCTAGAATAAAATTAAAAAGGGCAAATATTATTTACGAATTTAAATGCCCATTAAGGAACTGTATTCCTGATCAATCAAAATTCGTAAATAATTATATAGGCCACACTACAACATGTTTGACACGCAGACTCACTCTACACATTTCTGACAATAGCTCAATTAGATCACTTTTAAATATTCATGGAGACCTACCGGACACAATTCGTAACACACTTGTTGACAACACTAATATAATAGCATCATCTACATGCAAGAAAAGGCTAAAAATAATGAAAGCCTTATTAATAAAAACAAACCAACACTTAATAATATTAACTTTGAACATGGACATAATATCTGTTTTTGAAAATAAAAATGAAAACATTTCATAAAACATACAAAAAACTATATCTAAATTTAGCAGTTAAAATATTTCATCCTTGAAAATGGGTAAATGTATAGCCGAAAGCGCTCAGATAAAAAGAACATTCAGATAGTTTTTATTTAATTTATCATCCGAAAAAAAAATTATTAGATCGCATGAGAAATTGTATAAAAAACTAAATAAAAGCACCTTGTCTATTGTATTCAATGAAATGTGCATGAAAGAAGGATTGCTGCCTAAATACACACACACACACACACACACACACATATATATATATATATATATATATATATATATATATATATATATATATATATATATATATATATATATATATATCGTAATAAATAAAATTGAATTTTCCCTTATTTGAGGTTCGTGGGAATTGTGTCCCTTCATCCGTTTTTTTCTTAAAAAATTTCTGGCGTAAATCTATTTTAATTTGGTTCTTGATTAAAGACGTTACTGTCTGACGCAGCTTAATCTGACATTTTTCTGTTACATATATTAGGCATCGAAACTTCCGATTATATAAAAATGATCTAATATATAGATCAAACAATTCACAATTAGGTTTACGTCTTACAATAACGTTTTTAAAAAAGAAATCATTTTAAATAATTTAAAATTATAAATTCAAAATCCGTTTTAGGGAAAAATGCGCAACGTCTTTTAAGAAAAAAATACTTTCTGTAAATGAAGTCTATATTAAAATCAAGGTCCTTCAGTTTCTGTCTATATTTCTGAGATGAGGTATTATGTACACTATTTATATTATTCGGACTATTGTCCTCATCTTTGTCGCCATATTTATTAGAACGTTTCGGCCTTTCAGTATCTATCTATATTTCTGAGATGAGGTATTATGTACACTATTTACATTATTCGGACTATTGTCCTCATCTTTGTCGCCATATTTATTACAACGTTTCGGCCCGTCAGTATCTGTCTATATTTCTGAGATGAGGTATTATGTACACTATTTACATTATTCGGACTATTGTCCTCATCTTTGTCGCCATATTTATTCCAACGTTTCAGCCTTTCAGTATCTGTTTATATTTCTGAGATGAGGTATTATGTACACTATTTACATTATTCGGACTATTGTCCTCATCTTGGTCGCCATATTTATTACAACGCTTCGGCCTTTCAGTATCTGTCTATATTTCTGAGATGAAGTAATATGTACACTATTTAGAGGGTGTCCATAAAGTTTGTGTGCATTTAAAACAATTTATAACTTTATTTGTATTTGCGATAGAAATAATTTGTAAAAAGGATTAGAAAGAAGTAAATCTATATTTTTTAAGGTTTTATCGAAATTTTATTTAAGTTTACACATGTCCCCAATCATTAGCAATACAAAAGGTAATACGATTTTGCAGTCCACGGAAAACAATTTCCAATTGATTTACAGTAATGCCTGAAATCACATTAGTTCTTTTAGCTATACTTAAAACTAGGTACATTAAACTTCATAACATTTTTTACAGATTATTTCTATCGCAAATACAAATAAAGTTGTAAATTTTTTAAAGTGCACACAAACTTTATGGACACCCTGTATATAAATATATAGTAGGGCGCACTAGGCTCTTCAGCCTTGATTGGTAACTAGTCTAAGCGTAGAATAACTGAATTCTAACCTGTTGGACATGGAACTCTCAACTCCATTCCATAAAAAACTCCTTCCTATAGAACACACAGTAGCAACGTGTTGCATGTTGAGAACTGTGACCCACATACTTCTCAGTGGGCCGGTAACTATTACTCCTGTACATTAAGAAATCACTTTACAAGCGGATGTTTTCAGTTCACTGGGTTCCTCTTAAATAGGCTTTAGTCATATAAATATTTTTTAATTATTTATTTTGCGAGAGATTTTAATTAAAATATCAAATTCTTCTCAGTTTATTAATTTCAATATTTCTGTTTGCTTTTCTAGATTTCGATTAAATAAGTTATATTAAAAAACATTGGCACCAGTCAAAGCGAGAGAATTTATTTGGCAGAGTTCCTTCTGTCCGGCAATACGAATGTACCTGGGATTCTGGGAACTTTACAAGTGGTACTTACTTGGATGATAACAAGTGCGCCGACGCTTAGAGAACAACGAGGAATCGGAAAAATACAGAGACAATATGATCTGGCACGAACTGAAAAAGGAATTTTCCATCAAAAGTTTTGGGTTTAGCTTCCCAAAAGCCGAAGCCTTCTTTACTTCTCAGGTGAGTCACATGATTTTCTTATGTTCTCCATGATATTCGCATTTGTTTCCGGGTCCCGCCCAGAGACCTAAGGCAAGAAATGGCATCATGACACTTTCCACTGACAAATATATATATATATTCGCAAACAAATTTAATAAATGACATTAACCCGAACCTGTAGATGAATGTTATGATACCTGTTTATAAATTCCAGTTGCATAAGTTCTTTTTTAAATTTTTTTTTTACATTCATCTACAGGTTCGGGGTTAATGTCATTTATTAAATTTGTTTGCGAAGATGTATTCTCACCATTTATATCATTAAATTCAATATCTGTTTTTGTATGAATGATTCATGTAATGTAAATTGAACTGCACCACATACTTGATATATATATATATATATATATATATATATATATATATATATATATATATATATATATTACATAGATAAAGCCCTTCGTAAAGTGTGGGCTGTACTTGTGAGAACAGTATTTTGTATTTCTTTAAGGCATGGGCTTCCTGGAATCCCTTCAATTAGCCTACTGGAATCTTTTCCAACCAATCCGAGGGCTCCAACTACAACAAATATTGTTGATGTTCCCATGTGCCACATTTATCATTATTATTATTATTATTATTATTATTATTATTATTATTATTATTTCAAGAGATGAAACGAACTGGAACAAGAATAAAAGTTACTATAAAGGCAAAAGAACTCTACTGTCCACAAAATCCCAAACAAATCATTGAAAAAAAGGGGAGATAATTGGGAAATGCTTCCTGCGTGTGAAGTTCTTGTATTGTTCGTCATTGAACTGGATTGTTTTTACAAGTGGCCATCAAAACCTCAGCGCCCTCCTTCTTAACGGAGCATATTTTTTAAACTAAACAATTTTTTTAAATTTCTGCATTACTGAGTAAAAGAATGATATTATAAACGTTGAACTGGATTGTTTTTACAAGTGGCCATCAAAACCTCAGCGCCCTCCTTCTTAACGGACCATATTTTTTAAACCAAACAAATCCTTTATGATAGGCTTTTGTACGCTTTATTTCGTGAGTAGTTCCGTCATCAGCTCTGGTATGAATGACTAAATTCAAACAACTTAGTCAATGAAAAATAAAAATAAAAGCTTTTGCTAAACGACGCTTAGTTTTTCAATTTATATGTTAACTTACACATCTCGATATATCGGACGCGAATAATTTGATAAAAATCAATTTAAACTTAGCGTCCCTGTATCTTAAACGTTTCTCGATATAGAATTGTCGCCATTATTTGTTGTATTTCGCTCCTTGTCGGGACGTGTAATGAGAATCCGTCGATAAAACAACCAAGAAATATTCAAGACTGAAAGTGTTATTAAACGAATTCTAACGACTTATTAAAATATATCTTATACGGGAAAATATACATAGATAAAAATGGTCAAATAGAACAGAGAAACAAAGAATAGGGAAAGAAAGGACATTAAAATAGATATATACGTATAAAAATAACATTATCTAATATATAAAAAACGAAAATTCCAAACACACAAATATATATATAAATATATATTTTTATCATATAAGTCGATACACGCCTTATTATACATTAGGTTGTTGTATCAGACTGTCTAGGTCAATGTATGTGGATGTGTGTACATGTATTTATCGGTGTCTATGTGTATAGAAAATGCTTTCACATTTAATTGTGTATGTATGTGAGTTCGTTTTTGTTTTTTTTGTTTTTTGTTTTTTTATAAGGGGCCTTGCAGATGTTTCCTGTCTCGTCACCTTTTTGTGTGTTTATATATCGAAACATGTCTGGGTGCTTATGTATTATAATCTTAGTGTGTTTGTTTTGTCTTACACGAGAGGTTAGCACGAATAATTTGATAAAAATCAATTTAAACTTAGCGTCCCTGTATCTTAAACGTTTCTCGATATAGAATTGTCGCCATTATTTGTTGTATTTCGCTCCTTGTCGGGACGTGTAATGAGAATCCGTCGATAAAACAACCAAGAAATATTCAAGACTGAAAGTGTTATTAAACGAATTCTAACGACTTATTAAAATATATCTTATACGGGAAAATATACATAGATAAAAATGGTCAAATAGAACAGAGAAACAAAGAATAGGGAAAGAAAGGACATTAAAATAGATATATACGTATAAAAATAACATTATCTAATATATAAAAAACGAAAATTCCAAACACACAAATATATATATAAATATATATTTTTATCATATAAGTCGATACACGCCTTATTATACATTAGGTTGTTGTATCAGACTGTCTAGGTCAATGTATGTGGATGTGTGTACATGTATTTATCGGTGTCTATGTGTATAGAAAATGCTTTCACATTTAATTGTGTATGTATGTGAGTTCGTTTTTGTTTTTTTTGTTTTTTGTTTTTTTATAAGGGGCCTTGCAGATGTTTCCTGTCTCGTCACCTTTTTGTGTGTTTATATATCGAAACATGTCTGGGTGCTTATGTATTATAATCTTAGTGTGTTTGTTTTGTCTTACACGAGAGGTTAGCACGAATAATTTGATAAAAATCAATTTAAACTTAGCGTCCCTGTATCTTAAACGTTTCTCGATATAGAATTGTCGCCATTATTTGTTGTATTTCGCTCCTTGTCGGGACGTGTAATGAGAATCCGTCGATAAAACAACCAAGAAATATTCAAGACTGAAAGTGTTATTAAACGAATTCTAACGACTTATTAAAATATATCTTATACGGGAAAATATACATAGATAAAAATGGTCAAATAGAACAGAGAAACAAAGAATAGGGAAAGAAAGGACATTAAAATAGATATATACGTATAAAAATAACATTATCTAATATATAAAAAACGAAAATTCCAAACACACAAATATATATATAAATATATATTTTTATCATATAAGTCGATACACGCCTTATTATACATTAGGTTGTTGTATCAGACTGTCTAGGTCAATGTATGTGGATGTGTGTACATGTATTTATCGGTGTCTATGTGTATAGAAAATGCTTTCACATTTAATTGTGTATGTATGTGAGTTCGTTTTTGTTTTTTTTGTTTTTTGTTTTTTTATAAAGGGCCTTGGAGATGTTTCCTGTCTCGTCACCTTTTTGTGTGTTTATATATCGAAACATGTCTGGGTGCTTATGTATTATAATCTTAGTGTGTTTGTTTTGTCTTACACGAGAGGTTAGCACGAATAATTTGATAAAAATCAATTTAAACTTAGCGTCCCTGTATCTTAAACGTTTCTCGATATAGAATTGTCGCCATTATTTGTTGTATTTCGCTCCTTGTCGGGACGTGTAATGAGAATCCGTCGATAAAACAACCAAGAAATATTCAAGACTGAAAGTGTTATTAAACGAATTCTAACGACTTATTAAAATATATCTTATACGGGAAAATATACATAGATAAAAATGGTCAAATAGAACAGAGAAACAAAGAATAGGGAAAGAAAGGACATTAAAATAGATATATACGTATAAAAATAACATTATCTAATATATAAAAAACGAAAATTCCAAACACACAAATATATATATAAATATATATTTTTATCATATAAGTCGATACACGCCTTATTATACATTAGGTTGTTGTATCAGACTGTCTAGGTCAATGTATGTGGATGTGTGTACATGTATTTATCGGTGTCTATGTGTATAGAAAATACTTTCACATTTAATTGTGTATGTATGTGAGTTCGTTTTTGTTTTTTTTGTTTTTTGTTTTTTTATAAAGGGCCTTGGAGATGTTTCCTGTCTCGTCACCTTTTTGTGTGTTTATATATCGAAACATGTCTGGGTGCTTATGTATTATAATCTTAGTGTGTTTGTTTTGTCTTACACGAGAGGTTAGCACCCCACTCACACACTTGGAATTAAAATGTATCCATTTTGTCAGGAAGACCAGTCGAATCTTAACCTGTATTCTAACGTAATTTCAATGAAAAAATAAATTGAATAACATATGTATTTTTTCTTTTCTCGTCAGTGATTTGATAATTTTAAACTTAATAGAGATTAAATTTAGATTTTAAAATTGGTAATTTTTAACTTTTAATTTCAAATTTTATCATATAATTTAATACTTATTGGTTAGAATAAATTCTATTTTAGTATAACCCCAACTTTAAAGCATTTAATAGCTATTATAACCTTACTTCGTTGTCAAGTTTTTTTAATTCTCGTATACTTGTATTTTGATGGGTCATTTCAGCTTATGTAACAGCGTTTTCCCCTTGCGAAGGATCGTTAATTAATTTGAAACTTTTAAAACCCTTTATTCTACATTCAACACCATCACTTGATAAGACACCGGAGGTTTGGAAACAAAATGGCTATTTTTGTAGTGATTTTATAACATATTTATGTTATAATTTTTAAATAAATAATTATATCTGCTCTACTCTGTATTGAGCACTCTTTTAAGAATAGTAATTGTTGGTTATTGGAATTTATTCCGTATGCACCAATCCTATATATATATATAGTAGCGGGTGGAAACCTGAATTGGTCACGCATGTTTTTGGTGAATATATATTGTTGTTCCTTGTGCTATGTCTTGCCAAAATATTCATTCTCAAATTTTATTACTCTTATCTGGATTCTGAGGAGCGAAGCATCGCGAAAACTCTGGGTCGAACTTAGATAAGTTTCATTGACTTTAAATATTCTTGATAGATAGATAGATAGATAGATAGATAGATAGATAGATAGATATGAGAAGACTGAGATAGATAGATAGATAGATAGATAGATAGATAGATAGATAGATAGATAGATAGATAGATAGATATGAACAGACTGAGATAGATAGATATGAACAGACTGAGATAGATAGATAGATAGATAGATAGATAGATAGATAGATAGATAGATAGATATGACCAGACTGAGACAGATAGATAGATAGATAGATAGATAGATAGATAGATAGATAGATAGATAGATGAAGAGAGTGAGATAGATAGATAGATAGATATATATATATAGAGAGAGAGAGAGACAGACAGACAGACAGACAAAATGAGACAGACAGATAGATAGATAGATAGATAGATAGATAGATATGAACAGACTGAGATAGATAGATAGATAGATAAATAGATAGATAGATAGATAGATAGATAGATAGATATGAACAGACTCAGATAGATAGATAGATAGATAGATAGATAGATAGATAGATAGTCATCCTACAATGATTAGAGGTTGTAATACCTAAGTAAATATTTAGCTTAGTTTAAAGTAAACCTAAGTAAATATTTAGCTAGCTTAGTTTAATCTGACACAAGTCAAAACAGGAAAATTGTATTGCGCCAATATCTTTAGAGCTGCTTTTGACTTAAAAATTAGCATTTGAAGTTCTAGCATTTACCTAGCGTCGAAATACGTGACTGAGAAATAGATCAGAACTGCGATAGTGACTGTGGGGGTCGGGGTTTCGTTCTTGCTTATGTGTCGGATAGAATTATCTAGACGTTTGACTATTTTGGAATTCACAAAGATGAACACTAATCGTTCCAAACTAAAAAATAGTGGGAACCGGCTTTAAAATGTTTCTTCCAAATTGTTTTTTTGTTTTATTTTGTTTCTTTATTTACCAGAGTCAGGGTTTCTTTTCATTTAATATCGTTCATTCACGCATGCGCATTTGCCTATAACTGTCGGGCTTTCCTCCCTGTCTCATAATGTAGACTCTTTACCATTTAATAATACAGCCATAACCAACCATTAAATTATATCCGTTTTTAAAAGAATGTTTTTCCTTAGCCCCAAACCATTTGCTTTCTAAGGACCGGAAGGGGCGTGGCTATTAATAGCCTATTAAGCTGGCCGGTTATTATTCTCCAAAATTATCTCTGTAATTATGGCGTATGAATACAGTTATTTTTCCGATCGTCTTATGGATTGGCCAAATTGCGTGCCGGATTTACTGTTCCTTTTACTAAGCCTTATTGAATTTACTAAGGTTTCTGGAATTAATGCTACGGATTAGGGGGAAAAGATTCATCGCGTATAAAAATAATTTACAGATGGACATTTTTTTAAATTTTTTTTTGCATGAGCCATTAGCTCGTTGAGTTGCCACGCTACGTATTGTCCCTTGGTGACACTTCTTGGTGAACTTGGAGATATGAAAGGAAAAAATGGCTATAAACCGATCTTGATTGATATATTTAAAAAAATGTTTCTCTTTCTAAAATAGGACAGTTTTATTAAAAAGAAAAATGGTTCGTCTAATTGCCAGATATTTCGTCTAACTTTCTTAAACTTGTTACAATAAAGACTGATTAATAAAACAGAAACTATTCTTAAAAAAAAACGACCCCCCTCTTCAGTAAACAGACAAAAATACCCCGAGACATCAATGAGGATTTGGAATCTGTAAACACTAAACATGACAACCGTCCTGGGTATGACGACAAACTACATCCAGGGTAATACGATAATCTACATCTGCGTCCAGGGTAAGACGAGAAACTATATCCGTGTCCTGGGTATGACGATAAACTACGTCCAACAGCAAGGCCTCTGATCAGGAGGTTTTGAGGAGCGTGGAACCACCTCTTAATTGCTGGTGTTCCCAGGTCTACCCTGACCAGAGGTGGTAGCACCTGTTAGGGTCCCAGCTATAGGCAAATAGTTAACCCCGAAACTGAGGAAAAAAAACATTATAAAAGTGTAAAAATGGGTTTTAATACTATAAATACTTTGTAAAAAATTATTACCAGAAATAAATTTTTGAAGAAAAAAACTATTGTCAGCAATACATTTTTGAAAATAATATTACCAGAAATATATTTTTGACTAAACAAAATATACCAGGAAAAAAATTATCGACATTAAATAACTCATTGAGGTTGATATGCCGTAAAACAAACCAAACCAAACTAAACACGACAAATTCGTATGGATTACTTTATAGTGGCGTGGGGCTTCGGGGGTTAAAATGAACAGTTGATTCATCCAAGCCAAGAACATTAATGGTGGATGATAATAACGAGGGAACATACCGGCAATTTTAACAAAACAAAATAAAGAATTTATTTACACGCTTCAAGTTGTGTGAGTAGCTCGTTTCAGGAAAATAAATAAGAATTCTTGAAGTCCGTACTTTCAATGATCTACTTGCATTATTTACATTACTCAGACTGTTCATCTTCATATTCACAACGTTTCAGTCATTGTACGCTCCGAACTTCTTCTGTGACTCATAGTGGGGTAGGGCTTTGGGGGTTAAAATGAACATCTGTCTATATTTCTGAGATGAGGTATTACGTACATTATTTACATTATTCGGACTATTGTCCTCATCTTTGTCGCCATATTTATTACAACGTTTCGGCCGTTGTACGCTCCGGCCTTCTTCGGGTGGTTGGAATGTCGAACTGAACCCTTTATTAAAAGCGATAATAACAACAAAGTTGCAATATGAGCACTGGTAAAAAACATGCAATGATAACAGCAAAAAATTGCAATATGAGCTCTGGTAAAAATGGTTGCTGAAGACATTAGGTTTATAATACCCAGAAATTCATACACAGATGTCCTCAAGGACACATGGCACAGTGGATAAAGGCGTTGGTTAGATCCAGTGACAGGACCCAAAGAGTGTGAGTTCAATACCCGGCAGTGGAGAACTTTCAGAGGGAATTAACAGGAGATAACTGATAACTGACATCCATTAAACATGGCACGTGGAGCTAGAACTTCAGTGAGCGAAATGAAGGGTTCAGTTGGACATTCCGGAGCGTACAACGGCCGAAATTTGTGATAAACATGGCGACAAAGATGAGGACAATAGTCCGAATAATGTAAATAGTGTTAAAATGAACAGTTGATTGACCCACGCCAAGAAAATTAATGGAGGATGATAATCACAAGGAAACACGTGGGTAATTTGAACAAAACAAAATATGGAATTTATTCACAAATTTACACTTTGCAACTCATTCCAGAAAAATAAATCAGAATTCTTGAAGTCCGTAATTTTAATGTATGGTTTTGAAGAGGAAATGCTCATACAATAATCTGACATAAAATAATATGGAAAAATATTTGAAAAAGCATACCTTCAAAGTAGACAAAGAAAGATAGTTTGAAATGCTTAGCTTTCTTGGATTGTTGAGAGAAAAATATCTGTAGTGTCTCCTGTTTGGTTAAAGGCCGATAATATAATTTGCAAGTAATTTTACACTGGCGAAAACTTCAACGCTGGTCGCGGTGAATAGAAACAAGAGAGGTTTCCTTTCACATGACTTTAGACATTCTTCTCTCAATAATTTAATTTTTTCCTCATTTTATATCAAAAAGAATTTCGCATAGGCTCACTACTTTGTTTTCTCCTTGACTCAACGGCTAATTTCTTTGAAGGCAAAGTTTTCATTGGTCCAAAGAAAACTCCACATAGGCTCGCGAATTCCTTTCTGTCTTTTTCCCCAGTTCTCCGTATTTGAAGACAGTGGGAGAAGGGAGCTTCTATTATTTCGTACTCACTACAAGTTATAACAAATTTAGTATAGGAGATCAAGAAATTGAACTGTACTCGCGGTAGTTTCTCCCAACACTGAAAACTGGTCTACAAAAACTAAAACATTAACCTAAGAACTAGACCAGTTTTTAAAATAGCCTCGTCAAATCAAAACTTTCTTCTGGGTGTCATAAGAAATATCAAAACAGTCAACAGTATACGACCATTTTCTCGGGTCAGTGGTTAAAAATGGTTTCCATCGAATGAAGCCTAGTGATGACGGTCGTAGTCATTTTCAAGAACCAGTGTGGTGTCTTGGTCGTAATTAGAAACCATTTGTCTCCCACATCGGTTCTTGGTAATGACTGCGATGGTCGAAATTACTTGAAGAAAATAATAACAAAATATGAACTTTGGACAGTTTATCAACACCGTATTCAAAATTAGAAAAATACAATAAGAAATTAAACAGAGAGACCTTGTCAGTTCATTTTAATCAAACTTGTTTGGATGAATACTTACTGCCTAAATATACTATATATAGGCCGTATAGACCCGTGTGACGCGTGGTCTCGTGTATCGTACGACCCCCAAACTTTCACTTATAAAAAATGATTTTATCATGTATCTCGTGTATCATGCGAGTTCCTCTTTTGAGAGACCAAATTACAATGTCGACTAAACTCTTTTCCTCTATCTCTTTATCCCATCTTCTAGTTAAATTTGTTCACAAAGTAAAAGAGAATGATAAAAGTATCGTTAGTAACGCTATACTCGTTGCGTGAACGCCTACAGCCGTAAACAACCGAACGTGAAACAGCTAAATACCTTATAAACGTAAACAATGGAAAAGATGCTGATTCGCTAGGTTCGTATTTTATAAGACTACTAATATGTGACTATTACATGCATTATTATTGGATACAGTTAAGTAAAACATCAGTTTTATCAAAATCATGTTTATTTTAAAGACAGCTGTACATTTTGACTACAGTAAATGGATATATAGTTTGGTCAATGGTGTCGCCACAGCCAGCAGTACATACGCTAAGTTTATATCTCGTGCACGATGAGTCCACCTTAAAATTAGCTTCAAAATTAGGTCTTCAAAAGTCGCATGATACGTACGCGAGTATATACGGTAGATAGATAGAAAGATAGATAGTTAGATAATGAACATAGATAGATAGATAGATAGATAGATAGATAGATAGATATGAACAGACTGAGATAGATAGATAGATAGATAGATAGATAGATAGATAGATAGATAGATAGATAGATAGATAGATATTTTGGTCAATGGCGTAGCCAGGGCCAGCAGTACATACGCTAATTTTATATCTCGTCTATGATGCGACCCTCTTAAAATTACCTTCAAAGTTAAGTCTTCAAAGTCGCATAATACGCGAGTGTATACGACATATATATATATATTTAGTTAGATCAGGTCTACAGGAATGTAGGACGCCCATGGCTAAGATACAAAGACAAGCTGAAGAGCAACTTGTCAGCTGTCAGTATACCTCATAACACCATCGAGCGCTTAGTCTTGGAGCGGGTAGAATGGAGATCAACGTGTTTTAGTGGACGCAGTAGTTTTCAATTTGCTTCTCTGAATCGTCTTCAAAAAGCGAGAGCAGTATCTAAAAGGTCAGCCAATCTAACAGTGATCTCATCCCACAAGCCTCACTCTTTCTCCATATTTGGCCTCCTTTGTAAATCACTAGCGGGTCTTAAGTGCCACTTAAGAATATCGCACAAAATTTCATAACTGAATCAATTAAGCTGTCAGATCCTCATACTTCGAAACCGAAGGTAGAGTCCATTATATATATATATATATATATATATATATATATATATATATATATATATATATGCAGGTTCTTGCACTATATAAATGTATATATATAGACGGCCTGAAAATTTTATTCAAGCATGAAACAGATTGTCGCCACTGGGTATTTCACATCAGTGTCCACTTTTATATTTCACATCAGTGTCCACTTTTATATTTTACATCAGTGTCCACTTTTATATTTCATATTAGTGTCCACTTTTATATTTCACATTAGTGTCCACTTTTATATTTCACATCAGTGTCCACTTTTATATTTCAAATCAGTGTCCACTTTTATATTTACACACGTTTAATCGCTGATATTGAACACATTTAACTATAAATATAGCAAACCATAAAATTATATTTTTATGGCACAAACGCAAACATTTTTTTAATTTTTTAGCCCCGTCTTCCTGTCTTCTTGTCTCACATGCGCCATTTTCAGTGTGGTTCTACTTAACCCATTAACTGCCAATTTTTTTTCATGTGTATTTTTGGCCCAGGCATGTGTCTTAGGAGTTTATTTATTCCTTATGTTTAATTTCAGTAGTTACCATTGTCGTTTTTATGGAAACTAGAACATCAAATATATATGTGTATAAAACATCAAAAAATAATATTGATTAGAAATAAGAAAAAATTACTTTTCAAAATAGTCATTATTTTTCTACTCGTGAAATGTAAAATTACAAGAGAAAGTGTTTTCTTACGGCTAATAATAAAATCTTTAAAGGCTAAGTGTTGTAAAATAAACCTCTGCAAATGCAATGTACGTAAGCAATTCAATGTAAATACAAGGAATAACATGGAGTGAGTTTAATTTTAACAGATCCCCAAAGAGGCTCGTGGCAGGTAATGGGTTAATAAAATATATCCAAATGATGGACAATTTTTCTCTTTATTTTCACCAGAAATTAAAGCGAACATTCGAATAGAACGGCTCATGATCAGACATAATAGACAATCATTGTCTGTTTTATTTAATATGTTTAAAAATGATCTGCTACCCCAATACATTTTATATATATATATATATATATATATATATATATATATATATATATATATATATATATATATATATATATATATATATGAATAAAATGAAGAAATATAGTCTTAAAGTGTGCTATATTTATGGGATAAAGTGTTCAATATCAGAGATAGAGCGTGTGTAAATATAAAAGTGAACATAGAAGTCAACACTTAGCGGCGACAGTCTGTTTCATTCTAGATGCAATCGTCAGGAAACTAGTGCTGTTATTTTTCTCGGCTATTTGTATATACGGGTCAGTGGTGCATTGTGGGTAGTCTATTTTGGCGGTTATTTTTACCGGAAGTCGTTTATTTGTTTATTTATTTATTTGTATCAAATTATTTTGCTTGTTTTTATTTAATTTTAATTTAATTTTTTATCTTATATATTTATTTATTTATTTTTATTTATTTATTTTATTTTATTTTGATCGGTGTTTTTATTAACGTAGTAAAAATTTGTTTATATAGCTTATTGTGGGTAGTCTATTATGGCCGTTATTTTACCGGAAGTCGTTTATTTGCTTATTTATTTGGTTCAAATTGTTTTGCTTGTTTTTATTCATTTTAATTTTAATTTTTTATCTTATATATTTATTTGTTTATTTTTATTTTTTATCTTATATATATATATATATATATATATATATATATATATATATAATGGCTGTCAACACATCCGTCGGCTGGGCGTCTAGCAAATCCTACCATGATTTATACTGAAAGTATGTTACGTGGGCTTCAGTTACAGTTTTTTTAAAAGCCTGCATAATCTAGTGACATCAATTCCTTCATCATTTTCTTCAAGTCTAGCACAACCACCGGCAGCTTCCGGTCGAAGGTTCCGACTCGTACTGACAAGATCCAAAGGAATAGATTTGAGGCCGGCTAGTGTGCAGGAGTGGACGGAAAGTTGTCAGTGTTGACAGCCAACCGCCTTCGGGGTTCCACTCTGGGTTTTCTGTCTTGATTTACTTCCATGGCCTTCTCCGTGTTTGGATATGACCTCAAGGCAGAGGGGGTTTAGAATCAGGGTTTTCCTTTGCCTAGATGGACTGCCTTCCAGGGCAGTCGAGCTCCCTCTACTCAAAATACATACACACACACACACACAGATATATATATATATATATATATATATATATATATATATATATATATATATATATTGAACAATAAAAAAATATTAAAAAATGAAAATCTTCAGACACACTGCGTTGTATATTAATATCCCTTCGTTTTTATTATTATTTCATTTAGATTCCTCGACTAGTTTCGGCCAACATGGCCATCATCAGGAGAAAAAAATTCTGCTTCCTGGTAACATTGAACTCCAGAAATGAATGTCTTGATGGAGAAAACGAACTTTTGTCTGTAGTTTTCATTTGTTTTTTTATTTTTTTAACATGAATTTTGGTCAGTCCTTGTGTTGGTCAAAAAGTCTCTTTCAAGTTGTTATTTGAGATAAGAGCTGGATGGATTCATGTTGCTCTGAATTCCCTTGGTCAGTTTGGCAGATTTATTGGTACCTGGAGAGGGGATGTGTTTCTATTAAGTGTGTGCGTGTGTTATTTGGTTCTTAGGGAGTGAGTGAGTATGATGTGTGTAAGTGTGTATATTCGTGTGGGTGTGTAAGTGTGAGGCCTCAACACCTCCGTAAGCATGTCTGTCTTGTGTGGGTGAGAAATGTGGGTAGGTTTTGATTTGTAGGGTTATATATGAATACTATCTATATCGTTAAATTTATGGTTAAGCCCGTCTGGATAGTGTGTTTTTAAACGTTGTATCCACTTATTTTCATGGAACTCTAAAATCTTTCTAATGTTATCTGCTCTGAACTTTTCTATTCTCTCAATTATAGTGAATTTGGCATGGGTTTTAAAATCGTGTTTTTCTAGGCGGAAATGTTGTTCTACAGGTAATAATCTTTCATGGGGAGTTGACTTAATTCGATTGCAATAATTATTAATTCTGTAGTGAAAGGGCCTACATATTGTTTCTGGCATAGTGTGCATTCTAAGAGGTAAATTATGTTATGACTTAATTAACCTACAACCCATATATATATATATATATATATATATATATATATATATATGTGTGTGTGTGTGTGTGTGTGTGTGTGTGAGTGTGTGTGTTTTATATTTTTGAAGACAGTAGACTGAAGCACCGTGATCAGCTTCGTCAAGCAGAGACTACATCAAAATCCTGAATTAACAAATTTCATCTGTCAGTGTTGTTTTGTCGCCCACACCAATGCTGGGCTATTATCAGGCTTAAGATAGCAAAAATGATATATGTCTTTCCCTTACCTTATTTTCTCCGCAATCGCCCCTGCTAGTATGCGTAAGTGTAAAACAAAAGGCACCATCCAATGATGACCCTTATTTATCGTCTTTGTATGGAATATTGCTGTCATATATGTTCTGGTGCGTCCATTGTTCATCTCGAGATTCTCGACAAAATCCAGAGACGGATATTGTTATGGTCCAGGTTAGGACCAAGGAAGAACAAGACGAACGCAAGAGTAGAAATAACGAAGATATATTACACGGAATAATAATACAAGATGTGGAAGTTGTTAGTATGACTGTCAGTCTGGTTTGGAGTGAACTACTATCGGATCTACTCGATTCGTCTCTCTCTCTCTCTCTCTCTCTCTCTCTCTCTCTCTCTCTCTCTCTCTCTTGAGAGGCGTAGTATACATAGTGTTAGGAAGAGTTCATTCTGTAGTTATAGGTAAGGACCCATAACAGATATGCAATGCGATAAATCCTGATCTGGCATCTAGTCTACAGTCGCTTTCTCACAGACGTGCCGTGGCTTCCTTCTGTCTCTTCTACAAGTATTTTCACGGCATCTGTTCCGACGCGTTACTTTCGCTGGCTCCCAGACTGCATGAAGTTAAACGAGAAACTAGGACGGCATCTCGGTCCGACCATTTCACTGTCGAAACGATTAAATGTAACTGCCTTTTCTACTCAAACAGCTTCTTCTCTCGCACTTCCCGCCTGTGGAACTCCCTTCCTCTTACTTGCTTCCCTGATGACTATAATCTTCAAATATTCAAGTGTAATGTCAATCGACATCTTCTGATACCTTGAATCCTGTTCCCCGTCCTTCTCTTTATCCTCTCCCCAAAAACACCTCTTTACTCTTGGTCTCTACCCGCTGTAACTCCTTGCGTGATAGTGGAACTCCTGCCTTGCTCGAAGTGAAATGCTTTAAAAAAATCTTGTAATCAGATTTTATTATTCGAATATTTCTTCGGTTTCTGTTCTTTGAATACGATCTCTGAAGTGCAAATCAAATAAACATTTTCTATCCCACATATCCTCATAATAGGCGACACTTGATCCTCCCCGCGATATGCACTTACAACATCCCGATTCAGTAATCTTCTACTTTGAGTGATACTTAGGCTTCATATTATGTGAGAAATATAAAAAAAAGAGAATACACCACTACGTTACCCTGGCTATCGTAGCCATCAAATCTCAAATGCATTGGACGTGGTTGTGCCAAGTTCATTCATTTAAGGAACCTGCCAATAACATCTTCGTAGTCAATCCTAGAAAAAAACTTTTAGAGGTTTTCGTAAAATCTATGTTCAGAAAATAATCAGGTCAGAAAAAAATGAAAAATACTCCCGAAATTCTCTCTCCTCGGTATGGCAATGAAATACATCCGACAGCAAGGCCTTTGTTCGGGGGAGGTTTTAAGGAGCGTGGAACCACCTATTAGTTGCTGTTGTACCCAGGTGCACCCTGACCCGGGTTGGTAGCATCTGTTAGGGTCCCAGGTATAGGCAACCAAACTGGGATCAAAACAAGAAAATATACAAATAAACTAGAAAAAATTACTAGTAATACATTTTTTTGCGGGGAGGAGGGGAAACAAAGCACGCAAGAAAATTAAATTTCGGCATTATAACGCATAAGGAGTTGATATGGTTAAACAAACCAAACCTGAAATTCTCGGATTTTACAAGCATATGAAATACAGGCACACGTAAGTTCGAGTTCAAGCCGTCAGGCAGGCGTTACGTAGTGAGAAGAAATCGACCTTTTATTAGCAATTCATTTCTAACAAAACACAAGTCAAACAGGTTTTGTCATAATCATTGTCTTAAATCAGTCTTTTCCGTTTTATGTAGGTGTTCATGTGCGTGTGTATTCGTGTGTGTGTGTGTTTGTTTGTGTGAGTGTGCGTCTTTGAGTGTATATATATATATGTGTGTGTTTGTGTGTGTGTGAGTTTGTGTGTGTGTGTGGGTGTGTGTGTCCATGCCCATTAATTGCAAAGAAGAACCTACAAAAACACATGCATGAAAATATTTAATAAAATAAAAGGACTTGCAATTTGAATTTGAAGTAAAATGTTATTGACTAGATAATTTGACGATGGGCATCACCGACCCGGCATCTACTCATCCTTATTTCTTCAATGACCACTAAGTTCTATATCCTTAAAAACGAACAAATTTCAAACAAATAATTGATCCATGTTCAGAATTGATCCCAGTCTAATTTTGATCCAAATTCAGAATTGTTCCCAGTTCAGAATTGATCAAAGTTCGCAGTTGATTCCAAGTTCAGAATTGATCCAAGTTCAGAACTGATTCCATTCTCATTTTGATCCAATGTTGGAACTGATCCCAGTTCAGAATTGATCCAAGTTCGAAATTGATCCCAAGTTCAGAGTTGGCTCAGAAAGGTATTTACAATTTGCTTAGATATATTTTTAAATATCCCCTGAAAATGCCGGACAGTGTAATAGGAAACCTTGTCATAGGATTTCGGCCAACCAATATCTACCCCCGAAAGTTGAAACCGACTCTTTATATTAATGGGAAAAAAAATTGCTCGCCTCACTGAGTTTCTCTTTCTCATAAGGTAGACGTCAAGATACATATGCATCGTTATCCAGGAGATACGATCGCATTATAATTCACTGTGGGAAAACCACAGTTCGGTGGAACAGTGTGTTTTTTCATTCGTGTGGGAGGTCTTTTGTCTTATATGATATCTACCTGACCATCATTGAAAACCTTGTTCACCATTTGATGTCAGCAGTTTTCTGGTCAGAAAAAAATGAAAAGGATAATGCACCCCGTCGCACAAGTTGTAAGGCAAGGGTTTCAGCTGATCCGTCACTAAAGATGCTGGAAACAAATGGCCGGCCTTCTCACTGCTCCAGGAAGGATCTGACTCCTCCTGACATGCTCTATCTCGACAAGAGCAAGATATCAGAGCAAAAAATGGAGGAATTGCTGTCACATCCGAATCGGAGCTACCCAATCCTCACTTTCCAGCCTCGACCACGTTCAAAAGCGTTTGCGCGGCCTTGTGGGTGATGAACTGTTTTCTACTCTACCACCACTTTCCCCAGAGACGAAAAGTTGCTAGCATCTCGCTACTCAACTGCTATTTTTTTATGGCAGTTGTTTGGTTGAATAACATTCCCTGGTTTCACCCATCCAAACCTTAACAGCTAGGACCCGCCAGTCCACGTGCACTGAGTCGACTCATGTACGTTCCTTTATGTTCCATTAGTAAGAATTCCCAAGATTATGATTTCATAAATCTCTACAATTTTAATTACTTCAAGTCGAGGGTCAACAATTATCTATTCTACATATCTTCATAATAGGCAACATTTGCTTCCCCCCGATATGCACTTACAACATCCCGATTCAGTAATCTTTTACATTGAGTGATACTTAGGTTTCATTTTATGAGAAGAATATTAAAAAAAGAGAATACACCACTACGTTACCCTGGCTATCGTATCCATCAAATCTCAAATGGATTGGACTGTGTTGTAATGTACCAAGTTCGTTTTGCAGCAACTTCATTCATTTAAGGAACTTGCCAATCACATCTTGGTAGTCGATCCCAGAGGAAACCTTTAGAGGTTTTTCGTAAAACCCATGTTTGATCAGGTAGGAGCTGCTTTGTGGGTACATGGTAGACCAACACATTATTTATCGGATGATCATAATATTTTGCATCATAAGAGTATTTCCGGGACCGCTCTTCTGATAAATAAATCGGAAAAATAGCGAATGGCTATCCTAAAATCCAAGAAAAACATCTACTGATGGATTATGAACAACGGCCGAATATTTATTGCCTTTCGTCTTGTAAAGTGTTAAGAAAATCAACATCCGATGTTATGTTGAGACAACGAACGTTCACAAGTTGTTATCATACCACATACACCAAACATTAGTTACATCAACAGAATGAAGTCCTGAATGACGAAACAAGTCACACATAATCTTTTTTCCGCATTGTCCTTAATGTTCCTAACATAAAAAAGTTATATATCATTTCTCATGTACTACAAATATTGAATTATCTAGTAGACTCGTAGAACCTTTTGCTAACTATGTGCCGATTTAATGTTTTAAAATCATTCAGTGTGCCAAAAGCATACGTATTTTTATACAAGTCAAGGTCAATATACCTGTTCTACAATAGATTTTATACAGTAATCTATAGTATATATATACTTTAGTATATATTAAAATTGAAACAGCCAAATATCTTTGCGTTGTCGTAGTTATTGGTTCGGACTTCGTGATGTCATTTTCAGCTGCATGCCATCATATTGTGATTTCTTGCTTTATGGTCAACTCTACTGCCTGCTTGTTTGCTTTTTATATACAGTAATGTTTTCAGCTAGGGGTCGGCAACCTTTTGCTATGTGCCGACTTAGGGTTTTAAAATCATTCAGTGTGCCAACTGCATTCGTATTTTTATACAAGTCAAGGTCAATGTATCTATTCTACAGTATATTTTATATAGTAATATATAGTATATATACTTCAGTATATATTAAAATCGAAACAGCTTAATATCTTTGCGTTGTAGTAGTTATTGGTTCGGACTTTGTGATGTCATTTGCGGCTGCGTGCCATTAGAAATTGCTTGGCGTGCCACGTATGGCACGCGTGCCGTAGGTTAACGTCCCCCCTGCGCTACATGTTTTCAGTGAGAAAATGAAAAAAGAAAAAAAGGAACATACAGTGTTTCATAAATAATGGTCTGTTCAGTTTATGTCTCTGTCTGTGTACAGGGTGTCCATAAAGTTCGTGTGCACTTTAAAAAAATTATAACTTTATTTGTAATTGCGATAGAAATAATCTGTAAAAAATGTTATAAAGTTTAATGTACCTTGTTTTAAGTATAGCTAAAATAACTAATGCGATTTCAGGCATTACTGTAAATCAGTTGGCAAATGTTTTCCGTGAACTGCAAAATCGTATTACCCTTTGTATTGCTAATGATGGAGGACATGTGGAAACTTAAATAAAATTTCAATAAAACCTTAAAAAATATAGATTTACTTCTTTCTAATCCTTTTTACAAATTATTTCTATCGCAAATACAAATAAAGTTATAAATTTTTTAATGTGCACACGAACTTTATGGACAGCCTGTATTCTAAAAATATTTGGTGTAGTGACTGTTTCATAAAAAACAATCATATTTATTAGTCGACAATGAATCGGGGCCGTAGAGGAAAATCAATGGAAGCAAGATAGAAATGGCGAGAATAGGATTTAGGATGGAAAAGCCTTTGAAATATTATTAGGGACAGATAAATGCCCCGTCTGTCTGTAGTCGCTTATACAATCCTGGCGTTTATGTAAATGCACCAAACAGATACAAATACGTTCCCTGGAAACAACGCGTGTTGTAGGTTGCCGACCCATTGAGGTACCCATGCCGGGTCTTATTTATTGCAAGATAATATGCTAGGATTGATTTGTTTTTAAAAGATTTATTAACCCTAAGTTACAAGCGACACCTATTTCAGATTGTAGCGAATTAGCTGGCAGTGAAGTGTGAAAGATTTTACTAGGTGACATAGTAACACTAACAAGAAGTAATCCCTGATTTTACCTACAGGGAGAGATGGATTCATGCTTTTCTTAAGGTTATCAGAGCTAAACGAACACAAGCTACCTCAATCTGAATTTGAACATGATTATTTAATACCGTTCCCTCCCCAGCAATATTCTTTGAAATCTCAAGAAAGATTTTTGCCGGAAAAAATGCCCCTATTTTTTATGAATCGAACTGCCTATTTAAGTAATTCCCCATTTTCTTTCAGGGTGTAGGCGATCATGGCTTTCCACAGCTTCCCTTTCTTTATTATATGAGAATAACTATAACTTCTCGAGAAAGATAGTGGATCGGTTTTTACACGGTTTTGAATTCAGATTTGTTTTTTCTCCTAGACTGGATGTCACCCACGGCTATTTAACCGTAGCTGGATGGTGGGAAAGGCTGAATTCATCTTATTTACAAGAGTATTGTTGATGCTAGAGCTGCAAAAAATGAAATTGATCGCAAAGGTTCAAATATCAAAGATGTAATGTAATCTCTTCTCAGTTTCCGAACTTAACATAAACAAATCAATTTTTACGAATGGATTTTTCATTTATTAACCCGACATATTTTATTACTTACATATTATTTTTTAGTGGATAACCATATTTGAGTAGCTGTTCTGTTTTGGATGTAATACGTAGTAATAAAATATGTCGGATTAATTAATGAGAAATACATTCCTCATATATATATATATATATATATATATATATATATATATATATATATATATATATATATATATATATATATATATAGACAAAGCGTTTCTTTAGTGGGAGTCTACTGTAGCGCGATGTTGTTTTTTCTGATTAATTTGTCAGCAGTTTGGGCTTCAATCGGCGTTTCGCTACTGTGATCTTGCCGTAAAGGAATCTAACCTGAAATCATTAAGCCATTCTGGAAATGTTGCTTCTAAATACATTCCTTTCTATCTGTATTTAACTCACGCGCTATCTTTCCCTCCCTCTCTTCATACCCACTGTCTTACACTAACACTGTACACACACACACAAACACACAGACACACACACACACACACACACATATATATATATATATATATTAATACATGTTTCATTAAATAATATAGACAAGTTTTGTCTATTTATTTTAATTAAGTTCCATTCATATTGTCTGATAAGCTAATAACATTATCATTGAAAGACGAAAGGAAATCACCATATTGATACATGTTTTAATCCTATCTAAGCTTTCGGCTTACATAAGCCATTATCAAAGATGACAATTACATTTCAATATATGAAACAATACACGGACGAAACAATAATGATAGTCTGTTTTTGTTGTAATATAAAATTTCAAAGCAACGACAAAATTCGTGTATACGAGACGCGGAAGCGAAAATCGCATTGCAGCTCGTGACGTCACACATGACCACACGAGAGTGAAAACGAGAAGTATTAAGTATGGGAAGCCGTTAGTATAAATCAATGTCTTCTGTTATCAATTATAGGCATTTAAGAATATTTGTGGAGATTTCGTAGTTTATTTAGGTTTCAACTGCTTTATGTATATAGCTTCAAGAATTTGTTTATTTTTTGTTAATTGTTTTCATGCTTAAGTATAGTTGTGTTTTCAACAAGGATATTCCGGTATTGTGTACGCGGCCAGGCATGTTGTTTTAAATGCTTAAAAACATGACAGGAACTTAAATAAATAGACACAACTTGTCGATATTATTTAATGAAACATGCATCAATATATATATATATATGTATATATATATATATATATATATATATATATATATATATATATATATATATATGTATGTATATTGATATATATATATATATATATATATACATATATATGTATTGATATTGATATATATATATATATATATATATATATATTGATATTGATATATATATATACATATATATGAAGAAATATTGTCTTAAAGTGTGCTATATTTATGGGATAAAGTGCTCAATATCAGAGATAGAGCGTGTGTAAATATAAAAGTGGACATGGAAGTCAGCACTTAGAGGCGACAGTCTGTTTCATGCTAGTGCAATCGTCAGGCCTGACGATTGCACTAGCATGAAACAGACTGTCGCCTCTAAGTGCTGACTTCCATGTCCACTTTTATATATATATATATATATTAAATGGATATTTTTAATCAGGCATTTTTCTTATTATTATAAACATTGATAGGTAATTGAACCATGCTTTATTTCGACGGCTTTCTGTGGCCATATTGTTAATGATCGGCTTTGACTATAGGATTAGTGGACTTCTCGAGCTGGATCCAGTTGATATCAAATTTCACAATAAAAAAAACAGTAATGCCATCTCAAATACGTGAACCCAATAAAAATAACGTATATAATATACATTACATATATATATATATATATATATATATATATATATATTTCGTAAATTAATGTAAATGGGAGATAGGTTTTATCTAAGCTTCTGTGCGTGTAGGAGTGTATGTGAGAGCACATTTATATGTAGAGGCTTGAACGTGCATCGCATTTGTCTAATTTCGTTTGATTAAGTGTATAGGGTTAGACTGAAAGATTTTTATAGAATAGTAAGAATTATTAGTGTATTTTGGGGTTGGGAAGTAATGTAAGTGGTAAGGTTTAGTTATCGAATTAGTATTTAATTTAAATGTAAAGCATTGGATTGAACTTAGCAAGAACAAGTCCAGCTTACCTCGTTATGAATTCCAGGGAAAATAGCGCGAATCAAAACCGGATGAAGCGAAAGACAAGACTATATAGGAGGGAGGGGGAAAGTCTTTATTTCATTGGCTGATGTTGACTGACGTATGTCAATAAGAACGGTCGGAATCTGAGCCATATCTTAATTATTTTTTTTTTTGCAATGTCGATGTGCGTAGCACAACGCTATCAAGGAGGCGGCCTGAATCTTTTGGAATCAGGTCGGAGTTGCTGTTTGAGCCGATATGATGCAAAACCCGAAATCGGCAATGAAGACAGTGCATCACTGAAGACATTCCTTGATACATCTGAAATGTATTACTCTACTACATATATATATATATATATATATATACATGTATATATATATATATATATATATATATATATATATATATATATATATATATATATATATATATATATATAAATATAAATACTGATTAAAACGTGTCTGCTGAATGTCATGGTTTTTATGCAAGAAAAATTTCTGTTAATTGCCCCCCCCCCAAATAAAACGAATTTATATTTACTAAAATTCACGCCACATTCTTCCACAGCGAGGCCGTTCATTGCACTCCCTTTGGGTTGACCCTTGTGATCGCCCCAAATGTGGGGCGACTGGGGTGCGCTATTTTTAAGCTCACCCTGATAAACAAGCCAAAAATAGTCTATTTTTTCTTCTTCTTGGCTTAAGGTCAATCTCGTTAAGACGACGTTTGCCGCGGAATAAAGATTAATGGAGAGAAATCTTAATATTTGGAAGGAAATACTTAATGGTGGAGAACGAATTCAAAGCAGGTTGTGAGAAGAAATCCTTGAACAATAAAATTCATCATTATTTTCTTTTTTAGCGTCAGCTTTAGAATCTTTTCTGTTAATTAACCCCCAAATAAAAAAGAATTTATATTTACTAAAATTCACAACAAATTCTCCCAGAGGGAAACCCTTCCATTGCATTCCGGTTGGGCAGACCTTTGTGATCGTCCCAAATGTGGGCGAATCGGGTGCGCTATTTCTAAATGTGGGGCCTACGTTCGCGCTAAACCTGATAAACAAGCCAAAAACAGATTTTTTTTTAATTGTAAAATTTCTTTTTTATTACCTCAAATATTACCCGCACTTACGAAATGTGAATAATTCCCTGATTTTTTGGTAATTTTTTCATTCTGAGGGTTGGAATTGTTGTTAAACAAATTTTGATTTAATATTTATAATTTCAAAAGAGTGCCAAAAATTTAATAAAAAATACAAAGAAAATTTGATTTCAAGTTTATAATTTCTTGGGGGTGAATTACTATTTGCGAAAAGTAACTTTACATTATTTGGGTTGAATTAACAGAAAAAGATCCAGTAAATGCAAATTCATTTTTTTTTAATAAATAAATCCAAACGCAATAACTCGTAGAAACATATTTATTGTAGTAACCAAATAACTTATACGAGGTCTGTCTTAAAAGTAATGTGTCTGGGTGTGCTGGGTGAGCTCTGGGTGAAAACGAGATAAGTGGATTGTGCTATCAAACACGATTCTTGGGAGTATAGAACTGTAATCTTAGCTTTCTGAAACCATTTCATTTTTTTCCACATGCTTTTTAGGGCAGGACAAATTGTGGCTGCTTCACCATATGACAATGCACCTTTTCACAACGCCCTGAGCATCCGGCAGTTCATGGCCAAGAAGAACATCGCCGTACTGGAACAACCCCCTCTATTCACCTTATCTTAGGGCACTTCGAGGTGGTTTAATGGTTAGCAAGCTTGTCTCGCTAGAACTATTACGACTGAGTAGTGAGTTCGTTCGATCCTTGTGCCAGATCTGAGCTACGCTTGGAAAAACACTATTCACTTTATCTTACTCAGGAGACCCGTTTTGAAGGCATGGGGGCCATCAAGAAGGCCGCCATAATGAAGCTAAGGGGAGCATCTAAGAAGAATCCTTCCAGCAATGCATAGAAGCGTGACAGAGAAAGATGGATAAGTGCTTTAGATTCGTGGGGGATAACTTTGAGGGGGGGGGGATCATGTAGTTTGTTGTTAGATATTGAAATAAATTGGTTACGACATCAATCCCGTTATTTTTCAGACAGATCTTATATATGCCTGAATAAATGATTATTTTCTTATTTTACTTATTAATAATCTTATAACCATCGTCAGTTTTGGCGTTTCATTCATAAATGACTTTCCGAATATAACACGCTAAAGTATTATTGCTTTCAACAGATCATCTTTCTTTGGAATATTGTTTTCCATTCTCATAGAGATCTTCTTTGATAATGGGTGTCCTGGGTAAGACGATAAACTACATCCGTGTCCAGGGTAAGACGATAAACTACGTTCGATAGCAACGCCTCTGATCAGGAGGTTTTGAGGAGCGTGGAACCACCTCTAAATTGTCGGTGTTCCCAGGTTCACTCTGACCCGGGATGATAGCACCTGTTAGGGTCCCAGCAATGGGCAAATAGTTAACTCGAAAGCTGGACTCAAAAAACTATGAAAGTGTAAAAAAAGGTTTTATTACCAGCAATAAATTATTGGAACAAGACATTATTATCAGCAATATATTTTTGAAGAAATTAAGTATTACCAGAAATACTTTTTGGAGGAAAAAATATTACCAGCAATACATTTTAAAAAAAAATATTACCAGCGAGACATTTTGGAAATAAAAACATCAGCGAGACATTTTTGAAGAAACAAGCACTAGCGAGACATTTTTGAAGAAAAAAACACCAGTGAGACATTTTTGAAGAAAAAAACACCAACGAGACATTTTTGAAGAAAAAAACACCAATGAGACATTTTTGAAGAAAAAAACACTAGCGGGACATTTTCTAAGAAAAAAACAGCAGTGAGACAATTTTGAAGAAAAAAGCACTAGCGAGACATTTTTGAAGAAAAAGACACCGGCGAAGTATTTTTGAAGAAAAAAGCAATAATGAAACATTTTTGAAGAAAAAAAACACCAACGGGACATTTTTGAAGAAAAAAAAATACAAAGAGACATTTTTGAAGAAAAAAACACCAGCGAGACATATTTGAAGAAAAAAACACTAGCGGGACATTTTCTAAGAAAAAAACAACAGTGAGACAATTTTGAAGAAACAAGCACCAACGAGACATTTTTGAAGGAAAAAACACCAGCGAGACATATTTGAAGAAAAAAGCACTAGCGACTTTTTTGAAGAAAAAAAACACTAGCGGGACATTTTCGAAGAAAAAAACAACAGTGAGACAATTTTGAAGAAAAAAGCACTAGCGAGACATTTATGAAGAAAAAGACTCCAGCGAGATATTTTTGAAGAAAAAAACACCAGCGAGACATTTTTTAAGAAAAAAACACCAACGAGACATTTTTGAAGAAAAAAACACCAGCGAGACGTTTTAAAGAAAAAAACACCAGCGAGACATTTTTGAAGAAAAAAGCACTAGCGAGATGTTTTTGAAGAAAAAAACACCAGTGAGACATATTTGAATAAAAAAATCACAAGCGAGACATTTTTGAAGAAAAAACAGCAGTGAGACATTTGTTCTGAAAAAACACTAGCGGGATATTTCTGAAGAAAAAACAGCAGTGAGACAATATTGAAGAAAAAAGCACTGGCGAGACAATTTTTGAAGAAAAAGACACCAGCGAGATATTTTTGAAGAAAAAAGCACTAATCAAAATTTTTGAAGAAAAAAACACCAACGGGACATTTTTGAAGAAACAAGCGATAGCGAGACATTTTTGAAGAAAAAAACACCAACGAGACATTTTTGAAGAAAAAAGCACTAGCGAGATGTTTTTGAAGAAAAAAACACCAGTGAGACATATTTGAATTAGAAAGCACAAGCGAGACATTTTTGAAGAAAAAAACACCGGTGAGACACTTGTTCAGAAAAAACACTAGCAAGACATCTTTGAAGAAAAAAAAGACACCAGCGAGAGGTCTTTAAAGAAAAACACCAGCGAGACATGTTTGAAGAAATAAACACCAGCGAGACATTTGTTCAGAAAAACATCAGTGACATTTTTAAAGAAAAAAGCACTAACGAGACAATTTTTAAGAAAAAAACACCAGCGAAACATTTTTGAAGACAAAAACACTTGCGAGAAATTTTTGAAGAAAAAAACAGCAACGAGACATTTTTGAAGAAAAAAACACCGGCGAGACATTTTTGAAGAAAAAAACACCAACGAGACATTTTTGAAGAAAAAAACACCAGCGAGACATTTTTGAAGAAAAAAACACCAACGAGACATTTATGAAGAAAAAAAAAACACCAGCGAGACATTTTTGAAGAAAAAAACACCGGCGAGACATTTTTGAAGAAAAAAACACCGGCGAGACATTTTTGAAGAAAAAAACACCAACGAGACATTTTTGAAGAAAAAAACACCAGCGAGACATTTTTGAAGAAAAAAACACCAACGAGACATTTATGAAGAAAAAAAAAACACCAGCGAGACATTTTTGAAGAAAAAAACACCGGCGAGACATTTTTGAAGAAAAAAACACCAACGAGACATTTTTGAAGAAAAATGCACTAGCGAGACATTTTTGAAGAAAAATATATATATTACCAGCAATACATTTTTGGAAAAAAAATATTACGAGAAATAAAAATCTTGTCGGTGTTAAATGACCCACTGAGGTTGATATGCTGTAAAACAAAACAAACCGAAACAAAAACCTTTGATAATGGGAAGGAGTTCTGTATTTGATTAATATCTAGTGATTGTGGGAGTAAATACATTGAGTGCCTTTCAATTCCATTATATAGGAAAATTTAGCAAGAGACGACATTACGTTTCTGAACTGAATATAGGGTTCGGTTCGAAATTTGAAGTAGTCTATCAACTACAACAGTCAACTGAAGATGCTCGGAGAGTACATAGACCGAAAAGTTAGTACTATAGCAAGCAATAATAAAATAGTGTCCAAGCTCGCAAGTTTCCTTCATATTCCAGCTCTCTCCGTAATATTCTTGTTGGTTTTAATAAAGCTTTCATCTGTGTGATTTCATTTCTTTCTCGGGTTTGTAATTCTTCCCTTTTTGCAATTCTCTTCGAGATTTTGCTCAAGTGTTACGGAGATGTTCGATAAAACACTTCATATAAAATATTTGAAGACCTATTCTGAATTTTTAGTTAGTTCTTCATAATGATGCTTGTTTTGTTTTTCATCACGGTGTTACACTTCGTCCCTTCTAGAATTCAAAATATTGTTCCGTTAAGTACATTCTTATATTGCTTTTTTTTACAACAAAGACATTTCGCCACTTCCATTCAACAGTTTTCTTTAAGTAAACAATTCACGAACTGTTGAAATCGGATTTAACATTTCATTTGTTGAACCTGCAGAATATGAAGGAACATTGCCTTGCGTGAATATACTCTTGAGTATAATTCTTCTTAGTTGTGACATGTACCAACCGAAAGATTCTTGTCCAAGAATTTACATTAATTCTCTGCGTTTATCTTGATAGCATCACCAAATTTAAAAGGACGTCCTGTTGCCTACAATACTACAAAAGGAGAAATATTACTCTACCCTGTTGTATTCTAACACGTGTTATTTGGAAATTTCCTTTTCTGTTGGTTCATCCAATGTAGCTCTTCAGTCATCAATTCAAATTTCTATTGAAAACCAGTTTTCAGGTACTTCTTCGCCAAGCTTACACGTCGTCGTTTACAATGTTTAATTAAAGGTCGTATTTACCAAATGTCTTAAATATTTTTTCATGTTTTCCTTCTGTTTACATCGGCAACATCTATTTTCTTCCTCTTGAAGATCTGAGTTAAAGGGAGATAACTGATACACCCGGAAGAGGCATTGCACGTACAACTAGACCAATCTACCCCAGTGGACGAAATAAAGGGTCCAGCGCAAAATTTCACTCACCTAAAGAAGGCCGAAGCATTCAACGACCGAAATGTCATAAATAATGACGTCCGAATAATGTAAATAAATACAACACCTCATCTCAGAAATATAGACAGAAACAGTAACATGACATTTTCTTTTAATATCATTCTTAAAACTAGTTTGATTTTAAGACTGGGATAGATAGATAGATAGATAGATAGATAGATAGATAGATAGATAGATAGATATGGGTAGACTGAGATAGATAGATAGATAGATAGATAGATAGATAGATAGATAGATAGATAGATAGATAGATAGATAGGAAGAAAGCAACAAAGATAGATAATGAAGATAGATAGATAGATAGATAGATAGATATGAACAATTATATATATATATATATATATATATATATATATATATATATATATATATATATATATATATATATATATAAATATGGACAAAGATAGATATGAACATAGATAGATAGACAGATATATAGAAAGAAAGAAATTTAGATAGATAGATAGATAGATAGATAGATAGATAGATAGATATGAATAATTATATATATATATATATATATATATGGACAAAGATATGAACATAGATAGATAGACAGATATATATAAAAAAGAAAGAAATTTAGATAGATAGATAGATAGATAGATAGATAGATAGATAGATTCATTCATTCATTTTCTATCTTTTAGAAAATTTGAATAACACGTACGAATCGGATGTAGTACGGGCTTTTGCCCTAACCGTTCTTGTGAGCATCTTGCATTTGCAGCAAACAACGGCCAAGAGACAAATTTCACCATCAATCTTTGATTAAAAGTAATCTGTCAAACTGTTTGCGATTTCAATTCTCATCGGTTCCCCGTCACGTAGTGTCATTGTGACAAACATATTTCACTGAGGCAAAAAGAAATATGTTTTATACGTTTTTGTGCCTGGGTTGTAATATTTAAAATGAATCAGTCAGTTATCCACATTGTTCCATAAAGCAACCGAATGACATCAACTGACGCTATGACACATTGGGAGGAGTGTTCGAAAATTCCACACATCGTGACAGGTCGAACGCTTGACTGGTTAAGAAACGTCAATAGATACCTTGTTAGACGTTTATTCATCGGCAGACAAATATATATGGTCGATATTTAAGGGTGGGATTCTTCATTTCACCTTCGATCAACACCCCACCCCCAGCTTCCATTAGAAATGTGTGTTTTATTACTGATAGAAATATTCACAAACAAAAGGGCGAGGCTATCATATGAGAAATAATAAAATGTAGACAAAATATCTGCAGACAGAAATCCAAACATCGTATGAAATCTCGGACTGCACGAGACTATGGCATACAATATAAATCTCTATGACAAAGCAAAATGGAGGGGAAATGTTTTAGCTGAGTTTTTTTTATGGCGTCGACACTACAAGGACGAGAAACATTAACAGTAAAAATTATATTTAATAATCTTAGACTAGTACAAGGCTATAAGATTGAAACAAAGATCATGTTGCGCCAACAGTCCAAGTTCAGGCTGTAAGTGATCATGGCGCGTATTTCAGAAATAGGGACAAGTAATTAATTAAATTAAACTGGCGCCTCGTAATTAGCTACTTCTGTTTTCATTAATCATTTCACATCAAGCAATGCGATAATGCGACTGTGACGCCGGGTTTTACAGAGGGTGGAAGCGAATAAGAAGACTTTAGAGAGGAAAGGACAGGAAAGGAACAGGGTTCAGGAAAACAGAAGATGGCGATTGACTTTGCATTTGGCAGGGTAGCAAGAAATCAGAAGGGATTTCCACGAGAAGGACGAGAAAATAAAGTGTTAGAATAGTTCCATCTAATGCCGGATATATATATATATATATATATATATATATATATATATATATATATATATATATATATATATAGTGTAACAGCAAAATTGTCCAAATCGTGCAACAGCAAAATTGTCCAATTGTTAGATTAAGTTTGAACCGTCGTATCTTAGAAATGATTAAAGATATCTTACTGGAATTCTCCGAGGTTTTTATAACACTATTGGACTCTACTTTGAACAATAAGAATGTATTTAGCTCTAAGTTGAAATGATGATTCCACTTCCTGTTGTGACCTCCTGATCCAGTTTTTCCTCTCTAGTGTTTCCTCATTTTTAAAATTATTCACCGTTCTCTTGATGGTTCTGGAATGTACTTTGAAGATGGAAGCCAGAGTATGAATGTTGGTACCATTACTGAAAGCCTGAATGATCTTTTTCCTCTCACCATTGCTCAGTTGGGAAGACATAGTGGGGCTGACACAAAACGATTTTAGTCCATTCTCTTTCTAGCTGAATAACTCAAAGGGTTTCTCAGTAATTCTTACCACGAATCGTGTTAAGATGGCTAAACGTCTTATCTGAAAACCTGGAAGAAAGAAACTAAATTAGTTTAGTGTTTTGGTTTTTTTTTTTTAGATATAAAACCTTGTATGGGATGGATAATTATCCTATGCTGTTACATGATTTGGACAATTTTGCTGTTACACCCGGCATATATATATATATATATATATATATATATATATATATATATATATATATATATATATATATATATAATTAAGTAATTCATTGAGTCTGAAAGAAACCTCAACAGAATGCAGAAAGCACTGGACAGTCGTTTCGTCCTATATTTGGGACTCATCAGCAGGGCACATCCACTATCGAGAATTGAAAACCTGACAGTTGAGTTATCAAGAAAACGTCATACCAACGGCCCTCGGTGACGAAGAGGTAGCAAATCAAACTCAATATAGCGCCGGTCGCTCACATATTCCGTGGTGGAATATATATATATATATATATATATATATATATATATATATATCAATTCGCCCCACGCAAGGGGATAATGCCACTAAAACTCAACGGATTACTAGGAGAGAAAGCGAAATGAGAAGACTTTAGAGAGAACCGGAAGTCAAATCCTAAAACGGAAACGAGAGATCAACCGTTACCATGTTCAAAAGAACGGGGAGGTGTGTGAACCGGGCAATAGTCGAATCTATCTACTTCTATTGCTACACCCAAGAAGAGATCAGACGAAATGCTTGAGTAAAAAACATTAAAGAGACAGATATTAATCTGTATAACTTCCGTAACGCGAACCTATTTTAATATAATCCTGCTTGTCTCTCCATTAGTTAGCACGACCTTTACGCCATGCCAATACCTCATGAAAAAAGGGCTATTCCATTTTGATCACGTGGAAAGACGGTAAAGACATATCAGAGACGCTACATCAGGGGTCGACAACCTTTCGCTAACTATGCGCCGACTTAGGGTTTTAAAATCATTCAGTGTGCCAACTGCATTCTGATTTTGATACAAGTCAAGGTCAATATACCTGTTCTACAATATATTTTATATAGTAATATACAGTATATTATAAATTAACTGATTTAAAAATATGGTTTCATCGCTACACGGGAATTGCCATGTTTCGAAAACAGAAACCAACAACTTCAAATTCACTTATATTAAATTAAAATCATTAGTTCTGTTTCATCTTCAAGCGAATTTTGGAATAACTTATTTTAAAATTTACTGAGTTTTAAAAGCACATACATTCATAATTTTTGTTTCCAAGGATACAGAGAAATCCAATCATTTAGACAGGGGTGGTAGCGTGTTCTTTTTTATTATCTATTATTGTATCAGTTATAAGTTACGTTCTAAAAGAGGTCATGTTAAGGTAGAGTAGGGGTGCCTTTTTCAACTAATTATTGAGCTCTGTTTTGTAAAAATAAAAATATCAATAAGTACACCGGGTTACATACCTTACTGTTCTTCCTTTTTTTTACTATAAAATATATATATGTAATATATAATATATATACTTTATTATATATTAAAATTGAAACAGGTAGATATCTTCTTTGCGTTGTCGTAGTTATTGGTTCGGACTTCGTGATGTCATTTTCAGCTGCATGCCATCATATTGGGATCCCTTGCTTTATGGTCAACTGCACTGCCTGCCTGCTTGCTTTTTATATACAGTGACGTTTTCAGCTAGGGGTCGGCAACCTGTTGCTATGTGCCGACTTAGGGTTTTAAAATAGTTCAGTGTGCCAACTGCATTCGTATTTTTATACAAGTCAAGGTCAATGTATCTATTCTACAGTATATTTTATATAGTAATATATAGTATATATATATATATATATATATATATATATATATATATACTTTATTATATATTAAAATTGAAACAGCGAGATATCTTCTTTGCGTTGTAGTAGTTATTGGTTCAGACTTCGTGATGTCATTTGCTGCTGCGTGCCATTGGGAATTGCTTGGCGTGCCTCGTGTGGCACGCGTGCCGTAGGTTGACGACCCCCTTCGCTATATGTTTCCAGTGAGAAAAGGGAAAAAGAAAAAAAGGAACATACAGTGTTTCATAAATAATGGTCTGTTCAGTTTATGTCTCTGTCTGTGTACAGGGTGTCCATAAAGGTCGTGTGCACTTTAAAAAATTTATAACTTTATTTGTATTTGCGATAGAAATAATCTGTAAAAATTTTTATAAAGTGTAATGTACCTAGTTTTAAGTATAGCTAAAATAACTAATGTAATTTCTGGCATTACTGTAAATCAGTTGGCAAATGTTTTCTGTGAACTGCAAAATCGTATTTCCCTTTGTATTGCTAATGATGGAGGACATGTGGAAACTTAAATAAAATTTCAATAAAACCTTAAAAAATATAGATTTACTTCTTTCTAATCCTTTTTACAAATTATTTCTATCGCAAATACAAATAAAGTTATAAATTTTTTAAAGTTCACCCGAACTTTATGGACAGCCTGTATTCTAAAAATATTTGGTGTAGTGACTGTTTCATAAAAAAATCATATTTATTAGTCGACAATGAATCGGGGCCGTAGAGGAAAATCAATGGAAGCCAGATAGAAATGGCGAGAATAGGATTTAGGATGGAAAAGCCTTAGAAATATTATTAAGGACAGATAAATGCCCCGTCTGTCTGTAGTCGCTTATACAATCCTGGCGTTTATGTAAATGCATCAAACGTTCACTGGAAACAAATACGCCCCAGTCTACGTTTGAGGATGCTTCATTACAACCTTCTCGACATTGTTAAATTTTCTACTAAAATAATTAAAGGTGACATACGATCAAGTTCTAGTTTACAGTCAAACTAAAAAAAAAATAAAAATAAACGTATGTGGAATCCCGAAATTATAAAAAGAAAAAAATCCCCATATGCTTGTAAGCTGTAATATGGCCGCTGCTTCTAGCAGATTATACAGACAGGTTTGCAATACCCCGGTCGTAATACAAAGAAACAAAATGTTGAAGAAAAAAAGTAAGATAATACAAATGTTTAATCACAGACTCGAAAATATCTTAAAACATATCAAAAGTTTGAAATAACTTCATTTATTCGTTTTGTTATTTCGTTTCTTAGATACAGAAATGTTTATCAGATGTGGCTAAACTGTAGAAACAACTCCGCCCAAACGTATAAACTTGAACAAGTAAAATGGCTGAACAAAAATGTTTGAACAGAAAAAAATAAAGATTAGATTATAAAGAAACGTTTTCATTGTCGAGCTGATCCAAGCTTCAATCATATCAGTTCGACAGAGATTACTGAAAAAATATGCGTTATACTCGATAGCTTTTTGCCCTCATTAAAATCTTCATTTAAAACTCGTTTAAATGCAGCCTTTAGCGAGCTTTAGGCTCAATACAAAGTCTGTTCTTATTTACAAAATTCGTATCTACGTTCAGGATCATACGACATATCTCCTTTACTCACAAGACTATCGCTATGACAATATGGAATGTTTAAAAAAACAATAGCGATATAAAAAATAGGTGGAGTTGTACAATAGACCCTGAACCAAGATATAATCCTTTTTTTATCAACATGAACATATTTTGTTTTGTCTTCCGTAGGGGGTGAGGGGAGATCAATTTACAATAAATTTCCAGAGCAAATTGAAACTCCTATTAACGTTTATAGAATGTAATAAGATATATTGATAATAGTGATCTTGAGTACTTAATCCATTGTAATCTTCTTTAAGATTAAAAGAGAGATTATTTCGTGGCGTTAACTCTTATTGTACAATGCCACCTTGAAATAAAAGAAGCAGCTATTTTGCCGATCCCGGTAAAATAGACGAACATGGTTTTAAGCTTATTTTACCGGACTGGGTAAAATAGACCCCCACCAAGGCGATTCTACCTGTAAATATTTGTATTACTATAAATGCGCGTAATGTCAAAAATAACAACACAGATTTAACACCGGAGTTTATTTATTTTCGCCATCAATTGTTAAGTTAATTTAAAATCTTTTCCACCATTAAAACACAGGTTAAAATCGTTTATTCATCATCAATTATGAAAAGAAATATAGAAGTCTCTGAATATTTTCAGCACTTTAGGTATAACAGTCTCTGCAAATCCCAAACTTTCTCTTGAGCATAGTTCTCTTGCCAATACACTTCGTGTGCACCCACTGAAGAGAACAGTCACAGACCACTGAATCCATGTTGTTCAAGTCCTGTCTACACAGATCACACAACCACGGCACTGACAATCTCAAATATAATATATTCTTAGTTCTAAAACACTATATGTACCGGCAAAATAGCCTTGGTATCTATTTTACCGGGACCGGCAAAATGGCTTTAGTGTCTTTTTCACCGGTACTGGCAAAACCGTCTTGGTTTCTATTTTACCGTGACCGGCAAAATAGCTTTGCTGTTTATTTTATCAAAAACCGGCAAAATAGCCTTGCGGTCTATTTTACCGGGACCGGCAAAATGGCTTTGGTATCTTTTTTACCGGTACTGACAAAACCGTCTTTTTACCGGTACTGGCAAAACCGTGACAGGCGAAATAGCCTTTTCGGAATATAAAAAAAGCGATAGAATGTAAAATAAGGTCGTCTGGACCATGCATCTGGGTACATCGAACGCAAACCTCATTTTTAAATTTAAATGTAATGTATATCTTCAGCATTATCCATGTAAAATTTTAACCATGAACACAACTGTCATTAGAAGCTAAAAGCGCTCGAATTGTCTGTATTGACAGACCTTATCTTGCCACTTTATACTTACTTGAATGCTACTCGGAAAACTGGCTAGATTGAAACGGAAATTGTTTAATTCTTCCACTTACAACATTTTAACGGTGTTGAGCTAATAAAACCGCGGTACCATGTGACGTTTATGCTGTGTACGTTAACAAACAAGTATAAAGTTTCCTTTTCGTAGTTAGGTTGTCATAAATCCGATTACATATATTGAAAATCTTCTCGGGTCATCCACGTGTCTAAATCCAGAGAAAACTATTGCAGCCACCTGTAAGAATGCATTATTTCCCTGAGGAAAGACGAAGAATGCATCGGCCGAAAAGCTATGATTGAGGCCATGAAAGATATTAACGCAAATAATTCACGACGGAATTTTAGACATTATTTTACAGAGTGAAGCCCATTTGATGAGAGAAGAGACCCAACTGTCCCCAACTAAGGAATATATTTCACTTATTTTTAAACTAGCGGTAAAAATAATTAAACCGTCAGTCAGTTATGTGCCATACGTGATATACGCTTAGGTGATCATGTATCTTTCGATACATGACTGACGAGGCAGATTTATTCCCGCAGTAGGTTACCATTTCTTTCTGTGGTAAACCAGTTGCCATCCAAGGCTATAGAACCAAGTCTGTCTTGCTATTTATCAATAGCTGGGGGAGAAGAATAGGATTCATGCCTTTCCCAAGGGTATTATTAGCACGTAATTGAAAGTAATGGATTCGACTGGAAAGTCAGTCAGTCAGTTATGTTCCATACGTGATATATGCTTAGGCGATCATGTATCTTTCGATACATGACAGACGAGGTAGTTTTTTCCCGCAGTAGGTTGCCATTTCTTTCTGCGGTAGACCAGTTGCAATACAAGTTGCCATGAACCTGGTCTGTCCTGCGCTGTTTACTCATAACTGGGGGTAGAAAAAGAGGTTATTAGTACGTAAGGGAAAATAACGGATTCGACTGGAATTCGAACTCGGCCCTCCGATTTGTTATTCCGAGCTCTTATCCATCACTGCACTGTGCCTCCTCTCAAGTAGCAAATACATTTCAGTAATGAACAATTATTTTTTTATTAAGCTGAAATTTCTTCCCATGATTTTGATGGTTTTTCAAACATTTAAATTGAGTCAATCCGACGGAGTTCATTACCTTAAAGGTTATTTTTTTAATGGATACTCGTATTTGAATAGACGCTCCGTTTATTTATTAAGTAGTATATTTATTTATTTTCGTCTACCGGCCTGAATATTCGAGAAATCTCATTAAAAAATATGCGCTTTCCGGCAGGACAATCGTCATTAGATCTGAAGGGCATCGACTTCTCAGTTACAGAGTTCGTTGATGGCCAAGCCAAGTTGAAAAGTGACTTTAAGCACAGATTTTTTTTCTGACTCCCGAAATAGACCTATATACTCAGTTTCGTATCCCAACGTAAACAAAGCAACTTCTAAAGGAAAGGATAGATTTTTAATTACTAAACCAACAGATTTTAAGACTGAAATGTTATTTTTAGTGGATACTCATATTTGAATAGACGTCCCGTTTATTCGTTTATTTATTAAACAGTATATTTATTTTTGTCTCCAGGACAGAATATTCGAGAAATCTTATTAGAAAAAAAATGTGCTCTCTCCGGCAGGATTCGAAACTGCATTCCCATAAGTGAAAGCATCATTAGATCTGCCATTATTTGGACCTCTCAGCCAAGCATGGAAAGTTGTATAGTGCCTTTAAACACAGATTTTTTTAAGATTCTCGAAATAGACATATCTACTCAGTTTCGTATCCCAACGTAAACAAAGCAACTTCTAAAGAAGAGGATGGATTTTTTAAAAATCCAATAGATTTTATTACGTATACGTTAAAGGCTATGCGTGTCAGGTGGTGGCACCACTATTTATATATGCTGGTCAATGGGGAATTATGGGGAGGAAGGCCAGGTGTTTCCGGTCTATTGTGTTATTCTAATAGGCATTGAATAGGCGGGATCGGCTATATTTTAAATGATTGTAAAGGCTATTGAGAAATAGAACTATTACACATGGCCTGAAGATTGTACTCAAGCATGAAACAGACTGTTGTCACTCGGTGTTGTCCACTCTTTTATAGTACACCGAGCACTGTTTTATTACCACCAGTACTCACTGTGTACTATTTCTTAACTAATATTTACTTCAAAGTTTTGTAGAGACATAGATGCAATATATATTGGTAGCTCCAAGTATTCGCTAAAAGAAGGAGTATACAGTATCACGTCCTGAAAAAAATAACATTTGTGTTTTAATGTTGTCTTTGACCAAAATAGCCGAGAATTAGGAAGGCCGTAGTTAGAGAGAGTATCGAAGGAACAGAAGACTACGTAGAGGAAAAGAGAGACGAAGAGGTTTATTAAATAATCATACATAAAACGGAAAAAAAACTTGAGTAAATCACCTACTCAAATTCTACTTTAATGTGGCTACTTGTCATATTTATAAATAGGAACAGTCCATTGTCACAGTCGTAGGGAAGAGCAGGAATTACGCTCAGTCCTACGCTGCAACAATTTGTAAGTTGTCTGTTTTAAGTTTCCTGTTTTTGTTTTATCGGGGTTTTTTGTCGTGTTTCTTTTTGTTTTTTCCTTTCTCGAAATTAACATATTTTCTTAACATCTTTTTGTTTCCAATTTAATTTAGTTTAAAAATAATTAAAATTTAAAGTTAAACAAATGTTTAACATTTAAATCAGTTCTAAGCGTTACTAAATCTGCTAAAGAGCCATCACTGAGTAAGAGTGTCTTGCGCCAACTTCCAATTTGGACAGGATTTTATACCTTATAAATCTATTTGGTCTAGGAAATTAGACAACAATTTCAGTCGCTATGCCACCCTCAGAAGAAAAATATGGGTGCTGTGAACATTTTTAATATCATGTATCCTATTTAGGATTGGGTTCCTTCTAAATTTTACTCCGCCTAAACTCTGACATTTTTACTGTTTATTGTTCCTCAATCGGAGTAGATAGGTTCGCCTATCACCCGGTTCACACTCCTTCTCGATGTTTTGATTAGGAGAAAAAAGTTTATCCCTGGTTTCCTGTTTAGGATTATGTTTCCGTTTCCTTCTAAAGTCTTTTCCTTCACTTTCACTTCCAGTCGATTTCTTGCGTCTTAGTGGCATTATTGCCTTTCTTGAGGTGAATTGATTTAAAAGACAGTGTAACCCGGATATAAGAAGCCCGGATATAAGAGAGATTTTATCTGGTCCCAAATTAGAGACTTACTTACCTAAACAAAATAGACCAAACCCGGACATAAGAGACTTATTATTCGGTCCCGACAACTCTCTTATATCCGGGTTACACTGTAAATGTTCCTTCAAGATTTCGAGATTTTGAAATTATGGCTTTTTTATACATATGGTCGAAAGCCAACTCCTGGTACCGTGTGAAATGTGCAACTGTCAAAGCCTGTTTGATTCGATGTTTTAATAAACTCAGTAAAATTGGCGCCAACTCAATTAATGTTCACTCTTTCAAAAAGCACCGGTCCTTGTCTGAAAACCGAAATTAAGTAGCGGTGATACTGATCAGCACTTAAATGAATGACCTCTTAGGATTATGGGTAAGTTTTGATTTGCTAAGCTTTATAAAGTCTCTATTGTCATTATACTTGTAATTGATTAACAATTTATTGAAATGAATGGGGTTTTCGTAATTCATCCATTCCCGAAGAATGTTAAATTAAATCGTTTTAAATAAGCCTAAAAACTTTAGTGTTTTATTTTCGCCTTAACAAGCATTTTCTCACTGACTCACTCTCCCTTCTATATAGAGCCCGGGTAATTAGTCGTTCATCTTAACTGGGGAAACGCGTGTGCGAAATTTCATGTGGCAATCGTCTTCTTCTTCGTTGGGAATAACAAACATCGCAGCGGGGCACGCAACCACTTCATTAAAGAAAGCAAATAAGGAAAAACAACAAATCCCGACACGCTAAAAGGTTACGTGTCTTTTCCCACCGCCACCAAAGATTAAACTCTCGACTCTAACGGCTGGAAATACCAACAAAATCTGGCCCACACCTTAGGATAAAATAGACGGCAGAGACACGTTAAGACTTTGATCTTTGCGTCATGTCGCCACCGTTGGTCTGAGGTCCGTCAAGAATTTGCGGTTTGTGGCGCCACCCTGATTTATTACAAATAATCCACCAGTCTTGTTGGCATCATTTTGTCTCTCGGTCTGTTTTGCTGTGTCGGAACGACCTTCCCGTCGGGTCCTTTTGAGTCGAAATGGAACAAAGACAGTTTCCTTTCCGACTTTTTAATAAATGATGAAAATTGGTCTGTCTTACTGGCTGGTTCCTTGTGTAAATATAATGGATTCTACAAATGTTAGCGTCGTCTAACAATGAAATATTCCCAAAGAATAGATCACGATATACAGTGTAACCCGGATATAAGAGACCCTGATATAAGAGAAACCCGGATATAAGAGCGATTTTCTCGGGTCCCAAATTAGAGCCTGTGTTAATGTATATACAGTGTAACCCGGATATAAGAGAGTTGTTGGGACCGGAGAAGAAGTTGTCTTATATCCGGGTTACACTGTATATACATTAACACAGGCTCTAATTTGGGACCCGAGAAAATCTCTCTTATATCCGGGTTCCTCGTATATCCGGGTCTCTTATATCCGGGTTACACCAGTGTAACCCGGATATAAGAGAGTTGTCGGGCCGGAGAAGAAGTGTCTTATATCCGGGTTTCTCTTATATCCGGGTTTGGTCTATTATATATACATTAACACAGGCTCTAATTTCGGACCAGAGAAAACCTCTCTTATATCCGAGTTTCTCTTATATCCGGGTTACACTGTATAATATACCAGGCCCGGATATAAGAGAAACTTGGATATAAGAGACTTCCTCTCTGGTCACGACAACTCTCTTATATCCGGGTTACACTATGTTTCTGGGAATATAGAAAAATTCGGTAACGGAAAATTCGGTAATTATGAAATAAAAGTCCATTGAAAATGGCCGTTTACGAGTCGGGGTTAGGGGCTAAGCGCCCCCCACCCCGCTATATTTTGAAATAACTTAAAATCGTGGGGTCCAGATAAAACCCCACTATAACAATACCTAGGTCGTACTTGCAGAAGAGGGTGCTTAAGTAGGCCTCCTTTCCCAATATTTTTTTAAAAGTATTATTAACTATGAGGGTCTAGATAAAACCTCACTACAACAATACCAGGGTCAGACTTTCTGGAGTGGGGGGCCTAAGCCACATCTCCAATATTTAAAAAAATATATTTTTTAAATAAGTATTTATTGAATTACTATAGTATTGTTTCATTGATAAAAATAAAATCGATTTATCCAAATTAAAGTTCTTGTATCTTCTTTTTTAAATTATTATTTTTATAAAAAAAACTAGTAAATAAATTATGTTTTAGATTAAATATTTATTTATTTATTTAAGAAGCAAAAACTATCCTTATTTCTTTGTAATTTTTCAAAAAGAACTCCACACTATTTACATTATTCGGACTATTGTCCTCATCTTTGTCGCCATATTTATTACAACGTTTCGGCCTTTCAGTATCTGTCTATATTTCTGAGATGAGGTATTATGTACACTATTTACATTATTCGGACTATTGTCCTCATCTTTGTCGCCATATTTATTACAACTTTTCGGCCTTTCAGTATCTGTCTATATTTCTGAGATGAGGTATTATGTACACTATTTACATTATTCGGACTATTGTCTTCATCTTTGTCGCCATATTTATTACAACGTTTCGGCCGTTGTACGCTCCGAACCTTCTTCAGGTGGTTGGAATGACGAACTGAAGCCTTTATTTCACTCACTGGGGTAGACTGTTCTAGTTGCACGTGCCATGTTTTAATGGATGTAAGTTATCAGTTATCTCTTCTTAATTTCCCTCTGCAAGTTCTCCACTGCCTTAACCGGGTATTGAACTCACACTCTTTGGGTCCTGTCACTGGATATAACCAACGCCTTTATCCACTGTGCCATGTGTCAACTCTATTCATTCAAAATGTACAACAATTAACACAACCATATACTACCTTCTGTTTGAAAAAAAGTAAAACTAAACCTGAAAAAAGTCAACATGTTCTGCGCAGTCAATAAATATAAAAAAAAAAATAATAATAAATAAATAAATAATAAATAAATAAATAATAAATAAATAATAAATAAATAAATAATAATAAATATATAAATAAATAATAAATAAATAATAAATAAATAAATAATAAATAAATAAATAATAAATAAATAAATAATAAATAAATAAATAATAATAAATAAATAAATAATAAATAAATTATAAATAAATAAATAATATATAAATAATAATTAAATAAATAATAAATAAATAAATAATAAATAAATAAATAATAAATAAATAAACAATAAATAAATAAATAATAAATAAATAATATTAATAAATAAATAAACAAGTACGGCCCTGGTATTGTTGTAGTGGGGTTTATCTGGAGCCCACGAATTTCAGTTATTTAAAAATATAGTGGAGGGGACTTATCTCCCAAATCCCCCCTCCAGAACGGCCCTAAAATCAATTTTCAATCGACTTTCATTTCATAGTCACCGATTTTTCCTACCTTGTCACAATTACCGAATTTTCTATTTTCTATTTACGGGCACCACCATTTCTCATACTAATTGATGGTCACCCGCTAACGGAAGAAAAAAAAATTGGTCAAAGCTTTGAATCTTCTAAAAAGGATGAAAAAATATAATTTAAGAATTAAAAAATCCTTTTTCTCTTTACTGAATAAAAACGTCAATATTTTGAAGATCAAATTTTGTTTTTATTAAGTTTAGGGCATTTTTTCATGTTGTATGCTTATTTTTTAACGAATCTTTGGAGGTAGCGAAGATAAAATGCGAAATGTGGTACAAGACAAAATGGCACAAGAAAAATGCGAATCTTGGAGCAAAACCATCAAAAGGGGAAGAATCACGTTTTTGATACTGATAATGAGACTGCTTCAAGAACAAAGCAATGGGAAAAGTCTTAGTACAATACTAAGACCACGCAATAAGAAAAGGGGGTCGTCCAGAAATGCTATGCTCAAGGACAAATTAAACCCGACCTTTCAAATATAAATATTCTATTTGACATTTCAAATCCAGCCTCTCTCCTTCAACTGAAGAACTTAGCCTTCAAACGAAGTTGGAGAAAACAAGAGATTCTTGCCCAGGCAATTATTTTATTCCAATGACAATAATGTTCATTCTGTAATTTTAAGTTAGAGCAAAAAGAAAAAAATAATATCAATTAAGAAATAGAAAAAAAAAACGAGTCACATTCTAAAAGAATGGTTTTATTCTAGAAGAATGGTTTTATTCTAAACGGGCCATTTCATCGACGAGTTGGCATATGTTTCAATTTTAAAATATGGTTCCGATTAGGAGAGTAAGTTTACGATTGAATTTGGAATGTGTTAGAAAGTAAAAAGTATGTAAAATATATCATCTGTTGTATTCTAGAGCCGCAGATCTACGTTAGGGGAAAGTCCAACGGGTTTCGAGCAGCTCAGCTCTGCTCGATAGAACACAATAAAAAATATCTACATAACTAACTAAAGAAATATTATAAATAAAATTAAAACAAAAAATCTCAAAATGATAGATTGACCATGAAAACAAAATTTATTATTTTGCGTTTCATCTAAAATAAAATATTTTCTGCATGTCCGTCATCGGATTGTTTTGAGTTTGGGTCGCGGACTTTAAGTTGGGGAGAAGTCGTGTAAAAGGGATTAGGGTTAATGCGTTTATGTGAATCGTAACAATCAATTTGGAGTAATAGTGATTGGAAAAAAAATCATAGAGAAAAAAATCAATAATTTATATTTTTATTGATTTACAATAAAAGATTTTTCTTTTTATTCTTGAGTAATATGATTAACGGAAAGTGGAATTGTATCGAGCGTTTGAAAAGTGTTCAGTTAATAAATTAGTCCGCATTATTGTTACGGGGTGGGGATGATTAAGGGTGAGGGCTGATACCTAGGCCCCTCTTTGGTGCCAGGCCTGGTCTTCATTCCTTATAAATAATTCCTCTACAGGTTTTACACCTTTACACTAGGCAAAATCCTGGTTCCTGGCATAAATGTTACGTAGCGAATGTCGTGGGAGACATAACGAGTGGCGACGTGCCATATATATATATATATATATATATATATATATATATATATATATATATATCACAGCAATAAAAGTATGAAGCTTGATATTACTAGACATATTAAAAATGGGCGAAGCAACCGGTTTCGCTCCCGCTCATCAGGCTTACAACGGGAGATTTATTTCACCTTAAGGTGCTGGAGGCACTTTACATCGGGTCTCGCATGCCTTCCTTGTGCAAACAACGTGAGTGTTTGTTGGGGCTCGCTGTCATTTGCCTCTAGCTCCTTTTGCTCATGATTTTTTCCCTCCTCCTCCACATTTCCTTTTATGTGTTTTATAAATTAAATTAAATCTCCCGCGGTCGTTGTAAACCTGATGAGCGGGAGCGAAACCGGTTGCTTCGCCCGTTTTTAATATGTCTAGTAATATCAAGCTTCATACGTTTATTGCTGTGATAAAATTTGTACCTTCAAACATATCTTTATATATATATATATATTGCTTGGTCGGCCTGAACTGGCCGGTCTAGAACGTTCAAGAACTAGTTAGCACTTAACAGGATAGAATATCAAAGATTCTGCCTTTTTGCTTTTCTATACTACATTTCGACTAATACAAGTCAACGTAAAGCATTGCAATCAAAATGGTTGAATGTTGAATGAGGTGTGTATGTTGTGAATGAACTGGAAGGTCTTAGGAAATGAAGATTGTGAAGACAAGAGGAAAAGGAGACGATTGATCCTTTATTTGTAGGGAAGCACTCGCACTGTTTCACGAAAAATGCTCAGTGAGTGGAACTTTCTTTTTACATTTGGAACATAGTAGAGAATGGAGAGAGTTTGTCTCCATGGGAGCAGCTGTAAAGTTCTGAACTGATTGAACTAAAAAAAATGAAGGTTTACCATGCAAATAGCGATCGTCGTGCAATGCAGTGTCTGTGAGGGAAAAAGGCTGTAGATAGGAGAATGAATCAATGCAAACGATTTGGAATTCTTACCAAAAGGCTAGAAAGTGAGTTTTTAGCATCGGCAACACAGATATGGTACCAACATACCATTTTTGGTCTTTCACAGTAAGAAGATTATAACGAAATAAAACCTTTTGAAACGTTTGCAAAACTTATGTATTTTAAAGAACACATTATGATTATTTGCTTTATTTACATTATTCGAACTGTTATCCTCATCTTCATTGCCATATTCACAACGTTTCGGCCGTTGTACGCTCCGGCCTTTATGTCTATGTCTCTCTATATATCTGCCTATATCTCTGAGAGGAGGTATTATGATTACTTGCATTATTTACATTATTCGGACTGTTATCCTCATCTTCATTGCCATATTCACAACGTTTCGGCCGTTGTACGCTCCGGTCTTTATGTCTATGTCTCTCTATATATCTGTCTATATCTCTGACATGAGGTATTATGATTACTTGCATTATTTACATCATTCAGACTGTTATCCTCATCTTCATTGCCATATTCACAACGTTTCGGCCGTTGTACGCTCCGGCCTTTATGTCTATGTCTCTCTATATATCTGTCTATATCTCTGAGATGAGGTATTATGATTACTTGCATTATTTACATCATTCAGACTGTTATCCTCATCTTCATTGCCATATTCACAACGTTTCGGCCGTTGTACGCTCCGGCCTTTATGTCTATGTCTCTCTATATATCTGTCTCTATCTCTGAGATGAGGTATTATGATTACTTGCATTATTTACATTATTCGGACTGTTATCCTCATCTTCATTGCCATATTCACAACGTTTCGGCCGTTGTACGCTCCGGTCTTTATGTCTATGACTCTCTATATATCTGTCTATATCTCTGAGATGAGGTATTATGATTACTTGCATTATTTACATTATTCGAACTGTTATCCTCATCTTCATTGTCATATTCACAACGTTTCGGCCGTTGTACGTTTTTCCATTCTTCAGGTGACTAAAAATTTGAACCGAACCGTTTATTTCGTCCACCGGGGTAGATTGTTCTATTTCCACGTGTCATGCCTCTTCCGGATGTCTCTGTTATTTCCGTTTAACTCAACTCTCCACGTTTCTTTCCTTAACCACTGCTGTAACCTGATATTGAACACACAACTCTTTGGTTCTAATCACTGGATCTAACCAACATCTTTATCCACTGGGCCATGAGTCCTTCAGACATCCAGAAGAGCAAGGGAAAAACCCTCTACTCCTGTTCACAAGACCGGGGAGGAGTGTGAATCGGACGACAGGCAAACCTATCTACTGCAATTGAGGAGAGAGAACAAAAAATTGGTAGATATATTTTCAGATTTCAGATGGAGACATTAGAAATATAGAGTTGAAGTAGTCTTTACAAGAAAGCGGAGACCCGATCCTGAATAAGGAACAAGGGATGAACCTCTACTCCTGTTCAAAATTCCGGGAAAGAGAGTGAACTGGACGATAGGTGAACCTTAAAAAAACAGTCTTCTTAAGGCTTTCTTCGCCTAAAGTCGGCTCTCATGGGATACTGAGATTCCCTAACTATGAAATATATCGAATTTATGACCGTTAGAGAACTTTTTCAGGGGTTGAATTGATTTATAATGAATTTCTATAACAAAGTGATCGGACCTATAAACTCTTGAGGTAGCCAACAGAAATCGATCTTTCTTGTACATATAAGTGTATCTAGTGGTTAGTATTAATTTGAACTAAATGTTCCTTGAATTTTCAGTGTTAAATTTGTTTATTGTTATATATATATATATATATATATATATATATATATATATATATATATATATATATATATATATATATATTATGTTATAATATTTAAATAAATGATTATGTATATATATATATATATATATAATCATTTATTTAAATATATATATATATATATATATATATATATATTATGTTATAATATTTAAATAAATGATTATGTATATATATATATATATATATATATATATATATATATATATATATATATACATAATCATTTATTTAAATATTATAACATAATATATATATATATATATATATATATATATATATATATATATATATATATATATATATATATGAGGATCTTCTTAGAATAAGAGGCTGGTATTTGTCCACTGTATTTTTGTCCACTGCGAGATTACCCGCTGTTTTTTTTTGTTTGGTTTTTTTTTTGTTTGGTTTTTTTGTTTGTTTTTTTTTTTTGTTTGTTTTTTTTTTTTGTTTGTTTTTTTTTTTTGTTTTTTTGTCATGGATTCAGTGTCATCACAGACATATTGTTTCCCTCGGAATAAAGAACATCAAAACGATAAGTTAATTCTTTATAATATTTCCCTTGAAAAAAAACCCCCAAAAAACAATTGCCCAATTTCCATAAGCTGCCTGAACAAGAAGCCCTGGTAGACAATTTATCTGCTTGGATAATTACACAAAACTGTTTTATCATTACAGCTTAACAAATTAACTGAAGCACAACATCTGGTGCCGTTTCTTTTAAATAATATGCCATAGATAAATATTGTTTTTGTTCATTTTAAAAATCATCGACATTGTCTACGTGGAATCTCATTAACCGGAGATTGTTATTTAAATATTATCAGATCTGATGACTATTTAGCTCATAGACTATATTTCTGAGTCCTTGTATATATTTACGTAGACTAGAACATTACTATTAATCTTCGCTTGTATGACATGTAAATAAAAATAAATTATGGGGGAGTAACGAAGGGATGTGAAAGAGAACGTAAAGAAACGAGTAGAAACCTGGATGAACTTCTTGGCCCTTCCATTATATCTTTCTTCACTTTCTCCCAGTCGCGAATTAACTGGTGAGATATTCGGTGGATCGTCTCAGTGCTTCTCGGGTCGTTCTTTCGAACGAGCCTGCAGCGTCTGGGCCCAAGAATGACTTTCTGTCCCACAAGACACATCAAAAGAGAAAGGCTGGGATAAAATAAAATACGAAGCCAATTTTACTAATTTGAGACTCTTTCTGAATCAGCACCACCTCGCCTATCTACTATCTGTTTTAAAACCGAGTAATGGTGCCTAGCACAACGCAGTGCCCTACTCACCTACCGGTACCCTTCTAGATGATGACTGCACTGGGTTTGGAGTCGCGATCCATCTTCGGCTCAAATTATGTGAGCCTCACAGATGCAGATGTGGAGCTTCCATTATTGAGTTTGGTTTGCATCCTCTCTCCGCTTTCCACGGCATGCAGCAATAAACGACATCATCAGAAGAGGTCTGGATGCAGCTGGGTTCCCTTCCCAAATCGAACCCGTAGGCCTCGACCGTGGTGATGTAAAGCGGCCGGATCCTCTCTCCTGTCGTCGTAGTACCGGCCGCTTTTCACGGCATGCAGCAATAAACGACATCATCAGAAGAGGTCTGGATGCAGCTGGGTTCCCTTCCCAGATCGAACCCGTAGGCCTCGACCGTGGTGATGTAAAGCGGCCGGATCCTCTCTCCTGTCGTCGTAGTACCGGCCGCTTTTCACGGCATGCAGCAATAAACGACATCATCAGAAGAGGTCTGGATGCAGCTGGGTTCCCTTCCCAAATCGAACCCGTAGGCCTCGACCGTGGTGATGTAAAGCGGCCGGATCCTCTCTCCTGTCGTCGTAGTACCGGCCGCTTTTCACGGCATGCAGCAATAAACGACATCATCAGAAGAGGTCTGGATGCAGCTGGGTTCCCTTCCCAGATCGAACCCGTAGGCCTCGACCGTGGTGATGTAAAGCGGCCGGATCCTCTCTCCTGTCGTCGTAGTACCGGCCGCTTTTCACGGCATGCAGCAATAAACGACATCATCAGAAGAGGTCTGGCTGCAGCTGGGTTCCCTTCCCAAATCGAACCCGTAGGCCTCGACCGTGGTGATGGAAAGCGGCCGGATGGCATTACCAAGTCGTTGATTTGGGATGCGACCTGTGCGGATACATTTTCGGCCGGTTGAGCCGGGGTCTGTCGCTCGGAACGCAGAGATAAAAGAAAATAATTAAATATTCTTCTCTTTCTGAGAGATTATTTTTTACTCCTGTGGCAGTGGAGATTTCTGGGGTTATTGGCCCTCGTTCGATGGCGTTCCTTCGGATGATTGGCGCGATGGCGTCTCGATTAAGGGACGAGCCTCGCAAAACGGAGTGGCTCTTGCAGCGTGTCTCACTGGCGACGGTTTGAGTTAAAGCTTTCTCCATTATTGCGGTTGGCAGACGATAGAAAAAAAAACTTTTCTTTATAGGTACTTCGTTCAAATAAATTCTTTGTCTCTATACGTATTATTAACCCTAGAACACTAACCATCAGTTAAAGTTACACCACTACTAACCATGGGTATATCATACCCGATTTTGAAAATATCAAAAAAATATTAAATATAAATCTTCATTTGAAATATTTTACATGCAGGCACTTCAATCTTTGTACTTTGAGTTAACATTGATAGAAACTGAAAAACATTATTTAGGTAAGAAAATCAGGTACTGAAAATTGTAATTAAAAATAGGAAGATTTGCGCTGGGTACTATATACCCATGGTTAGTGTTCTAGGGTTAAAGTTACACCACTACAAACCATAGGTATATCATACCCGATTTTGAAAATATCAAAAAAATATTAAATATAAATCTTTATTTGAAATATTTTACATGCAGGCCCTTCAATCTTTGTACTTTGAGTTAACATTGATAGAAACTGAAAAACATATTATTTAGGTAAGAAAATCAGGTACTGAAAATTGTAATTAAAAATAGGAAAATTTGCGCTGAGTACTATATACCCATGGTTAGTGATCTAGGGTTAAAGTCTTAGTCTGACAAGACTAATCAAGAACGTGACAACACTGCCGACCTTGGAATGAAGATTTAGAGAAGCCATTGACGGAAAAATACTGCTTTCTTTCAATAATAATTGTTTTAAAAGAAAATCTGGCACTGAAAATTGTAATTAAAAATAGGAAAATTTGTGCTGGGTACCATATACCCATGGTTAGTGTTCTAGGGTTAAGCATTTTCTCTGTAACGTGTCGGTTTCAGAACACCTTCTTAGACAGCGTACCTCTTTTCAAGTGCAGTACCTTACACTATTTGTATATTATTCTCTTTTCAGAACATTTTTTTTAGCGAACTCTCTATAAGCTACACGTTGACAACCCGTGTGGAATTTCCGCAGATCCAGCTAGTTCTAAAACTTTGAATCAAATGTATCATTTTTTTTTGGTTCAAATAAAATGAAATAGCACATCGTACATCGGTTGGCCAATATGTCCTTCTTCAATAATTCGATAAAAAAAATAAAGTCTCATTTGGCTGCCGCTCCGTATCCTCGTCACATCCAACTCGCCTATTTTCCATTCTTTCGTTCTCTTTATTCAACCGATAAAAAATAAACACCGCTTCCCTTCATCCATATTTTCGGTTTTCGCGGCCTTAGCAAAATATAAACTTCAGAAATAAACAATTGATGATTTTATATCATAAAGCTCCCAAATTATTTGGGTAGTGTACCGGTAATTAGGAATCCTTGAATTAATATTTTAATATTCTGATAAATCAGAATTCTTGTGGTTTATACTGCAACTATGCTGACCTTAGTTACAGTTTCTGGGAAAGAGCGTTGTTATCTAGCATAATCAGCAATTTGAACAAGGCCAGCACGCTCAAGCCCTCGGCCACGATGACTTGTGCCTTTGTGTTAGCACAGCTATTGACGGGCCTAAAGGTTCTGTCTCCCCAATTGGCGAGTTCTACATATCCATAAAAATTCCCCTATCGTATTGTTAAATATTTGAGCTTAACAACTTTAGCAAAATTTTGAAATAACAATCATAAATATGAATGTGGTCGTTATTTTAAGAAGTAAGGGGGTACAAATAAATTTGAAATTGACAACTTTTCCGTTTCATTAAAACAAACATTAAACACTTCTATCTTTTCCCCTAGTTCCTTCTTTTTAAGTCCCCGTCTTACGAACATTTCTCTTAATAAATTAAAAATAATTCTGCGGATGATGTTATTTTATAGTCATTTGATAGTGTGATCTGAAAATTGGCGCTTTTATCGCGGCCGCTCTTGATTCTCGGCCTTTTGGCTGTGATCAAAAGTGTTATATTCGTCTCTCAGTTGAGTCTCTGTTTGCGGACAAGGACACAACTGAAAATATTACTGAGAAGCGCCCGGTCACGGGAAACAGCTGCCCGCGGCGGTACCTCCCTCGTTGCATTAAAGAGGTGTGGGGGGTATCGGAAGTGATACCGATACCAGCGCAACCAACGGTTGGGCTGAGGTAATTTGGGACCTGGCCACGGTGCACGTCCTCAGGCTGCCCACATTAAACTGACCTTGTGTTACATCCTAACAGCGCGAGACAGCTGGTAAATACCATCGTTTCACGGCCTTTTGGCCGGGATGCGTCTTATCATCTCTCAGTTGCGTCTCTGTCCTTCGACAGAGTGCGCTCAGGGGGAAACTGAGAAAATCATACAGAAGAGGAGCCCCGCGCTGGGGAACAGCTGCCCGAGGGCGCGCCCTCCCATTGCACAAGAGGGAGGGATCGGTGCACGAGGGTTGGGGGAATTTTTGTCCCTTGCCCGAGTGTACGCGCTCGGGTCCCCACTTTAAAAAGACCTTGTGTCACATCTCATTCCAGTGGGGAAATGAGTAAATACCATCGCTTCTCGCGCCTATGGCCGGGAGCGATCACTGATACAGGCCGGTCGCAGGGATTCGTCCCTGCGCTGGTAGTATCGCAGCTAAGACTAGCTATGACCAGCTAAAGACCAGCTTGGACAAGCTAAGACCAGCTAAAGCCAAAGCACTGCGGCCCGGGTGAAAACTCGGGTCCATTCCCCCTCCCTTCCCACATTAAACCCTGACCTTGTGTCACAACCTGACCCTGTGGGAGGTCAAGTAGATCCCGGCCTTTAGGCTAAGATCAAAGTGTAGTATCTGTTCGCAGATTACTAACTGAATGATCGCCTATGGGGCAGGGATTCCTTCTCCGATACAGGCCGGCGGCAGGGATTCGTCCCTGCGCTGGTAGTATCGTGGCTATGTCTGACTAGCTATGACCAGCTCTGACCAGCTTGGACAAGCTATGACCAGCTAAGACCAGCCAAGACCAGCTATGACTAGCTAAAGCCAAAGCACTGCGACCCGGGTGAAAACTCGGGTCCATTCCCCCTCCCTTCCCACGTTAAACTCCGACCTTGTGTCACAACCTGGCCCTGTGGGAGGTCAAGTAAATCCCGTGTAGTATCTGTTCGCAGATTACTCGCTGAATGATCGCCTTTAGGCCGGGATCGATCACTGATACAGGCCGGTCGCAGGGATTCGTCCCTGCGCTGGTAGTATCGGGGCTGGGTCTTTAGCTATGACTAGTTTTGACCAACTCTGACCAGTTCGGACAAGCTATGACCAGTTATGACCAGCTATGATTAGCTTTGACCAGCTATGACAAGCTATTGACCAGTGGCTTGGGTGGAAACGCCCGGGCCTATCCCCACATCCCCCTTTTCCCACATTAAACCGGCCTTGTGCCACATCTGGACTGCGTGGGAGGTCTAGTAAACAATATCGTTTCTCGGCCTTTAGGCTAAGATCAAAGTCTAGTATATGTTCTTGTCAGCTTAATCTTATTCTCTCTCTGTCTATATCTCTAAGATGAGGTTTATGATTATTTACATTATTTGGACTGTTATCCTCATCTTCATTGTCATATTCACAACGTTTCGGCCGTTATACGCTCCGACCTTCTTCATGTGATTGGTAATTTCGAACCGAACCCTCAAGGACACATGACCCAGTGTATAAAAGCATCTACCCCAAATTAACGAAATAAAGGATTCGGTTTGAAATTCCAATGTCCTGAAGAAGGCCGGAGCGTACAACGACCGAAACGTTGTGAATATGGCAATGAAGATGAGGATAACAGTCCGAATAATGTAAATAATGCAAGTAATCATAATACCTCATCTCAGAGATAGAGACAGATATATAGAGAGACATAGACATAAAGGCCGGAGCGTACAACGGCCGAAACGTTGTGAATATGGCAATGAAGATGAGGATAACAGTCCGAATAATTTAAATAATGCAAGTAATCATAATACCTCATCTCAGAGATATAGACAGATATATAGAGAGACATAGACATAAAGGCCGGAGCGTACAACGGCCGAAACGTCGTGAATATGGCAATGAAGATGAGGATAACAGTCCGAATAATGTAAATAATGTAACTGATTCTCTCTCTCTCTTTCTCCCTCTCTCTTTCTCTCTCTCCTCTTCCATCTTCCCTTCTTTCATTTTGTCGTTGAATCCAAGTTGTGTCTATTCTCTTCTTTCCACGCGATCAAAACGAAATAGTCTATTAATTATGATATATTGGCAAGACGTAACGGTCGTGCGAAGTAACGGAAGGAGGACAAGCCGAATCATAATATGGTGTCAAAGAGAAGCTTTAAGTTATTTCCTTTAAGCGGAAAAGTGATTTAAAGTGATTTGATAAAAAATAGAAAGAAAGCTTCTTTCGAGGTTGGCAAATCTATGCTTATTATTCTTTTATCTACCATGTCATTTCTCTGTGCCATTTCGCAATGTTTGTCCCATTATCATCTCTCCCGGTTCTTGTTCAGTCATCCATTTGCAGAATCGCATTAGCTAAGGTACTCACTGTTTCCCTATTAACTTCAGTATACCTTCCCTGTCGCAACATTTTCCAAGCCTTCTATTCTCTTTTATGCGTCCAAGATATTTCATCTGTATCTTTCTGCTTCTCAGTATAAGAGTCGTTTTTGTTTCTATTTTCCTTCACGTTTCCTTCTTGCTCACATGCTGACTCCATGCTATCCTCAGTATCCTTCTGTAGAACCATATTTCTGTTGCTACAAATCTCCTCTTCATCCGTGAAGAAATTGTTCAACATTCACTGGATTCAGGAGGATTGATATTACATATCAGTTTTTTTTCTTAGTCATCATAGCGAAATACTTTTTGTTTTCTGATTGAAAATGGAGATTTCTTTGCCAAGAGGAACTGAAATTAAAAGAAGGTCAATTGATGACTTATATAATCTGACAATATTTCACCAGAGAAAGATTCGCTTGACCATAGATGCTTTTCACTTAAAAAATCCTGATAATATCCTATTAATTTTTTATTAAGCGTTTCACCGCAAGCAAAGCAGGAAGCCACTGGCACGCAAGGGGTTACAGAGAGTTGGAGCGAGAGTAAATAGGAGTGATAGAGGAAAGGATGAAGAGAAGGATAGGGGATAGATCAGGGCATCTGGAGACGTCGATTGGCATTACATTTGAATAGTGGGAGATTATAGCTCTCAGGGAAACAGGAAAATGGGAGGGAGTTCCACAGGCGAGACATGAAGATATTGGAGTAAAAGAGACGGTTACATTTAACAGTTTCGACAGTGAAAGGGTGTGAGCGAGATGCCAGCCTAGTAGAACGCTTAAATTCATGAAGTTTCGGAACCAGCGAAAGCAGCTCCTCGGAGCAGTTACCGTGAAATTATTTATAAAAAAGACAGAGGGAGGCTTGGGGTAAAATTATTTAAAAAGAAAATTAAATTTTGTGTCCGCAGAGGTAAAACAGTACATGGAATGTTCGGGATTATGCGTGGTTTCAGGCAACCGCTAGAGTTGTGTGTGGAGCGGGGGCGTTTGGAATATTTTCCCAAAGGGAAAGGGAGGACTTCTGTGTGGCATTTGCCCAAGAATCGTCTCTATTCTAATTCATCTTGTTCCCTCTTCTTCCCGACTTCATCTTTGCCTCCCTAAACCCCCTTTCTCATGAATTAATAATAATTTCCGGCCTTTCTTACTCCGAGATAAAAGTAAAGCTTTTATTTTCTGTTGACAGAAATATATAGAGCTTCATTCGCACTTATCCCGTGTCATTTCTAAATCTCCAAATGTTTAGTTACGACAGAGAAATGTAATGAAATTGCCGACGGCGAAAACAAGTCGTTCGCGCCGGTCCATTTGAAAAAAAAAATGGCGTATTGTCTTTTATTAATCGAATGGAGGTTGGATTGAATTGAAAAGAAATTGCTATATTTTTAGGCTTTTTTTTTTAATAATTTAAGTGACATGTGTAGGTGGGATTATTTATTTATTTACTTGTGTCTGTCTTGCAAAGTAGGTTAAGTAGAGACGGGCAGGAGTTAAATTAGGTGGGACATTTTTTTTTTTTTGTTATGGGGTGGAGTGTATGGAAAGAAGTAATCATCGCCTTGAATGTTAGAACCGCCTTTCACCAAATAAAAGACGAAAGAAAACCAAACTTCAAAAATCCGAATCTTTTCTTGAATCCGATTCAATAGTCCGATGCTTCTCTGTTTACTCATTCTCTTCTTATTTTATTCAGTTTTTCTTCTTTCTTCTTTTTTGCTTAGTTTTATTCCGCCATTTTGACCTTTCAATATTTTTTCTACGCGTCTTTTTTATTTAACTATTTTGGGGCGTTTTTATTCATATCTTTTTTGCATTCGTGCAATTTAGGGGTTTCTTTTGCCTTCGTTTCATCTTCCATTCCGTGTTTTCTTCCTTCCTTTCTGCATGCTTTCCTTTCTTCCATCCTTCCTTCATTTCCTTACATCTTTTTCTTTCCTTTTTTCCTTCCTTCTTTCTTTCTTTCTTTCTTTTTTTCTTCTTTCTTTCTCTTTCTTTTCTCTTTCCTGTCCTTCCGCTTTTATTTCTTCCTCCTTCGCTTTCTTCCTCTCTATTTTTTTCTTCCCTTCTTTTCAGCTTTCTTACATTTTGGCAAATATCTTGCCTTTCATTCCTTTCCATTGCATTTTACTATGCTTTCTTTCTTTCTTTTTTCCTTTTCTTTATTTCTATCTTTCTTTTCTTTTTTCCTTTCTTTCTTTTCTTTCTTTCTTTCTTTCTTCCTTTTTCTTTCTTTCTTTCTTTCTATCTTTCTTTCTTTTCTTTCTTTCTTTCTTTTCTTTATTTTTCTTCCTTTTCTTTCTTTCTTTCTTTCTTTCCTTCCTTTCTTTCTTTCTTTCTTTCGTTTTTGGTTCTTATTTCTTATTATTATTTCTTTTTCTTCTTTCTTTCTTTCTTTCTTTTATCTTTCGTTTTTTCTTTCTTTCTTTCCTATTTTTCAATCGTTTCTTGATTTATTCTATTTTTCCTTTTTTCCTTTTCTGCTCTTACCTTCCTATCTTTTCTCTCTTTCTCTCTTCTTCTCATTCCTTTTTCTCTAAGCACCATGCCCCTTCCCGCCATAGTTTCCTGCACCCATTTTCTTCTCCCTTCGCCCCCAATCGTTAATTTTCCCGTCGTGCCATTTTGTTTTCATTTTGTTCAATAGTTTTTCAAAATCAGTTCATTGCACTTTTGTTTTTAAAATTAAACAAAAAAAAAGAAAAAGGAATAAAATAAACTTCTTTTTTTAATGTAAAAATATATTTTCGACAATTATAATTAGTGAAAATTACATTTAAGAGTTCGGACTTAAAGTGCAAACTCATCATAGAGAAATACTTTTTGTTTGTGATTGAAAATGGAGATTTCTTTGCCAAGAGGAATTGAAATTAAAAGAAGGTCAATTGATGACTTATATAATCTGACAATATTTCACCAGAGAAAGATTCGCTTGACCATAGATGCTTTTCACTTAAAAAATCCTGATAATATCCTATTATTTTTTTTTAAGCGTTTTACCCCAAGCAAAGCAAGAAGCCACTGGCACGCAAAGGGTTACAGGGAGTTGGAGTGAGAGCAAATAGGAGTGATAGAGGAAAGGATGAAGAGAAGGATAGGGGATAGATCAGGGCATCTGGAGACGTCGATTGACATTACATTTGAATAGTTGGAGATTATAGCTATCAGGGAAACAGGAAGAGGGGAGGGAATTCCACAGGCGAGAGGTGCGAGACATGAAGCTATTGGAGTAGAAGAGACGGCTACATTTAACAGTTTCGACAGTGAAAGGGTGAGAGCGTGATGCCAGCCTAGTAGAACGCTTAACTTCATGAAGTTTCGGAACCAGCGAAAGCAACTCCTCGTAGCAGTTATCATGAAAGTATTTGTAAAAAAAAAAAGACAGAGGGAGGCGACGGCACGTTATCAGTTATCTCCCGTTAATTCCCCTTATCTCCTGACTTAAGTAAACTTCTAAAATCTTAACTATTATTGTCTTGAAAACTGCAATTTGACATGTTTTTAGTTTTACTAGAATTCTTCTCAGAGCCAATGATAGGGTCAATAGGTGCAATATTATTGTAGCATTGTACCTGACATTAAACATTTTAGTAAATATTAGTAATGATAATAATTATTCGTATTATAATTATAAAGATGACCAACCATGAGAATAATCTTTCTTTACTCTCTTTTCTTTCTTTCTTTCTTTCTTTCTTTCATTCTCGTCTTCATTTCTTTTCTTTCTTTAGTTTCATCACCTGTCACCTGCTATGTATTTAGACTTTCTTGTTAAAATACAAAGCAGAATCTGCAACATTATTGATCCTATTCTGGCATCTCAGCTTCAATCCCTTTTCCACCGCCGTAGCGTAGCCTCCCTCTGTCTTTTCTTTCATGGTAATTGTTCTGGTGAACTGTCCTCTTTGCTAGACTTGAAGCTTGAATTTAATCACAGTACTAAATTGGCTGCAAAGTCTCATCATTTTGCAGCTAAAATGGCGACATGAAACCGAAACTTCTCTGCTTTATTTTCTTTCGAATTTTTAACTTTTGGAACGCTCTTCCGGATTCTTGCTTTCAAAAATTCAAATGCAATGTCAATCGTTATCTTCTGTCTTCTTAATTTCTGTTTTTTTATTGTTCTCTCTCCTTAATAATATTTTCTTTTTCTCATATTCTCTCACACTCAGCAAGCCCTTGCGTCTTAGTGGCTTTATTGCCTTGCTTGGAATGAAACGATTAAAAAACACAAAAAGCATAAAGTATAATTTAAAAAAATTGACTTTTACAAGAGTTTTGTACATATCAATAATAATAACAATAATAATAACACATCAATAATTCCAGTTGTAGTTGGAGCACTCGGATTGATTCGAAAAGATTCCAATAGGCTCATTGAAGGGATTCCTGGTAGCCCATGCCTTAAAGAAATACAAAAAATGTTCTCACCAGTACAGCCCACACGAAGCTGTCAAAATACAAGGACCTTGAAATGGAAATCTCAAAAATGTGGCACATGAGAACATCAACAATCCCTGTTGTAGTTGGAGCCCTCGGATTGATTGGAAAAGATTCCAATAGACTCATTGAAGGGATTCCTGGTAGCCGATGCCTTAAAGAAATACAAAAAATTGTTCTCACGAGTACAGCCCACACCATACGAAGGGCTTTATCTATGTAAAATATGTGTATCGGTGTTTTTTTTTGTTTTTTTTTGTTTTCAAAACTGCTCAGTGGAAAATACCATAGTGCGATTTCTGACCTTAGGTCTCTGGACGGGACCCGGAAAGAAATGAATACACACCAGAAATCAAAGAAAATAAAAATAATAATAATAATAATAATAATAATAATAATAATAATAATAATAATAATAATAATAATAATATTGTTGTTGTTATTATAATAATTATCCATGAGAAGTGGCACCGAAATTCGAAGCTGCATTCTGTACTTAATTTCTCTTTCTTTTTTAACTTCACTTTCTTTTTTCTTTTCATCCCTTTTCTCCCTTTTCTTTCTTTCTTTCTTCTTTCTTTCTTTTTTCTTTTTTCTTTCTTTCTTTTTTCTTTCTTTATTTTTCTTTTTTTTCTTTTATCTTTCTTTCTTTTTTCTTGATTTCTTTCTTTCTTAAATTCTATAATTAATTCGTTTAACTCTAATATTATAGTTAAAAAAACTCGACTTTTACACGGGTTTTATAAAATACATAAAAATGTTGAGAAGGAAGCTTAAAAAATCTTATATAAACGAAATATCCCAACATCCTCTTTCCCATAAAAATATGTTTTGAAAGAAGTATCCATTTTCAATTTGTTTTTCATTTGGAAAGAACCCAGGCCTAGAAACCATTCATTATATTCCCATGTATCCATTACGTGTTTATGACACCTCAAATGATTATATTTCTAAGCCTCCTTAATATCTAACGCGTCATAATTGATAGTTTGCATGCAGCTAATGAAGCCCCGTTTTTTTTTTTCTTTTCCGAAAAGTATATTCTAAATACAGAACAAGAAATTGAATCCTAACTGTATTTGGATAACTTATCTTCGAAAGCGAAACCTGAAAGAAAGTTATAACTTTCTGACGCATGCGCAAACGAAAGGAAGCCTTTGCAAGATTCCAAACGAGGCTGTTGATGTATGACTTACAACTCCAAAGAATTTCTTTCTTCGGCGTTGTATTTGTTCAGTATAGAAACCCTAAAAATTCAGTACATCAATCGATACAGGAAAGAAAACGGAACTTGGTTTGTTTTATAAGCAAACAAGGCCCTCAGCTGAAGTCTAATCACAATGCACAGCTTTTAAACCCCTATCATTTGAATCAGTAATGGAGGCGTCTTCTCCCTAACACAATTGTGTCCTGGGGAAAGGCGACTGTCCACTTCTCACAAACCTTTCTCCGTCTCCTCTTGGCACGAACCCAGCTGACGTCACTCTGGGCTGAACCCGCCCCATTCGACTGTTTACATCGTGGAAGCAATAAACTCTGCCCCAGGCGCCATCTGCATGATTACTTTCCCTTACTCTAAGAAATTTTCTCCTCGTGGATGATCCCGGGTTCGAGAAGCAAAACCATTTTCGCAGCTGAAGAACGAACGATTGGAATATTTCTGCTTTAGCATTTAATATGGTAAAAGTTCTTTGGTTTTCTTTTATGGAATTGCAAATGAGATCTTCAGAATTATTTCCTTTCTCTTTTCTTTTTATTTATTTTTTGTTTGTTTATTGTTTGTTTTTATTAAAAAAAAAGAAGAAATATGCATTGCTTGCTTTGTGTTCCGAATTTTTCTTTTATACGATGGGTATTTCATATTCAGGCCGACTAACAAAGTAGGGTTTAGACGTTGCCCCCCCCCCCCCCTGCAAACTTTATGCAAGAAAGTCTCATGAGATATTCTTAGGGAGTTCAATTCTTACTGGATGCTGTATTGCATTTTTTTTTTATCTTTCACTAAACGTGGCAATGTTTAGTAAATGTCTACACATGAAATTATATACTTTCATCTATTAAAAGATGTTTACATGCTTCCAATCTAAGGAATGAATGCTAAAAAAAAATCCTTCCTCAAATTTATCGATAAATTCTACAGATGCATGCTGGGATTTCTTAATCAATAAAGATGGACAATTCTTGGTCTTACCGACACATTTTTTTTCTTTGTAGCCTTGAAGTCAGAAGGCTATAATCACTTGCCTGTATCCCTTTCGTAAATGAACGCTGCTTCTTTTTTTACTGTCTTCTAATTGTTTTGCTTTGCTGTTGCCTTGACTGGTTTATTTGTAGTATTCCTTTTCTGCACACAAATATCTGCCCCCCCCCCACAAAACCCTGCAGCCAACAACTGACAGGGTGACACTTGCTCGTCCCAATCTGAAGAATGGATGCTACCCCCTATCCAAATTACTTTACTTTGGTCCTATTTTTTTTTTATTATTGCTGTTATTGACAATTTTTGTCAATTTCAATTAAAAATACCCGATTATTCAAGAGGTAGCCGAGGCACTTGTTCCGTTTTAACGGCAATGAATCCAAATATGAATTATGGGAAATTAAATTTTTGAAATATGAGAATCCAAAAAATTATATGAAATTATTCATGCACCCTATGATCGTACTGAAGGCAAAGAACACCGCAAAGAAATGTAGATGGATTCGACTGGTGAATTCAATTTTTTCCTGACCGAAGCCTGTCTCTTATTACGAGAAAAGTTTCTGACAATGGCAGGAAAGCACTGCACATTTTGAGAGAACAATATTTATCAAAGGAGAAAACCGAAAATAATTTTCATCTACACTGAATGTTCTTGGGACCTTTCGATCGTCTCAACGTCGAAGATTACTGTGAAAAGTATGGAAGCCCATGATAACCGAAGCCTGTCTCCTATTACGAGAAAAGTCTCGGGCAATGGCAAGAAATCACTGCACATTTTGAGAGAACATTACTTATCAAAGGAGAAAAGCGAAAATAATTTTCCTCTACACTGAATTGCCCTCCGTACGGAAAGCAAGTGACGAACGTATTATGGATTATATTATTAGAGCTGAAAATACAGCAACTTTATTAAAAACATCAGAAGTGATAAGTGATAGCTTACTAATAGCCATGGCCCTGAAAGCCTCCAATCCGAATTTAAACCATTTACAAGTGTTCTTTATGTGCCGTGTCCCTTCAGGACATGGCTCTCCACAACTTCTTCTCTCTCGTAGGCTCCAATCCGAATTTAAACTATTCACAAGTATTATTACTCGGAAAAATACGACGATAAAATTCATTAAATTTAAAGTCGCATTATGTAGTTTCGAAGAAACTGAAAAAATAATTAGATAAAATAATAGCGAAAATGCCATTGTGACGACGATGTCCTGCGCTTGTCCACTAGTTGGCATCCAAGGTCGGATGTGTCTGCATGGACATCCGACTCGCTATCTTCACAGATTTGCCTCCTTAGCAGTGATCGTATTCAACAAAAAATAACGACAAATACTTTTCAAGACTCTCTGATTGGTAAACAGCAACAATACGAATTCTCACTTAGCCATCTATGTTTTCCTTTAGCTGAACTGCTATCTCCCTAACTTCCGGCCACGGGAAAGGTACCTTACATTCACTGACCGTCTAGGCGACTGCTGATTTCTCATTGCTCGCTGGTGCCTTTAACTGCCAGCCCTTCCTACCTGGGCGCTGGTCATTTACTGCTGGACTCCTTACTTACTTACTGATTTCCTTGCTCTCTCTACTGATATGGATACTAGCTGCGGTCCGACCATCCCTTTGTGTTTCGGTACAAGAGACCACTCATTCGACTTTTTGGGTGGTCAGCCTCTTCAGTGGACTACTTTTATGATTATCTAAAAACATTGACAAAATTTTATGTTTGCCAATTCAAAGGCGACTGGGAACAGAATTCCTGAAAACTTTGACACTTAAGTTGATTCAAAGATGAACTGGAGACGAATTTCCTAAGAAACTCAGATAATTAATTGGACTTAAAGAGAAAAGGAATGGTCGTGAAGATTCAAATGCCAAAACCAAAGTTATAAAGTAATATTTTCAGCACTTGCTATACATGTGTAAAAACTGGGCCACAAAAGCACAAACTGTCGAAGTAAAAATCCAATCGATATTCAACGTTGAAAAGACGTTGATATAAAATAACATTTCATAAGGCGTGACGTGCAAAACGACGCCATAAAATTGAACTATATTCCATCAGAACAAAATGTCGCTGGTTTATTTACAAAACCGATCAGCAGAGAAAAATTAAAGACATTTTTCAATACTCTTAATGGAACACAAATCTCAACTTTTGCTTGACTTTTTTTTTGGCTAATATTTTTTCTTCTACCCCTTTGTGATTTTAAAAATGTTTTACTAATAAAACTATGAAAAATATAAACTAATTATTTTCTCAATGTATACCTAAAGTGCTTGTAACGAAGAGATGTACTAAAGTCTGTAATGGACGAATTTGCTGTTGGTCACTAATTTGTAGCGAGGGAAGTCTCGACTTTTTGCTGATAAGGATGAAATCTTTCAAAACGAATGAATTTCAACCCGTGAAAGATATGTATGCATGTATTGATAAAAAAAAACATTATTCACATGAGAATCGAAAGAGAAAATTATATTTACGTGTATATAGATAGCTCAAAAAAGTAAGGAAAGAAAACATTTCAGTGCTCAGTAGGAGCGCGTGTGCGCACGCGCGTGTGCGCACGCGCGTGTATGAGGGTCACGTAGTTTGTTTGAAATTAACGGTTTGTCGGGCAATTAAGTCTCCCTGAAAGACTTGATATGTTTACTACCTACCGTAATTGTATCTAAGTGATCAAAAAGTGAGAGATGATTTATGTCCTTTCTTTTATAGTACTGAATAGAACGACACCTAGTGGATATCCTGGTAGACACCAGGCGTAATCGACACAAACTAATAGGTTGAATCATAAATATAATTTCCCTTTTTGTTGATCAACTTTTAAAAAATAAATAAATAAATGTACATTTTATTCAGTTATACACACTTGTGCAAATTGATATACACATATATATACACCCTTGTGCAAATTAATTGAAACAAAACGGATAATTTCGTTTTTATTTACTTTTTTTCGTACTTTTCCAATGAAACATGCTCCAGTGCACATGTTATTACTTCGGCTGTTCATTCCACAAAGTCGTTCCTTACAGATTGACCACAGATTCTCGATTGGATTTAAATCAGGAGAGTTTCCGAGCCAGTCTATAGTACTTTGATTTGCTTACTGGTAAGGCTTGCCAGTGTGTTCGTGCAGTGTTACAAATTTTCGTACTCTTCTTTGGAGTAACGTCCATCGCAGACAATGGCCGTAAGACACGCTCGGTCCATGATATCCTTAGCATCCTCCTGTAGAACCGTACCTCCGTTGTCTAGAGTCACTTCTTCATCTTTGAGAAGACCGTCCAACATTCGCTGCCGTAAAGAAGGACAAATATCACGTAGCAGTTCAGTACTCTTTTCTTTGTTACCAACGAAATCCTCCTGTTTCGTAATACTCTGCCCAGCTTTTGGAATTCGTCTTTGGCCATCCCAATGCGTCTTCGGATCTCAGCGTCGTACTTCCTGTCTTCTGTCAGAACCCTTCCCAGATATTTAAATTTCCGCACCTGCTTGATTTTAGTGTCTCCTATCTGTAAATCGCATTCCAGGCTCATCCTCCTACTGATGACCATGGATTCTGTCTTCTTGTATTTTATGCTTAGTCCCTTCTTCTCGCTCTTCTTCCCTACCTTCTGTAGGAGGTTTTGTAATTTCTTTTCTGTGTCTGCTATCAGTACTGTGTCATCTGTGTATCTTATATTATTAAGTAGATAGCATTTAGGGCTCATCCTTTTAATGATGACCACGCATTCTGTCTTGCAGTTTGTGCTTAGTCCCTTCTTCTCGCACTCCTTTGCTACCTTCTGTAGGAGGATTTGTAATTTATTTTCTATGTCTGCTATCAGCACTATGTCATCTGCGTATCTTATGTTGTTAAGATTGTGTCAGCCAATGACGAAGTAAGAGTTCCAATTCTTTCAGAATTACCTCGCTGTATAGGTTGAATAAATCCGGTAAGAAGATACACCCTTGCCTTACGCTCCTTTCTCTATCCGTGTGCATGCTGCTTGCTTCCAGTATAAAGAAACTGAAATTGATTAATAAATAGGTGCGAATATTCTAAGATTATTCTTTCTGTTGCTTGCTATCTGCTATGTAAAGCTGGAATTCTAACGCAGCCACTAAAAGAAACCCTCTTGATATTGGAACCAAAATGTCTGCGACTGCTTGTTGCTTTCGGTTCTCGTGAGACTTGAACGTTATCTCAGCGGATGCTCACCGTTCAAGCAGGAGAAGAAAGAGAGAGAGAGAGAGTGGCTTTAAAAATCTGGCAATATACCGTGAGTCACGTATAATGACAAAGTTGGCCATCGAAGTAGAACGGCGGGATTCCACGGTGAGGAATCTTCGAACCAAGCGAAAACTTTGATCAGATGCCAAGATCTGCTTTTCCTGATCAGTTTTCGGAACGGATGCACGTCGCCGTCTGGCGTCATTGCCACTCGTGCATACAAATGTGTAGACACCGAGTCTCGGCGAGCACAAGATTCGATGATATTTCGGGAAAAGATAGCATTTCAGCGACTCGACTGATTCTGAACAAAAAGCCTTGCGTTACAACACGAGGCAAATTTTTTATTTTTTTGAAACCATAACTACAATCTGTTGCTTCTAAAATCGGCTCAACTCTTTTATAATAGTTTCTTCAGAATTGGCGTATATATATAAAAAAACGAAGAGAAATAATTATAACATCTTGTCCAAGTAGTAAATTTCAAAATTTGGGTCAAAGGGAGTAAGCGGAGTTCGGAGTTAAGGATATAAATAATTACAAGGCGTTCCATTTCATTTTAAAAAATGGATTCTCATGATTTTCAACGAGGGCTTAAGATTTTCCAAGACTTCCAACGGAATCTCATATCTTACTTCGAGGCTTGCAATTATTTTAACCCTTTGAAAAAGAGAGGAATATATATATATATATATATATATATATATATATATATATATATATATATATATATATAATACTAATAATCTTCTAAATGTAAGCAGCTATACTCGTCCGGTAAAACCGTAGGTGTTTTGGCTTGTAAATGAACAAACCAATAGCCAAGGGGAAAAAAGCATAAAAATGAAAGAACTAAGAACATGTAATTGAGGCGAAAATAATCGTCTAGAATCTAAGTTCAGAGTCCAAAGAAAAAAACCTCCGACACGAGTAAAGTAAAAATAACTAATCAAAGTGCTCAATGCACTAAGTAGAGCAAATCTAACAATGAACCTAAAGAGCCAGGTAAATTTACCTAGGTTTCACCTACACGTAAACTGTTACCCTGACGATCTGAGTAGGTGAAACTTAGGTAGGTTTGTCTGGCTCTTTAGGTTTACTTATATATATATATATATATATATGGTTAGAGGTACAAAATTTATATACAGTTTTAAAAACTAGGAATTTATTAATTTTAATTTTATTAGTCTCTAAGGCCCTTTCAACCAACATTGGATAATTGACAAATTAACGAAAAAAAACAGTAAAGAAAATGAAGAGCAAAAAAAGGGGGAAACACGCTAAAATAACATATAATATATATATATATATATGTGTATATATATATATATATATATATATATATATATATATATATATATATATATATATTGATGTATAAATTGATTAAAAATTCAATAAACTTACCTCTTGTAAGCAACAAAAAATTCTCCCAATATATATATGTATGTGTGTGTGTGTGTGCGATGAGTAAATTTTCGCAATTTTATATTTTTAATTTCGCGTATAAGCGTTTGTTATTTTTTTGTTTGTTTTTTTTTTTTCAAGTTGACTTCACAATATAGTCGGGTCAGTTGGGCACCGTCTGTGAGAAAATAAGCACCATGACGCAATTCACACCGCCAGAAATTTGGAAACGGCATGCTGTACTGCTTGTCATTCGTGCCAAAAGCTGCAATATGAACATTTCAGTGTGTTTGGGTGTCAATCTTAGGACAGTTTAGAGGATTCACAAAGACTCGAATGAGTCTAAGGGTGATTACGAAAAGAGGGCAGCTCGGAAAACTCACTCTGATCGTTTTGATAATAAAACAACTTCCGAAGTTTTGGGGTGAGGGTCCGAATTCAACACGGAGGCTTACATGAAGTACCTCCAGGTTTTAATGCTGCATTAGGCCAAGAAGAATGGCTGATGGAAGAGTCTATGTCTGGCAAAAGAATTCTGCTCCATGCCACACAAGAAAGCGAAACCAGGCTATCAGGCAATTTCTGCGACCACATCACCCCTTACATCTGGCCACCTAACTCCCAAGACTGCCACCCCACTTGATCATTATGTGTGGGGTGCAGTTGAGTGAGAGACCAACAAAACACCTTGTACCACCAAAGATGAACTGAATGCAAGGATTATGGCAGTATTCACCAACTCAAACAAGGAGACCGTCCAGAAGAGATGCAGGAAATTCCGAAGTCGTCTGGAGGCCGAGGTTGAAGCCAATGGCGATTTTATTGAATAAATTTACTCTTTAGCATTACAAGATATGTTTGTGTAATTTTGGTAAATATATCTGTTAAAATGAAATGTAATTCAGACGACAATTTATCCATCGCCTTATTGTTCATAAAAATGGTAATAAAAGGTAATAAAAATACGTATCGATAACCATACGCTCTGGAATAATCATTTAAAAATGTTATTGTTGAATTCTTATGTTTCTTTTTTCATAATAAATATTGTTTAAAAACGCCTGATAATTATGCACCAACCAAATATATATATATATATATATATATATGATATGATAAACTGTAGTTTTATGGCATTCTATATTTATAGATTAAAGTGCTCAATATTAGGGACAGAGCGTATGTTAATATAAAATGAACATTGAAGTCAACACCCAGCGGTTATTGTCTGTTACATGCTTATACGCAATCGTCAGGACTGTCGATTGCACACAGGCATGAAACAGACTATTGCCTCTGGGTGTTGACTTCAATATCCGCTTATCTATATATATATACATATATATATATGTATGTATGTATGTATGTGTGTGTGTGTGTGTGTGTGTGTGTGTGTGTGTGTGTGTGTGTGTGTGTGTGTGTGTGTGTGTGTGTGTGTGTGTTGCGTGTATAAATTGCGTGTATAAATTCCTTTTCCAATTATTAAAATGGGCGTGTGTTTTCTTTTGGACTTTTCTTACTTTTGACAAAAACAACAAAAAAAGCATCCCCAAAAGCACCCATTTTGAAAATGCCGCAGCGTGAAAAAAGCTGATAATAGACTGACAATAAAAAATGTTACATATTTATATATATACTAGATTAAATGCCGCCTATACGGCGGCATTTAATCTAGCTCCTTCGGTGTGCTCTTGATTGACCTTCATCACACCAAATCGAAGGGACGAGATGCGATAGGCAACAATAAACTACAGAAGAACTCAAAATTGATTGCTGCATTTAAGTATTGAATTAATATTTAAGCTTACCTTTTAAAAGTTCAACGATAATTTTTCTGCCGCCACTTAATTTATATACGCAGATCCTTACTTTCCGTACAAACGAATATTTTTGTTTTATTGGTGACTTTCGAAGGATTTCGCAATTAATTTCGATTATTCCCAAATTTATTTCCAAGTTATAAAAATTGTTAGCGTACAAAAAACATTCGTCGCTAAAAATCACGTAAAAATCGCCGAAAACAAATCGCAGTAATGAAAACTTGGGGATCCTAAATTTCAGGATTGAGGGTCTGGATCCGGTCCGGAATGTTTTTAATTGATCACGGAATCGGCCTGATTCCAAAATGGCATGATATGTTGGGTTACGCCCCCTCGGAGTAAATAGGAAAAAGTGTGACACACTGACATTCGCATTTATTATATATCAATATATATATATATATATATATATATATATATATATATATATATATATATATATATATATATATATATATATATATATATATTAAATTAAATAAAAATTCATAAACTTATCTCCCAACTTCATGTTGCGTAGAAATTTCTCCGTGCATCATAAGTAAGATAAAACAATTTCTATTATTATTATTATTATTATTATTATTATTATTATTATTATTATTAATTCTTTTGATTCCTGTTGTATACACATTTCCCTCCGGGTCCCAACCAGAGACCTAAGCTCAGAAATGGATTCACGATATTTTACACAGATCATTTTTGTAAAAATAAATTTTAAAAAAAGACCACTCTCATTTTACAGATAAAGATATTTATTATTATTAAAGATAAAGCTGTTATTATTATTATTAAAGATTAAGTTATTATTATTATTATCATTATTATTATTATTATTATTATTATTATTCATTAAAAAAACTGTTGCAGCAACAACAGCACTGTCTAACAATCCCTCATCAGATGATCACTCTGGTATCGGACATTGATTCGGGACTACAGCATCATTAGCAGTATATCAGGGTTCTCCGGTCATACCTCGCGATATCATCACTGTTGATTCTCTTTCACGTTGTGTGAGTACCAGGTTCAAGTAGATGCAATCCCACCACCATTTCTGTTATCTGCCTTCTTCGATAACAACCAGGCTGAAGTAAAAATGACGCACCAACATCTTGACTAACGTAAGCTTTAGTCGTAAAGTCAATATTTCTAACCTGCTGTCCCGAAATAGTCAAAAGAAAAGAAGAATTCCATTTAGTATTAAGTCAAATGTAACTTGCAGGAAGGCTTGGCTGAGAACACGCTTACGTCAACCACATTCCAGTGATCCAGGCGGCCGGCTTTCTTGTCGCACGAATGGACGTGAGTCTTTCGCTTTACCACATTCATTTGTTGTGGGCGGATTGACACGGTGTCCCGGACCCCCATGGCCAGACCACAATCTAAATAATCACATCTTCTCATAGTCACCAATTAACAAAGAGTTATATAAAGAAATGGCAATAATAATAATAATAATAATAGTAAATTTGGCACATGAGAACATCAACAATTCCAGTTGTAGTTGGAGCACTCGGATTAATGGGAAAAGATTCCAATAGACTCATTGAATGGATTCCTGGCGGCCCATACCTTAAAGATATACAATAATTCTTATGACTTCAGCCCACACCTTACGAAGGGTTTTATCCATGTAAAATATGTTTGTGTGTTTTTTTCAATTTCTCAGTGGAAAATGTCATGACGCCATTTCTGACCTTAGGTCTCTGGTCGGGACCCGGAAAGAAATCAATACACACCAGAAATCAAAGGAAATAATAATAATAATAATAATAATAATAATAATAATAATAATAATAATTTCCCACCGCCAGAGCGAAAAATTGATTTATAGAAAAGGCACAGGGAGGCTACATTATGGTATTAACAACATTTACCAGCCTGAATGTCCGAGGAATTGTCATAGAAAATGTGCGTCCTCCGACAGGAATCCAACCTGTATCCTATACAGAACCGTCATATAGCCTGACGTACTCTGTTTATAATAAACAATGAAAATTTCTCGGGCATTCAAGCCGGCAAATGTTAATACTGTTTATTATAAACAGAGAATTTATTTAAATATTTGTATCTATAAAAAGAACGTATATATATATATATATATATATATATATATATATATATATATATATTAGAATTGGACATTGTCCGACAATTTATTTAAAGAAATTTATATTATGTTTAACGTTCTTTTTATAGATACAAGTATTTAAGCAAATGCTCTGTTTTTATAATAAACAGTATTAAATAACATTTACCGGCCTGAATGTCCGAGAAATTTTCATAGAATTCGGAGAGCGAAAATTTTCTATGAAAATTTCTCGGACATTCAGGCCGGTAAATGTTATTTAATACTGTTTATTATAAAAACAGAGCATTTGCTTAAATACTTGTATCTATAAAAAGAACGTTAAACATAATATAAATGTCTTTAAATATATATATATATATATATATATATATATATATATATATATATATAGCATGTTTCTACATTCTATTGAATTGGGTCGTTTATTTTTTATTTCATACTATAAATAGTTCATATTTTAGACCAATGGTTCCAAAATTCTTTGAGCCCAAAGGGAAATGCCGGTGAAAAGGCACAGGCATCCTTACGGCAAAGAAAGTTCAAAGAGAGGTTTAAAGGGAGATAACCGTGGATTTGAAGTCAGATCAATATCATTGATAACTCTCTCCTCCAATTTGCCGACCCTAGTTCTTGATATAATGCAAAAATATCACAATGATAAAATCAGTCAATAATCATTTATAACTATTTCTACTGGCACTCATTCGTACAATTACAAGTAATCCATAATAATATTTTGAATTTTGAAATCATATTTATTTTTGGCATATGAATTTTTTGAAAATGTTTTTAAATCTTTGACTGTCTTTCAATCATCGCGCCTCACCTGCTATCCTCTTCCGCCTCACTTGCTATTCTCTTTAGCATCCCCTGCTATCCTCTTTCGCCTCACCTGCTATCCTCTTCCGCCTCACCTGCTATCCTCTTCCGCCTCACCTGCTATCCTCTTTCGCCTCACCTGCTATCCTCTTTCGCCTCACCTGCTATCCTCTTCCGCCTCACTTGCTATTTCCTTTCGCCTCACATGCTATTCTCTTTCGCCTCACTTGCTATCCTCTTCCGCCTCACCTGCTATCCTCTTCCGCCTCACTTGCTATTCTCTTTCGCCTCACTTGCTATCCTCTTTCGCCTCACCTGCTATCCTCTTCCACCTCATCTGCTATCCTCCCGCCTCACCTGCTATCCTCTTCCGGCTCACCTGCTATCCTCTTTCGCCTCATCTGCTATCCTCTTTCGCCTCACCTGCTATCCTCTTCCGCCTCACCTGCTATCCTCTTTCGCCTCACCTGTAAGCCGTGCCGCACCGTTTGGAAACCACTGCTCAAGGTAGAACTTTTTTGCATTGACATTAAATTACTGGATTATTTCCAAACAGAGGATCTCGTACATATATTATTCTGCCCAAAAATAAATGTAAAATTATGTGAGTCACATTCCAGATATTCAAAGTCCTAAAATCGCTCGTTTCTTTGTGACCCTTTTGATCACCACACGGTCCTAGATTCGTCAATATCAATATTTTATTTACGAATTTTACTGTTGGTTACGGGCTAAATATGTGATCATTTGGATCCGAGCCAGGCGAAGGTAGGGGGCGGGGGACTTCTCAGATGTAAATCTTTCGCTCGCATGGCCAACTTTCACAGTAAGGGCAGGGTGTCATGATCCCGTGGGAAGGAAAAGCTTCGTTTGACCATAACGTGAGAACTGACCAAGCAATTTTTGATATTTATGCGTGCTTATATACAAGTCGCACGCATAAAAATTCGCAAACTAAGGCCAGTTACATCTACTGACAGAAATGGATATACAAATATGCCAGGAATGCGTTCACATAAACTAAACCCATTTTTAGAAAGTAATTTCTGACGCATCATCCTTTCCAAAATTAACTGACCTGAGAGGACAAGACTAAGATTCAATCTGTGGCTTAAAAGTAATCTTTCTATATTTTCTCATTAATTTAACTATTTTTCTTTCTTTTCTTTTTTTCCTGTATTTGTCTCGGCTGCACAAAAAGTTATGTCAAAAGCAGTTAAACTTATGGATATATACAAAACTAGGTGCAGTCATTGATTTCTCTAAAAAATTAACATACCATGATGAAAAAATGCCCCAAACTTAATAAAAATAAAGTTTTATCGCCAAAATCTTTGTTATTCTTAAAAGCAAAGAACAAATGATTTTTCAATTATTAAATTATATTTTTTGATCCGTTTTAGAACTTTCGAAAGTTTGGTTAAGATTTTTTTTTTGTTGCGTCAGCATCAGATCAAAGATTAATACAGGAAATTTTAGCGTCTTTTTGCGATAAAAAAAACATTGATTTAGAAATTCTTGCAAAAATCAAATAATTGTCGCATTTTAATGAAACTTTCAGGACTTATTCGCAAACGAATGAAATTATATTTGAAATATATTTTTAGAAAATTTTGGCAATTTTTTTTATCTGTTATCCGCCATTTATTTAATTTTATGAAACTTCGAGAATTTAAATTTAGTTAAGTGGTTTAATGTTTATATTAGTTAAAAGCAGAACTGCTTGGAGAATTTAAATCATCAATTTCTTTTTGTAAAACAGTAGCAAAAAATTCTGCTCTGAATCATAAAATAAAAAATGCAATAAAACCAAGACGCTATTTAATCAGAAATACTTATGGTATGGTGGAGTAATGGATAGCGGCTTGGGAGAGCCGAGTTCGAATTCCAGTCGAATCCATTACATTCACTTACGTGCTAATACCCTTGGGAAAGGTACGAATCCTCTTCTTCTCCTTCCAGCCAAGGGTAAATAGCAGGACAGACTGGGTTCTATAGTCTTGGATGGCAACTGTTCTAGGAGAAGGAAAACTCTGATTTCAAAACCTGCGGAGGGTCGTTTGAGGACCCTGTCGCACGTAGTGCACCAGATCTCTGTATTCGGCCCTTCAAAAAGTCTGGATGGTCCTGCACGAAACTTTCACCATTATAATCAAATCTCATCTGCTGTTGTCGGGCTATCGGTTTCCTAGGAACTGATCTGCTTGACCCTCATACGTCGAATGCGACGGGAGAGTCGAGTACATATATATATGTATTATAGATATATTAATTAATTATATTATTATATATATATATTAAAGTTAAGTTATGTTATACTAAATTAGAAAAACTTATACTTTATTGTCTTAAAAAGATTTCGATGAATAATTATTTTTTATAATAATCGTTTTCATTTTTTTCAAATTTTAATTATAATAATTTATAAAGTTTTAAATCTTAAAATTCTGTATTAATTTGTAGAGCTTAGGTGGCATTGTTATTAAGTAACAACTATATTTACTAAATATAATGGTAAGCCTTAGTGCAATTCAGCGAACACAATATTTTTAAAAGAATTTTGAGTCTTTTTGTGTATATAAACGTGCCGATTTTTTAAATACGATATTATCAGAAAATATGAGCGGTATAGTTAAAGTACCTAAAATTCAAGAAAATATTAAATTACGGAGAATATATTTCCAATTTTTTATGATTACTGGGTACTTAAAAATTATATAAAGACGGCGCTCACGTTATATTCCTCAATAAAATTTATAGATATATCCACCATAGAAAAAATAGATGAACTTTTTTCATTCAAGCTGTCTATACCGAAATGCATTCCTGTGATATTTTAAACTTAAATTAATATTGGTTTCAAATCAGATTAATTAAACTTTAAATCAGAAAATATTCCTCAAATAAAGTTCAAGAAAAATATATTTTATTTTGGAAAGAGTTTTTAATAAAGAGAATTACGTTGTGATGACAGATGTCTAAAATGGCGCTAAAATCAGCGAATGTTATCGATTTCAAAACGAAAACGCCTTTCAATCATTTTAAATTAGTTTCGATTATTGGAAGTATTAAATTTACACTATTAAAAATGAAATTAAAACTAAAAAAAATTATTCCAGAATGACTACGAGCACCGAAGTTAAGCAACGTCGAACCTGGTCAGTACCTATATTGGTAACCGCTTGGGAATATCAGGTACTGTAAGGTTGGATGGGCGGGTGGTGTAATGGATAATGGCTTGAAAATAGGAGAAAATATTTTGCTAAAACGTTTTCAACTCTAATTACTAGCTTTAAACCTTTTCTTTTCTATAATCTTAAGTAAATAATATATATATATATATATATATATATATATATATATATATACATTATTGGAAGAAGGGATTGAGGAGGCACATGAAAGAAAGTTGCTTCGGTATGAGGAACTGGTGGCTGAGATCCGTGAGAGAGGATATAGCTGCACTCTGGTGCCATTTGAGGTTGGCTGTAGAGGATTTCCTGCTGCCTCTTTAAAGAGATTCCTCAAGTGTGCTGGGATCCCAAAGCCGGAGAAGGTAATAAAGACTTGCGGTGAAAAAGCGGTGGAAGGAAGTGTATGGATTACCCAAAAATTCTTATCGAGTCTCACGTAATTAACATAGACCGGTTGCAACGTAACTTCATCCAGCTGTTGCGGGCCCACCGTGTGGAAAGGTACTGAGCTTAATGGGCCGAAACCTTGCTGAAGCACGGCGTTCAGCTGAAGATTGCACCTGGTCTGGAGCACTTGATGTGTATTTGTGTTCTATATATATATATATGATAGGATAAAGAACGAATAGGAGTCAATCTAACATGTTTCATTTTTATTAAATTTTATTTATTTCTGAGACATGGAGAAGAAGTCTGTCAATCTCTGGTAGCTTCGAAAGGACGAGTCGTCTCTCCTTGAGTTAGGAACAGCATAAATTATACTAACGCTGGTTAACAAATCAAATGCTCACGAATTCTGCTTCACCAATGAAAATCAAACACAAAAATTAAAAAAACAAAAAACATGTTATATTCATAAATGTTTCATATCTCTTCTGTATTCTACCATTCTGTCGAATTCCGATCCATATTTGATATGTATTTGATCCAAATTTACATATATATATATATATATATATATATATATATATATAGGTATCTATACTCGTGTCGAAAAACCTTCGAATTCTTGATTTAACAATAGCCAAATCAATCTCGAACGGAAAAAAAGGTTTTAAAAAAGAAAGAGCCAGGAACATGAAAGTCTGTCGAAACTAATCGCACAGATACAGGTTCAAGGCCCAAAGAAAAAACCCCGATACGAGTAAACAACTAACTAAAGAGCTCGATACAAACGTAGAGAAAACCTAGTCAAACCTAATGAGCCAGACAAACCTACCAAGGTTTCACTTAGGCTGACGATCTGCCTAAGTGAAACCTTGGTAGGTTTGTCTGGCTCATTACGTTTGACTATATATATATATATATATATATATATATATATATATATATATATATAGAGAGAGAGAGAGAGAGAGACAGAGACAGAGAGATACAAATGTAAAAAAAGGAAAAGAATACAAATTGAAACGTTCATAGCATTAATTTTAAAAAGGGCTCAATACAAGAGCAATAAATATTCATTAGAAACTGATACATTAGAACATGCAAGTCACCGCGACAGAAATGCATATTTGTTTCGACGTCTAAGGGCGTCTCGTCAAGTGGTTAGCAAAACCCGGTTGATCGAAACCCGACTGATTTGACATCAGTCGGACATCTTACCCCTCGGCCATCGTCGCACGGCTGAAAGGAAGGCTACTTTAACTTCTCTTTTTCTATTCGGCGAACTCAATTCGTTTTCGAAGAGTAAGGCTTTAATACCTGTAGGAGCCGCTGTTTTTTTAAAACCACTTTCTTTCGAGAGCTCAATCAGATTTCTGGAAGCATATATTGTCATCCACAGACATACTGTTTCGCTGTATCACAGCTCCTCAGTGTGGCTAGACGTCCGATTGCGTCAAGCCGGGATCGAAAACCGACTGATTTGTCATCAGTCAGATATATTACCTAGGCCAAGGAAAGAAGGGAATTTTAATGCTTTTTTATCCATCCATACATCCATATATATATATATATATATATATATATATATATATATATATATATATATATATATATGTGCATGTTTCATTAAATACGACAGACAAGGTACTACGACTGAGCTTTTTATTTCATTTTTCTTGTGTTCGAACAAGAGCTTTCTTTTCTGGACAAAGAGTGTGTAAAAACTGTCCAAATGTTTTATATTTCCGAGAGCTTTCGGCTATACCTTTAGCCATCATCAAGGATGATTCGATTTTTCAGCTTAATTGAGTGCGTGCATTATGTGTATGTCTTAGTGTGTGGTAGGGATGTTTTTAATTTCCGAATGTGCTAACCGTATTCGGAAATTAAAAAGCAGTAAAAAGTAGTACCTTGTCTGTCGTTTTTAATGAAACATGCATAAACGAAGGATTGCTGCCTAAATATACAACTATATATATATATATATATATATATATATATATATGTATATATATATATATGTATATATATATGTATATATATATATGTATATATATATATATATATATATATATATATATATATATATATATATATATATATATATATATATATATATATTATTATGTGTCTTAGAAATGTAACCCGTCATGTACATGTTTAAAATATTGTTGCCACTGATTTTAGTGAAACGAGGATTAGTGCCAACTGCATTATGGTGACCTCGGCGCGATTTCAACACACACAAACCGCAACAGCCTCAATAAGTTCAGGTAACCAGGAAAGCTGAACGATAATAATGACACAGTAAATGACACCGGTAAACAAATTGCACAAGTGAAAACCTTGAACAAGTGTTACGACATATGGTTCTAGTTATTAAATTCTATTTTTGAAGGTTGATAGAAAAAGGTGCACTCATGTCTGAACTTATTTGAGTTTATTAAAATTATTTATAATAAATTTTAAACATATAAATCTGTATTAACTAATGGGGGTAAAACAATTCTACTTTTTTGCTAATATTAAAAAATAAATAAAAGTTAATATATCATATATATTTCTTTAAAATTAGATTTAATTCAAAACCAACGTTTTTTGCCAATAGTAGAGTATTTCAATAAACTTATTTTTTCAGATTTTTTCACTTGTGCCATTTTTACCTCAGCCATTATCACTCAAATTCACCCGCTGATGCAAGAAAAACAAGATTTTTAATCAAAATTTTGAGCGTGCTAGGAAGGATTAAAAAATGTAAATGAAGAATAACGTAAAAATTTTGACGATAAAACTTTTTTTTATCAAGTTTCGGGCCTTTTTCATCATGAAATGCTCTTGTTTAAAAGATTTTTGGCAGTACCTGTTTATGTAAATAAAGATTTTATTTTTGAAATCTAATTATGTTACAAAAGTATTTTTATTCCTTTTCTCCAGAATTTATTTTTTTAATCAAAAAAAAAAAAAAGTATAAGAAAACAAGTTATTCAATCGCCAAGCAGGCAAAGGCATTTTTGACGCTCGATAGACAGACATTGAGCCATTTTATTCGGTTTGGCAATATGTTTTAACACTGAAAAGTGTAAAAGAAAAATAGAAACAAAATTGAAGTGAAAAATCTATTTTTACTGTTACGTAAAAGTGCTATTATTTTTTAATAACTTTTCACTTAACGTATACACTAGTGTAGCTGTGGCAACCTTATAGAGAGGTAATAAACTTATTTTTCCCTAATTTTCACTTGTGCCACTGTTAGCTAAATTCGTGTGAGAGAGATGCACCACGTGTTTGTGTGAAATTCGGTTTGCCCGTGAAAAGAGACCTAATGGAGCGAGGACAAGTCCCGCCATGTCACTACTACAACCCGGAGTAAAGAGAATGAAAAGCTTTGCATACCTTACGTTTTTTTTAAAATTGAATAGGACGCCACCTAGCGAAGTTCGTTGGCGAACAAGGTGAGATAATCCTACACGGTTAAATCGAACAGTGTTTAAAAGAAGATTACTTTTGTGGCAAGATGTATAGTTTGTATAAATAAGAACATGATTTACAAAAGAAGAGATAAATGATATTTATGTGAATACAGATAGCTGAGATAAAAAGAAAGAAAAAAACGTTTATGTGTATAGCTGTGAACGGTATTAATGGCACATCATAAAGATTCTAGTTATTAAATTCTGTTTTTAAAGTTTGATATAAAACGTTGTGCGCATGTCCTCAAGGACACATGGCACAGTGGATCCAGTGACAGGATCCAAAGCGTCTGAGTTCAATACCCGGTTAAGGTAAACGTTGTGATAAATATGGCGACAAAGATGAGGACAATAGTCCGAATAATGTAAATAGTGTACATAATACCTCATCTCAGAAATATAGACAGATACTGAAAGGCCGAAACATTGTAATAAATATGGCGACAAAGATGAGGACAATAGTCCGAATAATGTAAATAGTGTACATAATACCTCATCTCAGAAATATAGACGGATACCGAAAGGCCAAAACGTTGTAATAAATATGGCGACAAAGATGAGGACAATAGTCCGAATAATGTAAATAGTGTACATAATACCTCATCTCAGAAATATAGAGAGATAAATATTCTATTTATTAAATTCTGTTTTTAACGGTTGATATAAAACATTGTGCGCAGGTCTAAACATATTTGAGTTTATTAGAATTTATTTTCATAAATTTTAAACGTATAAATCTATATTAACAAATGTGGGTAAAACAATTCTACTTCTTTTGTGTTTGCTAATATTAAAAAATAAATAAATAAAAGATTATATGATACTTTTTAAAAATTAGATTTCATTCAAAACTTTTTTTTTTCCCAATATTGCATATTGCAATAAACTTCTTTTTTTTCCTATTTTTTCACTTGTGCCATTTTTACTTGCGCCATTATTACTCAAATATTTTTGGTTTACCCGCTGACGCAAGAAAAACAAGATTCTTGACCAAAATTCTGAACGTGCTAAAAAGGATTTTAAAAAAAATGTAAAATTAATAATAATAATAAAAATTTTAATCTTTCTTAACGAACCTTTTCACGATTAAACTTTTTTTAAAATCAATTTTGGAGGCTTTTTCATCATAATATCCTCTTTTTATTTTTCCTATATTTTCACTTGTGGCATTTTTTTCCTATTTGACAACTGGCGCCATTTTTACCGGCGCCATTATTACCTAAATTCAAAGGTATTCTTGCATTGTTCTAATTAGAAACAAATCATTACGAACCCCAAAGAAAGAAATTATTCCTGTATAATGTTATAATACCTCAACAAAAATATACTTGCTTTTCTTTTTCATTCAAACATTTCTTGAAGTCAACAAATAGAAGAATAGAAATTTACTGCAATTCTCTAAAGACACTCGACAGGCAAGATTTTAATCTAGTTCCTGCAGAAGTCCTGAAGAAGAGATCATGGATTTCGACTATATATTTAAATAAACATTGATTATTTGATATCATAGTAATACCATATTAATATCATGTAATATCATGGTAATATCGTATTATTATGTAATATCATAGTAATATCATAATAATATCATGTAACATCATAGTAATATCATAGTAATATCATGTAATATCATAATAATATCATTTAATATCATAATAATATCATAATAATATCATAGTAATATCATAATAATATCATGTAATATTATAATAATATCATAATAATATATAAATTTGATATGTCACCAATACCAACTCTTAACACATTTAATTGAAATACCTGAGAAAATCTCGTTCAAGTACCCAACCGACGGTAAATCTATCAAACTCGCTTTTTATTGCAGCAATAAATCCCGCCATAAAACCGAACTGTTTTTTATTTTATTTATGACGACGCCTATGTTCTTCTGGTGACCAGGAATCGTACGACAAATGTAAACACAACACGACTTTTTTTAAGTCTTGATTTTCTGATAACTGAAAAAAATCTGGAAAAAAGTAATGAAAAAAATAAAATCATATTAGTTTTTAGTTCAGTATTTGTTATCCTCTTATCGAGTTTATTATACGGCTAATCAAGAAAATGAATAAAGATTCGATTTAGTTTAACTTGAGGCACAGAAAAGGGATCAAATTTCCTTTGCAAAACTATTTTAAATTTTCGTATTTTCAACTGTTAGAAATCAACTCCCGGTACATATTCAACAATGGACGTCAATTCTTACCGCCATAACCTGGGCGATGGCAGACAGACAAAAACATATTTATAAATTATTAAGACGGAAGAGTTTAATAGTTTTCATGAATCTTTTTCATGTCCAAATCGGAGAATGAAGTTTTGCTTCCCTCGTAGTTCAATCGAAAAAATATTCTTCCCAGACAGCTTGATTCATCCTTCAAACTTTGCTTTTCAAAATTTCTTTCGAGTGGAAATGCAAAACTGGCTTAATAGTAAACCACACTGAGTTCAGATTCAATTCAGAGTTCATTTTTGTTCATACTAATATCTTTGGGAAAAACATGAATACAGCTCACCCTGGAGATTAGGTCAAAGATTACTGATGGCTGCTGTGGTTACCATATAAAATAAAACAACTTGACGAGATGAACCTCGCCATTTCACTTTTACCTTAACAAACCAAGGATAAAGTCTGTTCGACATTTCATATTTTGATCTCAATATTTTGCCATAAAATTTGAATTTCAAATGTCTATATAAAATTTATGACTAAAAAACAGAAGTACACCAATTCCGGGTGTTAACGATCATGATATTATTTTGATATTACTGTGATATTACATTATATTATTATGATATTACATAATATTATTATGATATTATTATGATATTACATAATATTATTATGATATTACATGATATTATTAAATATTACAATGATATTACATGATATTATTATGATATTACTGTGATATTACATATTATTATGATATTACTATGATATTACTTGATATTATTATGATAATACTATGATATTATACAATTTCATTATGATATTACGATGATATTACATAATATTATATTACTATGATATTATTATGATATTACGATTATATTACATAATATTACTATGATATTACGATGATAGTACATAATATTATGATATTACATGATATTATTATGATATTACATGATATTACATGATATTATTATGATATTACGATGATATTACATGATATTATTATGATATTACTATGATATTACATAATACTATTATGATATTACGATGATATTACATAATATTATTATCATATTACTATGATATTACATGATAGTATTATGATATTACTATGATATACATAATATTATTATGATATTACTATGATATTACATGATATTCAATACCCGGTTAAGGCAGTGGAGAACTTGGAGAGGGAAATTAACAGGACATAACTGATAACTGACATCCATTAAACATGGCACGTGGAACTAGAACAGTCTACCCCAGTGAGCGAAATAAAGGGTTCAGTTCGACATTCCAACCACCTGAAGAAGGCCAGAGCGTACAACGGCCGAAACGTTGTAATAAATATGGCGACAAAGATGAGAACAATAGTCGGAATAATGTCAATAATGTACATGATATTATTATATTACTGATATTACATGATATTATTATGATATTACATGTTATTATTATGATATTACATGATATTACTATGATAATACATGATATTACTATGATATTATATAGTAGCACTTGTTAGGGTCCCAGTTATGTGTAAATAGTTACACCCCAGGTGGGGTCAAAACAATATGAAAGTGTAAAAATACATTTTTATAGCGAAAATACCAGTAATACATTTTCATAATAAAAAAATTAGCAGTAATACATTTCTGAAAAAAATGTCAGTAATACATTTCTGGCAAAAAATTAGCAGCAATACATTTCTGGAAAAAAATTACCGGCAATACATTATTGATAAAAGAAAATTACCAGCAATACATTCCTGGAAAAAAATTACCAGCAATAAATTTCTGGAAAAAAATTACCAGCAATACATTATTGATAAAAGAAAATTACCAGCAATACATTTCTGGAAAAAATTAACAGCAATAAATCTCTGGAAAAAACCTACCAGCAATACATTATTGATAAAAGAAAATTACCAGCAATACATTTCTGGAAAAAGATCTTACCAGCTATACATAGTAATTATTTCCTTAGTAATGTTAACCCCACCATTAAATTTCAGCATTAAATGACCCATAAAGTGTTGACATGCCACTAAACAAACAAACAAATATTTCCTATAAATTCAGTTTAACCGACTCAAACACCGAAGTAATGAATGTATTTCGGATTTGTTAATTCCACATTCTGAAATTTCATAATGCCCTCAGAGCATGTGCCATTCCAATTCCAGACCATAGTGTCTGCTTGAAGTCTCAATTCTTGGACCACTCAGTAAAAAATGTTGATTTTATTCCATCTCATTCTTGTATACCTATGTCATCAGCATAAAATATACATTAATATTAGACAAAATAGTAACAATCGAAAACAGATTGGCACTTCAACCGTAAATTATTTACATGCTCTGGCTAGGATCAGTGTAGTATCTGTGAAATCTACGTCACTATAACGTGTCGCTTCATGGCTCTCTAGCTATAATCAGCGTAGTATCTGTGTAAGCTGCATCACTTTAAAACATCGCTCCGCGGTTCTCTACCTTGGATCCGCGTCGTATCTGTGTACTCCGTCTCATTTTAAAGCGTCACTACTCGGCTCTCCACCTATAATCAGTGTAGTATCTGTGTACTCTGCCTCACTTTAAAGCGTCGCTACCAAAGTTTTCGGTATTTTCTAAGCGTAGCTTAGATATGGCTCAGGACCGAAAGTATGGGGCGCCCACTGAGGATCAAACTCAACTGTGATTATCTAACCTTAGATGTGACATTCTACTGTAGGAGGGTTTACCACAACAGAGGAAGACTTCATTCTACTATAGGAGGGCTTAACACAACAACAACAACAACAACAACAACAACAATAATAATAATAATAATAATAATAATAATAATAATAATAATAATAATAATAATATGAAGAAGAAGAGAATTATTATTATTATTATTCATCTGGTCTTTTTTTCTTGATTAAAAGCAATGATTTTTTTATTTTCTCAGGAGAGAAAAGATTGCCACAAGGCGAATCTTCCCCTCGTGTCCTTGTGCGACACTAATCCAATCTATAATATAGCTACTAGTTAGGAAATCTACATGAAGGCCAATCTCCCTATCGCCGATTTATAAACCACTGTTCCACAGCCATGCAGACATTTATTTGTTAAATTTAGCTAAGTGTGACTCAAAGCTATAAATGGGTGTCACTCATTAATGATCGAATTCGATAGACAGATGATTCTTTGTAAAAATATCTTTTTAACCACAACACTGGTGTGAGGCATTACTTTTCGTGCGTTTATTGCTTCCCCCTCTTAAATCCAGTATTAACCACGACCAAATATGGGAAAGGTTTTCAAACAATTAATGTCGATTTCTGATTGGCTGTGTCTCAATCTCAGTTCGGCGTATCTTAACTTGGCAACCGGAGATTGTCATTTTATATTGCAACTCTTTGGTACGATTTTACGAATCTGTTTTTCTTTTAAGAAGGTAAAAGCCGACGTGTAGAGGTGGTATTATAAGAGACCATAAAATAAAAGCGACCTGAATTATATTTGCTCGGCTGTCTATGCGTCTGACAAATTCCTCTTTCATGTTTACAAAGCGATTTGCAAAGGTGCGTTTTGTGAATAATGTTCCTTGTTTTTTTTTTGTTTTGTTTTTTTGTTTGTTTTTTGTTTTGTTTCGTTTTGGGGTTTTTTACAGTGTGTCTCAACCTGTACAAGGCCCAGGGGTCACTCGAGGTAGAGGTTACAATAAGAAGATATTTATTTGGATAGGAGAGGAAAATAACTGTTAACCCCAGACTTGAACAGGTTAAGGTTATAGTGAGCGAGGAAATAACCTCTTGGGGGTCGATTCCGCAGAGCAGGGCTTCACGTGAAGAAGCTATTCGAGAACTTCTCACCAATAGAATACGGGTGGAATTAAGGTGTTTTTCTACAATGTGGGTGGCATAGAGGGTCCTGGCCGTGAAGGTGCTAACTGACGGAATCAAGAAATGCAGTTCGTCCGAGCGCTTTCCATAAAAGTAACGAAAGAGCAGTGAGAGGCTTTCCACATGAGACAAAGGTTGCAGGGTGAGGAATAATTTGTCGCCTACAAGTCCTCTGTCCAATGAAATTTAAATAAAATAAATTTTAAATTACAAGGAAAAATAAGGAATTTATTGAATCAAAATATTCCTCTCCGGTTTCAAAACAATTATTGCGATTCGTTTTTCATCTCCTTCGGAGAGACTTCTTCATTCAAAGAATTGATTAAATAATTAAATTCGGTTTGTTCCAGATTGGCCCTTCCCGATTTACCAAACAGATACACAGGACGCCCTGCTCAAATTTGAATTCTAATTTTGGCCCTACTTAAATAAACTGGTCCACTCGTAAAAAAATAGGGAAGCATCTGTAAATTGCGAAAATTTCTAAGTTGCAAATCTCTAAGTTTTACAAACTCTGTAAAGGTCAGAGATCAATTTGCTACTGTATTGATATTATAAATAGGGGCACCCTCAACCCTACACAGTGTAAATCGATAAAAAAAATCAATATTTTTCGATTCTAAAAAATGTGGTGGATTGAGAGAGCCAAAAAAATGCTAATCCACAAAAAGTATCCACCAAAAAATATTTTTCCTTTTTTTTTTTTTTTTTAACGAGTGGACAAATTTATTTAATTTGTTTCTGAATATCTATTCATGTTTTTTCGTAGAAATCTTTCCTTCATGCTACATTATTTTATCGTAATTTGAGTATGCACACTGACGTGTCGAAAGCCATCGTTAGCAGTATGTAAAAGTAATGGTAGTTGGCGCCAACGTATCTTGACGTCATGGAAATGCTCAGATCTATATCCGTTGTAGCAAAATCTTTGGAATTAGCAAGAACACCGGTTAGACAAGAAATTGTCGGAGTTCAAACGGGGAATGGTAATGAAATCAAGACTAATGGTAGATTCTATTCCTGAAATTATGGCGACACTTGACAGCATTGAATCTACGGTGTTAAGTGTGGAAATTCCTGATGGAAGATATTACCGCCCATTATGAATATCGAAGTAGCCAACCACGAGTCCTTAACCTAAATCCGGTATCAATTATAAATTAAAACACTCGTATAAAATACGTCTTTTTTTTAAATATCTGGTATTAACTATAGTTTTTTTTTAAATTTCCTATCAATCACCTGAAGAAGGGGTATACAACGGCCGAAACGTTGTAATAAATATGGCGACAAAGATGAGGACAATAATCCGAATACTGTATATAGTGTTGTAATTTTCATGTTGAGCTATTTCTTTTTCAAACAACCGTGTATTTAGTCAACACTCAAGGCGTGTACAATACTTTAGGACAGTAGCTCGATAATCCTTAGAGAGTTTACGGGACTTGAGTAAAATGTGAATGTGGTAAACAGAAAGATTAATCACACTAGTATGTTTCTTAAGGATGATTATCGGAGTTACTTTCATATTTTTTTTTGTAACGTTTTTGGAGTTATTTATATTTTCTACATTACTCTAAAAGAAAAAGAAAATGACGTTCAGAAGTCCCTAAAGTGGGTTTTAAACAGTCGGATTTAGGGAAAGAAAGACATGAAAAGAAAGAGAGAAAGAAAGAAAGTTTTATTTCTGTGATTCTAGTCATTTAGGACGAAGGAAATTCACCTTATGCACGATCGGCTCAAGACATTTAACCCCAACAGAAGACCCCGCCTTGACACAATAATCCTTATCATCGACACGTGACAGACGCGGCGTTAACAGATGTGTAAACATATAAAATCCTCGCATTTACAAGGATTGGATTTTACTAACGATTTCCCTTCCACAAAATCGCAGACGAACAGAGTGAAATCTCTTTTCACACACACACACACACACACACACACACACACACACACACACACACACACACACACACACACACACACACACACAAACCACAAAAAACACATACACAAACACCCCATATATATATATATATATATATATATATATATATTATAAATTAACTGATTTAAAATATAGTTTTTTTCGCTACACAGTAATAACCATGTTTCAAAAATGGAAGCTAAAAGCTTCGAATTTAATTTTGTTATTGAATTAAACACATTAGTTCCATTTCCTCTTCAAGCGAATTTTAGAGTAACTTATTTTTAATTTTTTTTCTTAAATTTTTTTTCTGTGTAGCAAAAAAAAAACAACAGTTAATTTATAATATTTATGCTCTGTGAATTTACATTGAGCACTATTGTGTAAAAATAAAAATATCTATAAGAACACCGGAATATACATCTTACTGTTCTTTCTTTTTATCTATCTATATATATATATATATATATATATATATATATATATATATATATATAGGGATAGAGAAAAAAGAGAGAGTGGAGACAGTGAACAGCTGTTGCGTATAAACGAAACAACTGTGGGACTGTAATTGTAAAAATGAAAAACCCGTCCAGTACACCCCCATATATATATATATATATATATATATATATATATATATATATATATATATATATATATATATATATAGACAATATTAGTGGTAAATATACACATACATATGCAATTATATTTACACATACATATATGTATAAAAATAATTCCAAGAGTATATGATCCAGGTAGAACTCAATGTCCAGGACAGAGTAAGGATATAATAAAAAAAAAGACTTAAACAGTCTTTTTATTATATATATATATTAAGTCTTTTTATTATATATATATATATATATATATATATATATAAATATTATATTTATTATCGGAGATCGAAACAAAAACATGTTTTAAAAAATCGCTACACGATAGCAGTCGTGTTCCAACACTAAAATGTGTCTCCTCGGGCGTTGGTAAATTACTGGTGAGTGAACGATTAATTTCAAAAGCAGAATACTTCCTCTTTTTTTTCTGAAAGAGAAAGAGAAGACAAAAGATATCTTTTAATCATTTCTAAGATACAACGATTCAGATCTTAATCGAACACTTGGACAATTTTGGTGTTACACCTGGAATATATATATATATATATATATATATATATATATATATACACACACACACACATATATGTGTGTGTGTGTGCGCGCGATAAACTACAGTTTTAAAGTGTGCTACATTTATAGATAAAAGTGCTCAATATATACATATATATATATATATATATATATATATATATATATATATATATATATATATATATATATATATAACGTAAATCATTCAAACGAAAAACAAATACTGAAGCTAGTTATATGGCGAGAATCACTCTCACAAACAATATTTACTAATAAATTACAACCAACTTCGAATCTGTTAATGAATGGTGTGATCCTTGTTCATAAATTCCGGGTTTATCTGGTCTTATTTTTTCTACGAGCCGGGCTTTCAGTCGTTCTGAACGACCATCTTCAGGTAGACAATTTAGTGTGTTTTTATTAAATTCCGAATAGTAATGCGACATCGAAAGATAGTACGGTCCGAAAGAGTGTTTTTTTAGCAATGAGATATTGTTAAATATATATATATATATATATATATATATATATATATATATATATATATATATATATATATATATATAGATAGATAGATAGATAGAGAGAGAGATAGATAGAAAAAGAGAGAGATAGATAGAAAGAGGGATTGAGAGTATGTTAGAGGGAGAGTAATATTGAGAGTGAGCGTGAGGTAAGATATTTACTATGGAAATGTAAAGAGATTTAATGCAAAAGGCATAATGTTAATAGAAAAACAAGAAATAATGTTCATCATTTTGTTTTTTTGATTTTACATATTTTCTTTTATTTCTTATGGATTTATAGACCACACACAAAGTCATTAACAGATTGCTCTCTTGATAAAATAACTACTTATTTTACGACTACTTTCCATGTTAGGCGCACACACAGACAAGTACTTACGCACACACACACACACATATATATATATATAATGTGGACTTTTTCAAGGGAAAAACGAAATTAATTTAGCGTTTATTATATGTAGCAATGTTCTTTCAACAAGGGGCAGGTTGGGTTGTTCATGATGCTTTACAGATCGGCCGCTATATATATATATATATATATATATATATATATATATATATATATATAGTTGTATATTTAGGCAGCAATCCTTCTTTTATGCAAGTTTCATTAAAAACGACAGACAAGGTACTACGGTTAAGTTTTTATTTAATTTTTCTTGTGTACGAACAAGAGTTTTCTGTAAATGTTAAGCGTCGTAGACAGTGGTTTGGTAAAGGGGAAGGACCCCAACCACAGCCGAGAAGGGAACTTCATGGGCAAATGTTTCTCCTTTCAATCTGGTGGGATTGCCAAAGAATAATCCACTTTGAATTCTTACCACCTAATGCAACAATTAATGCTCAAATATACTGTCAGCAATTAGAGCGTTTGAACCAAACTTTGAGGAAAAAAAGACCTGCTCTAGTGAATCGAAAACGGGTGATGTTTCATCAGGACAATGCGCGACCACACACAGCAAGAATCACGTCACAAAAGATCGAAGAACTTGCTTGTCAATCTCTACGCCAGTTGACATTAATTTCATAGTTTAAAATAACAAGCGCATCTACACAAATACGTGTACACACACACAATATATATATATATATATATATATATATATATATATATATATATATATATATATATATATATATATCAATTAAGAACACTTAAAAAAATGTTGGTTCATGACATGACGTATGAAACATTATTTCGATCTATTTTAAAATTGAAATCAGCAAAAGTTTAACCAGGTCAGCAAATTAAAATTTAAATCAGCAAAAGTTGAATCAGGTCATCAAATTGAGTGTCACTGCATCATTCATTCAAAACTGCAGTAGATTGATTTAAATTTCAAACGATTTCATTTTTCCCATGAAAAATATCATGACACCGCAATCCCAAGATCAACATTTGCCTTTGATATCGTAAGGGTTGAGCTAACCAAAAGAATATCAGCCTAAGAGGTATGTGTTTACACAAATTGAAATTCCGCATCGTAAAAGAAAAGGTTTGGTTTGGTTTGGTTTGGTTTATTTTGTTTTACAGCATATCAACCTCAATGGGTTATTTAATGCCGACAACATTTTTAGGATAGATTCGTATGAATAGAATATGTATTCTTTGGTTTAGATTGGTTTGGTTTATTTTGTTTTACGGCATATCAACCTCAATGGGTTATTTAATGCCGACAACATTTTTAGGATAGATTCATATGAATAGAATATCTATTGTTTGGTTTAGATTGGTTTGGTTTATTTTGTTTTACGGCATATCAACCTCAATGGGTTATTTAATGCCGACAACATTTTTAGGATAGATTCGTATGAATAGAATATGTATTCTTTGGTTTAGATTGGTTTGGTTTATTTTGTTTTACGGCATATCAACCTCAATGGGTTATTTAATGCCGACAACATTTTTAGGATAGATTCGTATGAATAGAATATGTATTCTTTGGTTTAGATTGGTTTGGTTTATTTTGTTTTACGGCATATCAACCTCAATGGGTTATTTAATGCCGACAACATTTTTAGGATAGATTCGTATGAATAGAATATGTATTCTTTGGTTTAGATTGGTTTGGTTTATTTTGTTTTACGGCATATCAACCTCAATGGGTTATTTAATGCCGACAACATTTTTAGGATAGATTCGTATGAATAGAATATGTATTCTTTGGTTTAGATTGGTTTGGTTTATTTTGTTTTACGGCATATCAACCTCAATGGGTTATTTAATGCCGACAACATTTTTAGGATAGATTCGTATGAATAGAATATGTATTCTTTGGTTTAGATTGGTTTGGTTTATTTTGTTTTACGGCATATCAACCTCAATGGGTTATTTAATGCCGACAACATTTTTAGGATAGATTCGTATGAATAGAATATGTATTCTTTGGTTTAGATTGGTTTCGTTTATTTTGTTTTACGGCATATCAACCTCAATGGGTTATTTAATGCCGACAACATTTTTAGGATAGATTCGTATGAATAGAATATGTATTCTTTGGTTTAGATTGGTTTCGTTTATTTTGTTTTACGGCATATCAACCTCAATGGGTTATTTATAGCCGACAACATTTTTAGGATAGATTCGTATGAATAGAATATGTATTCTTTGGTTTAGATTGGTTTGGTTTATTTTGTTTTACGGCATATCAACCTCAATGGGTTATTTAATGCCGACAACATTTTTAGGATAGATTCGTATGAATAGAATATGTATTCTTTGGTTTAGATTGGTTTGGTTTATTTTGTTTTACGGCATATCAACCTCAATGGGTTATTTAATGCCGACAACATTTTTAGGATAGATTCGTATGAATAGAATATGTATTCTTTGGTTTAGATTGGTTTGGTTTATTTTGGTTTACGGCATATCAACCTCAATGGGTTATTTAATGCCGACAATGTTTTTAGGATAGATTCGTATGAATAGAATATGTATTCTTTGGTTTAGATTGGTTTGGTTTATTTTGTTTTACGGCATATCAACCTCAATGGGTTATTTAATGCCAGCATTATTTTTTATTGCTGGTAATATTTTGTTTTGTCAAACATCTGTGTTTGGTAATAATTTTTTCAAAAAAGTCTTGCTGGTAATAGTTAACTCTTTGCCCAATACTTGTTGCGCTACCACCCTGCGTAAAAGAAAGGGAAAATTAAATGTTAAAACCTAGTGAGTTGGACGCTTGTTAGACTTATAAATATGTATGATAGATACTGACGAAGAAAATTGTCTACAACCGCATAGTGAACTTTCCTAGCTGCAAATTCTTGTGTGACTCATAACCTTAACATAATTATAACCTTATGCCAAACTTAGTAAATATTATCATAGTGCGCCTAACATAGACTGATGAGTGAAAAGCTAGTTGCAAATATTAATGAGTTCGATCCTCACTAAGTGCCGTATTAAACATTAGACAGAATATAGAAAATCGGGTGATGACTTGAATGTGATGGTTAACGAACTATTCATGTAATGCAATTCTGGCGGATTGAGTTTGAAATTCATCAGATACTCCAATAGTGTGGCCTTGTAGCAGACTTGGCGAAATTTATTAATTATCCATATGAATATATTCTCATGCCAATTTGAGCATGCGTTTATTCCCCACGGGAAAAAGTTTATGAATGAGACGCAAGCAACGTGGTAGATCTTCCAACAATCAACCTTATAAAATCCAGATACTCTGCTGGTTTCCCCCCGAGGGTCAGTTATATGATATATTCCACGAAGGTGGAATTACGGTTACTGGTTGCTTCCCTTCCCTGGACAAAATTAGGCTAACAAATAGGGTCAAGAATTAATATTCTCCGGTTGAATGAAAACACACTGCATCGACAACAGCCAATCCAACGAGCGAATACTTTCGCCATCTTAGAGAATCTATTTTCCTTCCAGGAAGTTTCCATGTTTAGAGGACTTTTTCCGAAATTCCAGTGCTAACAGCGAAAGGGAAGGAATGGCATACTTTCGTTTGCATTTTTGTCCCCAGTATAATTTGATTCGAGTATTCGTTTGTTGCCGACAGCTATTTTACCCACCTTAACCCTAGACCTACTAGACACTTTTTTTCGAAGAGCAGACCCCCACAAACAATGCTCGTTCTTCCATCATTACTTGAACTACAAATAGCCTAACTACATTTAGCCAAACATTAACACCTCCATTATCAACTCCATCAGCGTCTTTTTAATAAGCTGCGGATGCCACTGTCTGCCAAAGTATAGGAAGCAATAATAACAATATTAATTGATTCGTCGCTATTATTAAGACCTCGAGGCAAAAAAAACTATGGAAGCATCTAATTGCCAAAACTTTCTGATATTGCTAAAATATTTCCACAGTTTGTAATCTCCTACATATTTTGTGTGCCTTGTTAAATATTAAGCAACTGAATGCTGTGAATGCAAGCGGGTAACACAACGGTTATAAAGACGACAACTAAAATTGGCATACCGAGTTCAAATTCGGACCGAGTTTCATTCACTTCAGCCTAATACTCTTGGAAAGGACATGAATTCATTTTTCTATAACGACGGACAGACTGGGCTCTTTTGCCTCCGTTGGAAGCTAGTGTAAAAGAACGATTTCATTTGCAATCAACTTGCAGAGGAGCTCTGTCTTAAAGCCTACACACCATCTGAGGCATAGGTTGCCATACATGCTGTGCTGCAAAGACCCTATACGTTAAGGGACTAAATTATTATTGTATTATGATCCTATAAATTTGTTTGTTAATCAAAGCACCACAAACTGTCTCTGAGAATTAATATTTTAGTGGAAATAATATATAGTTTGAAGAGGTTATTTTTCTGAAGATTGATAGTAATTATTTACATTATTCGGACTATTGTCCTTATCTTTGTCGCCATATTTATTACAACGTTTCGGCCGTTGTACGCACCGGCCTTCTTCAGATGAAGGTCGAAACGTTGTAATAAACATGGCGACAAAGATGAGGACAATAGTCTGAATGTAATAATGTAAATAGTGTACATAATACCCCATCTCAGAAATATAGACAGATACTGAAAGGCCGAAACGTTGTAATGAATATGGCGACAAAGATGAGGACAATAGTCCGAATAATGTAAATAATGTAAATAGTGTACATAATACCCCATCTCAGAAATATAGACAGATACTGAAAGGCCGAAACGTTGTAATAAATATGGCGACAAAGATGAGGACAATAGTCTGAATAATGTAAATAGTGTACATAATACCTCATCTCAGAAATATAGACAGATATTGATAGTAATGTTTAGATATTATTCCAAATAGCTTCTGAATCTTTATTTTCTCATCACTATTACCGGCTTGTGCGTTCTTCGGCCTTCCATTATTTAGAAAGCTGATTTCAATGCCAGCAGATAAATTTGCCTGATATGAAAATGTGACTCAACATAATTTTCCTCTATCTATCTATCTATCTATCTATCTATCTATCTATCTATCTATCTAGCTTTCTATCTATCTACCGTATATACTCGCGTACGTATCATGCGACTTTTGATGACCTAATTTTGAAGGTAATTTTAAGAGGGTCGCATCATACTTGAGATATAAACTTAGCCTATGAAACCATTGACCAAACTATCTATCCATTTACTGTAGTCAAAATGTACAGCTGTATTTAAAATAAACATGATTTTGATAAAACTGATGTTTTACTTAACTGTATCCAATAATAATGCATGTAATAGTCACATATTAGTATCTTATTATTGTTGTGGTCCAGGTTAGGACCAAGGAAGAACAACACGAACACAAGAGTAGAAATAACGAAGATACGTTACACGGAATAATAATACAAGATGTGGAAGGTGTTAGTATGACTGTCAGTCTGGTTTGGAGTGAACTGCTATCGGCTCGACTCGATTCGTCCCTCTCTCTCTCTTGAGAGGCGTAGTATACATTGTGTTAGGAAGAGTTCATTCTGTAGTTATAGGTAAGGACCCATAACAATTATAAAATACAAACATAGCAAATATGCATCTTTTCCATTGTTTACGCTCATAAGATGTTTCACGTTCGGCTGTTTATGGCTGTACGCGTTTATACAAGGAGTATAGCGTTACTAATGATACTTTTATCATTCTCTTTGACTTTTTGAACTTATTTAACTGGAAGATGGGATAAAGAGATAGAGGAAAAGAGGTTAGTCTATTGTAATTTGGTCTCTCAGTAAAGGAACTCGCATGATACACGAGATACATGATAAAATCATTTTTTATAAGTGGAAATCTGGCCAGGGGTGGGGGTATGAATATCGGCGTGATCGCGCGTTATACGAGTCTGTACGGTAAATGCTATGTCAATCCCCATCTCCTCTCTTCATGAAGCCTGTTCCTTTTTTTGCCCTTTCTTCAGTCCTCCCCATCGTCCGTCTGTTCAATCTCTTTCACTTTCGCTCCCTGTAACCCCTTGAGTTCTAGTGGCCTTGTTGCCTTGCTTGGGGTGAAACAATTCAAAAAACCCTCAGTTGTGTTTTAACCACTGAGTAAACTATTGCCATTTCAAGTTTCTGCTTAAAAGGATTTTGTTAAAAGTGGGGCAAACAGAAGAAAATTATCCTGCAATGGCGTGACAAACTACCAGGTGCCGGTGAAATGATTTGTATGTCACTTAGCGAAGATCAAACGTACTGATAACGGCCTACGAGATGAGCATTGCTTTTGAAGCTGATGCAAAGGGGAATTCTGAATTGACAACAGTTAGTTTTTTCTTCCTTTTGTTTGCTTAACAAAACGGTGTCTGCCAAATGCCCGAGCGCCAAAATAATTGCCGAATCTCTTCGCGCCAATATTACTGAAAGCACTTCATCTGATTTGATTACAATTTACATTTGGATGCTTGCCACGTCAGCACAAATCGTGAATTTATAGACACGACGTTCTCACAGCGATCATGGCTCTCCACACTTTCCTGTCCTCTGTAGCTTTTAATATATTTTAGTCTTTTTTGTTATCTCACGTAAACCTTGTTCCGCCATCCAGTGACTCAAGCTCGTTCTTCTTCTACGTGCCGTCCCACTTCAAGACGTTGGTGATCATGGCTCTCCACAATTTCCCTGTCCTTTGTACCTCTTAATCAATTTGGTCTTTTTGTTATCTCACGTAAACCTTGTTCCGCCATCCATTGCCTCAAGCTCGTTCTTCTTTTACGTGCCGTCTACCTTCAGGATGTTGGCGATCATGGCTCTCCACAATTTCCTGTCCTTTGTAGATCTTAATGAATTTTGTCTATTTGTTATCTGATGTAAACCTTGTTCTAGTATCCAGTGACTCAAGCTCGTTCTTCTTCTATGTGCCGTGTACCTTCAGGACTTTGGGGATCATGGCTCTCCACAATTTCCTATCATTTGTAGCTCTTAATATATTTTGTTTTTGTTATCTCACGTAACCTTGTTCCGTCATTTATTTATTCAAGCTTCTTCTTCTAATTCTTCTTCTGTGTACCGTTTCCCTTTAGGACGTGAGCGATTATGGCTCTCCACAATTTCCTATCCTTTGTAGCTCTTAATATATTTTGTCTTTTTGTTATCTCACGTAAACATTGTTCTATCATCCATTTACTCAAGCTTCTTCTTCTTCTTCTTCTTCTTCTTCTTATTATTATTATTATTATTATTATTATTATTATTATTATTCTGTGTACCGTGTCCCTTTAAGACGTGAGCGATCACGTATCTCCACAACTTCCTGTCCTTTGTAACTCTTAATTTTATTTTATTAATTTTCGCTGTCTCTTCTGATCGCTTTCCTGTCAGCCATTTACACATTGGTTGTTAAGTAGGTAATTCGTTGTGTTCCGTTCTCCTTCTTGTACAGTGTAACCCGGATATAAGAGAGTTGTCGGGACCGGAGAAGAAGTATCTTATATCCGAGTTTCTCTTATATCCGGGTCTCTTATATCCGGGTTACACTGTATCTTTAATCCGTCTTGTGAGTATCAAATTCTTTCCTCTTTATGTTCCACTGAAATCGCAACTATCTCTTTTTGATGTCAAGTATAGATATTTACTTGCCCCCCCCCCACTGAATCAGGTTGTGACACAAGGTCAGTTTTTAATGTGAGGTCTCGAGTGTTTTCACTTGGGCCGCTGGTCTAAGCTGGTCTTAGCTGGTTATAGCTTGTCCAAGCTGGTCAGAGCTGGTCTAAGCTAGTCATAGCCGTGATACCACCAGCAAAGAGACGGGCCCTGTGCCAGGTAAGTATATGTGTCATTCTAGTTTCCATTTTCTCTAAAACTTCATCGTTGCTTATACCTCATCTTTCGATACAAGGTATTCTCAGTATCAGTCATTGCCCGATTAAAAAAAGAATCTTGGCGATATTAAAACGACTTCAGCCAAACAAGAAATAAAATGCGACATTAAATTTGAATTGTTTTATCAGAAGCGCCATATATCCATTGACAGAATCTTGTGAGATCATTAGTCGAAGAAAAGCTTTAAATGCTAATACAGGTTGAGGTCTCCTGGGTAAGACGTTAAACTACACCTGTTAGGGTCCCAGCTATGTCCAACAGCAAGGCCTCTGATCATGAGGTTTTGAGGAGCGTGAAACCACCTCTTAATTGCTAGTGTTCCCAGGTTCACCATGACCCGGGGTGGTAGCACCTGTTAGGGTCCCAGCTATGGGCAAATAGTTAACACTCAGATTACATCCGCGTCCTGAGTATGACGATAAACTACATCCGAGTCCTGGGTAAGGCGATAAGCTACATCTGCGTCTTGCGTATAACCATAAACTACATCCGCGTCCTGGGTATGACGATAAGCTACATCTGCGTCCTGGGTATGAAAATAAACTACATCTGCGTCCTGGGTAAGACGATAAACTACGTCCAACAGCAAGGTCTTTGATAATAGAGTTTGAAAAGATAATGTAGTCAGTTATACATTTTTGAAAAAAAATATATTAACAAAAATGGATTTTTGACAAAACAAAAATATTACCAGGAAAAAATAAAGTTGTCAGCATTAAATGACCCATTGAGGTATTGATATGCCGTAAAACAAACCAAACCAAACCAAACAGGTTGAGAATACTTTATCCGAAATTTTTGGGACCGGAAGTGATTCGGTTTTCAGATTTTTAGGATTTGGGAATACAGGCAATTTAATTTGTATGTAGCATCTATAAAATGGCGCTGCTTGGGAATGGGGATTTAAAGTATAAACATGATATCCCTTTACATTTTATAACACAGCTTATACGAAAGGTAGTTTTATATAAATAAAATATATCCTAAAGTAGTTTTATATAAAATTTAATAAATTTTGTATACATTCAGATACAGGTAATGATTCTAGTCATGTAATACTCACACGAATTTTTATGATTTCACGTAAAAATAATGTTTTGTATTTTCTGTACGTGTACAAAAAACATGATGACTACTTACAAAAAATATATAAATGTAACACCAAACACTACTTTTCGATGAGTTTTGAGAAACTGGAGGTACAGGGTTTATTATCGAAGACATTACCGTCAATGTGAGAAGGAAAAATCGGGAAGATATCAGTCTTTACCAACGATGTGTTTTGATTAAAATGCTACAATACATTCATGGAGGGTATTTGCATAGAAACAAAACATGGATTCTGATTACAGTTAAATGTAAAGAAAACAGAAAAAAGTCACCATTTTATTAGTAACGCTGCAACGCAATAATAAATACTCCAGGTAGCCATGTTGCTTTCTGAAATTTTCCGTTTGGGACAAGTCATGTCGGCACCTGAAAAACTTTCGGATTTGGGAGGTTTTTAGTTTTGGGAAATTCGGATAAAGGATATGCAACCTGTTGTAACACATAAACGAGTTATTGGTCTGAAACACATGCGTATACGCACACACACGCACACGTACACGCACACATACATACGTAACATTATAATTATTGTACACTGTTCTTTTACAGTCGGTCTTTTCATATTTCGGCTTTGTCAAGATATTCGAACAGTCTAGCATTATCATTACTGGTTCCCTGCTGTCGAACTCTCTGTTTGGCAGAGAGGAACTCGGACGAGGCTTTGCCGCAGGGCAAAATTTCGTCCGGGGAGGTAGACAGTCCCTAAACTCGTCTATACGGGTTGTAAATGGGCATATTTTTGGCCGAGCCTACGGGCTCGGTAAGCCCACGTTAAACCGGCCTTGTGCCACATTCGACCCGTGTGGGGGGGTGTTAAATATCCTAGCATTATCATTACAATATTGTATTTTCCACGGTTTTGAATTAAAAGTTTTCCTCCTGCTAGACTGGTTGCCCCAGTCCCCGAGGTTCTAGTGCATATTCTATCCTGTTATTTAAGAAGGGTGAAAAAAAACTGATCTGTGCCTTTCCTAAGGAATAATTAAAAAAATACGCTCTTAAGTAGGAGCCCGAGGGGTGTCGTCAGTGATGTTATTTGACTTGGTTCATCAAGGAGTTTCGGGTCTTTCAACATCATACACTCCATCACCAAGTCGACCCATTCAGGGGAGATCAATCCCTGATCACCCTCTCAATCAAACGCTAACAGCTACCCTGGCCTTTTAATGAATTAGACGAAGAAAGACCACATTTTCCGCACACCCGATTGGATGTTTGTAACAACCAATCCGCTGCGTGAACTATTTTTTAAATGGTCCACGGTGGGGACTGACTTCTTTTTTTTTTCTGTGGATAGCAGTTTCAATGAATAACCGAGGAGGTAATCTTAATGTTCCTAAAGTTAACCTTTTTTCCTAAGTATTGTGTAGTGTGTTACTCTAAATATTTGCCGTTTTAATTTATTTGTGCTTTTTTTGTGGGGGGGGGGACTTAAACTCAACCCTACTATCACATTTTTATCGTTTAGCCTGATTCTTAACATTATTACAGGTCAGTTAACTTTAAATGGATGTATTCACAAAATGAAAATAATTGTCCATAAACATGCCGTATATTTTGACTGTACACACAAAAAATAAAATTAAAAAAATTAAATTAAATAAAATAAAATTAAAATAAAATAAAATAAGTAAATTAGTACGAAATTGATTAAAACTAGGCGCCTCTTGAATATTCTGTCTTTCAGTTATTCCCTTGATTTGTTTAAAAAGCGCCCAAGATTTTGGAAACATTGAACTCAAAATGAAATTATCGGTAAATTATGCCGAAGAGAATTGACAAAAGATCTCACACGTATTCTTGACGGTATCATCCCAACTCTTCCACGTTTAGACTGAGAAGTTCCAGTCGCAGTGGGGGTCAGAATGAAACAGGGCGTCATCGATATGGGCGCATTGTCTATGTGCAAACGACTTCTCCAGCGGCACTGAAAACCTTTCGGGTTTTCAATCCAAGCCACCAAACAAATGAAGTCGTATTTGCAATTACAAATCCGATAACATCCGATGGCGGGCTTCCGTTTTCTGAAAGAAGAGTTTTTTTTTTCACGTTTGCTCCTTCCGTTTCACGTTCCCCTTCGTGTTAATCTCGGGTTTGACAAGAAACTTTCCTCTACGGCTTCGTTTCTATATCGTTCCAATATCACTGACCCCTTCTCTAACCGAATCTTTTGATCTGTTTCCCTCCCATATCCTCTATTTTTCTTCTTCATTTCTCACCCTTCTTCACATTGGAAATTCCGACTTTTTACTTTGCAACAATCCGCGAATAGCGGCTCAGACGTGATGATCAAATTCGACTTTCAAACACCTTTTCTTTCTTCTTCTGTTCATTTTTATCTTTCTCTCTTTCGCCCACTTCTCAAGTCAATGATGTACTTGTATTTTTATAGTTTAAGCTTTTTTTTTCCACAGCCTCCATGCCATTTTGTCTATTTCTTAAAGACTGAAACGGAATATTATTTGATAAGCTTGGATACGTTTAGCAACTTCAGCTCGGTCCAATAAAATGGCTGCAAGTCCGTCTCAACTAGTGACGTGCAAATCTTATTGGGAACAAATAGGAAATTGTACAACAGAAATGAAGACTGATGATCAACATGGAAATACAGGGCGTGGCAGAAATACACCCCACATACACCTCCTAGAAATAGCTGTCACATAATGGTAACACATTAGTGGCAATGTAGTCTTCATTTATCTTACCATCACATAGGAGGTATGTCTACCGCACACCGTATTTTATATATATATATATATATATATATATATATATATATATATATATATATATATATATATATATATATAATATGGATAAAATAAATGAAAAAAAATTGCATTCCACATCACTGTAAAGTGTAAACAAACTGCCAAATACAGTAATACAGTAATTCAATTAATTTCTGAGGAAGGACCGAGGTGGTCTGAAATATTAAATATACGTATATAAAAACATATAAATAAATACTTTCGCAAAAAAACACCCAATTTTTTTTCATTTATTTTATCCATATATTATATACATATCAAGAATGTATACGTGGCTTCTCATTATGCTATATATATATATATATATATATATATATATATATATATATATATATATATATATATATTACAATGGATCATTCATACAAAAAGTAGATTAGTAAAGTTAATGATATAAAATGGCGAAATCCTTTCGCAAACAAAATTTTAAAGTTTCATTAACCTACGAATCATTCGATGAATGTTATGATCTTTCTTTTTAATAACTACAAGCTGTATAAGGTCTTTTTTCTTATACAGCTTGTAGTTACCAAAAACAAGGATCATCATTGATGATAAAATATTTAGATTTTTGATAATTGAATACTAAAGTCATTACCTAATATTTTTTAGAGAATTTTTTAGGGAATTCTATGTACACACCTATATATATGTGTGTAAGTATGCGGAAACATTTAAAAAGATATATGTAGGTATTAATACATGAAATTACCCGTGTATATCGGTACATGTGTACCTGTATGAGTGACTGCACATGTAAAAGAACGTATGTATATGTGAAGCTTGCATGGATGTGTATACAATATATGACAGAGCAAGATCTCTAATATTACCTTCAAATATCACTCCATATTAACTTAAAAACTAAACTTTAAGTAAGAGAAATTACCAATCTAAAAATAGTCGCAAATTAAATTCATGAATAAAATTCAAACTGATAGATATATCACCTTAATAATCAATTACAACTAGAAGTAAACTTATATTTGAAAATAAAATTTTTAGTGTTTTAATGTAAATTCCATGAATATTTTTCTAATCGACTATTTCAAATTAAATCCCCAAAAGTTTTGTAATAAAGTTTTTTAAAAAAACTTTAACAAACATATAATTAAATTCCTTAGACTGTTTAAACATCCAAACTTATATCAGACATTATAATATTTATGAACTCTCAAAGTAAAGCAAAACAACAGCGTCTATTTCATCCCAAAGAAAGTTAACAACACACTCCCATTCCTGGATGTTCTAATATGTCGAACAGAGCATGGGTTCAAGACATCCGTATACCGTAAGCCGACATTCACCGGACAGTACCTCAATTTCAACTCCCACCATCCATACAGCGTAAAGAAAGGGATTGTCCGCTGCTTACAACACCGAGCAAAAGCCATAAGTGGCGACCCAGAGACATTAGATAAAGAACTGGTCAGTATAAGTAGTACCCTACAACGTAACAACTACCCTGGGTACATGGCAGCAGCCCCCCAAAAACTGGGATAGGCGGGTACAAGAGGAGGAGGAAGACAACAACACTCAGAAAACAGTCTGCCTGCCTTATGTGAAGGGGTTATCAGAGAAAATACAAAGGATCTGCGGTCCATATAACATCAGGACAGCCTTCAAAGGCTTGACGACACTTTGCAGATATATCTCCCGAGTAAGACCCCCCCCATAGAAGAGAACATGACTAAAGACTGCGTGTACGCTATTCCGTGCAGCTGCGGAAAGAAATATAAAGGAGAGACAGGCCGCCCCCTTAAGGTGAGGCTTCAAGAACACCAGAAATCTGTAACACGAGGGGAAGTGGACAAATCAGGCATAGCTGACCACATATGGAGAGAGAAGTGAGATCAACGCCCTCTGTGGGATCAGGTTGAGATCATAGACAAGGAACACCATTGGAAAATTCGTAAACTTAAGGAATCAGCACATATGCTAGGCCACAAAAATCTCCTGAGCCGACCAAGCATAGAAATGAATACATTATGGGAACCAGTAATAAGGAGTGCCAGAGAAATGCGATAATAACAACAAAGTTGCAATATGAGCTCTGGTAAAAACACGCAATGATAACAGCAGAAATTGCAATATGAGCACAGGTTAAAAATGAGATGAAGACATAAGGTTTATAATACCCAGAAATTCATACACAGATGTCTCCAAGGACACATGGCACAGTGGATAGGCGTCGGTTAGATCTAGTGACAGGACCCAAAGTTCAATACCCGGTTAAGGCAGTGGAGAACTGAAAGTATACTTTCAGAGGGAAAAATTAACAGAAGATAACTGACATCCATTATGGCACGTGGAACTAGAATCGTCTAACACAGTGAGCGAAATAAAGGGTTCAGTTCGACATTCGAAACGTTGTAATAAATATGAGGACGATAGTCCGAATAATGTAAATAATTTATATGTATATTTATATATGTATGTATATTTATATGTATATATGCATATGTATATATATATATGTATATTCATATATATTTATATATATATGTGTATATATATATATATATATATATATATATATATATATTTATATATATATGTATATTTATATATATATATTTATATATATATACGTATATTTATATATATATTTATATATATATATATATATATTTATATGTATATTTATATATATATATATTTATATATATATGTATATTTATATATATATGTAAATTTATATATATATATATATATACATTAATATATATATATGTATATTTATATATGTACATGTATATTTATATATATATGTATATTTATATATATATATTTATATATATATATGTATATTTATTTATTTATATATATATATTATATATATATGTATATTTATATATATATGTATATTTATATATATATATATGTATATTTATATATACATGCATATTTATATATACATGTATATTTATATATATATATATATATATATACATATATATATATATATATATATATTTCTCTGTAAGATGAGAACGAATAGAGTACAATTCCAACGTTCGTAACATTTAATTTAAAAGAGGGCTCAATACAAAGTAGAGCAATATTCTTTATTTTAGGATATTACACCAAAAACATTTCAAAATCTCTACACATTTGGACTGCAATTTATATTGATTTGAGAAGACTAAAAAAATCTGGTGTTTTCAGGTTTAAGTTTTTGAAATTGTAGATTTACTATTGGAAAACAATTTTGTCTTCCCAATAGAATTGACTTAAGGTTCTTAATATGACATTATTTCTAGGTTCCTGGGTTCTTTGAACCACATTTGGTTCTTTCGTTTAGGAATATGTCTTTATATTTAAAGCACAAAGTAAAGCTTGTAACTCCTCTTGAAATCGACCTCCAATCAGTGGTTAACTAGGGCAAGAAATGGCTTGTAAAATTTAACGCCTCCAAAACAAAACCGCTTTCATTAATCGCCACAGAGAACCTTTTCTCTCTACGACCAGGAGTGCCCACATTGTGTCTTAGAAAGTTAGTTCATTGTGTTGTGCTAAACAATTTTTCTGGTCTTCTTATTTCTTGTTATTTTATTGTTCCCCCATCTTTAATAGTATTTTTCTCATATTCTCTCATACTCAGTAATTCCTTGCGTCATAGTGGATTTATTGCCTTGCCTGAGGTGTAATTATAAAAATAATTCTAATAAGCAAAAAAAAATTCTATTTTATTAATTTTATTATTAATAATAAAAGCATGACGAAATTTCTTAAATAAGTAAAATAAAAGTTTGTTCTTTCAATTAATTTTATTATTAATGATAAAAATATTACGAAATTATTTCAATAAATAAAATAAAATTCGAAATTTTGCAGGTTACTTTTCTGAAAACTTTAGGCGTAAAATTTGACCAAAGCAGACGATAATTTTGGGAGCCGATTTTTTAGAAGAAAACTTAATCTTAGATGAAACATCGAAAAAAATCTACCCGCCAAAAAACTTGTTTTTCCTGTTAAAAGTGCAATATATATTTTTCAATTAACTTATACCTAAAAAGCAGAGTAAATTTCTGCGAAACCAATAGTCGGAAGGTAAGTCTTTTTAACTTTTTCTTTTAATACATTTACCATTAATATAAGAATTTTTTATAAACAGGGAATTGGTTTGTGTCTAAGATACGTGTGTATTCTTTTTCGTGCCGGTCATCAGCGTTTGATTCCAAATAAAACTAGGACAACGAACGGTGATTTTCAAGTCTTGCCACTTAAACAATTTTGTCTACAACATTCAGTTAAATTTCTTTTGCTAATAATCTGTTTTTTTTTTTCTCTCTTTCAGTGGAAATGGCCACCGATAGTGTTCGTCATCTACCGATTGGTACTTGCTTTCTTCACTGTTGGTTCCTTGTCAGCGTTCATCGCCAAAAACGTTTTTCTTCCGCATCACCTTATGGCCTACATGACAAGCTGGAGCTACATTCTTCTCGCCCTGCATTTCAATTTTTCGGCTATAATTGTTGTGTATAGATTCTATCGAAGCATCTGTCTGCCTGATGAACGGGACCCGGAGGATAATGACACCTTGAAAAGCGACTCGTCTTCTTCCTGCTCGCCGTCCCATATTTCTGACCACGTAATAAACAATTACAACGAGCTCTGTCACATCGGAGATGCCATGAACAATTGCATCTTACCAGGAGAACAAAACACGGATCACTGTAACGACGGCTCTATTGACATCATTCAACATCCCAATCCATTGCGACTCAACTCTTCCAACTCTGACGGATTAACAGGTAGCAATGGGTGTACCCTTCCAGGTGATCATTTCTATACGACTATAAACAGAAGCCATGATTCGAAAAAGAGGCTGAGATTCGCGATAAGACAAGACCAAACCCGATGGTACTTGAAGATCTCATGGGCTTTATTCGAGATGATTTCTTCATCTGCAATTATTGTGACTGTTCTATATTTTACAGCTATCTACCCCCATATGAGCAGTAGGAACACGTTTGAAGATATTAGCGTCCATGGCATCAATAGCGTTTTGGTTATATTTGAGATGATCGTCTCTGCTTATCCTGTCCGTCTCCTGCACGCTCTGTACACAATCGTTTTTGGACTGCTTTATATCATCTTCACGTTGATTTATTGGTCGCAGTCGCCATTGGAAAATATTATCTACCGTGGCATGTTGGATTGGAATCGACCGAAGAACGCCATAATTCTGACGTTCGTCCTTCTGTTTTTGGTTGTACCATTCTTACAGACAGTTTTTTTCCTCCTCTATAAATGCCGGCTGCGTTGTTATCGCAGTCTTTATAACGAAAACTATATGACGTGATCCCAGAGACTGTCTAGTGGTTGAAATAGTTGCGTCACTGTACAGGGGGCTGAAATAGTTGCATCGGTGTTTGTGGGCGACGTTTATATCTAGGAAAAGGAATAAAAAAAATGGAATACTAATTTTCAAGACAACCAGGCACTTCCTAACTACAAGTTTGGCGCAACAGGATCTTCCTCACTAAACCCCCATATTCATAAATATATATGTTACCTACCTCCTATCGGTGACATTTATAAGCATCTCTGCCCAGATTACTAAAAGAAAAAAATATGCCGAGATTTCGAATGTTGGCTTTCTAAACAAACAGACGATCAGCTTTTTTAGGATGATTGACGAAACACAGTATTCCATAATCGAAACCCTCACATGTGTGCCGTACTAAAACTTGTTAAATATAACGATAATAGTGTGTGTTGGACCTCTCTGAAGTTTAAATAAACGTTACTTATTTCCCAGATGTTGTTATTAGAACACGGGTAAATATATATATATATATATATCAGCATTTTGAATACGAATTCTAAGGGACGACAGACACCCCCAACTTGATAGTTTGGCGGGAAACAATCTTACTACTGTAAATAAGCCACACACATACACGCGCGCACACGCACACATACATTCGGCCTTTTACTGGGGTCAGCTCCGTAAATGTCTACATGACGTGATCCATTTTTCATTAATGAGATTTATCAGCCATCTTCTCCTCCAGTCATTCCTTCGTTTTTTTAAATCTAATCTAAATATATTCAACAACTTTGCATTTTTTTTTGGTGAATTTATGTACAATTTATTGGTGTTTGTCTTTAAATAAATGAAAATATTGAATTTTTATTTTCTTTTTATTTTTGAAGCATTTCACCCCAAGCAAGGCAGGAGTGCCACCCGCACGCAAAGGGGTTACAGAGAGTGAGAGCAAAAGTAAAGAGGTTTGTTTGAAGGAAGGATATAGAGAAGGGCGGGGATTGGGGGCAAGGCATCAGAAGATATCGATTGACATTACATTTGAATATTTGAAGATTATAGCTATCGAGGAAGCAGATAAGAGGAAGGGAGTTCCACTGTCGGGAAGTGCAAGAGAAGAAGCTGTCGGAGTAGAAGGGGCGGTTACATTTAACTGTTTCGACGGTGAAAAACTGGGACCGAGGTGCCAACCTAGTCGTAGTCAGCATCCGTCCGTCTCTAGAGACGATGGAGTAGCATCAGTGCGCTACGAGCCTGGGCAGGATATATGGAGGACTAGGGCTGCCCAGACGTCTAGTTCCCCCTCTCGGCCTTGCGAGCAGAGTCCAAAGGAGAGGATAAACTAATACAGTTTGGTACCAACGCGGCTGCAGGAGTTGCTGGAAGGTAGCACAAAGTGCCGTCCATCAACCTTCGGGGCTCCACTCCGGGTGTGAATTCAGAGTTGTTCTTCTTCTAGACCAGTTGCCATCCAAGGCTATAGAACCCAGTCTGTCCTGCTATTTACCCAAAGCTGGAGGGAGAAGAAGAGGATTCACACCTTTCCCAAGGGTATTAGCACGTAAGTGAATGTACTGGAATTCGAACTCGGCCCTCCGATTCTTCACTCCGAGACGTTATCCATTATTCCTTTTTCCCGCAATAGGTTGCCATTTCTTTCTGCGGTAGACCAGTTGCTATCCAAGGTTAGAGAACCCAAGGAACTTGTTGAGAGCTGCAAGGGATAGGAGGAAGTGGAGAGCCATGATCGCCTACGTCCTGAAAGGACATGGCACATAAAAAGAAGAATTTTAATATATACTAAAGTTTATATGCTATATATTACTATATAAAATATATTGTAGAAGAGGTATATTGAACATGACTTGTATAAAAAAACGTATGATGTTGGCACACTGAAAACCTCTAAGTCGGTAAACAGCAAAAGATTGCCGACCCCTATTTTAGTTGACGGTAGTTGGTTGATCTACCTGTAGATACAATCAGAGAGGGACCATTATCGTAAACCAACATGGCGGTTTGGTTTGGATTTGGTTTGGTTTGGTTTGGTTTGGTTTACGGCATATCAACATTAATGGGTTATTTTATGCCGACAAAATTTTTATTGCTGGTAATGTTTTTTCTTCAAAAATCTATTTATGGGAATATTTTTCCTTGAAGAAATCTATAGCTGGTAATATTTTTTTCAAAGAATGTATAGCTGTGTTTTTATTGCTGGTACTTTCTTTTTCAAGTTTTGCTGATAATAATTTTTCCTTCAAAAATTATTGCTGGTAATATTTTTTTTATTTCAAATATTTATGGTATTAAAACCTATTTTTACATGTTTGGGTGTCAACTATTTGCCCATAACTGGCACCCTAACAGGTGCTACCACCCCGGGTCAGGGTGGACGTGGGAACGCCAGCAATTAAGATGTGGTTCCGAGCTCCTCAAAAGCTCCTGATCAGACCTTGCTGTTGGACGTATTTATCGTCTTACCCAGGACGCGGATGTAGTTTATCGTCTTACCCAGGACGCGGATGTAGTTCATCGTCATACCTAGGACGCGGATGTAGTTTATCGTCATACCTAGGACGCGGATGTAGTTTATCGTCTTACTCAGGACGCGGACGTAGTTTATCATCTTACTCAGGACGCGGATGTAGTTTATTGTCATACGCAGGACGCAGATGTAGTTTATCGTCATACCCAGGACGCGGATGTAGTTTATCGTCTTACTCAGGACGCGGACGTAGTTTATCGTCTTACTCAGGACGCGGACGTAGTTTATCGTCTTACCCAGGACGCGGATGTAGTTTATCCTCATGCCCAGAACGCGGATGTAGTTTATCCTCATGCCCAGGACGTGGATCTAGTTTATCCTCATGCCCAGGACGCGGATGTAGTTTATCGTCTTACTCAGGACGCTGATGTAGTTTCTCGTCTTACCCAGGACGCGGATTTAGTTTATCCTCATGCCCAGGACGCGGATCTAGTTTATCGTCTTACCCAGAACGCGGATGTAGTTTATCGTCTTACTCAGGACGCGGATGTAGTTTATCGTCTTACTCAGGACGCGGACGTAGTTTATCGTCTTACTCAGGACGCGGACGTAGTTTATCGTCTTACCCAGGACGCGGATGTAGTTTATCCTCATGCCCAGGACGCGGATGTAGTTTATCGTCTTACTCAGGACGCGGATGTAGTTTATCCTCTTACCCAGGACGCGGGTGTAGTTTATCCTCTTACCCAGGACGCGGATATAGTTCGTCGTCATACCCAGGAAGCGGATATAGTTTATCGTCATACCCAGGACGGCCAACATGGCTGATAGCCGATATTAAGAATTGACTACATTTTCAATAGACGGTAGGCATATTGAGGTAAATGGTTTGTTTCAATAGTGCACGAAGTGTAGTAATATGGCTGCTGACCCTGGGTTGGATAGAAACGTTGGTTTGTAAATTGGTTGTGAGTTCATTCAGGCAGTATTTACTTGCACTCAGTGGAAACGGGCAAAGCAATAAGTGAATAGTACTAAATAAAACTAAGAACTAGACGAGATCTCCCGAGACATGAGCTGTTGATTAAATAAAAGCTTCAGTTCAAAATTCGTTGTATGTTATCCATATCGATATACATCTGAGGAAGGCCGGAAAAACAACGACTGAAACGTTGTGATAACACGAAAGATGAGGACAATAGACCAAATATAAATCGTGTAAATAATGAGAACTCCACAGAAATTACGGAATATTTGTACATGTTGCGGATTCCGGGATGAAATCCGGTATCAAATAATAACAAACGCCAAGAATGAATATAGGAAAATAAATGTATTAACGTAATAATACAAACTGGTAATACAGGTTAGTAGTTCCAGGAATGCGGGGTTAGTAGGCAAATATATATAAAGTCTTTGGTATCGACGTATCGCTGTATGACTTCTTACTGAGTCTACGTGACTGTGACTCTATTCTACCGACCGACTCAACGTTTTACTACTACTACTGTCCGACTTGACTCGACGTACTGGCAGTAGTATATGTATACCTTGGGTGAGTCTATTTGTGTAAAAAGGGGAGATCCCTCAACAGTACATAAATGAATAAACATAAAAATCAAATCAATCATTTATTTATCAGAGTTTTTTTTTTGTTTTTTTAAACCAATTTGTCTTGTCCACAGAATTGATCTGGGAATTTAACTGTATTGTCGACATGGAACAAAATTTCTTAGTATAAAGGAAATTTACATTAACCAGAAAAAAGGCTTAGACAGAAGCGTCTATCTTTTTAAATTTGAATTTTTTAATGTAACTAAAACAACAAAGACATTTCGATTTCATTTTTGTCTTGAAAAAGTCGGAAGACGAAACGCGTCGGCAAAATCTAAGATTTTTTTCCAATTGTCATTTTATACCATATATATATATATATATATATATATATATATATATATATATATATATATATATATATATATATATAATCGTAATATATAATAATAAATATATATAATAAATATAAATGAAACAAAATAAATAATAATTGTAAATTATATCAAATCATTATATTACTTTTTCTTCCGTTTAAATATAAAATCCATTTATTTTATTTTATTTATTTATTTATTTTTTGGGGGGAGGATTTTCCAAAAAATGCATCATCTCTCCTTGAGATCAAAGGGTTATAGTGAGGACAAACCCCCACTGTCTATAAAAAACTTCCTTGGCATGCGTCTCAAATAGCCTCTGGTAACTAAGTCCAGCTCCAAGTCGGAGATTGGGCAAAGGCGCCTCATGACCAGCTGCTTTGGTTGATGGAGCTTGACAATCCAGAAAAAACAGCCCACCTAGGAGATGGAAAACCCTAATTTTAAACCTCCGCCGCCTTGCGGTCATATCCAACCAAACACGGAAAAAGCTATGGAAGTAAATACAGACGGAGTGGAGCTACGATGCCGTTGGCTGCCAACGACAACTTTCGGGCAAATCCTGTAACCAAGCCAGCCCAAAGTCTAATGCCCTGTATTCCTTTGGATCTTTGTAAGGTCGTTAGGTGAAGGGCATGTAGTCTGGGCAGCGCACGGCCTCCATATACCTTCACCTAGCCCCTGCGAGTTGGAAAGGTCACCCCAGTCTCACCACGAAATGACTAACTTTAAACCAAACAATTTGCTACTCTTTATCTCACGAAATAAACTGATGCCCGCATATATACGTTATAGTTTAGTGTTATAAAAATGATCCGTCTTAGACATCAGAATAATACCTTGCCCACCCCCCACCCCCCGCGCCCTTAAAAGAAAAAGAAAAATTCACAAGGATTGGGTCTCCATGGTTCGCTGGAGAAATGAGGATGAAATCATTGTGTCATGTGTGAATTGTGACTTTGGAAAAAACTTTATCTGATACAAACAGAATATTTATGAAGCTTATCTTAGCTAGAAAATAACCCGCCTAACCATCTTCTGTAAATTGATTTAGAGCTGCAAAATTTAGGTGGTTGTGGAGAGCCATGATCGCCTACGTTTTGAAGGGATAGAGGGAAACGTCGAGTAACTTACCTAAAGAGATTTAGATGACAAAACAAAGACTGGGAGAGATCGTAAAGTGACAAAGTTTAGAGCTACAAAGTTTAGAGCTACAAAGTTTAGAGCTACAAAGTTTAGGTGGTTGTGGAGAGCCATGATCGCCCACGTCTTGAAGGGATAGAGGGAAATGTCGAGTAACTTAACGAAAGAGCTTTAGATGACAACACAGAGACTGAGAGAGTTCGTAAGATGCCAAAGTTTAGGGCTACAAAGTTTAGGAAGTTGTGGAGAGCCATGATCGCCCACGTCTTGAAGGGAAACGTCTAGTAACTTACCTAAAGAGCTTTAGATGACAAAACAGAGACTGGGAGAGATTGTAAAGTGACAAAGTTTAGGGCTACAAAGTTTAGGAAGTTGTGGAGAGCCATGATCGCCCACGTCTTGAAGGGAAACGTCTAGTAACTTACCTAAAGAGCTTTAGATGACAAAACAGAGACTGGGAGAGTTCGTAAGGTGACAAAGTTTAGAGCTACAAAGTTTAGGAAGTTGTGGAGGGCCATGATCGCCCACGTCTTGAAGGGATACATTACATTAAAAAAAAAGAAAAGTTAGGATACAAAATTAAATCAGGGAAGTTTGTTGCGTTGCGGCAGTTTTTCAACCGTTTTCTACCAGCCTTGAAAATCGGCATTCGAAAGCATGGAACGTAATCTGGGCTCGAACACTGACCAATGATGCTGAGGGTAAATACGCAACTATTTCAGCCACCAAGCAGAAGCTAAACAAGCACAAATCATATCAAATATTCCGTCTTCTGACACTTTTGGAAGGCAGTCATAAATTTTACTGCACGCCCAAAATGCAAAATAAAAGCAAGATGTCGGTGTGCTAATTGCACCCAAGTGTGTTTTAGGCGCGCTCGTTTCCGACAAGCGAGCATAAAGTATATTTTATCAGCCATAAAAGACACCATCATCATCTTTTAAAAGGATATCATATGTTGCGGCAATCTAGACGTGGTTATGGCCCTGTGGTAAATTGGGAGGCTTTACAATTCGCAAGGATCGAATTATACCTCAGCTGCTTGATGAGCCAAAGTAGCTTCTTTTATTTTTAAATTTTTTTTTTATTTTGCTAACAAAATTATCTTCTTAGAGGAAATTATCGGATTTACATGCATTGCGTTTTAAAAATATATATTTTATTTTAAAGAATAATTTGTCTTCATTTTTTAATATATAGTGTTTCTGGTTAATTAAAATCATTTAACGAATAGATACTTACACGATAAGTAGGAAAGTAATGAGTAGAAACTTGAAAATGTAACCCTTAAAATTCTGACTCTAACGCGTAAAGATGGGAAATTCCTCGTATTTCAAGGGACAATGATACAAATAATACTCTCTCTCTCTCTCTCTCTCTCTCTCTCTCTCTCTCTCTCTCGCTATATATATATATATATATATATATATATATATATATATATTAAAAAGAAGAGAGGTACTGCAAACTTTTTTGGTTGTAATGTGGGTTTTTTTAAAAAAATATTATTCTTTATTTTTCATAGTTTTACATAGTTTTACAACACGTGTTTCTGGTCTTACGACCGTCTTCAGGTAAAGGGTGGAGATTTTCACATATTATTAAAAATAATTATTAAAAATAATTAATTTTTTCCTTTATGCATTTCAATGTTACATCTTCTCTATATGAGACATTCTCTGTTTTTACTACTATATATATATATATATACAGGGTATCCATAAAGTTCGTGTGCACTTTAAAAAATTTATAACTTTATTTGTATTTGCGATAGGAATAATTTGTAAAAAGGATTAGAAAGAAGTAAATCTATATTTTTTAAGGTTTTATTGAAATTTTACTTAAGTTTCCACATGTCCTCCATCATTAGCAATACAAAAAATAATATGATTTTGCAGTTCACGGAAAACATTTGCCAACTGATTTACAGTAATGCCTGAAATCACATTAGTTATTTTAGCTATACTTAAAACTAGGTACATTAAACTTTATAGCATTTTTTACAGATTATTTCTATCGCAAATACAAATAAAGTTATAATTTTTTAAAATTGCACACGAAATTGGACACCCTGTGTATATATATGTGTGTATATATATATATATATATATATATATATATATATATATATATATATATATATATATATATATATATATTTGTGTATTTAGGCAGCAATCCTTCTTTCTGACAATAGCTCAATTCGATCTCATTTAAATATTCATGGAGACCTACCGGACACTATTCGGAACATACTTGTCGACAACACTAATATAATAGCATCATTCACATGCAAAAAAAGGCTAAAAATAATGGAAGCCTTATTAATAAAAACAAACAAACCAACACTTAATAATATTAACTTTGAACATGGACATAATATCTTGACCGTGATTTGAAACAAAAAAATGAACATTTTATAAAACATACATATAACAAATTATTTCTAATTCTAACAGTTGAAATATAATCCTTGAAAATGGTTAAATGTATAGCCGAAAGCGCTCGGATAAAAAGAACATTCGGACAGTTTTTATATAATTTATCATCTGAAAAGAAAAACATTATTTCTGCACGAGAAATTATATAAAAAAAACCTAAATAAAAGCACCTTGTCTGTCGTTTTTAATGAAATGTGCACATATATATATATATATATATATATATATATATATATATATATATATATATATATATATATATATACATACATCATACATTTTCTGTATTATTATATATATATCAAGGTGATTCTTATACAAAGCCTGGCAACCATGAGTATGAGATCCACGATTGGGGCAAATATATGGAAAACTAAATTACTACTCAATAACAATTAGTGAGAACATTTTTAGCAAGGAATTTGTCAGTAAATACACAGTAATTAGTTAATTAGTAACTATATCTAATATTAGGAAGTATCTTACAATTATTGACTTATTTCCAGAAATGCAAATGTACAAAGAAAGAACGAAAACACCATAAAATAACTAAAAGCATAAAAATCACTTTATTCACCTTAAATTAGACATTTTCAGATGATATTGCCAAAATAATGAGTTAATTTGTTTATACCAATTGATTACAGAAAATATAAAATTGTATAATACAACCAGAAAGCAATTTCAACATTTAAAAAAATCGTATATCAACAAAATCTGAAAATACTTTACAAAAAAATGTGAATTTTAGATGAACAATAATTTTGATAATCGTTACAAATATTTATTGAGATTTTTGGCATGTCCAAATTTGTTTCACAGAAGATGAAGAAGATACTAATGTTGCTGTGATACAATAATAGATAGTACCAGTATATATAGTTTTAAAAATTAAAATCAATTTATATCAACGGGAATAGAAAATTAATTAATAGGATAATTTGGGGAGTTATATAGAAAGGGAGAAATTGAAAATAAAAATTATCTGTTATCCCTGTTATCCAGTGGGATTTTTACTGCAATTTATTTCTTTCAAAAAAAATGTCCGTATTGTTGAAAATAAAAACTAGTATTAAATATTTCCTCTTCTGTAGGACAATCCTTTCTTGTAGCATAGCCTGTTACATATAAAAGTGACATTTTAATATCTTTCGGAATCCTAGTTTTAAGGCCTGGTTAAGTTATCAAATGTTTGGCATCCTATTTCATCCAGCAAATGTACACATTTTGAGCAATTATGGCATGGATCAAAATTGTATTCTTGAACATTAATATTTAATTTAAGAAGTATTTTTTTTTTCAATATGAAATTTTGCCATAGCATTTGGAATTGTTATAAAATATGAACCTCCAGAACTTCGTCTTAATTTTCTAAATTCGTTTTCTATATAATCTGTGGTTAATTCACCAAACATGAGAAAATTAAACCCAAAACTTAGATAATGCCTACAAACGTCATTTAAGCCATTGCATGTATATTTAATCGTTGAATTAATATCTCTTGTTAATTATTTGATTCCTTTTCTTTGATTTCCTACCATTCTTTTTGTCATTTTCCAGAATTAGAAAGAAATAACAGATGTTCCTTATCTAAATCCGATGTCCCCCACTTTTCACATCATTTTTTCATAATAGTATCTCCATATATTTCTTTGACACAAACAATTCTCCAAAATGTTATACCTTTGTCAGCTTTTTCTGTAGTATCCTCCCCATTTAATAACGAGTGTATTTTAATCACAGCTACAGTTTGATCACAAAAAACTTTAAACGATGGGAAACATTTTGTCACTCAACAGGTTTTGGGTAAAACTGCTACATCAGTTAATTTCGACAGCGTAACAAATTGAGTTTTTTCATACTCAAAACGATCTTTTTACAATTTCCCATGTTGCTGTCATCTTTTTGCTTTCAGAATAAAACAATAATTCAGCAGTAGGATATTAATCCAATTATTCCGAATATTTTTTAAAAAGTTGGACATAATCAAAAAGTGGAAGCCATTTTTAGTTCTCCAAGGCTTTTTAAAAAGAATGTAAAATATTTTGAAAATAAAGATTGATAGGTTCTGTTATTGTAAGATAAAACATCACTTACTTGACTGTTTGATTGTATCAACAAAATATATAAATAGTTTTTCATATAAAAAGTTGCCTCTAATTTTGCAACTGGTATCATTTAAAAATTTACTGCATATGTAAAGATTACTGTTTTTGCTAATTGTTCAAAATTTTCGGCTAAACTAAATAAATTTCCTCCATGATATTGGAGACAAACTTTGCTATTCAATTCACCAACTAAAAGAATAGACTTTTTTCTTATTTTCAGAGATTTCACTAAAATATCACCAACAAAATTAGTCATCTAATTTTGAAACACCCAATGTAAAAGCTGATAATGTTCTCATATTGGGTAACATAAATCATCCTGAAGTCTCTTATATAATGAACGAAATGTAACAATATATTCAAATCCCCTGATAACAATATCAGTATCATAATACTTTATCGCAATAAAATGTGGCATAACATTAATACGCTCTTAAAAAAAAATTCTTATTATCAATTTTTAAGTTACTAAGATTGCTTTATTGATTTGTGACCAGTGATGAAACATTGTCATTCGACTTTTGAAAGAGAAAAAAATTATGGGTATATATATATATATAAAAGGAAGAACAGCAAGATATATAATCCGGTATTCTTACTGATATTTTTAATTTTTAATTTTATTTTTATAAAACAGTGCTCAATGTAAATTTACAGAGCATAAATATTATAAATTAACTGATATAAAATAAGTTTTTTTTAGAGAAAAAAACATTTTATATCAGTTAGTTTATAATATATATATATATATATATATATATATATATATATATATATATATATATATATATACCTGCATGGTAACATTCACATCTCAGTTTTCAAAAGTTTAATTAAAAACACTGGAACACTTTAAGTGGAAAAAAAATCAACAGATTGGATGAACAGCTGATCATTTGATTTATACCATGTAACTGTTGAGACTAAATCCTCTTGATCAATATTCTGATACAATTTTTCAAAAGTAAGGATTTTGTCTCGAAACTGTGCCAACTCATCATTTTGCACATTTCGCAAAGAAGCAGAAATTTCATTTCGTTTTTTTTTCTTTTCTTTTTTTTTTTTGAGGACAGTGTAATGCACTTATGGCAAATGATCAAATAATGATAGTGGATTTCTAGGTCATAATGTTCTTGTAATAAACCACTGTTTCATAATCAGATAGAAAATGCCCGTCACAAACAACAGTGTTTAGTTTGTCAGGAGTGTTGTCTCGAGGTATAACCTTTAACCATCGTTCTCACTTATTCTAATTTTGAGGAAGACAAAATCACGAAACTTACTTGGTTAAAATTCAATAAAATATTAGCGTGCTTAAATAATTTCAATTTTCAAGAATACAGGGTAATTAAAAAATAGATAAAATAATGTAATTTTTTAACAATTATATCCTCGTCAAATAAATTTCCCAAACGCAATGTTATCGATAAATGGGTCAACAGCTCATAAACACATCCAGACTCGTGTTTAAAAAAAAGCTATTATGCGACATTATAAACTAAAAGTAAGTAACATTTCTTTCAATTCAGATTAATTAAACCCTAAATCAGCTAAGTTTTCTCAAATAATCTTCCAGAAAAGTATATTTTATTTTTTAAAGATTTTTTAATAGAAAGAATTATGTTGTGTTGACTGATTTGTCAACATAAACGATTGTATTGATTTTACTAACAGTCAGAAGGAAAAGTTAATTCCAATCAATTTAAATTCAATTTGAAATACAGGAAAGTATTTTGCTTATTGGAAATATTAAAATTAATCTATTAGCTTGGAATTAAAACTATATATATATATATATATATATATATATATATATATATATATATATATATATATATATATGTTGTTATACTGTGTTGTTATTTTTGATAGAATTCGATGCAGTAAAGTGTTTCATGATATTAGTGATTTTTTCAGAGACATTTTTTTTGTGGGGGGATAATTTTACATCATAAACTTGAGAAAGAAGTTGTTACAGATAATCGATAATTGATTACCAAACGAGAAGCGTGATTGATTTTACTTCTCTTTCGACATTTGTTCACATCATCCTCCCTGCCTAATGACAGAACTTATTATTGCCATGTTTGCAATCATAAAAAGAATGATAACCTGTACATTCTACGAGGTGTAATGGTTAGCAAGCTTGCCTCTCTAGAACAATTACGACTGAGCAGTGAGTTCGATCCTCACTGGGTGCTCCATACTTTCGGCCTTGTGCCACATCTAAGCTACTCTTAGAAAATCACTCGGCACTTCTACGTGGTGTAATGGTTAGCAAGCTTGTCTCGCTATAACAATTACGACTGAATAGTGAGTTCGATCCTCACTGGGTGCTCCATACTTTCGGCCTTGTGCCACATCTAAGCTACACTTAGAAAATCACTCGGCACTTCTACGTGGTGTAATGGTTAGCAAGCTTGTCTCTCTAGAACAATTACGACTGAATAATGAGTTCGATCCTCACTGGGTGCTCCATACTTTCGGCCTTGTGTCACATCTAAGCTACACTTAGAAAATCACTCGGCACTTCTACGTGGTGTAATGGTTAGCAAGCTTGTCTCTCTAGAACAATTACGACTGAATAGTGAGTTCGATCCTCACTGGGTGCTCCATACTTTCGGCCTTGTGCCACATCTAAGCTACACTTAGAAAATCACTCGGCACTTCTACGTGGTGTAATGGTTAGCAAGCTTGTCTCGCTAGAACAATTACGACTGAATAGTGAGTTCGATCCTCACTGGGTGCTCCATACTTTCGGCCTTGTGCCACATCTAAGCTACACTTAGAAAATCACTCGGCACTTCTACGTGGTGTAATGGTTAGCAAGCTTGTCTCGCTAGAACAATTACGACTGAATAGTGAGTTCGATCCTCACTGGGTGCTCCATACTTTCGGCCTTGTGTCGCATCTAAGCTACACTTAGAAAATCACTCGGCACTTCTACGTGGTGTAATGGTTAGCAAGCTTGTCTCGCTAGAACAATTACGACTGAATAGTGAGTTCGATCCTCACTGGGTGCTCCATACTTTCGGCCTTGTGCCACATCTAAGCTACTCTTAGAAAATCACTCGGCACTTCTACGTGGTGTAATGGTTAGCAAGCTTGTCTCTCTAGAATAATTACGACTGAATAGTGAGTTCGATCCTCACTGGGTTCTCCATACTTTCGGCCTTGTGCCACATGTAATCTACACTTAGAAAATCACTCGGCACTTCTACGTGGTGTAATGGTTAGCAAGCTTGTCTCGCTAGAACAATTACGACAGAATAGTGAGTTCGATCCTCACTGGGTGCTCCATACTTTCGGCCTTGTGCCACATCTAAGCTACTCTTAGAAAATCACTCGGCACTTCTACGTGGTGTAATGGTTAGCAAGCTTGTCTCGCTAGAACAATTACGACTGAATAGTGAGTTCGATCCTCACTGGGTGCCCCACATTTTCGGCTTTGTGCCACATACAAGCTACGCTTAGAAAATCACCATAAAAATAGAAAGTAATTTTATTCCAATCCTGCTGTTCTGAAGAAGATACGAATACACCTTTGAAGTATAAAAAAATCAACGAAACCTTTTACTTTTCAATCCAACAGGTTTAATATAAAATATTTTCGGGTTTGCTTTTAAGATTTATTTTTCTTGGTTCTAATGCGATTGTGTGTGTGTGTGTGTGTGTGTGTGTGTGTGTGTGTGTGTGTGTGTGTGTGTGTGTGTGTATTGTGAGCTTTGGGGCTGACATCTAAGTTATTAAATCAAGAATAAAAGAGACATTTCGAATGAAGCAAAGATCTGTTGTAGAAGACGGACTGAAAGAGGCAAATAAAAAAAAATGTCTAAATGTAACGAAATACGAAACAAGTAATACAGGACATTAAGAGACATTTATCAGATGAGACAATCTATTCCAGAGGCTCAAAGATTATATATATATATATATGAGGAGAGCACACAGGATTATTTACGTATGGATAATTTATACAAATTTCTATTTAACAATAAATATATTGAAAAAAACAAAAAACGCGTACGTCGAACGATATTTTCTCTCGGAAACTGTTCTGCAGCTTTTCATATTTTCTGTTTTATAATAATTTTTTAAAGAATAACTAAACAGAGGCATGCATATCATCAATATTATTAGTAATTGTAGTGATATGTAAATGAGGTACTGTAATGAAGGCAGTATCGCTATACTTACAGGAGAGTTATCTTCTCTTGGGCGTTTAGTTGTTGAGTTTTCTCCTAGCGGTTGGAAATCGAATTTTTTCTTTCTGGACGAGTTGAGTCGAGTTTGTCAACACCCCTTTTTTTTTCTTTTTTTTTTTTTTAACAAGAAGAGTTTTGGTTTCATTAGCTTTACATTAAATTTTTGTTGCGTTCTGGATATTTTTTTGAATTTTCTTTTTCCGTTTTGATTTTCTTTTCGTATTTTTTTTTTCTTGTAAACCCCGCCTCTACCTCGAAGCTAGTTTTCCTTTGAGTTTGCTTCATCTTTTATTTTCTTTAGGTGTGCTATAATTGTTTTTGGTTTTATACATGTTCATGACCTCCATTTTTTGTTTTAAATGTTATTATTGCTTTTTGAATTGCTCGTTTAACAAATTCTTGTGATTTTGGGACAAATTTTTATTTGTTTCTGAGATGAGGTATTATGTACACTATTTACATTATTCAGACTATTGTCCTCATCTTTGTCGCCATATTTATTACAACGTTTCGACCTTTCAGTATCTGTGTATATTTCTGAGATGGGGTATTATGTACACTATTTACATTATTCGGACTATTGTCCTCATCTTTGTCGCCATGTTTACTACAACGTTTCGGCCCTTCAGTTTCTGTCTATATTTCTAAGATGAGGTATTATGTACATTATTTACATTATTCGGTCTATTGTCCTCATCTTTGTCGCCATATTTATTACAACGTTTCGGCCGTTGTACGCTCCGGCCTTCTGCAGGTCGTTGGAATGTCGAACTGAACCCTTTATTTCGCCCGCTGTTTTACTTGTTTTTGCGGCGGAATTTCCCCAGACACCACCGGTGCAGATAAAACAAACTGCACCTCCAAAAAATATAAAAAACAGCGTGAACATAAGAAAAACCTTAAAAAAAGACACTAATTACTATACACAACTTCAAGATAAATATGAGAGATAATCTCCGGTGTAGATATTTGATGCTCGTATGCCGTCTAGCGATATTGTTGTCTACCCAGCATATGGGGACCGGCTGTCCGGAGTTATTTCCTTGCTGGTTAAATGTACCCTTGATGCTAGGGTTGACCTTGTCTTTGTCGATGCGGAGAGCCGGTTTATTGTGGCCGATATTGCCATGAACAGTAGCGGAGCGTTGCGATTTATGTGCCCAACGACCAGACGGAGCGTGTCTCGTTTTTCCGTCAGTTAGGACCGTTCCTGGTGGATTCGTCTCGCTTAGTCTTAATGGGGAACTGGAATGCCATCCTAGTCCCCGTCATAGAAAAGTGGTGGGGATCTATCGGGAGGTCGGGTGATCGTAGCTTGGTTGATTGGATCAGCGAGTTTGGTCTCGTCGATAGATACCGGGTCGATGACCTGAGAAGATGTAGACGTGGGCACTTAAGTGTCCGTCTACCCAGGTAGCCAGCTACCTGGATAGAGTGTTAGCAAGAACGGACGATATAGATCTGCTAGATTGTCCCAAATTACACTGGTTAGGCTACTTGTCTAGGCCCGGAAGGCGTTAGATGCTAGGCCTAGCATTTTATTCTTAGGTCTGGACACTGGAAGTTCAATCTGTCTTTACTGGACAAGTGGAACTTCCGGCAATATCTAATTAGTACAGCGGGAACAAGAGGATGCAGTTTTTTGTAAGTGACGGTAGAGGCTTCGGGATAGCATTAGGTCCTTCACCACCGAATATAGCCAACGGCTCTCTCTAGATAAGGCAAAAACATGAAGGCTCTCAAGGATAGACTGTCCCGGTCGGAGGCTGTGAGGGATTCCCTAGAGATAGGTTTAGCTAGGCAGGCTCTGCAGAGCGCGGCTAGCGATCGCTACCAGAGTCAGGTATTTAGGCATATGTTTAACGAAGCCGTAAATATGGGTGCAGAATTGCACAAGGAAGAGATCCGTCGAGGTTCCGATCGGTACTTTCGGGGGGTCGATACACACCTGAGTGACGTACTCTGAGCTTGCCCGATCATGTGTGGGAGACATTTCGGCGGTATTTCGAGAGTCGGTTTACCAAGGAACCTGGTCTCTGTGATAAAGAGTTTCTCAGCTATTTGGCTGACTTTGCTCGGATTTCGCCGACTGAAACGGCTAGCTGTGAGGGGGAGATGACGGTGGGCGAAGTTCGCACTGAAGGGGGTCGACAGTGTCAAGTCTCCAGGACTTGATGGTCTACACTATGAATTGTACTTGATGCTGTCGCACATCGTTGTTCAGATTTTGTCTGCCATGCTCAACAACTGGTTACAGCAAGGAGGACTAGGCGTCCCGACCGGATCTCCAAGGGTGTGACCACGCTGTTGAAAAAGGGCATGGATGTTGGGAGGAAAATATATGACTATAGAATCATAATTCTGCTAAACACAGAGTTAAAGATTTTAGCCAAGATCCTGACGGATCGTTTACAGTCACTTGCCGAGATTTTGTTGGGACCCGGGCAAACTTGTGCTGTGAAGGGCCGAACAATTCAGAGCAACCTGCCTATGAGCTGCACGATTCTAGAGGGTGTAAAAGACGACAAGAAAGCCGTGCTGATCAATTTGGATCAGTCCAAGGCATTTGATAGGGTCAACCATCAGCACCATCAGCACCTGTCTGCTGTCCTGCAGGCCGCCGGATTCAATCACGAATGGATTGGCCTCCTGTATCGCTCCCCTAGTACTGTGGTACACGTGAACTGAAAGCGCTCGCCCGTTTTTGCGCTGTCTCTGTCGGTTCGTCAGGGTTGTACACTGTCACCCCTACTTTACACTTTGGCGTTGGAGCCTCTTCTTCGCCGGGAAGAACTAGATTTCTCGAAAGAGGCTGGACGAAACTCTTATGCAATATGAACAGCGATTGAATGAAGCGACGAGATATTGTGAGTTTGAAAGAATGGGTTTGGAACAAATTTCTATCGAAGACGAGCTAATTTTGCTAAGACTGATAGAAGGAATGTCTGACATCTCAAACAAGCGTAAAATTCCAGAACAACTTCAAGCTCATAATATGAATCTGGAAGCATGTATGGAGTTCTGGAATTAATTAAAAAATTTAATGCCTCCGAAGGTAGCATGGAGACTTGAGTGTTACTAAAAGCTTGCTTGTATGCAGATATTGCAAAAAGGAACATGAAAAGAGCAAACATAAGTGTCTGACCTTTGGGAAATGCTGTTTTAAGTGTAAAAAGAGGAATCATTTTCAGATGGTATGCACATATGAAAAGCGAATTTAAAAGTGGAAAATATAGATCCTCCAACTGAAAATATGGACATATTTGAGATAAAAGCACAGAATAAAAGTAGGGAAATGATAAAGTTGAACAGATAACTATACTCATCCAGGTGGATACCGGAAGTGATGTTACGTTGATACTGAAGAATTTTGGGAGAAGAATGGGTGGACCAAAGTTAAAGAAAATTAATCTCCAGTTGAAAAAGTTCGATGGGTTGATCCTCAAAATTTGATGTATATATCATACCCGATTTTGAAAACATCAAAAAAATATTAAATATAAATCTTATATTATTATATTTTTTATAATTAAAAATAGGAAAATTTGCGCTGGGTACTATATAACCATGGTTAGTGTTCTAGGGCTAAATTTTGAGAGTAAATATGTTGAAGCAAGTTAAAATTGTGAGAATAATTTTTGCATCGGATAGAAACAGACATATTGCCCTTAAATCGGCTTAGGTTGGAAACTAAACAGGATCCAGTGTTGAATAGAATTATGGAGAGAATAAAGAAAAATACAGTGCTGTTCGATAAAAGTGACTCACCTGATTGTTTTACTAAATCTTCTCTTCTCCGATGAAACGAAAGTTGAGCTAAATTCAAAGGATAAGCGATCTAAAATCCGAAGAAGAAGCTTTGAAAGCTCTTTGAATTTAGCATCCGTTCAATATAATGTTCTGGGGATGCTTGTCTTTTCATGGAACTGAAAACCTATTGAAAAGACCCTCAGGAGCGAGCAGTACAAGAGAATTTTAGAGTCTTGTCTGCTCCCTTCTGCTGAAAGGGTGCAAATCGACCCCACCAAGCTCATTTTTATGCAGGATAATGCTCCCTGTCACAAATCAAAATTTATGAAGGAATACTTTGATGAGAAGCAGGTGAGTGTTATGACATGGCCGCCCCAATCTCCTGACTTCAACCCCATAGAAAACTTATGGAGCATTATAAAGTACAGGCTCCCAAGAAATCAGTTGGGCAACAAAGAGGATTTGATTGTGAATTTCATATCCGAATGGAATTCAATGCTTGGAGATGAGATTTGCCAGAACCTAATCAAGTCAATGCCAAAAAGGGTTGAAAAGGTTATTCAAAATAAAGGAGGACCTATAGATTATTAAATATTTCGAACTATATTACCTATTATAAATAAATTATACCTCTATTATTCTTTATTTGAAGCTGTTCGGTTATGTTTCTATTGATTACTAGTTGCAGGAAATAAGTGAGTCACTTTTTTTGCACAGAGTTTTTTTTTTCTTTTTCCTAAATCTCATTTATATCCAAAATTATAATTATCAATAGAATACCTTACGGTGAGTAAACTTTTTTTTACTAGGTGGTCGGAAAGGGGTCTTTATATTAGTAAGATTAAAAATTAGTTTGACTCCCGACCCCCCCAAAAAAAACAATAGACGAAAAAAATTTTAAGTAAGAAAAAAATCAGGTGAGTCACTTTTACCGAACAGCACTGTATATAAAGTAATTGTTCTATGGCTGAGAGGCCGTATAAAGAGTCAAGACACAAATTAACAACAGGAAAAGGAATGGAAATATTAAAAGAAGTAATTAAAGCAATGCACGATGATATGCAAGGGGGTATATTTACGCAAATGAGGTTAAATTTGCAAGCGTGGCGACCAGGCTATTCGAGAGATGTGGAAAAGTATGTTAAAAAATGCCTAAAGTGTACAGAAATAAAATAAAAAATTAGGCAAACTAAAATTCACTCTTGACCATAGGAAATGAAGACGTGGACATGGCCATGTTTACATTAAAGGCACAGGACTCTTTTTGATATTAATCAATTCATATTCAAGTTGACCTGAAGTTACTAAAGTCGTGGATAGAGAAACGGGTTTTGCGGATAATGTTTTCGAGAAATGGAGTTCCCAAAAAAACATCTGAGTTTGGGAAGAAAGTTTATGTGAATCGTTAAAATGTTTTAGCTGCATTCCATACAAAACAGCACCTTACCTCCAAGAGTCAAATGGAATTGTGGAGAGAATTGTTCAATCAATATAAATAGGCTTAAAAGCATCCTCTCCAGTGGATTGTGATACAGAGAGTTATTTATCCAGACTATAGCTATAGAGCTATTCCGCATTGATAGGAAGACAAATAAGAACTCTCATTACTATGCCAAACAAAAATGCTATTTTTGTAGTGATTTTATGACATATTTATGTTATAATTTTTAAATAAACAATTATATATATATATATATATATATATATATATATATATATAAAAGTGAACATAGAAGTCAACACTTAGAGGCGACAGTCTGTTTCATGCTAGATGCAATCGTCAGGCCTGGCGATTGCATCCAGCATGAAGCAGACTGTCGCCTCTAAGTGTTGACTTCTATGTTCACTTGTATATTTACACACGCTCTATCTCTGATAATCCCATAAATATGGCACATCTTAAGACTATATTTCTTCATATATATATATATATATATATATATATATATATATATTTCTCTTGAAACTAAAGTTATTATACGACGCTTGGAACGGCTCATGATAAAACACAATAGACATTCTTTGTCTGTTATATTTCGCAATATATATGTTTGAATATATATATATATATATATATATATATATATATATATAAAGGGAGTTTTTATTCGACATTATTTCTTATCACTATAAACGTTTGTTTTTTTTTAGTGGGGACACGTTTTAGAGTTGACATCCCCTTTTATTCGTCTATTACATTAATAACAACCGACTTAGTAAAATTTCTCAGACCGGTGTAAAAAAAGTCAAAATAAAAAGAAACATATTCAATCAAAAAATAAAAATAACATTTATAGTAATGAATGTGTTTGTGTGTGCGTGGGTGAGGAGAGAGAGAGAGAGAGAGAGAGAGAAAATAAAAGTGCCGTAACGTATTTTATTCAGAAGGTATGTCTTTTTGTTAGAATCAGTGCTCCGTGCAAAAAGATACAAAATAAAAATACAGAAAAAGATACAAAAAATAGAACAAACACCGATTACAGTTTGCATCAAAACGTTAAAAATGCAGAGACGTTCAGCATTTAAAGCCTTGGTGTAAAGTGAAGCCATCATTTGTTGTATTTTCTCTTGTTTACATATACATATGATTGAGTCTGTAAATAAAACTGTTATTTATCTGAAAACGTTCTTCCCGTACGAAACGCGTCACAACATAGTTTTTACGTTTTCTCATTTATTTATTCACTATCATTCTGACCTTATATATATATATATATATATATATATATATATATATATATATATATATATATATATATATATATATATATATATATATATATATATATATATATTAGTCGAGATATTTCCGTGTTGATCTTTGAATGTAAACTTCTTGCATACCAAGCAAAGGCCACAGAAAGGTCAAATGGTAGATGTGATTAACGAGCCAGTGAAAGTATTCGCGCCAAAATTGACCCCCCGAACTATCGTTCTATATTATTTCCAGCCACCAAAGATCTTTATACGACTCTGCATGAAACGAGTGTAAAACAAATGAGATGTTTCATCGGTTATATTCAAGGGCTTTTTATTTCTGTTTACTCAATTCAGTTTCTATTCGTAATTCATACGATTCGTTTCCAGTATAAGTTATGGATTATTTTAATTTAAAAACATTAATATTGGAAATATTTTACTAAATATTTACCCGAATTTGAAACAAATTGCTAAAATCAGTTAATTGTCGGATTTGAATCAAAGATATTCGTTCTTTGATTTTTGACTTCATTTTCTAAAAGTTTACCATCTGAAAATAAATATTGGGATTATTTTTAAGTAAATCTATTTTATTTAATTTTAGGATATATCAATAAATATCTATTAGAAATTTTCAAGACGTCTACATGTAAAGAAGATAAACGCCTGAAGAGACTTATTTTCTTAATACAGTGTAACCCGGATATAAGAGAGTTGTCGGGACCGGAGAAGTCTCTTATATCCGGGTTTGGTCTATTATATATACATTAACACAGGCTCTAACTTGGGACCAGAGAAGATCTCTCTTATATCCGAGTTTCTCTTATATCCGGGTCTCTTATATCCGGGTTACACTATGAATTTAATCCACAGAAAGGTAATTCTCTGAATCTGGAAATTAAAAACAGTGAAATAAGGGACAGTTGTTTTAACACTTTTATGATGGAATAATAGATAGCCGCTCGAATTGAGGAATCGGAGAACCGAGTTCGAATTCCAGTCGAATCCATTACATTCACTTTAGTGCTAATACTTTTGGGAAAGGTGTGAATTCTCTTCTTCTCCCTCCAGCTATTGGTAAATAGCAGAACAGACTGGGTTCTATAGCCTTGGATGGCAACTGCTCTAGGAGAAGGACAACTCTGAATTCAAAACCTGCAGAAAGAAATGGCAACCTACTGAGGGAAAAAAATCTGCCTCGTCAGTCATGTATCGAAAGATACATGATCGCCTAAGCGTGTATCACGCATGGCACATAACTGATGTGATATTCACTTACGTGCTAATACTCTTGGGAAAGGTATGAATCCTCTTCTTCTCCCCACTAGCTATGGGTAAATAGAAGGACAGACCAGGTTCTATAGCCTTGGATGGTAATTAATCTACCGCAGAAAGAAATGGCAACCTACTGCGGGAAGAAAAATCTCCCTCGTCAGTCATGTATCGAAAGATACATGATCGCCTAAGCGTGTAGCACGGATGACACATAACTGACTGATATGACAGTAATGAATTTGTAAGTTTATCTTAGATTCATTTTTCAGGTTCTCCCCCCCCCCCACTTGTGTAAAGTTAGAAACTGCTAAAATCCTTGGCCTGATATCTGGGCTGAATCTTTGTTCAACTCATTGGAAATACTTTGTATATAGCATTAGTATTTTGAAAGGAACGTAAATGAAAGCAAAAATAATTTATTACAAGAGTAATACCAACTTTTAGATTCATATTTTCTTAACTATCAAATTTATAAGGTGTGCCAAAATCAACAACACCATGATTTCGACATAAAAAGTTCTTTCATAAAAATATATTTTAATCCTCTTCAGAAGTTTGTTCAAAAAAGAAATTTCTGTCAAATGATTTTCAAACATGTCTGAAGATCATCTGATAGGAGTTTCTGAGGTGTTTATATTTTGTAATTGACAATAAATATTAACTATTATCTCCAAGTTTCAAATCTTTGCATGCAATATTCTTGGAGGTATGAATGTCAGAAATTTGTCGAAAGCTTTATTTAGCGAAATGCAGTCGAATTAAAAGATGCTCTAATTTTTAAGTTATTAAAGATAGAGACCTAATATTTGGGATTTATAAATAAATGTGATCAAAGAAGATCTATGAATTTTTGTAGATTTTTCTGCGATTTAATGGTCCAAGGCAATGTATAGATATAAACAGAGCTAACTAGCTAGCAAGCGAGAAAGAGAGATAGATAGATAGATAGATAGATAGATAGATAGATAGATAGATAGATAGATAGATATGAAGAGACTGAGATAGATAGATAGATAGATAGATAGATAGATAGATAGATAGATAGATAGATAGATAGATATGAAGAGACTGAGATAGATAGATAGATAGATAGATAGATAGATAGATAGATAGATAAATAGATAGATAGATAGATAGATAGATAGATAGATAGATATGAAGAGATTGAGATAGATAGATAGATAGATAGATAGATAGATAGATAGATAGATAGATAGATAGATAGATAGATATATAGATAGATATGAAGAGACATGAGATAGATAGGTAGATAGATAGATAGATAGATAGATAGATAGATAGATAGATAGATAGACAGATATGAACAGACTTAGATATGAACAAACTGTAATATATATATATATATATATATATATATATATATATATATATAGATAGATAGATAGATAGATAGATATGAACTGACTTAGATATGAAGACAGTAATAGATAGACAGATAGATAGATAGAAGAGACTGAGATAGATAGACAGACAAATTGATATATAGACAGATAGATATGAACAGACTTAGATATGATCAAACAGTAATATATATATATATATATATATATATATATAGATAGATAGATAGATAGATAGATATGAACTGACTTAGATATGAAGACAGTAATAGATAGACAGATAGATAGATAGAAGAGACTGAGATAGATAGACAGACAAATTGATATATAGACAGATAGATATGAACAGACTTAGATATGATCAAACAGTAATATATATATATATATATATATATAGAGAGAGAGAGAGAGAGAGAGAGAGAGTGAGAGAGATATAGATAGATAGATAGATAGATAGATAGATAGATAGATAGATAGATATGAACAGACTTAGATATGAACAGACAGTAATAGATAGATAGATAGATAGATAGATAGATAGATAGATAGATAGATATGATAGATATGATAGATATGATATAGACAGGCAGATCGATAGATATATAGATAGATAGATATGAACAGACTGTGATATGATCAAACAGTAATATATATATATATATATATATATATATATATATAGAGAGAGAGAGAGAGAGAGAGAGAGAGAGAGAGAGATATGAACAGACTTAGATATGAAAAGACTGAAATAGATAGATAGATAGATAGATAGATAGATAGATAGATAGATAGATATGAACAGATGGAGACGAATAGATAGATTCCTTAAATTCCTTTCCGTTTAATTGTGAGGCATATAAATATAAGCAAATGATTCACGTATTCAAATTTTTTACAATTCTCGACATTTTTCAATATTGAAATGTAGGGAATATTGCTGCAATGTCCCATGTCGTGTGACCCAGAATATCATTTTAGTCACCATTTTCTTTTGTTCATCGTGGAACTAGAACAGTCTACCCCAGTGAGCGAAATGAAGGGTTCATTTCGATATTCCAACCATCTGAAGAAGGCCGGAGCGTACAACCGCCGAAACGTTATAATAAATATGGCGACAAATATGAGTTCAATAGTCCGAATAAAGTAAATAGTGTACATAATACCTCATCTCAGAAATATAGACAGATACTTAAGGGCCGAAACGTTGTAATAAATATGGCGACAAAGATAAGGACATAATCCGAATAATGTAAATAGTGTACATAATACTTCATCTCAGAAATATAGACAGATACTGAAAGGCCGAAACGTTGTAATAAATATGGCGACAAAGATGAGGACAATAGTCCGAATAATGTAAATAGTGTACATAATAGCTCATCTCAGAAATATAGACAGATACTGAAAGGCCGAAACGGTGTAATAAATATGGCGACAAAGATGAGGACAATAGTCCGAATAATGTAAATAGTGTACATAATACTTAATCTCAGAAATATAGACAGATAGTGAAGGGCCGAAACGTTGTAATAAATATGGCGACAAAGATGAGGACAATAGTCCGAATAATGTAAATAGTGTACATAATACCTCATCTCAGAAATATAGACAGATAGTGAAGGGCCGAAACGTTGTAATAAATATGGCGACAAAGATGAGGCAATAGTCCGAATAATGTAAATAGTGTACATAATACCTCATCTCAGAAATATAGACAGATACTGAAAGGCCGAAACGTTGTAATAAATATGGCGACAAAGATGAGGACAATAGTCCGAATAATGTAAATAGTGTACCTAATACCTCATCTCAGAAATATAGACAGATACTGTAAGGCCGAAACGTTGTAATAAATATGGCGACAAAGATGAGGACAATAGTCCGAATAATGTAAATAGTGTACATAATACCTCATCTCAGAAATATAGACAGATACTGAAAGGCGGAAACGTTGTAATAAATATGGTGACAAAGATGAGGACAATAGTCCGAATAATGTAAATAGTGTACATAATACCTCATCTCAGAAATATAGACAGATACTGAAAGGCCGAAACGTTGTAATAAATATGGCGACAAAGATGAGGACAACAGTCCGAATAATGTAAATAGTGTACATAATACCTCATCTCAGAAATATAGACAGATACTTAAGGGCCGAAACGTTGTAATAAATATGGCGACAAAGATGAGGACATAATCCGAATAATGTAAATAGTGTACATAATACTTCATCTCAGAAATATAGACAGATACTGAAAGGCCGAAACATTGTAATAAATATGGCGACAAAGATGAGGACAATAGTCCGAATAATGTAAATAGTGTACATAATACCTCATCTCAGAAATATAGACAGATACTGAAAGGCCGAAACGTTGTAATAAATATGGCGACAAAGATGAGGACAATAGTCCGAATAATGTAAATAGTGTACCTAATACCTCATCTCAGAAATATAGACAGATACTGTAAGGCCGAAACGTTGTAATAAATATGGCGACAAAGATGAGGACAATAGTCCGAATAATGTAAATAGTGTACATAATACCTCATCTCAGAAATATAGACAGATAGTGAAGGGCCGAAACGTTGTAATAAATATGGCGACAAAGATGAGGACAATAGTCCGAATAATGTAAATAGTGTACATAATACCTCATCTCAGAAATATAGACAGATACTGAAAGGCCGAAACGTTGTAATAAATATGGCGACAAAGATGAGGACAATAGTCCGAATAATGTAAATAGTGTACATAATACCTCATCTCAGAAATATAGACAGAGACTGAAAGGCCGAAACGTTGTAATAAATATGGCGACAAAGATGAGGACAATAGTCCGAATAATGTAAATAGTGTACATAATACCTCATCTCAGAAATATAGACAGATACTGAAAGGCCGAAACGTTGTAATAAATATGGTGACAAAGATGAGGACAATAGTCCGAATAATGTAAATAGTGTACATAATACCTCATCTCAGAAATATAGACAGATACTGAAAGGCCGAAACGTTGTAATAAATATGGTGACAAAGATGAGGACAATAGTCCGAATAATGTAAATAGTGTACATAATACCTCATCTCAGAAATATAGACAGATACTGAAATGCGGAAACGTTGTAATAAATATGGCGACAAAGATGAGGACAATAGTCCGAATAATGTAAATAGTGTACATAATACCTCATCTCAGAAATATAGACAGATACTGAAAGGCGGAAACGTTGTAATAAATATGGCGACAAAGATGAGGACAATAGTCCGAATAATGTAAATAGTGTACATAATACCTCATCTCAGAAATATAGACAGATACTGAAAGGCGGAAACGTTGTAATAAATATGGCGACAAAGATGAGGACAATAGTCCGAATAATGTAAATAATGAACTAGAACTTCATAATCAGCAACCCTTGTTCTCCGCCCTACCACTGAAGCTTCTCTATTTTTACTTAATTATCATAGCTAAAGAGGAGCAGACCCACTGTCGATTAAATCACTTCAAAAGGAATTGTGTTTATGGCTTCAACCGTTTCATCTTGCAAATCATTAATTGGACAGGTGTGCTGTTAGAGTTGTGTGTTTATCAAGGCAAAAATCAGGTGAGAAGTCAGGTGTTTACGTAAGTTTTTGTATATGGGTATAGAATTTAGAAATAGGATGCTCGCTAAAGAGGTGGTTCCCCGGCCTTCGTCGGCTATCGAATTACTCTCATCTTGCCTGGGATTGGGTTCGAATAGCGTCTCATGCTTTATTCATTCGTTATTAAGTCAAGATTATAGCTGCGAGCGATGGATACCGGCGCGAATAACACTGGAAAAAGGAGAGATAATTAAAAGGAAGGAAAGAAAAGAAAGAAATGCAGATCTAAAAACGATAAAATGAAAAAAAAAAAAGCTGAGTTGGATAAGGTGATGAATTCATTTGAATTAAACTTTCTCTCGGCAATTTCCTTCATTATTCACGCTGAAAATAAGCAAACGAAGTGATGTATAGTCGCCTATTCATGTGGACAAAAACCTTAAGAATGGACTCGTATACATTCACAATGCTCTCAAGTATATTAACTAAGCCTTATCAATTATAAAAAGACAGAACATATAAAGTACAAGGCAACAAAAAAAAAATGAACGCGCCCATAGAAATTCGATTTTTTGTATTTTTACCAAGACAAGTGAGTAATAGAATTCGTTTATTAATACAGAGTACTCAACAAAATACTAAACCATTTTTTGACTATAATATATTTATAATACAAGTGAAAAAATGATTTAGTATTTTGTTGGGTAAACCTTTTGCTTTAATAACGGCCTTAATTCTTCGTGGCGTGCTGTAGACTAAATTCTTTAGTAACTCAACTTCCTTCGCCAGATTTTGCCAGCATTTTTTTAATTCGTGAAAAATCTTCTATGTCAACTTTCCTATTACAGGCACGCTTGTCCATTATCGTCCAAAGGTTTTCAATCGGGTTACGGTCAGGACTCTGACTAGGCCACTGGAAGAGTTACAATTTAACCTCGTTTGGTGTACACCCGGTGAAACGAATACTCCAGTGACCCCTAAGGGCACTATTAAACAACGTTTGGGGTGCCTTCTCAGCAGCAGGAGTTGGTAATTTGTTTCAAAATCAAAGGATCTTGGACCAACATCAATATCACAACATTCTTGTTAATCAAATGTGTCTTTCTGCTAAAAAGCTTTTCGTCCAAGGTCAACGCTTCACGTTCCAACACGATAACAAGCCTAAGCAGACTGCCTTAAAGAATGAACGTTATCTAGAGAGGAAGCGTGACGAGGGTAAATTGCATCATTTTTTTTATTGTATAATATACATACCTGTATTAATAAACGTATTCTGTTACTCACTTGTCTTGGTAAAAATACAAAAATCAACTTTCTATGGATGCATCAATTTTTTTGCCTCGTTCTGTAGTTGTCGACAAAAGGACCAACCCAGGTTATAACTTGGGGACGAAAGCTTAAATATCTAGGAAGTGTTTTAACAAAAGACGAAAAAATATGACACCGAAATCCGAAGACGCCTTGGGATAGCGAAAGATGCCTTCCAAAAGCTTCCTCACTTCTTCTTCATCTGTGAGGAGATTGTTCAGCATTCACTGCAATAGTACAGTTTCGAAATAATGAATACATTCTCGAAGACTAAAAGTAGGTGATGAATGTAAACAATGGCCCTCCACAACTTCCTTTCGTTTGTTGCTCTTAGCAAAGATTTTCTTTTTACTGTTCCTCTTCCTCCCTGTTCTGTCATCCATTTACACAAATTCATTTATTAGTTTTAGTTGCTTTTTTCCCTTGTCTATGTCTTTAATATATCCTGTGAGTGTCCAATTTTCCAAGCCTTCTTTCCTTCTTATGTGTCCTAGAAATTTCAACCGTTTTTGATCCTAAGTATAAACGTCCATTTTGTTTCCATTTTCCTTAAAACTTCTTCGTTACTCAGATGTTCCGTCCGTGGCATGCTCAGCAGCCTTCTGTAGAACTATATTTCTATTGACTCAATTCTCTTCTTCATTTCTGGGGAGACTGTCCACCATAGAAAGATTGGTTTGACATAGCATTTCAGTCGTTTTTCTTTCTTTCTAATGAAATTTTCCTGTTACTTAATACTTTGTTTAGTTTTTCGAAGGCATCTTTCGCCATTGAAATGCGCCTTCGTCAAGAATGGACGCGTATACGCATGCAATGCTCTCGCGTGTATTAACGAAGCTTTATCGATTAGTTGTCAGCAAGAGGAACAACGCAGACTATGACTTGGAGACGAAAGCTTAAATATCTCGGAAGTGTTTTAACAGAGGACGAAAAATGTGACACCGAAATCCGAAGTCGGATTGGGATAGAAAAAGAAGCCTTTTAGAAGCCAAGCAAAGTATTAAGAAACAGGAAAATAACACTAAAAAGTAAGAAAAGAGTATTGGACTGTTACGTAATACCAGTCCCCCTAAAAGCAAGTGAATGCTGGTTCATTAAGAGCTGTCTTCAAGCAACAGAAATGTGGATCTACAGAAGGATACTGAGAATACCATCGACGTAATATGTGAGTAACGAAGAACTTTTTAGGGAACATTAAAACAAAAAGGATACTTATTCTTAGGATCAGCAAGAGACAGTTGACTCGTAAAGAGGATGTTTTTTTTTTAAATTGACAGTCACAGGGTGTTACATAGGAATAAAGAGTCGCTGCCGACACTTGAGTTTGAACATAGATCGCCAGTGAGCAAACACAGGCGATCCCATTATTGAATTAAGTAGACCACGTGGCCCTAGAGGAAACGCATATATGTGAGGGAGCGTGTGTTTAATTGATCAACATTTCTAGTCTATCCTCTATTACTATGTGGTTTGCTATTCTCTGTACTATTCAGTGTACTATTTCTATATTTAGATTACTATACGATGGTTACTTCGGGCGAGTACTATCGAGCAAGTACTATTAGTGCGAGTGATATTCGAAGGCGTCTGACACCAGCATTGTTCAACGGCGTTACTATAGTTGTATCTGCGATTACAAAGTCTCTACTACAACGAGCATTACGAAAGTGACAACGGGTATTCGTTGACACCATAAAAATGGCAACGAGTTTTCACTGAGATGACAAAAGTTACAACTAGTGTACATAAAAAAAGTAACAGCGAGTGTTCACTGACACCAGAAAAGTAACAACGAGTCTTCACTGACATCAGAAAAGTGACAACGAGTCTTCACTGACACCAGAAATGTAACAGCGAGTGTTCACTGACATCAGAAAAGTAACAACGAGTCTTCACTGACATCAGAAAAGTGACAACGAGTCTTCAATGATATCAGAAAAGTAACAACGTGTGTTCACTGAGATCGCAAAGGTGACAACGGGTCTTCACTGACATCAGAAAAGTAACAACGTGTGTTCGTTGACATCACAAAACAGGGTATATTAACGGAAAAGGGACGTTGGAAGGCAGCGAATAACCTGCTTAAAGAGCTTCCGTAAATGGATGTTAAAACGAGGATGAGGAAGGATAGAAAATAGCTAGAAAAGAGTGAAGAACTATGCTGGCCCACGTCCTGAAGGGACATTGCACATAGAAGAATAAGCTTCGTATGACACATGGCCAATTCAGGGAAGGGTGATAGGAAAATAATCTTGTTCAAAAGGGAGCCAAATAATAGGAAACGTGGATATAAGACAATCCTCCCAGCTATCTCACCTACACATGATCGAATCGTCCTCATTCTCATCGTCCTACTTTGCAGAAGTGACTCCCGAGAGAGTGCTTCCCTGTACTCTTAACCTCCTTAAGTCTATCGTAAAACCTTATCTATCCTACATATCCTCATATTCTGCAATTACGTTTTACCTCCTATATCTATACAACTTAATTCCGGGACGTTTTCACTTGAGTGGCTCTTGGGCCTTTTATTGCGTGAATATGTTGTAAAAAACAAGCCTCGCTTACCAACATCGCAGGCTGATTGTTGTTTGGTTGAATTTACATATCAACATTTGTACAGTTATTTAATATCAAATTTTGTATGTGGTACCCAATGAGGATTGAAATCCCTACCAATGTTCATTCAGACTAACCTTGCTTGCCAAACATCCCAGGTTTATTGTTGTATGGTTCATTTTACATGTCAACCCCTGTTCAGTTATTTAATATCGAATATTATATGTGGTACCCAATGAGGATTGAAATCCCTACTAATGGTCATTCACACTATCCTACTTGCCAACATCCCAGGTTTATTGTTGTATGGTTCATTTTACATGTCAACCCTTGTTCGGTTATTTAATATTGGATTTTATATGTGGTACCCAATGAGGATTGAAATCCCTACTAATAGTCCTTCACACTAACTTTGCTTGCCAACATCCCAGCTTTATTGTTGTATGGTTCATTTTGCATGTCAGCTTTTGTTCGATTATTTAATATCGAATTTTGTATAGAGTACCCAATGAGGATCGAAATTCCCTACCCGCCTCCCTAAGCATTGCTCCTCATCAAAGCGATCTTTGCTCAACTGAGGTCAAATAAAGTTAGGTAGATTGTAGCGCGCTAATTTTCTGAAGCGGTAAGGATTTCTGTCTTAAAAATGAGCTTTTTGTGCCGGTATCCGGGATCGAACCTCGATAGGTGTCGTTGGCAACCATCGGATACATCAGTTCCGCCACATTGTTTATAGGTATTTCCTTCGCTTTGCTTAACAAAGCACTGAAAACTGGGTCACTCAGTGAGTATTAATATATTTACAGTACGATTGGCTTCTCAGCCATTGCTCAAGGGCAGGTACCACAGATGTTTCTTTAACTTTGTCTGATACAAGGCAATAAGTGCTCTGTCCCGAATAGGAATTGAAGACAAGATTGTTAACAAATGTGTTATGCAGAGTCTTTTCAAATCATTTACATATCGACATATAGGCCCGTCCTGGATATGACGAAAAACTACATCCACGTCCTGGGTAAGACGATAAACGACATCCACCTCCTGAGTAAGACGATAAAATACATCCACGTCCTGGGTAAGACGATAAACTATATCCACGTCCTGGGTAAGACGATAAACTACTTCTGCCACCTGGGTAAGACGATAAACTACATCCGCGTCCTGGGTATGCCGATAAACTACATCCACGTCCTGGGTAAGACGATAAACTACATCCACGTCCTGGGTAAGACGATAAACTACATCCACGTGCTGGGTAAGACGATAAACGACATCCACTTCCTGGGTATAACGATAAACTACGTCCGCGTCCTGGGTATGCCGATAAACTACATCCACGTCCTGGATAAGACGATAAACTACATCCACGTCCTGGGTAAGACGATAAACGACATCCACGTCCTGGGTAAGACGATAAACTACATCCGCGTCCTGGGTATGCCGATAAACTACATCCACGTCCTGGGTAAGACGATAAACTACATCCACGTCCTGGGTATAACGATAAACTACATCCGCGTCCTGGGTATGCTGATAAACTACATCCACGTCCTGGGGAAATAGACAACTCCTAAACTGCGGTGAAAACACTATGAAAGTGTAAAAATTTGTTTTAATACCAGCAATATATTTTGCAGAAATATTGCCAGCGATGAATTTTGCGCGGAAAAATATTAGCAAGAATACATTTTTGAAAAAATTATTACCATCAATAAAAGTTTTGTCGGCATTAAATAACCCATTGAGGTTGATACGCCGTAAAACAAAATAAACCAAACCAATCTAAACCAAAGAATACATATTCTATTCATACGAATCTATCCTAAAAATATTGTCGGCAATAAATAACCCATTGATGTTGATATGTCGTATAACAAAATAAACCAAACCAATCTAAACCAAAGAATACATATTCTATTCATACGAATCTATTCTAAAAATGTTGTCGGCATTAAATAACCCATTGAGATTGACATGCCGTAAAACAAAATAAACCAAACCAATCTAAACCAAAGAATACATATTCTATTCATACGAATCTATCCTAAAAATGTTGTCGACAATAAATAACCCATTGAGGTTGATATGCCGTAAAACAAAATAAACCAAACCAATCTAAACCAAAGAATACATATTCTATTCATACGAATCTATCCTAAAAATGTTGTCGGCATTAAATAACCCATTGAGGTTGATATGCCGTAAAACAAAATAAACCAAACCAATCTAAACCAAAGAATACATATTGTATTCATACGAATCTATCCTAAAAATATTGTCAGCAATAAATAACCCATTGATGTTGATATGTCGTATAACAAAATAAACCAAACCAATCTAAACCAAAGAATACATATTCTATTCATACGAATCTATCCTAAAAATGTTGTCGGCATGAAATAACCCATTGAGGTTGATATGCCGTAAAACAAAATAAACCAAACCAATCTAAACCAAAGAATACATATTCTATTCATACAAATCTATCCTCAAAATGTTGTCGGCATTAAATAACCCATTGAGGTTGATATGCCGTAAAACAAAATAAACCAAACCAATCTAAACCAAAGAATACATATTCTGTTCATACGAATCTATCCTCAAAATGTTGTCGGCATTAAATAACCCATTGAGGTTGATATGCCGTAAAACAAAATAAACCAAACCAATCTAAACCAAAGAATACATATTCTATTCATACGAATCTATCCTAAAAATGTTGTCGGCATTAAATAACCCATTGAGGTTGATATGCCGTAAAACAAAATAAACCAAACCAATCTAAACCAAAGAATACATATTCTATTCATACGAATCTATCCTAAAAATGTTGTCAATAAATAACCCATTGAGGTTGATATGCCGTAAAACAAAATAAACCAAACCAATCTAAACCAAAGAATACATATTCTATTCATACGAATCTATCCTAAAAATGTTGTCGGCATTAAATAACCCATTGAGGTTGATATGCCGTAAAACAAAATAAACCAAACCAATCTAAACCAAAGAATACATATTGTATTCATACGAATCTATCCTAAAAATATTGTCGGCAATAAATAACCCATTGATGTTGATATGTCGTATAACAAAATAAACCAAACCAATCTAAACCAAAGAATACATATTCTATTCATACGAATCTATCCTAAAAATGTTGTCGGCATTAAATAACCCATTGAGGTTGATATGCCGTAAAACAAAATAAACCAAACCAATCTAAACCAAAGAATACATATTCTATTCATACGAATCTATCCTAAAAATGTTGTCGACAATAAATAACCCATTGAGGTTGATATGCCGTAAAACAAAATAAACCAAACCAATCTAAACCAAAGAATACATATTCTATTCATACGAATCTATCCTCAAAATGTTGTCGGCATTAAATAACCCATTGAGGTTGATATGCCGTAAAACAAAATAAACCAAACCAATCTAAACCAAAGAATACATATTCTATTCATACGAATCTATCCTAAAAATGTTGTCGGCATTAAATAACCCATTGAGGTTGATATGCCGTAAAACAAAATAAACCAAACCAATCTAAACCAAAGAATACATATTCTATTCATACGAATCTATCCTCAAAATGTTGTCGGCATTAAATAACCCATTGAGGTTGATATGCCGTAAAACAAAATAAACCAAACCAATCTAAACCAAAGAATACATATTCTATTCATACGAATCTATCCTCAAAATGTTGTCGGCATTAAATAACCCATTGAGGTTGATATGCCGTAAAACAAAATAAACCAAACCAATCTAAACCAAAGAATACATATTCTATTCATACGAATCTATCCTAAAAATGTTGTCGGCATTAAATAACCCATTGAGGTTGATATGCCGTAAAACAAAATAAACCAAAACAATCTAAACCAAAGAATACATATTCTATTCATACAAATCTATCCTAAAAATGTTGTCGGCATTAAATAACCCATTGAGGTTGATATGCCGTAAAACAAAATAAACCAAACCAATCTAAACCAAAGAATACATATTCTATTCATACGAATCTATACGAAAAATGTTGCCGGTATTAAATAACCCATTCAGGTTGATATGCCGTAAAATAAAATAAACGAAACCAATCTAAACCAAAGAATACATATTCTATTCATACGAATCCATCCAAAAAATGTTGTCGGCATTAAATAAACCATTGAGGTTGATATGCTGTAAAACAAAATAAAAAATTAAAAAAAAACAAGCATATAGGCAAACATTAATGAACGCGTGTAGTGTTGCCATTTAATTTAGAGACACGAACAGGCCCGACGCCAGGGAGGCCGCGAATAAAAATTTGACATTAAAATTAGTTCACGTCAAATTATTTTCTGGCGAGGCCAGGAGATCCACACCACCACCTCACTTGGCGACTTGCCCGGACAGGAGTATGTTACTTTCAGAATTGAAATTATTTCGTCAAATTTAATTCATATAGCATCCACATTTTTTTCTTTTTACCAACTTATACATGGGAGAAATTTTTCAGTTTCCAGAATTTTAATTTGGTCTACAGATTGATAGATTCAAACGGTCGGCAGATTTTAATCGTTCGACAAACTCCAAATCTACAAACATTGTACACGATGTAAAGGTCATCACACTTTATTTACAAACTGTGACGCGGTGTAAATTATTTACAATCTATAGAATTTGTATTTTGATTCCAGTTTAATCTATGGCATTCGAAAAAAAATAAGAGCGAGTGACATTTTGGAATTGATGCAGAGACAAAATGACTGCAAACCACAGCATGAAACCAAACACGGATGGAAACATATTTCATGCCCCCTTAACTGATATGTATTTTGATGTGAACAGCTGTCTTCTTCTATGTGTCGTGTCCCTTCAAGTGGTGGGCGATTATGGCCCTCCACAATTTCCGATCTGTAAACGCTTATCAGTGTTTGTCTTTTTACTTCGCATCCCAACCTCTATTCTGCCATTTACAAAAGGCAGGGGTTACGCATTGCTTTCCGCTATCCTTTTTGCCTTCTATATGTCCTGTGAATGTTAAATTTACAATTTAAGCCCTGAACAACTGTACACAGATGGGTTTCTTGTTCTTGGCCTTCAGGCTTGGACAAAAGCCATATTACTTTTAAGGGAATTCCTTGTCCTGGTGTTTCCAATCCCACTGCTGCAATTATTTTAGAAAGTCCTTATTTTTCTAGTTACTGTTGTTACTATACATTATCAGAAAATTAAAACCAAAATACCTAAAATTCAATAAAACATTAGATTATGGAGAAGATTTTCCGAAAATGTTAATTGTATATATAAAAAAAAAACTCTGCTCACACTAATCTTCATACATTTTTGAATTCAGAATTTTCCTTCTCCTAGGCTGGTTGTCTTCCTATTTACCCATAGTTGGTGATTTTGAATTCAGAATTGTCCTTCTCCGAAACCGGTTGTCACCCACGCATTTTTCTAGAGGACCAAGTGCGTCCTGCTAGTTACCCATAACTGGGGAGAGAAGGGGTGGATTTATACCTTTCCCCAGCACGTAAGTAAATACAACGATCTCGACTGGAATTCGAACTCGGCCTTCCACAGTCTATTACTCCGCCATACCGCATTATCTACAAATTTCAACTCTCTTCTTCTGATTCCAAGTAAAAATTTGTTTTTTGTTTTGCGTTTCTTTTGAATTATTTCCTCCCAGGCAAGGCGATAATGCCACTAAGACGCAAGGGTTACTGGAAGTGAAATAGTATGAGAAGATTTTCCTGTAGAGAAAGGACAATAAAAGAACGGTAGATTGGAGTTGAATTTAAATTCATGAAGATCGTAGATGTCATGGAAACAAGAAAGCGGAAGAGAGTCCCACAGGCGAGAAGTGCGAGAAAGAAACTATTAAAATGGATCTTACGGTGACATCGAGCTAATTCAACAGTAAAACGATGAGACCTGTTAGTAAGCTTAAATTCATGCAGTCGAGGTATAGCTGGCCAGGCGTATTCGAGGATACCTGTCTACTAGGGCGGCTAGCCGATCCCTATTGCAGATGCTTGCTCAGGCGTATTTGTGTTTATTCAAAACCCACAGAGCCCACACGTGGTTTATACTACAACTATGCTGAGCAGACCTTAGTTACAGTTTCTGGGAGAGAAGCGTGTTATCTAGAGTGATGAACAATTTGAACGAGGCCAGCACGCTCAAGCCCTCGGCCATGATGACTTGTGACTTGTGACACAGCTATGGACGGCCCTCGCAAGGTGTGGAATGGTTTTCAGGCACTTTCCAAAGGTGTCGCACGATGGGATCGACCCCTCCAGTCAGAGAAGTTTCCTTCCCGGCAAAACGACCATGGTAACATTCGAACTCAGGACTCATGGTCAGAATACGAACGTTCTAACAACTCGGCTACGTGAGGAAAACGCGCCAGAACAATTTCCATGAAAATATAGGGTGACCCTCCAAAAAACGGGAACTTTTTAACAATCCAATAAAACCAAGAGTGATGGAAGAAAAATATTTAATTCATCGTAATTGAAACCTTAAAACATGCCATTTAAGAAACAATGAGGGAATTTTTATTTTAAAAAATTACGTCCTGTAGATGGCGTCCCCTGTACGAATACATTCTTGAAATCTGCTGTTGAGATTCCTCATTGACTGCTGCAACATCTCAGCTGGGATACTGTGAATTTCATTCTCGTTACTAAAATGGCGAAATGTTTACTTGCTCAACGTCACTGTCTCGCAGTGTTGCCACTTGCTCATGTCTGGCAATACGCACTTCAAAAATTCCCGTTTTTTGGGGGGTCACCCTGTATTTATAGAAAAGACATAAGGAATCTACATTATGGCGGCTGGAAAGTGACTAAAGTCGATATTCCAAATCAGGATCGATCACAGTATAGTAGATATCTGATTCGCTAGAAAATTAATATACCATGAGGAAAAAATGTGTACATCTTTATGTTGTTATTAAGAGAAAAGACCAAAGAATTTTTTTTTATTATTAAGTTACATTTTGATACTTTTAAACCAAAATTTCTGGTTAAAAATCATGTTTGTTTTTTTTTGCGACATCGGGCAGACCAAAGATTATTATAGGAATTTTAGCATCTTTTTTTTTTGCGTTGAAAAACAAAATGATTTGGAAATTCTTGCAAAAAATGAATAACTGCCCAATTTTAATGAAACTCTCAGAAGTCATTCACGAATAAATTAATTTATATTAGAAATGTTTCCTTTTTAGAAAATCCTGGTAAATATATATATATATATATATATATATTTACATCTGTTACCCCCACTTATTTAATTTTATGAAATTCCAAGAAATAAAATTTTGTAGAGTTTAATGTTTCTATTAGCCAAAAGTAGAAATCCTTTGCGAATTAAATCGTCAATTTCTTTTTGCAAAACAAAATCGCAGTTATCGAAAATCTGTTTTGAATCGTAGAATAAAACTGCAATAAAACTAAGATATTATTTAATTAGAAAAGCTTTTAATTGCCTTTATGAATAAGATATATTCTGGATAGGATTTTAGCAATTTCAAAATGAAAACTCCTTCCAGTGAATTTAAATTAGTTTTCCAAATATAGGTTTTCATGGGTAAATTGCTGCCATTTTATATTTTAATTTCATACATGTGCGTTGTTTTTTATTTTGTCAACTGCACAGTATAGTAGGGTCAGTTGGGCACCGTCTGTGAGAGAAAAAAAAAGTACAATGACGCAATTCACTCCGCCAAGAATTTGGAAACGGCATGCTGTACTGCTTGGCATTCGCACCGGAAGCTCCAATACGAACATTTCAGTGTATTAATGTGAGGACAGTGCAGAGGATTTGGAAAGAGTTGGATGAGTCTAATGGTGATTACGAAGGTACGGCAAATCGGAAAACTCACTCTGATCGTTCTGATAAGAAAAGAACTCCCAAATTTGTTGGCAAGGCCCTCAGACTCAGCACAGCGGGCCTACATCAAGTGCTTTGAGGAAGTAGTGCTGCCCTGGGTCAAGAGGGTGGCTGCAGGATGACTTTATGTCTCACAAAGGGACTCTGCACCATGTCACCCAAACAGGAGAACCCTGTCATGGCTGACAGTCAATTTCTGCGACCACATCACCCCTTATATCTGGCCACCTAACTCCCCAGACAGCAACCCACTTGACATGTCAGTGTTATTTTCATTTTTGCGTCATTTAGACGACAATTTATCCATCGCACCCAGCATATCTGTTAAAATGAGTTGTCAGTGTTATTTTTATTTTATTTTTTTTTGTGTAATTTAGACGACAATTTATCCATCGCACACTGCATATTTGTTAAAATGAGACGTCAGTGCTATTTTTATTTTTGCGTATTTTAGACGACAATTTATCCATCGCACCTAGTACAACAAGATATTTTCATTTTGCAAATATTAAATTGAATTTGTTAGTTTGAAATTAAAAAAAAAAAATTCCAGTAAGGGTTTGTTCTTTTTGGTTTTGCTTTTTTTTTTAATTTTTGAAAATTAATTTTAAATGTTAGGTATGGCGAATCTGAGGAACTGCCTACATTATAGAAGCTTCTTTGGATTTTGTCAGGAAACTCGATATATATATATATATATATATATATATATATATATATATATATATATATATATATATATATATATATAGCAAGAGCAGCATACCAGATACATATTCAATACACAGACGAATAGAACATTTATAAATGTAGGAGATAGATTCTGAAGAAAAAATACTCTCTAGCACGACACAAGGAACAAACCTTTCTGGCAGTAGATCTAGCAAATTGATTCAATATAATCATCTTCATGCCAATGGAAGAACATGAGTCCAAGAATGTGCAAAGTGCAAAGGAGGCTAGAATTAGACATGATGATGGCAGACAGAAAAGCTTCTCTGTGATTTTTAAATGACAATAGTTTTCTTTTGTAGGTGTAAAACATTTACAAGCCATTCCTTGTCCCAGTTAACCAATGATTGGAGGCCCTTTTCGAGAGCAATTGCCAGTTTTACTTCGTCGGACCGATCGGATTTGCTACTAAGATTGGAGTAAATGGTTGTGTCATCAGCATAAATGTTTAGTTGGTAACAATGTCGTTGATGAATATAAACAAAGTAGTTCCAAGGCTAGAGCCATGGAGGACACACGCCTTTTGTCTCCATTCTTCATAAAACTCCTACATTCTTCTCATGTATCAACTATTGTATTGTTAATATAATTCGGTAGACCCAGAGGAAAATTAACACTGCAGGAAATTATCGCTGCTATATAAAATGACAGATATTATAAAGGGTCTTACATGAAAACGGATTATATATAAGGGTGTTTCATTAAGAAGGATCAAAGTCAGCAGTAAATAAATCAGTGTTATTGGTGAAAATTTATTTATTTCTCTATTGGATCATTTTATTTAAATCATGGCAATTATGTGTGAAAAATAATATCGCCCAAATGTCCGCCAAATCTGAAAGAAAAAGAAAAAAATTAAACTCAATTCACATTAAAATCAGTTCGATTCAAGTTATTGGAACACTCCTTTATTACAGTTCAATCTTCTTATCTATTTTGTTCTAATGGAATTTTTTTGCTTATCTTTTGGAAGGCATCTTTTGCTATTCCAGCTCGACTACTGTGATATGTTATGTAGGTGTGAGGCTGCTGTAAGTGTTTTAAAAGTCAGGGATCGATTTGACATTGTATTTATATAGTGGAAAGGACTCCCAATTCTAAAATGATAAAAAGAAATCAATTCTAGATCTCATAATGAGGAAAGGGGACTTGGAAAATTTGATACTCACAAGATATATTGGATATAAGAAAGACAAAGAAAACAACGCATAATCTATCCAGTGAGCTTGAGTAAATGAATGACGGAACCAGGTTTAGGCGAGATGCAAATATTGTAACCGATGAGCAGGGATCAAATTCAGACCTAGTCACTTGTGTTCCCATTCTCGCTAATGCTTTTTGGATGGGCATAAGCATTTCACTTCAGCTCCAACAGCCATTACTTTAGATTTGGCTTAAAGACATTAGGTTGGTGCAAAAATAATGTCGTTTTTTGACGTTCACCTTCAAAAGATCATAACTCCTTTCATAATAAACTTTATTAATCGAAATAAGAACCATTAGAATCGACACATTTTTGCCAACGAGAAACAAGTTTATTTATCCCATTAGCATAGAAATCCGGAGTTCTGGAAGCGATGAAGTCATTGAAGGCCGATTCAGCATCATCTCGGCTTTTGAAGCATTTTTCGCGCAGGAAGTTGTCCAGATGCTTGAAAAAGTGATAATCGGTGGGCGAGAGGTCCGGTGAATATGGCGGATGAGGCAGAGTCTCGTAGCCCAATTCGTTCAGCTTCTGCGGGGTCAGTTGAGCAACATGCGGGCGAGCGTTGTCATGGAGGAGAATTGGTCCCTTCATATTGACCAATCTCGGGCGCTTACGTTGGAGCTTCTGGTGCATTTCGTCAATTTGTCGACAGTACTTCTCCGCTGTAATCGTTTCGCCCGTTTCAAGAAGCTGTGATGGATGAGACCGGCCGCAGACCACCAAACAGTCACCATAACCTTCTTTTGGTGCAAGTTCGGCTTCGGGAAGTGTTGTGGAGCTTCTCCGGCATCCAACCACTTTGCCGAACGTCGCCGGTTGTCGTAGAGGATCCACTTCTCATCGCACGTCACAATCCACTTGAGTAATGGGTCGTTTTTGTTGCGCAGAAGGAGCGTAGAAGACACCTCAAAACGACGATTTTTTTTTATTATCGTTCAATTCATGCGGCACCCATTTATCCAACTTTTTTGACTTCCCTATTTGCTTTAAATGGCGAACGACTGTTGAGTGGTCGACCTCGAGTTCAACAGCAACTTCTCGTGTGGTTATGCGAGGATCGGCTTCAATTAAGGCTTTCAAATGTTCGTTATCAAACGCAGTCGGCCGGCCGCGACCGTCTTCATCTTTGAGGCTCTCGTCACCATTGCGAAACATCTTGAACCACCGTTGTGCCACACGTTCGTTAGTGGTTCCTTGGCCAAACGCATCATTGATATCACGAGCTGTCTTGGCAGCTTTTCGGCCTAGTTTGAACTGGAACAAGAAAATCGTGCGGATTTGAATTTTGTCCATGCTGTCGAAAAGCCTGCAAAAAAATGAATGGAGAGATTGAGAACGGTAACGAATAACACGATTCGATAGAGCGAAAAACGCGCTTCAAAATGATATATAACATGGCTATATATATCAATGGATTAATTCAGAAATCATATATAAAAGTAACATATGTGAGAAAACGACATTATTTTTGCACCAACCTAATAACTCTGAATTTATAAACATAGAGAAGACAATAGGATCTTCTGCATACTATCTTCCCAAGGAACTATGAAAATTCGCAGGTAGATAAAAGCAATTTGTGGAGTTATTATTGTTTCCATAAGGGACACGGCCTTAAAAAGACATGATAATTTAAGAATAAATACAGCGCTGGAAAAAAAGACAAGGGACAATGCATTCATTTACCGCTTTTTAAAATAAAATGCACACAGAAACGGCTATAAGGAGCAGACAAAAGAACAGTCTAAAGACTCATAAGTATACAAGCCTAGACTTTTCATAAGCGAAGTTATTGATCATTGACGTCTTGATCAATTGATATCGGTGTGAGGGTGTGTAGCTTTGGGTGCTCCCTTCAAACTTGGATGTTATTCTAGTGAGGATGTGGGAGACTTTCTGTCTTTTCTCTCTCAGGTGGGGCACTTCCTGTCATCCGATTGCCCCACATGTATACAACCTAATCTCAGCTGAAACGGCCACCTATTTTGACTTCCTTTGACATCGTTTGAGTCACAATTCGGCTGCTGGCGGCTATGAGGGCATCTTCCAAGACAAGCTCTAATGCACCTGATGCTCCTGGGGTGACACCATGTCTTCTTTTGTATCTCAGAGGGTAAGCCCAGTATATACTGGGCTCACCTCAGATCAACTTCTCTCGGAACAAAGATTCATTATTGATAGAAAATTCCATTGTTTTCAATGTAATTTTCCTTAATATTTTACTACAAGGATGTAGTTTTCTTATGAATTCACTTAACTATGGCGACCTGAGTATGACGATAAACTACATCCGGCAGTAAGGCATCTGATCGGGAGGTTTTGAGGAGGGCGGAACCCCCTCTTAATTGATGTTATTCCCATGTCCACCTTGACATGGGGTGGTAGCACCTGTTAGTGTTCCAGCTATGGGAAAATAGTTAACCACCAAACCTAAAAGAAGAAGAAGAAGAAGAAGAAGAAGAAGAAGAAGAAGAAGAAGAAGAAGAAGAAGAAGAACGAGCTTGAGTCAATGGATGTCGGAACAAGGTTTACGTGAGATAACAAAAAGACAAAATTTATTAAGACCTACAAAGGACAGGAAATTGTGGAGAGCCATGATCGAAAGCGTCCTGAAGGGAGACGGTACGTAGAAGAAAAAGAAGGAGCTTGAGTCAGTGGATGGCGGAACAAAGTTTACGGGAGATAAGAAAAAGGCAAAATTTATTAAGAGCTACATAAGACAGGAAATTGTGGAGAGCCATGATCGCCAACGTCCTAGAGGGAGACGGTACATAGAAGAAGAACGTGCTTGAATAAATGGATGGTAGAACAAGGTTTACGTGAGATAACAAAATACAAAATTTATTAAGAGCTACAAAGGACAGGAAATTGTGGAGAGCCATGATCGTCAACGTCCTGGATAGATACTGCACGTAAAAGACGAATTCTTTGATGTTGGCATATCCAATTCTTAGTTTGCATCTTAGGCTTTTTCTCTTGCTGACAGTCATACTATATCTTGGGAAAAGTCTAATCTAAAAAAAACCTTTTCACTATTTTTTCGAGTGGACCAATCAATTTAAGTAGAACTCTAAGGTTTTTATTGCATGGCGTTAGAAATATCCGGACTCATTACTTTAATCGAAAAATCTAGCAGTGTTTTGAAATGGGTTCACAATCTTCGGCGATGCAGTTGTAGCCTGATACCATCTGTGGGACTTTTAAAAGACATGACGTCATAACCTCTTCCCCGACATGATGTTTCGTCATTTTCATGTCAAAAATCCCAATTGCAAAAATCTCGGCTTCATACATAATGGTACCAGCAATGAAAAGTGAGATTTACGCATGGGGGTGTACTTTTCACAACAAGGTATAAATTATGTCGATAAAAACGTCCGAAACCTTTATTCTGTTAAACGTAACCTTCCGACCTTCCTTTAAAATTTGATTTCCATTGTGTTTGGGTTTTCTATCTATCTATCTATCTATTAGGGCACTTCGACATGTTGTAGTGGTTAGCAAGCTTGTCTCACTAGAATAATTACGACTGAATATTGAGTTCGATCTTCACTGGGTGCTCCATACTTTCGGCCTTGTGCCACATCTAAGCTACACTTAGAAAATCACTCGGCACTTCTACGTGGTGTAATGGTTAGTAAGCTTGTCTCGCTAGAACAATTACGACTGAATAGTGAGTTCGATCCTCACTGGGTGCTCTAAACTTTCAGCCTTGTGCCATATCTAAGCTACGCTTAGAAAATCACTCGGCACTTTTACGTGGTGTAATGGTTAGCAAGCTTGTCTCGCTAGAACAATTACGACTGAATAGTGAGTTCGATCCTCACTGGGTGCTCCATACTTTCGGCCTTGTGCCACATCTAAGCTACGCTTGGAAAATTACTATCTATCTATCTATCTATCTCACTGTGTGATTGCATGCGTGCTCATGTGGCGTGTTCGTCCTGCATATAATAATTTACGACTTGTTTATATACTTTTATTTTAACTCTCTTCAAATAGACACTTTTTTTAATTAAAATATTTTAAAGTTAAAGACAGACACAAAGAGATCCCACTTTGCCGTTTCGCCCAGTTATTTATAGAGTAATTATTTATATTTCAGCTTTCTTTAAAGAAACAATATTTTAAATATTTAAGAAAATATTTTTGGCATATTTAAAAATATTTTGAAGTGAATATGGCTGAAAAATATTTTTTGGCATATTAAAAACTATTTTTATTTAATCTAATTTTAAAAAATATTTTAAGTGTATAAGATTTAAAAATACGAGTTGTTTATACAGTAAGTATTTTTATTTTAACTTTCTTCAAACAGACAATATTTTTTAATGTTGAAATCAACTTCAATGTTTTCTAATCTGAACCGTCAGTGACCCAATGGGTCACGGGTAGTCTTGTACAAAATAAAAATGTAGAATGAATTTCAAATTATTTGGTACGCGTCCTCGTAACTTTCTTTTACGCTTGCTACCCCCGCTAACTTTAAAATCTGGCTAGGCCACTCTCACTTAATCAGTTTAGGGACGAATCGTTCTTTTTTGTTTTACAGTAAGGTTCACCCTTTACAAGGCCAGAGGGGCACTCGAGGTAGAGGGCTACGATAAGTAGTAGTTCATATGGATAGGAGAGGAAGATAACGGTTGATTCTAGACTTGAACAGGTTCAGGTTCTCGAAACCGGGGAAACATCTTCTAAGGAGTCTGTTCCATCACGGGAAGAAGCTATTCGTGTGGAACTTACATCTTAACGATGGAGCACGGAGGGAACGTGGGTGGTTTGCAACTATAAAAAGCTAAAGGGTTCAAAGGGGGGGGGTATAAAGTAACACTGACAAAGGTGTTGGAAAAGACGTCCCATTCAGATCAGCATGCTGAGGATAGCATGGACCGAGCGTGTGAGCAACGCTGAGGTTTTGGAGAGGATGCAAACAAGGAGGAAGCTTATACTTAACATCAAGAAGAGATAGATGAAATTTCTAGAACACGTAATGAGAAGGGAGGGCTTGGAGAATCTGATACTCACAGGGCGAATAGAGGGATAAAGAGACAAGGGAAAGCAACGCATGACATACATGCGGGCTTGGTTGGGTGGATGGCAGAACGTGGTCTGAGGGAGTTGGCAGAAACACAACATCTGTTGAGAGCCACAAAGGATAGAAGTAAGCGGAGGGCCATGATTGCCTACATCCTGAAAGGACACGGCACATAAAAAGAAAAAGAAGAAATATGATATAAAATGATATTCTTTTAATATTTTTCATGCAAAATCTTTGCTTTGTGCCGTGTTCTTTCAGGGCGTGAACGATCATAGCTCTCCACATCTTCCTATCCTTTGTAGCTCTAAATAATATCTGTCGCCTTACTATCTTTCCCAAACATATTTATCTAATCTTTTTAGGTTGGTTATTGCCTGTTTCCCTCCGATACCATAATCTTCAATATATCCTTTTGACTATCAAACTCCCCAAACTTTCTTGTCTCATTATATGTCCCAGAAATTTCAATTGACTCTTTCAAATTCGAAGTGCCAGTGTCCTTCTTGGTCTTGGTTTCTTTAAATCACATGCCCTTCTCATGCTATTCTCAGTATCCTTCTGTTGAATCACATCTCTTGCTTATAGTCTCTTCTGTGAATAAATTGTCCATATAGGGGGATAAATATTGCATAACAGTTCAGCGCTCTTTTTACTTTGTTTCAGACAAAATAGAGACTGACAAATTGTTTTTCTAAATCCTTTCAGCATCTCTCTCTCACTATATATATATATATATATATATATATATATATATATATATATATATAACGCACTCAGTCGGTGTGTGTGTGTATGTGCTTAATAAACGTTAATAACTGTCACCTGAGAACTCCGACCTATAAAAATCCTATAGAATATCAAAACCAATCCAAGAGGTGAACAGAAATATTTTAAGGTCACTGAGGAAGAGTTGGGCCAAGCATTTAAATATGTCGGCCACCAAATCGTACGTACCCAGGCAACAGATATTCGCCTTTGCTATAATGGCATCGAAATGCAGCCTTCCTGGTAACTGGGCAAATAGCCCTTACTCTGCTGTTTGATGTTGCTTTAAAAACAAAATAAAACCAAACATACGACAGAAACGCTACCATTTGTTCTCATTCTACGCCGAGTTCAAATGACCTATAAACATTTTGAATATATTTAATACGAGGTGTGTCCGGAAAGTACCCACCCATTAAATATTTAATACTAGGTGTGTCCGGAAAGTACCCACCCATTAAATATTTAATACGAGGTGTGTCCGGAAAGTACCCACCCATTAAATATTTAATACTAGGTGTGCCCGGAAAGTACCCACCCATTAAATATTTAATACTAGGTGTGTCCGGAAAGTACCCACCCATTAAATATTTAATACAAGGTGTGTCCGGAAAGTACCCACCCATTAAATATTAAAGCGAAAAGGCCGGGCACGGCGCCACAAATTAAAATATATAAATCGAGGGTCGAGAAAAGATGTTAATGGTGGGAAAGAGTGAATCAAATGCTAATTTTTTTTTAAAATCTTGATTCTTTCATTTTTATTGATCCTCTTATGAAGCGAATAATTTTTGCATCTATTATCCGACCGTAATTTTTTTTTGTTTTCATTTTAAATAAATTATATATTTCTCCCCCAAGCTATGGGTAAATAGTAGTACAGGAT
>OZ038501.1:97472169-97524669 GCA_964036315.1 Acanthosepion esculentum | reverse complement strand
AAATAGAAAAGCGCCTTTTGTATCGCATTTTAAACTTTTAGCCAAACAAAACAAATCTCTGTGAAAATCTCTGACATGTAATTTATGTCATTTTTTTTTTATTTCAATCCTTTGCACAAAGATGAGACGTTAGTTTTTCTTTTAGGATAGAAACTTTAGTATAACGCATACACTTAATTCAACTTGAAATGTAAAAACAAAAATTAAGTGTCATGTAACAACTTCCATCTGATTGGGGGCCCCGGGCAGTGTTTTGTGAAACTTGCTATCTTATCTATATTTGCTTTCTTCGAACTACATTTATATATGTTACATTAAGCAACAGAAAGGATAAAATATTTCGCGGGTTTTGACGTCATTCTGTTTGGGTTTTTTTTCCATTAATACCATGAATTTGTTTTGCTCATGCTAAGTCACGTAAAAAACGCTATAAAACATTTACTATTTTTATTCATAATGTTGCATGTATTAAAACTATTCATCTTTTAACAAGAAATATTTCAAGTTGATATTAAAAATTGCCACAAAACATTGTTGATTTATTTAAGATGGAATGATCCATTATGACAGGTCTCTAATTTGTATTTTAAATACATTGTATTTATTTTCAATTTTTCTAGTTGAATTGTTCACCTATATTGCATAGGATCCATTATTGTAGATAATTAGGTTACAATAAAACTTGTATCTTATAAGAATACTACCCTATGACAATTGATATGTACTAGAGTGGGAAGGTCCCGTATCATAGATTGGGGGTAACGTAGATTCGAAGTGGGTATTATAGATTTGGCGATGGGCATTGCACCGTCCCTGGAGATAAACGTAAGATTTTGGCAAAGAAGCTTTTGGGGAAAACCTTTGCACTATTTTTCTTCCATAATGTTGAATGTGTTAAAACTATTCATCTTTTAACAAGAAAAATTCCAAGTTGATGTTAAAAATTGCCACAAAACATTGTTAATTTATTTAAGCTGGACTGATCTATTATGACAGGTCTCTAATTTAGATTTAAATACATTGTATTTATTTTCAATATTTCTAGTTGAATTGTTCACCTATATTGCATATGATCCATTATTGTACATAATTAGGTTACAATAAAATTTGTATTTTATATGAATACTACCTCATGAAAATTGAGATTTAGTAGAGTGGGGGGCCCCGTATCATTGTTTGGTAGGGGGATTTATATATGTGTGTGATTATAGATTTGGGGGGTATCATAGATTCGGGGGGGGGGGCATGTCACCATTCCAGCGGCCCTGCATTTTTCCCATGATAATTCTGCTTTCGACAAATTAACGTTGATTAAACTTTCTGCCCCTGTCCTTCTCTCGTCTAGAACTCTATTTCGGGTACCAGGTTCCCTTGTCAACTTTGACCTTCAAAAATTTAAATGCAATGTCAATGGTCATTTTGTGTCTCCTAAAATCCTGATGTGATCCTGGTGATGTGATTAAAATAGATATTAACTACTACTGGGTTGCTATAAAGGAAGAAACAAAAAATTGTCAGACATGTTCTCGACCTTTCTACCCACAAGGCGTCTGGTTTAAAACGTATTAATCTGCGGTTTTCGTTCCCAACGCACACTCACACACAAACACACACACACACACACACACATATATATATATATATATATATATATATATATATATATATATATATATATATATATATACAGTGCTGTTCTATAAAAGTGACTCACCTATTTTTTTACTTAAAAATTTTTTCGCCTATTGTTTTGGGGGTCATACTAATTTTTAATCTTACTAATATAAAGACCCCTTCCCGACCACCTAGTAAAAAAACGTTTACTCACCCTAAGGTATTCTATTGATAATTATAATTTTGGATATAAATGAGATTTAGGGAAAAACTCTGTGTAAAAAAAGTGACTCACTTATTTCCTGCAACTAGTAATCAATAGAAACATAACCGAACAGCTTTAAATAAAGAATAATAGAGGTATAATTTATTTATAATAGGTAATATAGTTCGAAATATTTAATAATCTATGGGTCCTCCTTTATTTTGAATAACCGTTTCAACCCTTTTTGGCATTGACTTGATTAGGTTCTGGCAAATCTCATCTCCAAGCATTGAATTCCATTCGGATATGAAATTCATAATCAAATCCTCTTTGTTGCTCAAATGCTTTCTCGAGAGCCTGTACTTTATAATGCTCCATAGGTTTTCTATGGGGTTGAGGTCAGGAGATTGGGGCGGCCATGTCATAACACTCACCTGCTTCTCATCAAAGTATTCCTTCATCAATTTTGATTTGTGACAGGGAGCATTATCCTGCATAAAAATGAGGTTGGTGGGGTCGATTTGCACCCTTTCAGCAGAAGGGAGCAGACAAGACTCTAAAATTCTCTTGTACTGCTCGCTCCTGAGAGTCTTTTCAATAGGCTTTAAGAAACCATTTCCATGAAAAGAAAAGCATCCCCAGAACATTATACTGAACGGATGCTTGACAGTACTTACTGCTAAATTCAAAGAGCTTTCAAAGCACTCTTCTTCGGATTTTAGATCGCCTATCCTTTGAATTTAGCTCAACTTTCGTTTCATCGGAGAAGAGAACATTTAGTAAAAAAAATCAGGTGAGTCACTTTTATCGAACAGCTCTATATATATATATATATATATATATATATATATGGTACGTCAAAAATACTTTTACAAATTTTGGCAGCAGGTCCCTCACACCAAAAAAGGGAAAACGTCCATATAAACTTGTTCGAAAATCCTTCGTTTTTGAGTTATTAAGTTTGAAGAAAGTTTACGGTAGTTGGCATTGTGTAGACTAGGTTACATTTGTTATTCGTGTACATTTATCGTTAGTCTGTCTTTAACGTTTCACGTGTCTAATAGTGAGTTAACTGAGAAGTGTTCCATTTAAAAATGCCAGGATATTCATATCGTGAGCAAGCAGGTATGGTTTTTACCTTACAACCGCGAGAATTCTAATTTATCAGATTGCGTTTCCAGTGAGACGGAAATGGAGTCATCCAAATCTCATCGGTTTTGTTTACAGATGAAGCAGTATTTGGAAGAGATTAAATAAAAAATTTATACAACCAACATTTAGGGGCGGATTAATGTGTGAGCTGGAATGGTAGGTGACTGTCTGGTAGGTCCATATGTTCTCCCAGCACGTCTTACAGGAACTATCGACAGCGACTTTATTTTGAGCACAGTTTCAAACCTGCTAGAGGATGTACCCCTGTTAATCTGAAGCAAATTTTAATTACCTTGTTAGCGATACACTGACTGACATCTACAATGAAAGATGGAGAGGTAGGGAAGGGCTGGTTCCATGGCCTGTACGTCCCCACCACCTCAGTCCTTTGGATTTTTATCTGCGGGGACACCTAAAACAACTGGTTTATGCAGCAGACATTAATAATGCAGAGACGCTTCATCAACGGGTCATGGGGGCCAGCGAGACCATTCAAAACCGTGTGGGAGTATTTGAAATGGGTCCGCCAGTCAATGATCCGACGGGTGCATGCGTGTGTAGAAGCAAGCAAAGGACATTTGAAATGTTGTTATGAGTTGCTGTGTTGAGGTACAACGATGGTCTTTTCGACATATATTTATATGGATATTTTACCATGATTTGGAGTGAGGGACTCGGCCCAAATTCTTAAAAGTATTTTTGATACACCACACACATATATATATATATATATATATATATATATATATATATGTATGCAGGATGTCCATAAAGCTCATGTGCACTTTAAAAAATTTATAACTTTATTTGTATTTGCGATAGAAATAATTTGTAAAAAGGATTAGAAAGAAGTAAATCTATATTTTTTAAGGTTTTATTGAAATTTTATTTAAGTTTCCACATGTCCTCCATCATTAGCGATACAAAGGGTAATACGATTTTGCAGTTCACGGAAAACATTTGCCAAGTGATTTACAGTAATGCCTGAAATCACATTAGTTATTTTAGCTATACTTAAAACTAGGTACATTCAACTTTATAACATTTTTTACAGATTATTTCTATCGCAAATACAAATAAAGTTATAAATTTTTTAAAGTGCACACGAACTTTATGGATCCCCTGTATATATATAAGAAATATATATATATATATATATATATATATATATATATATATATATATATATATATATATATATATATATATAAGTATAAAGTGTGTTTCACAATCTTTGAAACAAAATGATTGGGCACAAATCAAGGACCATAGATTAAATTACATTTATTGAAAGGTAAAAGGTTAACATTTTAGGATCTGCGACAATTTAGTCTTAAACATGAACCCATAATGTCAAGAGGAGCCCTAGAATACATGCTCCAGATGTCAGGTGGGGGTCATTTCAAGGCATTGTTGAATGCAGTGTGCTAAGTTGTTGATAACGCGTGCACATTCCTCCAGGATGATTGCTCGAATCTTCGATACAGCAATGTTGCGAGTGTTGCTCTGGTAGATGTTGTTCTTGGGGAATCCTCAGAAGAAGAAATCTGGAGGGTTCAGCTCACGCGAGTGAAATGCCCATCCCACTTCAGATTTGCGGCTGATGAGTGACTCTCCAAACTTTTCACGGAACCATGGTAACATTAGCAATGTGAAGAAGGAGCACCATCTTGCTGCAACCGCGGTTCTTCCTCATCAAGGTCCTCACTCTCCTCAGTCTCTCGCCAGAACTGCTCAAGCCCTTGAATCTAACGCTCCCGATCATCTTCAAACAAAAATGGTCCCATGTTGCCATGCTACGAAATGCCGTGCACATTTTGAATGCAAATGGGATCCAACGACTCTGAGGGTTCTCGCTTGCCCCAAATACCCATTTCTTGGAGTTAATATGACCATTCAAGAGGATGTGGACTTCATCCGAAAACCAGAAATCATTCAAGAATTCCTCGTCATCGTCGATCTTTTGCGAATAGCACCAGCACATGGTTATCCTCTTTTCCATATCTCGACCGGTTGATGCTTGATCTGGACCCGGTTGGGATAAAGCTTGAGATCCTTAATCAGAATGCGCTGAATACCGAGCAGAAGATACAGAGATTCCAAGTTCTTGGCTCCTTCGTTGCAAAGATCTGGACGGACTCTGGCCGACTGGCTCTTGAACCCAGGTGACATTCTTGGATGTTCGGATTGTTATCGGGGACCCAAATGTTAAGGAATCCGTTGCCATACGATCTTCACAAGTGACAATGAGCTTCAAAGATCTTAACCAACTTGAAAATCTGACTCCTGTTTGGAAATGTGCTTAAATTGCACCTCCTTTTGTATCTTGCTTGGACAATCATGGAAAACTTATTTTCTTTATATGTCTTCCCACAAAAGTTCTTCTGTTCCATCGTCCAAGACATGATTTCGATATATTTGGTTGGATAGATCAAAATGTTAAACTATTTCCTAGCAATAATCTGAAATGAGAAAGAGAATAAAGTCAACAGGGAAGATCTGACAGGCTGCTGCTTTGTTTCAACGATTGTGAAACATCTTATATATATATATATATATATATATATATATATATATATATATATATATATAAATACGAGGGTCATTCATATATATATATATATATATATATATATATATATATATATATATATATATATATATATATACGAGGGTCATTCAATAAATAAGGTGAATTTTTCGGAATAAGGACTTCTAATACAGATAGAAGCTTACTCTTTTTTTTTTGTTTTACTTCTTTTTCACATGGATTTAATTTCTTTTGCAGATTAAAAAAAAACTTTGAGAGTTTTGACGATTAACAAAGATGGCCAACCAAGAAGCATGCTCCAGGATTGAACAGCGGTCAGTTATCAAAATTTTGGTTGCTGAAGGGTGCAAACCAGTTGAAATTCATAGAAGAATGTCAACTGTGTATGGTGCCACATGTTTCAGCCAAACAAATGTCTACAAGTGGGCTAAATTGTTTAAAGAAGGACGGAGCAGTGTTGAGGACGAAGGCAGGCCTGGGAGGCCTACAGAAGTGAGGTCTCCTGAGGTGATCGAATCAGTCAATGACCGCATTCACTCTGACAGAAGGGTGACAGTGGATGACATTGCAAGGACTTTGAAAGACATAAAGAACAAACGCAGGGGTCATCAGTCAGAAGGAGTCATCGTGCATCATGACAACGCAAGGCCTCACACAGCAGCCCAAACGGTGCAGACCATCAACGAGCTGGGCTGGGAACTGCTCCCTCATCCCCCTTACAGCCCAGACCTTGCCCCTTCAGACTTTCACCTGTTTGGTCCCTTGAAAATGTTCACGAGAGGCACGAAGTTTAAAAGTGACGATGAAGTCAAAAGTGTTGTGAGCGACTGGCTGAGAGATCAGTCCAAAGATTTTTACGCTGAGGGAATACGGAAGCTTGTGCACAGATGGGAAAAAGTGTGTGACAGTGCTGGGAGACTACGTTGAAAAAACAGTAAGCTTCTATCTGTATTAGAAGTCCTTATACCGAAACATTCACCTTATTTATTGAATGACCCTCGTATATATATGGGTACCACCGTGATTTCCCACCTGATGAGACGTCTAAAAAAGGTTTTCCCCTTTTATGACGTTGAAACAAAAATGTGCAATTTTGTAGTGAATATGTGCATGTTCTAATGTAACACTGCATAAGATAAATAAATATTTACGGCTCTGCTTTATGTATTGAGCACTATTTTTAAATTAATGTTTTGAACGCTGTAATGGGTCTGTGTGCGTGTGTGTCTGTCTGTGTGTCAGTCTGTTCATATCTATCTATCTATCGCAGTCTATTCATTATCTATCTATCTATCTCAGTATATTCATTATCTATCTATCTATCTATCTACATAATATATATCTCCCTTTTAACTCAACTCTACTAGTTTTTGTTCACCTCTACTGTAGCCAGGTATTGAACTCACAACTCTTGAGGTAAAGTCGCTGGGTTCGACGAACGCTTTTATCCACTGAGCCATGTTTTCTCGAGGAGGGACATAACTGATACTGAGACATCTGGAAGAGGCATGGCACGTAGAACTAGAAAAATCTACCCCCACCCCACCCGGTGAACGAAATGAAGAGTTTAGTTAGAAATTCCAATCACCTGAAAAAGACAGGGGCGTACAACAGCCGAAACCTCGTGAATATGGCAACAAAGACGGGGTCAACAGTCCGAACAATCTAAATAGCGTAGTCATGTGTATCGTAAGGTAAACTTTATCTGTATTATTTTTGAAAACTTCATTTTTTTTAAACCTTCACATCAAATTCTCGTTTTGACCCAGTTTGTAATCGTGATTAAAAAATATTTTCTATAAGCAGCATAATAAGATGAAACTACTTTTGTCAAGGTTTTTCTTCACTTGAAACCAACAAAATTTAGGTTTTGAGACGGGCGATTTATCCAATGTTTTCTCGACGTAAACAACGTTTCTTATTTCAAATGAATATCAATGAAAATTAGAAACGAAATAAGAATGAGTAATTAGAGAAATTATTTATCCCGGGGGCGGGGTTATCTCCACATACCTTTGACAGTTTCACCAACATGTCATTAGAGGGCGCTATCAAGCAACTTCCTGTCTTTACTTCTTTTTTTTCACTCTCTCAGTATACAGGAGTGACAACACCTCCAGGAACGGCCATGGGGATATCGTTCCCCTTAGGGACTGAACATTCACACACACGTAGATCGCTCACACAATTCCAATGTTGTAATGTCTTCCTTGTTTTGCATGCATGTTCTTGTATTTTCTCTGCTTTTACTAAGTTATAGAAAACAAAAAAAGAGTCTAAACTATTGCCTTACTGAAAATGTCGCACATTTCCTTACACGTGTTATTTAAATATGCAAAATATTGTTGCCATCGCTTTTAGTCTAACTAGGATCAGTGTCTGCAACAATCCAAAGTACATTGGTATTGTTTTATAGGTACAACCACTGATTCGCTAAAAAGTAGCATAGCATAATGAAAAAAAAGAATCAAACTTCATGTAATGACAAAAATACGCTGGTGTAGGCTTTAAGAAAGCTTTATTCAACTCAGAATACAAGGTTCGCGTATAGTGTCCTTTTATAGTCCCAGTAAACAGAGATAGCTCTCTCAGAGAGGAGAGTAACAAAACAAGGGGAGACCACTCTTGATTATTCATAACAATCCTACCAGGATTCATCATTGGCGGCCACCATCTTAACAACATAAGATACGCAGATGACACAGTGCTGATAGCAGACACGGAAAAGAAATTACAAAACCTCCTACAGAAGGTAGCGAAGGAGAGCGAGAAGAAGGGACTATGCATAAACTACAAAAAGACAGAATGCATGGTCATCAGTAAAAGGATGAGCCCGAAATGCGACTTACAGGTCGAGGACACTAACCGGGCAATATATCGAATTGGCGTCCCTCTGTATAAATCTAGGTTTGAAATATACCTAATATCCTTTGCCTAAACGTTTGCTGACCTTGCTGGACAATTTACCTTGCCCTTTTTTTAATTAAAGGTTAATTAAACCATTGTAATGACAAAAGTAGCAGGGGTAGACTTTAAGAAAGCTTTATTCAACTCAGAATTCAGGGTTCGCGTATAGTGTCCTTTTATAGTCCCAGTAAACAGAAATAACTCCCTCAAAGAGGAGAGTAACAAAACAAGGGGAGACCACTCTTGATTATTCATAACACTTCATATAAACCAATTTTTATCGTCAAAATTTTTGTTATTATTAAGAGGAAAAGCCAAAGGATTTTTTATTATTAAATTATATTTTTTATCCTTTTCAGAGCGTCAAAAATTTTGCGTGGTGGGGAGGGCGCAAATTTTTGCATGTTTTTCCCAATTCAATGTGTTGTTCGCCAAAAATGGTGAAAACACATTGATTTGGAAATTCTTGCAAAAATCAAATAACTGTCGGATTTTAATGACTTATTCACAAATTAAATTATTTTAGGAATGTTTCTTTCAGAAAATCTTGCTAAAAATATATTTTTTACATCTGTTACTCTTACCTGTTTAATTTTATAAAATTTCGAGAAATTAAATTTTGTAGAGCTTAATGTTTATATTAGTTAAAAGCAGAAGTCCTTGGAGAATTTAAATCATAAATTTATTTTTGTAAAACAGAACCACCAGTTATCAAAAATCTTTGAATGGTAATATTAAAAATACAATAAAACCAAGACTTTAACTAGAAAAGCTATAACAATGATTATGACAATGATAAGGCATATTATGGACACTATTGTCATATGAAAAACATTTTTTCGATAAGTAATGAATTCTTCCAAGAATAGATTACAGTTTTTTTTCATTATAATTATAATAATTTAAAAAATCTTACATCTTTTAAAATTATATCTTCCTTTGCAGAGATTTGGTGATATTCTTAAGTAAAAACTATATTTATTAATAATAAATGGAAAAGTGTAGTACAATTCATCGAACACCAATATTTAAAAAAATAATTTTGTAGATTTTTTGTTTGTACAAACGTGACTAGTATTGTAAATATGGACGTCCATTATAAAGAATATAAGTAAAATAAAAGCGATAACTATTGTAAATTTAAAGTCAAAGTACCTGAAATTCAAAGAAACATTAGAATATATAGAATATTTTTCCTGAATTTTTAAGATTAATGGGTAGTTAAAAAATACATAAAAATGGGCGCTCACGTTATATTCTTCAAGTAAATTTTACAGATATATCCACCGTAGAAAAAATTAGATAAACTTCCGTCTGCCAGTCAAGCTGTCAACACCTTAAATAAACAACTACCGACGTGTTAAAAACGTTTTTCAGCACTGTGATATTTTTAACTAAAGATAAGTAATATTTGTTTCAAATCAGATTAATTAAACTTTAAGTCGGCTAGTATTCCTCAAATAATGTTTTAGAAAAATATATTTAATTTTTAAAAGAGTTTTTGATAAAGAGAATTGCATTTTGATGAAAGACGGTTAAAATGACGCTAAAATCAACTATTTTAACAATTTCAAAATGAAAACTCTGTCCAGTCAATTAAATTAATTTTGAAATACAGAAAAAAGTACTTTGCTTATTGAAAATATTGAATTTAATCTATTAGTTTGAAGTGGGGCGTAAATATAACTTATACAACAATTATTTTTTTTTTATACAATTTGCATGAAAAATAAGTTGTAATGAACTTTTTCTCGGTAAATTTGCAGATTAAGCCTCGGAAACCAATTGTAATGAAAATTTCCGTTCTGGTGCAAATAACAAGGCCGTAAACTAAGTAAGCTTCCGCGCATTACTACTTGAGGCAAACGTATGTAAACAAAGCCAGTAATTGTAGCCGGGCTAGATGCAAATAAAGCCGAACTTATATTGTTGATAACCCCTAAACGATTTTCTTTCGCAAACTTTTATTGTTATTTTTAAATTAATCTGGCACCACCAGAATGGAAATTTTCATTACAATTGGTTTTCGGGGCATAATCTGAGAATTTACCATTTTTCCTTCAAAAGAGATTGTAGGACTGTTTCAAGTATAAACCGCACACAGATATATTCATAAACTTGTATTCTATTCCAGAGGTCAGTTTCTTTTATCAACTATATCATATCACTCATTCCGATAAATTCGAACAGTTGCTATGACAAAAAAAAAAACAACAAAAAAAAAACGGGTGGGGTTAAAGCTTCTGTACTGAGAGGTGGCAGCCGTTCTGGTTGCCGACAGGAAATCTTTGAAAGGTAGGGATCTACTCCCTAACAAATTGTAAATATACTTTAGGCTTATTTTAAGTTCTCGGCAAACAACCAAAGGCAAAGGCGTCTTCAGTGATTTTAAAATATGCAACGATTTATTGTCAACTAATTCAGCGGCATTTCTGATTCCACGAAGAAACACTTTAGTCTTTCTTCTTTTAGGCCCGGCCACCCAGTGACAAATGATGGGGGTAGTGAGAATGTGTGGGCGGTAAACAGCTGCTCCCCAAGAGCGTGCTATTGCTGCCAAGGTATTGAAAATATCCTTTAGAGTACAGGTTATTAAAGCTTTTGCACTTACTCGTGAACCGTGACGTCGTTTGTCTTAGAAGTCGACTGGCTCACTGCAGGGGTCACGTGATCAAACAAAAGACGATGGGACCTTTGCTAGCGATTGTAGAAGGCGTCTCGCTCGTTATCAGCGTCGGGTTTTCTCAATTTGTCTCATTAAGGCTTTGTTTTATGGGCTTTCTTTTGACGAAAGAGCCCTCTGCCGCTGGTTGTCGGCAGGTTTGAGAGGAGTCCTCATATTTTGCGATTGATTAAATTTAGGAGACGCATTTCCACGAACTATTTTCAAATAGGAAAATGTTTTATCGTAGGTGTCTCCACTGTTTCGCTAAAAAAAAGAGCATAGCATGATTAAAAAAAATACAAACAACAAACTTGATCAAAACAAAATTTTATCTTCAAAAGGTTTATGTTAAGAGGAAAAAACAAAGTATTTTTTAAGTACAGTGTAACCCGGATATAAGAGAAACCCGGATATAATAGTAACCCGGATATAAGAGAGATTTATCTGGTCCCAAATTAGAGCCTGTGTTAATGTATATAAATTAGACCAAACCCGGATATAAGAGACTTCTTCTCCGGTCCCGACAACTCACTTATAAACGGGTTACACTGTATTTTTAAAATTTTCCATCCTTTTTAGATTATTATAACTTTTGATTAACAAATTTTGTTTCTCTTTGCGTTCAGGGGTACTACTTAACTAAATAACAGCGAATTTTAGCGCATTTTTTTTTTTATTGACAATGGAATATCTTGCAAAAATAAAAATAATTGTCGGATTTTAATTTAAACTTCCAGAAATGACGGAAATTATCATAAATATGTTTTGTTTTTGTTTTTGTTTTTGTTTTTTGGAAAGTCGTAAAAATATTTTTTTATTTATTACCTCCCCTAACTAATGAAAATTCTAAAAATTTAAAACTGAATCATTTAGTGATGATATCAGTTAAAAGCACAAGGCTTTGAGGAAAATAAATCATGATTTTTTTTTTGTTTTTTTTAAATCGGTCCTCATCTCCCTAAAATCAGCTCTGAGTGAAACAGGCAGCAACCAATAAAACAAAGATATTATTATTTAATTTCAAATGCTTTTAGTTGCTTTTAATTGTTTTTGCGAATATAGATAATATTGTCTAAAGGCAAAAAAATCTTTCGATGAAAAATTAATTTTTGCAACAATTATTTGTCATTTCTTCAAAATTATTTCACACTATTTTTACACTTTTGTTGAATATTCTAAAATTAGTGAAAATGTTGAGCAGTTTTGTCAATGGAGTTATTAAGTAGATTTGTCTTTACAGATTATAAATTGTAAAGCTTATTGCAATCTGCCACAAACAAGTATGTAAAAATCTAATTTTACATGTCTTTTGTGTCTATAAAAACGGTTTTAATTAAAATGTACGGAAGACGTGTGGAGAAGTTCAATTGATTTTTTGTTTCTACTTAAAACAAAAACAAAAACTTTGAACTATAATAGCCTATGAAGAAAATAGAAAAATGTTTTAATATATTGTTAATTAAATTTTATTAACTATTAATGATTAAAGAATATTTTAATTATTATAAAAAATTTCAAGATCAATGTGTTAATTGTCTTGCTTACTTATCTTTATTTTAATTTCATCTGTTATTAAATTTTTAAATTAATTTAAGAAAGTTTTATAGTATTTTAATTTTTTTATTTTTTCATACAGCATTTTCAGACGTAACTGAAGGTCAATAAAATATTAGATAATTGCTGAAAATATGTTAATTTAAAAAAAATACTAGGTAATTAAAACAAAAAAAAATGCGTTCACTTAGATTTCGTAAGTTTATGTCAATTCTGGCCACCTATACTAGTTGTCATCACCTCGAAACTTATAGATACGTTAATAAAGATGAAAGAAAAAGAGGACCCGTCGTTAAGAAATGGTTGTATATTATTTTTTATATTATAAGTAAGCAATGTTTATTTCCAATCAGATTAATTTAACTTTATATTTGCTAATTTTACTCAAATAACGTGTCACAAATATATATCTTATTTTTGGAAGATTTTTAAAACCGATCATTTATATATATATATATATATATATATATATATATATATATATATATATATATATATATATATATGTATGCAGGTGTGCATTGAAATAGGAAAGAACACGTTAGGTAGATAATCCGGTGTTCCTTAATTATTTAGCTTTATTTTCAAAAGGACAGTGCTCCATACAGAAGTAGAGCTTATATTATAATAATATTTTTAGTTTTTAAAAATATGATTCCTCCGCTACATAAGAGTTCTCATGTTTCAAAAGCGAGAGCCGAGACCCCTAACATAATTTTTTAAGTTATGAAGAGTTAAGGTGTCCGGACCCGCTTCCTTGTCAAGCGAGAATTTGGTATTCCCAAATTCTCGCTTGACAAGGAAGCGGGTCCGGACACCTTAACTCTTCATAACTTAAAAAATTATGTTAGGGGTCTCGGCTCTCGCTTTTGAAACATGAGAACTCTTATGTAGCGGAGGAATCATATTTTTAAAAACTAAAAATATTATTATAATATATATATATATATATATATATATATATATATATATATATATATATATATATATATATATAAATATATTGTGACAAACACACAAACACAGTGTCTCATTTGATTTCTGAGGAAAGACCGAGGTGGTCTGAAATATTAAATAAATAAATATATACAAAAACACAGAAATAAATACTTTCATAAAAAAAACACCCAATTTTGTTTCATTTATTTTATCCAGATATTATATTCAAGAAAGTATACGTGGCCTCTCATTATGCTATATATATATATATATATATATATATATATATATATCGAGCTCTCAGTTTCTAGGAACTGATCTGCTTGACCCTCATACGTCGAATTCGACGGGAGAGTCGATGATGATGATGATACATATATATATATATATATATATATATATATATATATATATATATATATATATATATATATATATATATATTGTGTATACGTAGGCAGAAATTTTTCATTAATGCATGTTTCATTAAATAATATAGACAAGTTTTGTCAATTTATTTTGAGTAAGTTCCTTTCACATTGTCTGATAAGCTTAATAACATTATCATTGAAAGACGAAAGGAAATCACCATATTGATACATGTTTAAATCTAATCTAAGCTTTCGGCTTACATAAGCCATTATCAAAGATGACAATTACATTTCAATATATCAAACAATACACGGACGAAACAATAATGATAGTCTGTTTTTGTTGCATGAAAAATTTCAAAGCAATGACAAAATCGTGTATACGAGACGCGGAAGCGAAAATCGCGTCGCAGTTCGTGACGTCATGATTCGTTTTAAAGATGTACCGCCACGGACAATGTAAAAAAAAATCGAAAAATCTCATTTTAAATGAATTAAATATCTTCTTTGAACGTAAATTACCCACAGTAAAATTAACCTCTACCGGCCTAGATTATCGAACTTCAGATTAAGAAAATTGGAAGAAAATTGCATGTACTTCTTTCTGGATAAAAACCTTTTAGCCAGGCGCTCCTTACCGTTAGATGGCGTTAAGGAGGTGATTACTTCAAGGTAGGGCTGAGTTACTCTTTTTAAGAAATGAGACAGATTTTAATAAATGAAGAGTTATAAATAATAATAACAAATACCCTCGGATTAAAAGAAATCCGTTATTAAAAGATTAAAAAGATTAAAAGGATTAAAAAGAAATCCATTATTGCTTAAATTACTTTAACTATGAAAATATGATCTAGCATTTTAGAATAAGTATGTAACAGGTACGGTGGAGTAATGGATAGCGGCTCGGATTGAGAGCCGGGTTCGAATTCCAGTCGGATCCATTACATTCACTTACGTGCTAATACCCTTGGGTAAGATATGAATCCTATTCTCCCCCCCCCCCCCGCCAGTTATTGGTAAATAGCAGGACAGACCGGGTTCTATAGCCTTGGATGGCAACTGGTCTACCGCAGAAAGAAATGGCAACCTACTGCAGGATAGAAATCTGGTTCTTCTGTCATGTATCGAAAGATACATGATCGCCTAAGTGTGTATCACGCATGGCACATAACTGACTGACTGACTTTCCAGTCGAATCCATTACATTCACTTACGTGCTAATACCCTTGGGAAATGTATGGATCCTCTTCTTCTCGCCCCCCCCCCCAGCTATGGGTAAATAGCAGAACAGACTGGGTTCTATAGTTCTATAGCAACTGGTCTACCGCAAAAAGGGAAAAAATCTGCCTCGTCGGTCATGTATCGAAAGAGTGTATATCACGTATGGCATTGACAAACTAAATGTAACGTTGGGTAATTTACGGTTGGTGTAGTAGTAATTCTGACTTGATATTATTTGTTGAGTGTTGTTAAAGTAATTACATAGATATATGTATTTGAAGGAGGAATCTTTTTCTCGTACACCAATAATATAAACAATAAGTACTTGAGACACATGTTCACATAAATAGCAAGAATTTGTATTTTCTTTTTGTGATGCGATTTACAGAATATTGGTATGGTGTGTGTAAAATATTCTCATTGTGCCTTTGTTTAAAAGTCTGTGCTTACTTGGTTTGGTTCCGAAAATTTCGTTTGTGGGGATGGTGTTTAACATGGTTTGGTTCCGAGAATTTCGTTTGTAAGGATGGTGTTTAACATGGTTTGGTTGCGAGAATTTCGTTTGTGGGGATGATGTTTAACATGGTTTGGTTCCGAGAATTTCGTTTGTGAGGATGGTGTTTAACATGGTTTGGTTCCGAGAATTTCGTTTGTGAGGATGGTGTTTAACATGGTTTGGTTGCGAGAATTTCGTTTGTGAGGATGGTGTTTAACATGGTTTGGTTGCGAGAATTTCGTTTGTGGGGATGATGTTTAACACAGTTTGGTTCCAAGAATTTCGTTTGTAAGGATGGCGATTAACATCATCACACTCTGGTAAACACACGTTTACCAGAGTGCTGGTAAACGTGTGTTTCTATTGACTACTTGCCTACTGACTACTGATATAGGGTACCCTAGTCTACACTACCGAATCTCTTCTGGTGGAAGGGTCGTTTTTGTATTGATGAGGGTAGGATGATGAAAATCCTTTTTTTTCTATCATCACTAATGACAAGGTTATTTTTAGAATGATGAAATAGCGTCAACATTCTAGACCATAACAAGTAAATAGTCTTTCGTTTCATTTGAGCAGAATCCTCAGTCTCTTCCTGAAAATAGTCACCATTGGTGTGTTAATAACATCACTAGGTAAAGAGTTTCACCTGTCTATCACCCCCAGGGAAAAGAAGTTGGATCTTGCATCCGTTTTCAAATGATATTTCATCAATTTGTGTGAGTGACCATGCATCTCCCTGTTTGAGCAGGTGAAGTATTTCCATTTTATAATAGCCATTTCGAATGCTTCAAACAAATTGGAGACCTGGGGTCTTGACTGAAGGGAAGGTAGCTAGCTTGATATTGCCTGTAGGTTTGGGATCCCAGGAGGATACTTTCTCGACTACTGCAAATCTTAACTTCTTCAAGTCTAGAATTAACTGCTGACACATGTTGTCATAAAAACCACCCAGAGTTAACCTGTAGAAAAGACAATATTTATAAATATAAATGACAATAGCAATAATATTTCTGAATTTATAAAATAAATTGCCAAAACTGTTCCTCCCAATATATTAGAGAAACAAGTAGAAATTTAAAAAAAAAACGCATCTATGAACACAAAAGAGACCTCACAAAAAACAACTTAGCTAATGCACTAGTCATACATAGAAATAAATTCGACCAAAATTTTGATTTTAAAATGCTACACTCATAAAAAAAGAATATAATTCACTCACAAGGAAAATCCTAGAGAGTGCCGCCATTGAATATTACCCAAATATTAATCTACGCCCAGGCTTTTTCCCTATTTCACCTTTCTTAACAGAATTACTACTCTCCCAAACAAACGCACACAACAATATCGTAAAATCAAAAGAAAATTGTTGAATCCGTCAACACAGCAATAATAGCAATATCTCCACACGTGACAGTAATTGACGTAATTTTCCGTTAACAGTATAAAAATAGCGTTCTCTAAATTCTTCTAGTTGCTAAGGACATTTTGTTTTTGTTATTATTAGTTACTTTGTTTAAATAAATTCATTTCGTTTTTTTTCCTTGAGAAAGTCCACATTGGACGAAACGCGTCGGCAACTATTACAGTTTTCTTATTGTCATATATATATATATATATATATATATATATATATATATATATATATATATATATATATATATATTCGATAAATATGGTTATGGAACAACAAAGACGTGTCTTTCAGTGTGAAGATCGACATATAGAGATTAGTCGTTTTCTCAACCCTTTCTCTATTCTTTGTATAAATTGTTTCTTTATGATATAAAATAGAGGCGGCACATTCTAGCACACACACACACACACACACACACACACATATATATATATATATATATATATATATATATATATAATCCGGTTTTCTTATAGATATTTTTATTTTTACACAATAGTGCTCAATGTAAATTTACAGAGCATTAATATTATAAATTAATTGATTTAGAATATGTTTCTTTTCGCTACACAGTGATAACCATGTTTCAAAAATGGAAGCTAAAGCCCCTGAATTTAATTTTGTTATTAAACCAAAGACATTAGTTCCATAAATTCGCTTGACGAGGAAATGGAACTAATGTCTTTGGTTTAATAACAAAATTAAATTCAGGGGCTTTAGCTTCCATTTCTGAAACATGGTTATCACTGTGTAGCGAAAAAAACATATTTTAAATCAATTAATATTAATATATATATATATATATATATATATATATATATATATATATATATATATCAGATCAGTGCAAATCTTTTACCCCATTTTCATTGTTAATATACACTTAGATAACCGTTTTGGTCACTTTGAAGTAGTGTAATGGTTAACAAGCTTGACTTACGAAATCAATTTCAAATGAATTGTGAGTTCCATCCTCAGTGGGTGCTCCATATATTAGATCTTGTGCTACACTTGAACATCACTCTTATACATTTAAGAACCTCTCCATGAAAATAATTTTTTAAAGAATGAAATATGACTTTGAGTTATTTATTCAATTTTATCTCTGTTTTAATAATTAAAAATAAATTAAGAAGACTAATTGTTTCTCTTTCATATGTTCCTTTATTTCATCTTCCCGGCATGCCTTTGATTAACTTCCGTCATATCATTGTTGTATTTCGGCTACAGGAAATTCTTAAAGTGTAAATACTTTTTGGCGTCGGGAAAAACTTAGTTGTCGCTTTCATGAAGCATAAAACTCAGGGGGTTCTTTTTAATAAGCCCCCAACTGAGTCAATTTTTTTGTGTCTGCTTCGGAGGAGGGAGGTAGTTCATTAAATAATTGCGATAAGAAAGAAAATTACAAAAGGTTATGCAGAAGACACTTCAAATTTTAAAAAAAAACTCAGTAAAAAAATATATTAGCGTATCCAGTCCTTTCTTTCAAGGAGTTTCTATGAAAGTAGTTGGATCGAGAATGATCAGTGGTCTGAAGTCCTTTAGATTAATTCACGCGTACCACCAAGGGTCCCTCCTAGATCTCCTTTCTGTTTTTTAAAAACGATCTGCCTGGGGACATTCGCAGATCTTTAATAAACATATATGCAGATGAGACTTCAGTTTCGAGGCGTATTTCTACTGATTAAGCTGTTACAGCTCTGTGAGAAAGAGAAAAAAACGAACTGGTTTGTCATTGTCAATTCCTAAAAAAAAACAAGCTAGTATTGTTTCATTATCAGGACCGGTGCAAGGATCTCATGCCCCCCCAACCCAATCTATATGGGACCCCCACTCTACGACATCTCAATTTTCATAAGGTAGTATTCATATAAAATAGAAATTATGTACAATAATGGTTTATATGTAATATAGATGAACAATTCAACTAGAAAAATTGAAATTAAATACAATGTACCGAAATACAAATGAGGCAACTGTCATAATAGATCATTCCAGCTTAAATAAATCAACAATCTTTTGAGATAATTTTTAACATCAACTTGAGATTTTTCTTGTTAAAATGTTGAAGAATTTTAACATATTCAACATTATGGATAAAAAATGAGTACATATACATATCTTCCTATTTTCAAATGTCGTAGATTGATTGTTAGAGGGTAGCAGGCCCGGTGCAAGGGTCACATGTCTCCGCCGCGAATCTATGATACGACCCCTTACACTTCAATTTTCATAGTATTTAATACAAATTTTTATTGTAACCTAATTATGTACAAAAATGGATCCTATGCAATATAGGTGAACAATTCAACTAGAAAAATTGAAAATAAATACAATGTATTTAAATACAAATTAGAGACCTGTCATAATAGATCAGTCCAGCTTAAATAAATCAACAATGTTTTGTGGCAATTTTTAACATCAACTTGAGATTTTTCTTGTTAAAATGTTGAAGAATTTTGACACAATCAACATTATGAATAAAAAATAGTGGATTTTATATCGTGTTTTTCTTCGAGACTTAGCATCGGCAAAACAAATTCATGAATTTGAACGAAAAAAAAAGAAGACCCCAGCATGACGTCAAAATTCTCGAAAGATTTTATTCTTTAATCGTCAGTTGCACTTTGTTTCATTTGTAACGTATATAAATATAGGTAGGGGAAAAAGCGCTGATGAGATAACGAGGGTCAAAACGCACATACTAGAGCTGGCAATCAGGCTTGCAATCCCACCTGGTTGGGGGTTGGGTGTCAGGGGTAGTACGCACCGGCCCTCTTCATTATCACCGTTCAAACCCTAAATCGACAATTCCCCTCAAACACCTCTTCCCCGAGAACTGCTCTTAATGTCTCCAAGACAAAACTCAATCGATAACTACCCCCTCTTTAGCCTTATCATTATCACTTTTCACTTTCACTCACATCATGCCCCATTCATGATAACGATTTTATCAGTAACTCTCTACTTTGAGTGGCTCTCGGGCCATGTACTGAATAAATGTTAGTATGAAAAATTAGAACTAGAGCTGTTCACGAGCTCCAAAAACGAATATTTTTATGCCTGCCCTTTTCCCGTGAATCTTTGCAGTGCTCGTTTCGAAATTTACTTCCAACTTTGTTTGTTCGTTTGTTTAGCGACATATCGATCTTTATAAGTTATTTAATGCCGAAATTTAAATATTTTGTACACGATTTTATGTTTTTGAAGATAATAATGATTTTAGTAATACAAGTTTGACTAATTAACCCATAGCTTGGGGAAAAGAAATGGATTCATGCCTTTCCCAAGGAATTTGCACGTAAATGATTATAACGAACTCAACGGGAATTAGAACTCGGCTCTCCAATTAATAATTACGAGCAATTATCCCTTACACCATGCGCACCTCCAAGTTTACAGCACCTGGTACTCCCAAACTGACCAGGCTTGACGTTGCTTAACTTTAGTGATCGTATAGGAACCGTTATTTCAACGTGATTATAATCTGTCTATATTTCTGAGATGAGATATTATGTACATTATTTACATTATTCGGGCTATTGTCCTCATCTTTGTCGCCATATTTATTACAAAATTTCGGCCTTTCAGTATCTGTCCATATTTCTGAGATGAGGTATTATGTACACTATTTACATTATTCGGACTATTGTCCTCATATTTGTCGCCATATTTATTACAACGTTTCAGCCGTTGTACACTCCGGCTTTCTTCAGGTGGTTGGAATGTCGAACTGAACCCTTTATTTCGCTCACTGGTGTAGACTGTTCTAGTTCCACGTGCCATGTTTAATGGATGTCAGTTATCAGTTATCTCCTATTAATTTTCCCTCTGAAAGTTCTCCACAGCCTTTACTGGGTATTGAACGCACACTCTTTGGGTCCTGTCACTGGATCTAACCAACGCCTTTATCCACTGTGCCATGTGTCCTCGTGGAAATAACTGATAACTCACATCCATTAAACATGGCATGTGGAACTAGAACAGTCTACCCCAGTGAGCAAAGTAAAGGGTTCAGTTCGACATTCCAACCACCTGAAGAAGGCTGGAGCGTACAACGGTCGAAACGTTGTAATAAATATGGTAACAAAGATGAGGACAATAGTCCGAATAATGTAAATAATGTGATAATAATCCCTTAAAACCATGAGCTTATTCAAGCTTACAGCACCTGCTATTCCCAAGCGGTCACACATCTGGATACTGATCAAGCTTGACGTTGTTTAACTTTGGTGATCGTACAGGAACCAGTATTTCGGCGTGATCCGGCCGTAAGCCCTCCAATTAGGTCTCCAGTACTTGTATCAGAGTCTAGCCAGTGTCTAGGTGGTTGAACACTTGGGAATATCAGGTGCTGTAGGGTTGGATGTGTGGGTGGTGTAATGGATAATGGCTCGGATTTGTTAATCGGAGAGCCGAGTTCCAGTTGTTTTTTTTATATTCACTTGCATGCAAGTACCCTTGGAAAAGGTATGAATTCACTGTTTCTTCCCAGCTATGGGTTAAATAGTAAAACTTGTATCACTAAATGCATTATTCTGTCAAAAAAATAAAATAAGATTGCGTACAAAATATTTAGATTTTGGCATTTAAAAAACCCACAGAGGTTTTGATATGTCGATAAACAAAAACAAACACCCAACGTAGTAGAGACTAGTGGAAGATAGGGTCTTGGTTCAACATACGCCATCTTCCCAAAATATCTATTCTATAGATCCATTTTTCTGTATTCTATGCGTTCTGTGGTTGTCTATGTATATTTTTGTAAGGTGACATATACCTTCCGAAACATGTTACCGTTGTTTGTACAAGTATTCGTAACTATATATATATATATATATATATATATATATATATATATATATATATATATATATATATATATATATATATATATATATATATTTGATTTAAAAGAACTGATCCGACGAGCAAATTTTCGGGATAACTGCTGAGACATTACTCTATTTATTGAACAATTTAGTTCATGCCACATTGACTGATAATCTCCTACAACAACAAAAATTCTCAAATTACCATATTAGTAAAAAAAAAACGCACTCTCTTAAATTTTGAAAAAAAATCAACCTAGGCGTTGCGACTGCACGCCCCAAAAGTTTTTATCCGTTAACAAGAACACATTTCTAAAAAAAACATTTCGATTCGCATTTAATCTTTCATCTCTAATACTACCTGGATTTACTAAAAACAAAATAATTTCCATGCCTGAGGATGACTGTGTATACAGTTGAAAGTACTTGCATATTAAAAAAAGAACTTATGGAGCTTGTAGTTATTAAAAACAAGGATCATAACATTCATCGACTGATTTGTAGGTTAATACACCTTTAAAATTTTGTTTGCGAAGGGATTTCGCCATTTTATATCATTAACTTTACTAATATATATATATATATATATATATATATATATATATATATATATATATATATATATATATATATATTATGAAATGGACAAAGTCCGGCAATTATTTAAAGACATTCTTACGTTTAACGTTCTTTTTATAGATACAAGTATTTAAGTAAATGCTCTGTTTATAATAAACAGTATTAAATAACATTTACCGGCCTGAATGTCCGAGAAATTTTCATAGAAAATATTCGTCCTCCGACAGGATTCGAACCTGTATCCTATACGGAACCGTCATATATGTGAGATGCATGGAATATTGAAGTTTATAAGCAGTAAATTCGACCTTGCCAACCGAACGATCCTCAGTGGCCGAATCGGTTAAGGCACGTCAGGCTATATGACGGTTCCGTATAGGATACAGGTTCGAATCCTGTCGGAGGACGAATATTTTCTATGAAAATTTCTCGGACATTCAGGCCGGTAAATGTTATTTTATACTGTTTATTATAAACAGAGCATTTACTTAAATACTTGTATCTATAAAAAGAATGTTAAACATAAAAATGTCTTTATATATGTATACATATATATAATTTGTGTGTGTGTGTGTGTATATATATATATCAGGGTAGGTTGATTTTTCACTTTTTAAAATATCAAAAAGAATAATGTACCGAAAGTTGTGTATAGACCTATTCAGTACTGATACAAAAAAAATAGATCTGACACTTCAACGGTTTTTTGAGCATTTGGCATCAAATATCGTAGACAAAGATGCACTGAAAAATCCAAAATTTTGCAAGATTTGGACTAAATATTAATAAAAAAAACAAATAATTTCACTATTTGAATCAGGGAATGTTGTTATTTTGTTTTATCAAAATGAAGAAATTATAAGTAAACTTCAAATTGAAAATCTGCCGCCCCCAATAATCACTGACGACTTTGAAATGCTGTTTTTTCACCTCATGAATTAAGTAGTATTAGTTGAATACATTAAAAAATTGATTTTTTTTCTGTTTTTAATGAAAATACAAAAACAAACAAATATGGAAAAATAAAGAATAGTTTAATAGGGCTTAATATATAGAGTCAAAAAGCTCCACAGACAAAAATGATGGCCTCAATTTCTGACACAAAGCTTTTTGCTATTATGTGCTGGTGCCTTGCTTCAAAACCATACACCGTTTGGGAAGCTTCTGTTGTTAACTTGACTGGCCGTCCCACGCCTTGAGAATGTGAGGGCAAATCTGGCAAGTCATGCTTCGTACCATTTAATAATGATTCCCGAAGTTCATTTCCAGAAAATTCTTCTGTGAGTGGTGGTTCACAAACTCCACTTAATGACAGATCTTTGAACTGTGTCCAGTGCATGGCTTTAAAATTGATAGTTGTGATTCTTTTTAATTTTTTCTTGGTTTGCTCCCCACTCTTGAAAGAATATAAAAATTAATTTGATTTATTTTTTAAAAAATGCACTCTGTACCGCTTTAATGTTTATGGTGAAATTAGATAAAATCCTTAAAATGATTCCATAAATTGGCATAACTAATTTAGTCAGTTTTATATGAATAAATATTTACTAACCTAATAGCCAAAATTCTTTTTATAGCTTCTTCCCTTACTTCCAGTTCATCAGATTTGACCATTGAATATAAGATATTTTCAGGCAGTAAAGTTTGTATTGTATATTTTTCAATGTGATCTGTTGGATTTCATATGGTTGCTTCCTAATCCTTTGGATCATATTGAAAATATACATTTGCTGATTGTGGAACTTGTTATTTCTTTTATTTTTGAACCAGCAAATGGCATACACATTCATAATAAAATTTATTAAACTGTGGAGTTTGGTTGAAATATTTCGTGGGTATGCACCATGAGTCCATAAACACATCAGACTGATGCCTAAAGTTAACCAGCTTGCCTGGTTTCATGGAAAATTAGTCCATTAAACAAGGCAAATCTAGAGTCCACCTTACCTCTAGAAATACCCACTGTATATTCATAAAGGAGTCTTTAGTCACAACTAAGGATATCTACATTTTCAATTTTAAAAATAGAATCCAGAGGACTACCAACAACTAAAAATGATATTTGGGGTAAATTATGGTAATCATTTGCACGTAATGTACCCAGTGGGCCATTGAATGTTGCAGGGTTTTTGTGGTACCATCTACATGTTTAAAAAGAGCTCTAAACGGAGGTTTATTTTGGTGCAAGGAGCAACCAATAGTGTGAAGATTTCTGTTAAGTTTTCTTTCTAGAGGTGCAGCAAATCCGCCTTCACAGCCTGAATTGGCATTAGTGTTTGTCAACAAGGATAGCCTTGATAGTGCTCACACTGTTGAATTCATGCAAAACATCAGCCAATTTGCTCGGCAAGAACCATACCAGTTGCACCAATATTAGGAAGAACCCTATGTGTCAGATATTCACTTTCATATGTCATCTTTGTGACAGTCAAGTGGCGTTCTGGTCGCTTGTTTTTTTTTCTGTCTTCTCTCCATTTTCCTCCACTATTTCCTTGTACATTAGTGTGTCTTTGTCAGTTCTCCCATCAACTCCAATACAAAGATTTTCCACCTTTTCATCATGGTGTTGATGGGCATTTGTTTTCACTTTAGCCTTTGCTCTATCAATTTTACATATATCTATAAATATCTTTTTATATTAATATTGGGGATAAGAAGGCCCAATGCCCTCAAATCCAAGAGCAATGTATTGGCAAGGCTGGCTCCAAGATTGGAAGATACATAACCCTTGATCAACACAACAGTATACCGTGGAATTTTGATAAGGCCTTATCAGAATTTCACGGTTTGCTAGGCCCTTTGGTATGCTTTTTCCTGCCATTTTTATTAAAATATCTGACAAAGAAAATATATGTATTATCAGAAATTACAGAAAAATATTTTTCAGAATAAATTGGAAAATAAAGTTTGAAATGCATTATTTAAAAAGTAATGTTTATTTACATAAAAGTAGACTTTAGTTCCGAGATTAGCTGGTAAACAGGCTTTTTAATAAAACACTAATTTTGAAAATATAAACAAATTACAATAATTATAGAAGTTGTATTTTTTTAAATAGTTAAGTATATTTTGATGAAAGATAAAATAGATATTTTTGCTAGTTAAAAGCGTAAAAAACAGTAAACAAAAATAAACCGAACTTGCAAGAGGAGGTAATTACTTCCGGTAAATAACGAAAAAATATCCAGTAAAAAAGACACCGTTCATAAGTAGATATTTGTATTCTAAACTAAATATTTTAGTGTGTTTTATTTTTTTATTTTTAGTAATTTCATGTAATTTATTAAAAGAATAGATAATAAACTTTTGTAATATCCATTATTAAGCCGCTTTAAGCGTGATTTTCTTCTTTTCTGTTCGTTAAGACTCGGTTTTAATTTAACATACACATGTTACCGGTGACACCGATATGATGATAAAAATCGCGATTTATTTTGTCTTTACCTTCGATTCCTCAAATGAATACAAAGTTTTGAAGAAAAATATTTTTTGTGGTAGTTTTTGGCGTTATTTTGCAACTTTCCGCGAATTATTCTTTTTACAGTTCCAAAACCGACCTACCCTAATATATATATATATATATATATATATATATATATATATATATATATATATATATATATATATATATATATGTATATATATATATATATATATATATATATATATATATATGTATATATATATATATGTATATATATGTATATATATATATATGTATATATATATATGTATATATATATATATATATATATATTTATATTTATATATATATATATATATATATATATATATATATATATATATATATATATATATATATATATATATATATATACATGTATGTTTGGGTGTATGTGTGCATCCGTGTGTATATATGTGCGGGCATGTGAGTGTGTTTGTGTGCATGTATGTAGTTGAATGCGTGTGGGTTTTTTTTATGTGTGTATGTGGCTAATTAGTGGTGATTAACGAACCGATGTTTGGTTTTTTGGTTAACAGGTTCTGAAGGAAATATCCGGTGCTACACCGTTCCTGCAGAACGGCATTTCCCTGAAAGTAATGTCTTCTCAAGACAAAGGGTTTCTCTTTTTTTTAACAAGATCTCATTCTAAGCCGACCTCTTCTCCGGCTCAAAGCACCCACGAGACATGCAATTAACCCCACGCCAATTTCTTTCATTCTTTTTCACTTTATAAATCTGTCAATGTTTTTTGCAGACTAAACGTCTTTGATTGTCTTCAGAACATATTCTTCACGCGTTGAATAGTTTTACTGATGCTATACGAACTGATTTCTGATTGGAACGGCAGTAAAGAATTCACAGATCAGTTTGGCGTTTCAAAGACGTGTAGAATTTAAATTCCAGATGTTCCGCGCTTTAATGAACAGGCGTCATTCTTTGGCAATAAATATATTCGGGACATGTTAATTTAGTCATAAAATCCAGTAGGATGCTTTCATCACAAAATTAATGACGCTGCCTGACAGTTGGAAAGAACTGGGGGAAAAAAAATGAGCAACCCAAAATCTTTCCTGGCTGTGTTACACACTCAAAATAAAGGCCCATCGATTAAATTAGAAAATTTAGTTTTAAGACAAAGATTTTAATTCAAAATAATTTACGTCGAAATTTTTTTGGTCATTGTTCAGATTTCGGCAGTTGGTCAGAGTGATACATTTCTGCAAACCTTTGCCATATCTTTCTCTCTCCCCCTCTCTCTCCCCCTCTCTCCCCCTCTCTCCCCTCTCTCCCTCTCTCTACCTCTCTCTCCCCTCTCCCATCTCTCCCCCTCCCCCCTCTCTCTCTCTCTCTCTCTCTCTCTCTCTCTGAGGATACCTGATGAAAAAATACCCAAAACTTAATAAAGTCAAAGTTTTATCGTCAAAATCTTTATACAGTGTAACCCGGATATAAGAGACCCGGATATAAGAGAAACTCGGATATAAGAGAGATTTTCTCTGGTCCCAAATTAGAGCCTGTGTTAATGTACAGGGTAACCCGGATATAAGAGAGTTGTCGGGACCGGAGAAGAAGTCTCTTATATCCGGTTTTCTCTTATATCCGGGTTTGGTCTATTATATATACATTAACACAGGCTCTAATTTGGGACCAGAGAAAATCTCTCTTATATCCGGGTTTCTCTTATATCCGGGTTACACTGTATATAATAGACCAACCCCGGATATAAGAGAAACCCGGATATAAGATACTTCTTCTCCGGTCCCGACAACTCTCTTATATCCGGGTTACACTTATTATTATTATACACTTATGTATTATTCTTAAGAGGAAAGACCAAAGATTTTTGATGCAAGAATTATATTGAATCAATTCCCAGGTCTGTTGCTAGAAAAGTTGGTTCCCTGTGTTGTGCTAAGACAGATTTCTTCGCCAGAATATGCTTGGAACACTTGCTTCATTCATTCTCGTCACTACTCTCTACGTCCTGGGTAAGACGTTAAACTACATCCGCGTCCTGGGTAAGACGATAAACTACATCCAGCAGCAAGGCATCTGATCAGGAGGTTTTGAGGAGCGTGGAACCACCTCTTAATTGCTGGTTTTCCCAGGTCTACCCTGATCAAGGGTGGTAGCACCTGTTAGGGTCCCAGCTATGAGAAAATAGTTAACTATTACCAGCAATACTTTTTTGAAAATAAATTATTACCAGCAATACAATTTTGAAGGAAAAATATTACCAGAAACAGATTTTTGACAAAACAAAATATTACCTGCAATAAAAAATGTTGTCGGCATTAAATAACCCATTGAGGTTGATATGCTGTAAAACAAACCAAACCAATCTAAACCAAAGAATACATATTCTATTCATACGAATCTATCGTAAAAATGTCGACAATAAATAACCCATTGAGGAAGATATGCCGTAAAACAAAATAAACCAAACCAATCTAAACCAAAGAATACATATTCTATTCATACGAATCTATCCTCAAAATGTTGTCGGCATTAAATAACCCATTGAGGTTGATATGCCGTAAAATAAATTCAAACCAAACCAAACTACTCTCTAATTTAAAACAATATACACTCGTTGACACTTTTGTGATGTCAACGAATAACTCGTTGTCACTTTCGTAATGCTCGTTGTAGTAGATACTTTGTAATCGCAGATACAACTATAGTAACGCCGTTGAACAATACTGGTGTCAGACGCCTTCGAATAACACTCGCACTAATAGTACTTGCTCGATAATACTCGCTCGAATAGTAACCACCAAATAGTGATCCGAACAGAGGAATGATACAGTGAAGAGAGTAGAGAATAGCGCTCCGTATAGTAATAGAGGATAGACTAGAAATAGCGATCGTTAGTCGTTAACTACTTCCTACATATATGCATAACCTTTATGGTCACGTGGTCTACTTAATTCAATAATGGAATCGCCTGTGTTTGCTCACTGGCGATCTATGTTCAAACTCAACTGTCGGCACCGACATTTTATTCCCACATGAAAATTGGGAGAAAAATTAATATAATCTATATAATCTTTCCATTTCATGTCAGCGGAAAATGTTAAGCCGAGAATCATTCTCCTGGAGGTTAGCATCAGCCATGTTCATGAAAGGCAAATAGAGTTCTCTCAGACGCTTAAGAGAGAGAGAGAGAGAGAGAGAGCAGTTTCGTTTTAGGGGTGTTAAGATTAATAAGTCATTCCTTGCCCCAGTAAATAACTTTTTTTGAGATTAGTCGCTAATTTGACGTTATTGAATACATGCGTATAAATACCCATCCATCCTATATAAAAGAAATAATGTCTATCAGAAGCAGTAACGCGTACTTCTAGGGATTCTATTTTCACTATAAATTGTTTAGAATTCGTTTTGATGCCCGTCGTTTCGCTGACGGCAATGATGATATGTCATACTTAAATTGTTTCTTGATTTAAAATTCTATATTTATTCGCAAATACAGAAAACATGACATCTGTTTGGTTATTGTCCAGTGGGAAAAATCTGTGTGGAGAACATGGAACCTAACTCTCCCGCTGATGAACACTGACACATCTTGCCACTGCACTCACTAAGGCTTCTATTTTCTACTGCTGCTGCGGTTAAAACCTTGCTGTCATTCTTTCTTCCTTCATTATCAATTTTACCAATAATTTTTTTTTTAATAAAATCCGTCGATTTTACAAGTCAATGAAAAATATTGGCAGTACTTATTTGACTTTAAAACCCCTCTAGCCAGAATTTGGTTCAATCTAATGTTATGTAAGAGACAAATAAAAGAGAATATAAATATTTTTGCTGCCTCTCATATCCCAAGATGTACATTAATTAAGATTATTTAAGTTCATTGCAAATGATGAGATAAGAGAGACGCGGAATATATTGGTGCGTTATTAAATTAAAAATGTTATCGGCATTTTTTATGGCGATTTGGACCATAAAGTTCTCTGGCCATCCTCAGGAGACATGCCACACGGTCGCATATGGCTTGAAAGGGCAAAAGCCTTATCAAGGCTTATACCGACCGGAATTTAATCACTTCTTCGAATCTTGCAAAGAAAAGTTCTAAAAAAAAACAACTTAGCAGACAGGGGACAAAATTATCCAGGATTGGCTTTATGGTTGAAGCGAGTGCTCTGTAGATTGAGGTTCTGCATTCTTCTTACTTTGATATTTGCTGTGGATTCAAGGTTAGAAATAAATGAGCAAACAATGTTCTTATAATATAGTCGCAAGGGTGTTCGCGGTCTAAAGGACTTCTCTGAATTTATTTTTTGGGAAGGTTTATTGGTTGGGCTAAGAACTTTTTAACAATCATTTCGTACATGCAAGAACAATGCTCTAGACAGGGATTCGTTGCTAGTCGAACAACATTCACCCTATGCCGTCAGAAGCGGCAAGTATGGCGTCATTTCAATTCTATTTTCACTATATTCAATTGTTCCCTGATTTGCGTTTATACCGCAGTTTTGAGGTTATATTGCGATTTATGATATATATATATATATATATATATATATATATATATATACTCCTGAAAAATTTATTTCGGTTGAGCTTTCTGGGGAGGAAGTGTGAGTTTGTAAACAGTGACTATTACTGCTAATAATGCAAGACTCTTCTGTAAAGCGAATCGAGTTCTCTCAGTCACTGTGTGTTTATCTAAAAATAAATACGCTTAAATTCACCTTCATCCCTGCCAACGGCTTAGGGGTAGAATCTCCGGCTGACGCCAATTCGGCCGGGTTTCGATCCTAGCTAGATGCAACCGGACGTCTAGCCACACTGATGAGCTGTAATATAGCGAAACAGGCTGTCTGTGGACGACAATACATACATACATATATATATATATATGTGTGTGTGTGTGTGTGTGTGTGTGTGTGTGTGTGTGTGTGAACATTGAAGTCAACACTCAGAGGCAACAGACAGTTTCATGCTAAAAGCAATCATCAGGCCTCATGGGTTGTGTTTTTTCTCTACTATTTATATATACGGGTCAATGGTGCATTGTGGGTAGTCTATTCAAACGGTTATTTTGGCGGGAGTGGTTTGTTAAACTGTTTATTATTTACTTTATTTATTTATTTGGATTAAATTATTTGACTTGTTTTTGTTTATTCATTTTATTTATTTTTATTTATTCATTTCAGTTTCCCATTTTTAAGTAACTTAGTAGAAATTTGTTTGCGTGTCTGCATTTTGAGATGAGCTTTGATCGTTTATTTATCCTCAGAAAGGTAAACATTATTCTTAATTTTACTGTGAAATTAAAACTTAATTAGTTATATTGATTCCTAATTTAATCTAATCTTAACTTTAATGCACTAATAGATTTTACTTAGGGTTAATTGTCACGTTATTTTGAATTCCCATATACTTGTATTCTGATTGGTCATCATAGGTTACGTAACAATGTTTTCCCTATTGAGTGGGGTTTGGTTGGTTTTTGAACTCTTTATACAAGACACCAGAAATATTGAAACCGAATGGCTATTTGTGTAGTTATGACATGCATATGTTATAATTTTTGAATAAATGATTATATATATATATATATATATATATATATATATATATATATATATATATATATATATATATATATATATATATATATATATAGTACCGGGGAGAGAATTTCCGAGGTCTGGCTCTCAGATTATTTTGAGCCTCCCACCCCCGGTCAGAAAAGGAGATGCTGAGACAAACAAAGTCGAAATAGCGATGTCTTACAAGACTTTTTAAAGAGCGTGTCTTACTTGGCAACCCTTGCGATCGAGTGTGATTTGGCACGAGAATTAAACTTTGACGAAATCATCGCATATTTTGCTTCAACGAAAGTTAAAAAATTACACTTTTAATCTGCTTTGGAACTGGTTGGAGTCTTCGTATTTTTTTCAATAAATTACTGATTTGTAATTTTGGTTTCTAATTTTTGTAAAGCGGCCACCCCCTAAAAACCTAAAGGCACTTTCTTGTGACCCCTAGTGGTTTCGAGGTCCGATACTATCTCTCTCTCTCTCTCTCTCTCTATATATATATATATATATATATATATATATATATATATATAGATATATACATATATATATATATATATATATATATATATATATACCAAGCAACTATAAAATCATCAGATAAGAAAGATAAAATATACATAGGGGTAACTGAAGGGCCCTGGAAACAAAGAAACTACGCATACAAAACAACATTTACAAATAGTATATACGAAAAAACACAATGCATTCTAGACATATCTGGGAGATTAAATACAATAACCAAATCGCACCAAAATATCATGTAACATAAAGAAAAGAACATTAGCCTACAACAATCAATCCCATAATTGTACACTCTGACTGAAGGAAAAAATGGCCATAATTATCTTCCCAGAACAAAACAAATTACTAAAGAAACGATCAGATATCATCTCAAAACGCAGACACATAAACTAAGTTTTTACTGCGTTACTTAAAAATCGAAAACTGAAAATGAACAAGAATAAACGAAAATAAATAAAATAACATAGATAAACAAAAAGAAGTAAAATAAATTAATCAAAACAAATAAATTAAGTAAATAATAAACAAATTGACAAACTACGAACGAACAGATAAATACAAGAACACGAAGTAATAACAACAATGAAATAATCCATAATAAATAAAAAGTTAACTGAGAACACTATAAAGAGCCAAAAAATTGCATTCAGATCCACAATTATGTCCACTCCATAGCCCTTAAAATATTCGAAACACAGCCGTTACCGCCCACCAAAATAACCTTATAATACAATAGACTACCCATAATGCAATACAATAGACTACCCACAATGCATCACTGACCTGTATATATAAATAGTCGAACAAAAACAACGCACATGGCCTCCGCCTCTGGGTGTTGATTTCAATGTCCACTTTTATATTTACATACATTCTATCCCTAATATTGAGCACTTGAACCCATAAATATAGTATACCTTAAAAACACACACATACACACACATATATACATATATACATTTATTCGAACATATATTGCTAAATATAGCAGACAACGAATGTCTATTATATTTGATCATGAGCCATTCTAAACTCCGTATATTTGCTTTAATTTGGGGAGAAAATAAAGATAAAAACTGTCCAACATTTGGATATTTTTGTATTAAGTTGGTCCTAAGCTTTCGGTTCACATGAGCCATCTTGAGATTGGTTATGCGGACATTTAAACAAAGATATTCACTATCAAAGATGATATTCTGTTATGTCGATATAGAAGATTGCTATGCGACGATAGCGGTCACGGAATAGCAGACGCAGGCCGTAAATTCCTGATGCGGTTCTATGACGTCATACCACGTGAGAAAATGAAATATTAACAACAGAACCGTATGTCTAGATGCATTGTAATATGTTGTGACTAGTTTGAAATGTAATTTTGTTGAGTGTAGGTTGCTTTGTTTTAATGTAGATGGTCTCCAATATCTGAAGGTTCTTTTTACTGTGTGTATGTATGAGTATTATTGTGTTATCAACTAATATCTGTCTAATATTATGTACATGGCTGTGTTTATCTTAAAAAATGTTGTTTAATAGAACTAAGATCAGGAAGGTGACAGGTGAATCTACAGGAGAGCGAGGTTGTAGTAAAACCAATATATATATATATAGTGGGTTTATTATTAGTATCAGAGACACAATCTCTAAACAGGTATGTAAACTGATACACTGCATTGTTTTTTTTGTTTTTGTTTGTTTGTTTTTTTGTTTTTTTGTAGAGGATTTAGTTGTGAGGTTGTAGGGTTATCGGAGACTATGAGGTCAATTGTTTTAAATGTTTTATAATATATGATGAGCTTAAGTTGTTTATTATTATTAATGGGTTTAACATTTCTACCTATTACGAGGGTCATTAAATAAATAAGGTGGATTTTTCGGTATAAGGACTTCTAATACAGATAGAAGCTTACTCTTTTTATTTTTTATTTTTGTTTGTTTTACTTCTTTTTCACATGGATTTAATTTCTTTTGCAGATTAAAAAAAAACTTTGAGAGTTTTGGCGATTAACAAAGATGGCCGACCAAGTCGCATGCTCCAGGATTGAACAGCGGTCAGTTATCAAGTTTTTGGTTGCTGAAGGGTGCAAACCAGTTGAAATTCATAGGAGAATGTCAACTGTGTATGGTGCCACATGTTTCAGCCAAAAAAATGTCTACAAGTGGGCTAAATTGTTTAAAGAAGGACGGAGCAGTGTTGAGGATGAAGACAGGCCTGGGAGGCCTACAGAAGGTGATCGAATCAGTCAATGACCTCATTCAGTCTGACAGAAGGGTGACAGTGCATGACATTGCAAGGACTTTGAGCTTATCTGTTGGGACAAACGCAGGGGTCATCAGTCAGAAGGAGTCATCTTGCATCATGACAATGCAAGTCCTCACACAGCAGCCCAAACGGTGCAGACCATCAACGAGCTGGGCTGGGAACTGCTCATTCATCCCCCTTACAGCCGAGACCTTGCCCCTTCAGACTTTCACCTGTTTGGTCCCTTGAAAGCGTTCACGAGAGGCACGAAGTTTAAAAGTGACGATGAAGTCAAAAGTGTTGTGAGCGACTGGCTGAGACATCAGTCCAAAGATTTTTACGCTGAGGGAATACGGAAGCTTGTGCACAGATGGGAAAAGTGTGCGACAGTGCTGGGAGACTACGTTGAAAATCTTTTAAAAAGTAAGCTTCTATCTGTATTAGAAGTCCTTATACCGAAAAATTCAGCTTATTTATTGAATGACCCTCGTATATAGTGTTGTTTCATCATGTTTATAATTATTATGCATTTGGTTACAATAGTCTCAGTTAATAGTGTTATGTTTATTTCGACGTACACTATTATTATTAATATTATCAATTTTGTTTGAGGTATTATTAAGTTTATTGAGGTACATTGTTGATCAATAACGGAATTAGGAAATCCATTATTAATAAGTGTTTATTTAATGTCATGCAATTCTTTATAGAATATGGTTTTGGAAGAAGATATCATTTGTGTGCGTAGGATTAAGTATTTTTTTATAACGGCTAACTTATATCATTGGTTGCATTCACTATTATCATTAAGAAGACATGAGTTAATACTAGTGGGTTTTCTAGATAGAGAAGTAATAAATTTATGTGTGATGGAATCAAGAAATACATCAAGGAATTAAATTTTATTATTAATATTAAGTTCTAATGTAAATTTGAAAACAGAGTGACTTACAAATTTGTTTTTAAGTTGTGTAATTTGATCAATATTTTTATCTAAACCGAAAATGTCATCTATCTATCTTACATATATAGGCGGTTTATTAGTTTCAATAAGTATTTTATAGTTTAAGTTAATAATAATGTTTATTTTGACGGACACTATTATTATTAATATTATCAATGTTGTTAGTGTTATTATTAAGTTTATGGAGATACATTTTAATTTATTGATTAATGACGGAATTATTAACAAGTGTTTGTTTAATGTCGTGCAATTCTTTATAGAATATTGTTTTTGAAGAAGATATCATTTGTGTGCGCTATAACCATTACACAACCCTGTACACGCGTGTGTGTGTGTGTGTGTGTGTGTGTGTGTGTGTGTGTGTGTGTGTGTGTGTGTGTGTGTCACCAACCGTTCTTCATTTAACAAAGAGGAGACATTCCGCCTAATCGTGACCGTAAAGATTTCTGCTATGGTCATGAGTAAATTCCTTGTTAGGAAAAATTCTTTTGGACAATATTTTTATTCTCCGCCCCGAAGTGAATTGAAAACGAATAATAAAGCCTCACATTAATACAAATGTTTTCGTTTCTTTCTTTTCTGAAAAAAAAAAATACAAAGAATCCTTCGAGGTAAAAAGTTGATGATTAGTGGCGGGGGGGGGGGCATATTTTCCCAGTAGAAATTGTTATTGTTTTTTTTGTTTTGTTTTTTTTACTGGAGTAAAATTTAAAGCAGGCGTTAACTTTAAATCACTACTGTCCTTTCATTTTGGGGTCTGATGTCAAAGGTTAAGACGGGACCCTAAAAATTAGGTAAATGGGTTCTGCATGGAGTTAGTGATTTAATCTTGACGTCAAAGGGAGTCACTGAAAATCAGCAGTAGAACAGGAAGTCGCTTTGATAGATAGATAGATAATAAACGGATATATATATATATATATATATATATATATATATATATATATAAGGTGGGCCGATGATTGCACCTAGCATGAAACAGACTGGTGCCTCTAAGTGTTGACTTCTATGTTCAATTTTATATTTACACACGCTCTATCTCTGATATTGAGCACTTTATCGCATAAATATGGCACACTTTAAGACCATATTTCTTCATATATATATATATATATATATATATATATATATATATTATGATATTTAAAAAAATATATATGATTCCTTCGCTACATAAGAGTTCTCATGTTTCAAAAGCGAGAGTCGAGACCCTCACAAATTCTCGCTAGACTAGGAAGCGAGACCAGACAGCTTAATTCAACTTAATTTCAAAAATTATATTAAGGGTCTCGGCTCTCGCTTTTGAAACATGAGAATTCTTATGTAGCGAAGGAATCATATATATTTTTTTAAATATCATAATATATATATATTTTTAATATTATAATATAAGCTCTACTTCTGTATGGAGCACTGTCTTTTTAAAAGTAAAAGCAAAAATACTAAGGAACTCCGGATTATTTACCTAACGTGTTCTTTCTTATTTTTCTGCATACCTGCACATATATATATATATATATATATATATATATATATATATATATATATATATATATATATATATATATATATATATATATATATTAAGAAACAGATCATTTTAAGGGTTCATAGGATTATAATTTATTTTACTTCAGACTGGGATTTTGGTTCTAATTCATCAGATCTCCATATTCATAATGTATGAAAATGGAGGTGCGAAGAATTAGCACCAAAATCCAGGTCCCAAGGAAATAAATTATATTCCCATGAACCCTTAAAGTTATTTCTTAATATAATTAATATTTGCTCTGTTTTTACATTGAGCTCTCTGGAACTATCTATACGGAATACCAAATAACTTCATTAACTAACTAACTAATATATATATATATATATATATATATATATATATATATATATATATATATTATGAAATGGACAAAGTCTGACAATTATTTTAAGACATTTTTATGTTTATACATTCTTTTTTTTATAGATACAAATATTTAAGCAAATGCTCTGTTTATAATAAACAGTATTAAACAACATTTACCGGCCTGAATGTCCGAGAAATTTTCATGGAAAATATTCGTCCTCCGACAGGAATCAAACCTGTATCCTATACGGAACCGTTATATAGCCTGACGTGCCTTTAACCGATTTGGCACGTCAAGCTAGATTGATAGATAGATACGAACAGATTTCTCGGACATTCAGGCCGGTAAATGCTATAAATACTGTTTATTATAAACAGAGCATTTACTTAAATATTTGTATCTATAAAAAGAATGTATAAACATAAAAATGTCTTTGTATATATATATATATATATATATATATATATATATATATATATATATATATATATAATACATATATATATATACATATGTATATACATATATATACATATATATACATATATATATATATATATATATATATATATATATATATATATATGTATATATTAACCGTTTCTCTATTCTGTCTCGATCACTCTCATCATATCATCTTAAGATTCTAATATCAGATCCCGCAAACCATTTCTCTGTAAACAGAGGAATTGCTTGCTGGGTCTGAATATTATTGATCTCCAACATACTGACTGCGATAGAATATAAAAAAAACTCTCTTAATGAGATAGAACAATGAAAGAACAGGAATTAAGAAAACACTAGATAACGATTGACATTGCATTTAAATTGTTGAAGATCAAAATTGACTGGGAAGCAAGAAGCCGGAAGAGAGTTCCACAAGCAAGAAGTGTCAGAGAAGAAACTGTTAGCATAGAACTTAGGGTTAACTAATAATTTTAACTGTAAAATGATGAGACCTAGCTGCCAATCGAGTACTGCGATAAAATTCGTAAAGTCAAGGTAATCTAGATGAAATTTCATCAGAAATCTACTTGAACTTATTATGTTGATAGATAGATAGATAGATAGATAGATAGATAGATAGATAGATAGATAGATAGATAGATATGAACAGATTGCGATAGATTGATATGTACAAAGATAGATAGATAGATAGATAGATAGATAGATAGATAGATAATGATGAACCTTAGATAGATAGATAGATAGATAATGATGAGCCTTAGATAGATAGATAGATAGATAGATAGATAGATAATGATGAGCCTCAGATAGATAGATAGATAGATAGATAGATAGATAGATAGATAGATAGATAGATAGATAACGATGAGCCTAAGATAGATAGATAGATAGATAGATAGATAGATAGATAGATAGATAGACCTTTGCTATCAAGGCCGGCGCGTCCTAACCCGCCCGCCCGAAAAACCCCAACCGGAAGGGGCGTTTTTGAGGCACCCTTATGGCCTCTCACATTTTTTCAGCACTTTTAATTATTTTTAATCTGAGGTTACATTGTCAGTCATTAACTTATAATATACATCATGTATCTGCATAGCTGGTGCGCTTCCTTACTACGCAGGAACCCCTGACGAATTTGAAACCTCAAAAGGACTAGTTTCAGCGGTGATTTTCACTTTTAGTACTTTTTACTTTTTTCTGTCTAAGTTATATAATAATCGACAGGGCCGGTGCTTACTACCCCGAACCTCTCGACCGCGTGGGGGTCACATGCCTGATGGGCATAGGGGTCAGAAGTGCTAATTTCAGTACCGCTTATTTTTTTAAATTGTAATTTTCTTTCTGAACAGTTCTTTAAAATCTATTAAGAGGGTAATATATCTCGGTAAAATCATTTTTTATTCCCAGATCATCCACTAAGGAGGATCTTTGATTTTTTTTTACTAATAGTAATACTAACCAGAAATTCACTTAGTAATTAATATAAAATTTCTAGTTCTATTTTTTTTACATTTCCAGAAAGATAAAACCGAGAAAATGATCGCTTAAAAAATAAAAGTGTTTAAAGATTTCAACACATGAAAATTTTTTAAGAAAAATGAAATACTGCTTTTAAAACAAATTTTTAAGGCAATCCCGCTTGTGTTGTGTTGGAATCTTTGGAAAACTTTTTTTCAGCAGAGATGCAATTAATCTTTATGGAAATGTGAGAATTTGTGATTTAAACATTTTTTTAGTAAAATTTAGTAATGAAAATTTTATTGGTTATTACAAAATGAATAACTTTTTCACGGATTTTTTTAAAATAAAAATAGTTATACGTTATATAAGTAAAGAATTAATGATTATGTAGTAACATTTTTATTTAAACTGGACAATTCCCTGATTTTTAGTAATTTCAAAAACAGTGATGCCCTCCCCACCTCCAATTTTCCTTCGAGCATTTTATAGCCCCCAGGTTGAGAAACTTTGAACTCGATATGTAGTAGAGAGAGGGATCCCGTATCAATGTTTCAGGTGGTGGTGGGGGGATGACCCGAGTGACGGCTCTGTTTACGATGCAACGGAAAACTTCATCTGTGATGATTTCCTTAATGTCAACCCCACTTATTCTAAGCTGTCTCTTTTTGGTCAGTTTCTCGACCTTTCTCGGCTGAATCTGCGAAATTTGGTCCAATCTTAAATAGGTTTGATTCTGTTTGGAATTCAACCAATGAAAATTGGTTTCACAGTCAGTGCGGATCTCTGTTTTGCGCAGTTAATAACCGTTGCATTTTTCCCGCCAGGTTTTTTGTTTTGTTTTGTTTTGTTTTGCGCGCCAATCTTTCAAGTGAAGAGGATCTCCTTGTTTTTGAAAACCAGAATTCGATATCCAGGCGCAGTCTGAGCACCGAATTCAGCGCACTGATGAGAAATATGCAACTCTTTCAACGACACATCAGGCTCTATAGATATTTACTCAGCTAAATGCTATAGCTAATTACTGAAGAATAAGGTACAAAAATTCCATTGCGCTAATTTCTCAGGTTTCAAACGTCGGACTCGAGCACAGATCGGAAATTCTTACATACTTATTTATATACATATGGAGAGTGCGACCAAAATTGTATACAGACTTTAGGAAAAGAGAAACATGTCTTTATGACTTTGTATACTTTTACCTGGGGGTGGAGGCTCAATAGTGTTATGAAAAAATCAGAAGACTTACTATATTGTCGGCCCTTAGAAAAAGAAATTGAAAATGCATATGCAGCACCCCCACTGGACACTTTGGCTAACGTTTCCCGAGCAGTAGTTCGCCGTACAAATAAATGTCTGGAAGCTAAAGGTCACCATTTCGAGCATCTCTTGGGATTGTAGAGTCCATGGGTAACTGTAGTGAAAGAGATAATCAGTTACCTCGGAAAAAAGTTCGTGTTTTGTGTGCGATCTGCCGAAGAAAAATTACCAAAAAGTAGTTAGCAAAAATCTACTTCAATGACTAGAATCTATGCTAATTTTCTTCCCTCCTCTGAATGGCGTGACCAATCAGAAAAAAATCTCTGGGTGAAGAGAAGCCGTTGTTTTTCGCTGATAAAAGCAGAATATTTTCTGAGCTAAGGTGAGGAACACTTACTTTTTGCTAGTGAGAAGTGAAGGTTGGACGTGTAACCCAATTTTGTCGTTTCTACTTTTCTTGTTGGACTGTTACGACAAACTATCGTTTGAACTGTGATTTGGCTACAAGTGTTGCGGTCGAGAGACAGAAGGAATCTGTTGCAGACGTTTGTTGCTGCTTTAAGTCGACAGTTTTATTTTATTTTCTCTCACTACTAAAATAACTTGTATTAATCTCGCGATATCTGAATAAATTTAGTTTGACAATATCTATACAAGTTTTTCCTTTCCTGCAGTGTGTAAACATTTTGGAGATGAACTCTCTCCTCTCCCTCCCTCTCCCTCCCTCTCCCTCTCCCCCCCTCTCTCTCTCCAGTGGATAAAGGTATTACTTAAAATCCAGTGACAGGACCCAAAGAGTGTGAGTTCAATACCCGGTAAAGGCAGTAGAGAACTTGGAGAGGGGAATTAACAGGAGATAACTGATAACTGACATCCCTTAAGCATGGCACGTGGAACTAGATCAGTCTACCCCAGTGAGTGAAATAAAGGGTTCAGTTCAACATTCCAACCACCTGAAGAAGGCCGGAGCATATAACGGCCGAAACGTTGTAATAAATATGGCTACAAAGATGAGGACAATAGTCCGAATAATGTAAATAATATATATATATATATATATATATATATATATATATATATATATATATATATATATATGTAAAATGAAAAGGTTATAATGATTCCAACGAGAGAAAAGTGTGTATATTAAAAAGAAGAGAAGTACCGTAAACTTTTTTGGTTGTAATGTGGGTTTTTAAAAAAATATTATTCTTTATTTTTCATAATTTTACAACACGTGTTTCTGGTCTCACGACCGTCTTCAGGTAAAGGGTGGAGAATTCCACATAGTATCAAAAATAATTAATTTTTTCCTTTGTGTTTTTCAATGTCAAATATTCTTGATATGAGACATTCTCTGTTTTTGTGTTGGTAATCCGAATGTCTTTCTTGCTCGGATAAAGTAAAGATAATCAAACTAAATAAATATATGAAGTAATAAACAAATTAAAAATTGCTCCCGCCAAAAATAATAGTTACAATAAACCATACCAGTCAATCCCAATATTGAATAAATAGCTTAAATTATCTTCCCAAACCAAAACAAAGCTATTAAATAAGCGATATAAACAAATTTTACTACGTTAATAAAACACTGGTTAAAATTAAAATAAATAAATAAATATATAAGATAAGAAATAAAAATAAAAAATAAAAACAAGCAAAATAAATTAACCCAAATAAATAAATAAACAAATAAACGACTTCCGGCAAAATAACTGCCAAAATAGACTACCGACAATACACCAATGACCCGTATATATAAATAGCCGAGAAAAAAAACAACACACGTGGCCTGATGATTGCGTCTAACATGAAACACCCTCTAAGTGTTGACTTCTATGTTCACTTTTATATTTACACACTATCCCATAAAAATAGCACACCTTAAGTCTATATTTCTTCATATATATATATATATATATATATATATATATATATATATATATATATAGGGTGCTAACATGTTCTTGTCCCAAATCAGTGTCCTTTTGAATGATCTTCAGTAATCTGATATTGGGAAGTTGATCAAGCCAATAACTTTTCAGCGCAATATTTTCATATATATACAGATTATATCAATCAGTCGTCAAACCTTTTTCTATTCATGGCCCACCTTTTGAATGATGATTTTATGCCCCTCCACAGCAAGCCGCTTACTTTAACCAAAGTTCATTTTATATTTTCCTGAACAAATAATCAGTGATATTTCTCCGTCAAAAAATTCAAAACTGCTTGTTTTAAAATACGAACCAGTCACATGAAATAAACTTTTATTTCAACAATCAAAGCTTCTGCACATCAATGCACACACGGATTGAAATCCATACCCCCAGAGGAAAAAATAACATGGGATTAGGTCTAGAGACCAAGGTGGCCATCGCAGGAATACGCGATCAATCTGTCCGGAACATCCGATCCACCTGTCAGGCAGAGCTGCGTTCAGATACTAAGACTCTAGTGAGCTTGTTCCACATCGTGTTTGAAAATGAAGTCTACAGACTCCTCCGAGTTAAATTTTTCCATCAACCGGTTTTGCAGCATGGCAAAGTACGCTTCACCATTTACTGGTCCTTCTTCAAAGAAGAATCGTCCATATACAGGTTTCTTTGACATGGCACAAAACACGTTAACCTTAGGGGAATCTCATACATGCTCAAGAGTTACACGAGGGTTCTCAGTTCCCCTTATACTTGTGCTATGCGTGTTTGCTACTTACGTGGAAGGTTACCTCATTGCTAAAAACAATCCAGTTATCAAATCCGCCTTCTTCCGACCTCTCTAGTATTTCTGTGCAAAAGTTAAATTAACCAAAGAATACTTGACACTTTTAGATTTTAAATGGTACCAGTTCAATCATTCTACCATTTGTAGTTCATGATATAAGAGTTCTTAGAATGTAACCATAGATTTTTGAAACACCCTGAAGAATTCTTAGAATGTTACATAGATTTTTGAAACACCCTGAAGAGTTCTTAGAATGTTACACAGACTTTTGAAACACCCTGAAGAGTTCTTAGAATGTTACACAGACTTTTGAAACACCCTGAAGAATTCTTAGAATGTTACACAGACTTTTGAAACACCCTGAAGAATTCTTATAATGTTACATAGATTTTTGAAACACCCTGAAGAGTTCTTAGAATGTTACACAGACTTTTGAAACACCCTGAAGAGTTCTTAGAATGTTACACAGACTTTTGAAACACCCTGAAGAGTTCTTAGAATGTTACACAGACTTTTGAAACACCCTGAAGAATTCTTAGAATGTTACATAGATTTTTGAAACACCATGAAGAGTTCTTAGAATGTTACACAGACTTTTGAAACACCCTGAAGAGTTCCTAGAATGTTACTTAGATTTTTGAAACACCCTAAAGAGTTCTTAGAATGTTACACAGACTTTTGAAACACCCTGAAGACTTCTGAGAATGTTACTTAGATTTTTGAAACACCCTGAAGAGTTCTTAAAATGTTACTTAGATTTTTGAAACATCCTGAAGACTTCTTAGAATGTTATTAGGCTGGTGCAAAAATAATGTCGTTTTTTGACGTTCAACTTCATGTGAGAAAATGACATTATTTTTGCACCAACCTAATACTTAGATTTTTTAAACACCCTGTAGTTGTGCAACTTAAAATAGTTATTCGTTATAATGATTGCATAAATGCAAACACGAGTAACATATGAGGCGTTTGAAAATTATTTGATATTGCATGCATAATGCTGGTGTTATTGAGGCTCGGAGCGGCCCGGAAGTTTGCTGTCACCCCCCGGGAAGAATACAATATTACAGTGCACATTAACACCTTAAGGTTTACAGTCAAACGACGAAATTATTCGTACCCCCATCAATTTTTATTCCTTACTCAGAATCTGATGGCCGTGTGATGCCAGGTTTTTATCTGTGTTTCTGTTCATGTGTTATCTATTAACTCCTCACTGATAAATTATGAAATAAAAGTAATGTTATATTCCATGCTAATAGGAATATCACTGGAACAACACGGTGGTTAACTAAATAAAGATTATTGTAAGTGCTGCTTTTTGGAAGGTCGATAGTTCTCGAGTAAGTCGGGGTCGTACTCAACAGATCCGAGGAAGTCGGAGTCGTACTCAACAGATCTGAGGATGTCGGAGCCGTAGTCAACAGATCTGAGGAAGTCGGAGTCGTACTCAATAGATCTGAGGAAGTCGAAGTCGTATTCAACAGATCTGAGGAAGCCGGAGTCGTACTCAACAGATCCGAGTAAGTCGGAGCAGTACTCAACAGATACGAGAAAGTGGGAGTTTTACTCAACAGATCTGAGGAAGTCGGAGCCGTACTCAACAGATCTGAGGAAGTCGAAGTCGTATTCAACAGATCTGAGGAAGTCGGAGTCGTACTCAACAGATCCAAGGAATTCGGAGCCGTACTCAACAGATCTGAGGAAGTCGGAGCCGTACTTAACAGATCCGAGGAAGTCGGAGTCGTATTCAACAGATCTGAGGACGTCGGAGTCATACTCAACAAATCCGAGGAAGTCGGAGTCGTACTCAACAGATTCGAGGAAGTCGGAGTCGTACTCAACAGATCTGAGGAAGTCGGAGTCCTACTCAACAGATCCCAGCAAGTCTCACGTAGTCCGGAGACTTATAGGTAGTTGCTACCTATAGTGTAGTCACTCATAGGGGTGCTGGCTTATTCCATTACATCAAAGTACAGGTGTGTTTACTTCTTTTTTTAAAATAAAACTGAGGATATTTAAAAAAACAAAGACGTTACTTCTTTTTTTTGTAAATCAGAAAATTTTAAAAACATTTGACGATATTAAAAGAAAGATAACTTGTTTTTGTTTATATACCCCCTGTTTGCCATGAAAACACTCCAACGAGTGCACAGTATCGCCTCGTCAGTGATGTTATGACTTGGGGTTTCTGGTCTTCCAACATCATGGGCACATTAAGTAACTGCTACTGCTGATCTTGAAATTACAAGCGACCAATCATTACCGACTTACGTCACTTCCTCCTCAGCGACCAATCATTAACGACTTACGTCACTTCCTCCTCAGCCAAGACGATACAAAAAAGAATAAACAGCATGCCCGTTTTTTTCCATCTTAGGTCCAACACAAGGAAATAACCCACAATCTCAAATGATGTGGTTTCTGTTATTTGGTACAATTCTTGACATGTCATTCAGTAGAGCAAGTCTGAAAGATTTGAAGAAGGATGCACCTCACTAAGACCTACAAACCCATTTTTAAACATTGATCTGAGAAATTGGTCATATATATATATATATATATATATGTGTGTGTGTGTGTGTGTGTGTGTGTGTGTGTGTGTGTGTGTGTGTGTGTGTCATGGAAACACTCGAACGAGTGCACAGGATCGCCTCGTCAGTGATGTTATGATTTGGGGTCATAACAAGTTTCGGGTCTTGCAACATCATATTTGTTCGCCCAAGAGACCCTACCGAAAAAGTACTTATTCCGACAGGCGATCCTGAAGCAAGAAATCGCCAAGCACGCAACAAATGGACACATTATCTTGATTTTGAAATTACAAGCGACCAATCATTAACGACTTACGTCACTTCCTCCTCCACCAAGACGATACAAAAAAGAATAGACAGCATGCTCGTCTTTATTTCACAGATTACATACAGATCAGGATTATAATTGATATACAAAGCCCTAAAAATAAAACATTGGTGCAATAAACCGTATTACTCATAATGCACCACTGACCAGCATATATAAACAGTCGAGCCAAAAAACAACACACATAGCCTGAAGATTGCGTCGAAGCAGGAAACAGACTGTCACCATTTTGTGTTGATCTCAGTGTACATTTTTATATTTACATTCATTCTAGTTCTGATAGGGAGCACTTTTACCCATAAATATAGCCTGCGTTAAAACTATATATTTCTCTCACATATATATATATATATATATATATATATATATATATATATATATATATATATATATATATATATGTCGTTTGTCATGAAAACACTCCAAAGAGTGCACAGGATCGCCTCGTCAGTGATGTTATGACTTGGGATCATGACAAGTTTCGGGTCTTCCAACATGATACTTGTTCACCCAGGTGACCCTACCGAAACAGTACTTATTCCAGCAGGCGTTCCTGTAGCAAAAAAAAAAACACCAGACATGCAAGAATTGGACACATTATGTAACTGCCACTGCTGATCTTGAAATCACAAGCGACCAATCATTAACGAATTACGTCACTTCCTCCTCAGCCAAGACGATACAAAAAAAAAAAAGACAGAATGGACAGGATGCTCGTTTTATTTAAAAAGAAAAACAAAAAACATTGTACTTTTAATTTATATTTTATCAAAACCCCATCTTCTTCCTCATCGCTGCTTTTTTTCAAAAATTATTGAAATTATGCTATTGTTCTTTCTCTTCTGAAAACTCACCGCGGACCAAAAGTGCCCCTCCGGGCGGACTGCCCCCTCCGACCCCATGGCTACGCCACTGCATAAATACATGGAGAGGAAAGCGTTCTCATTTATTTAATCATTAATGGAATTCTTGAGCTTCTTGTTCATCTCCAAGCTTTTTAATATCAGGCTTCAATGCTGTTAGTTATCGATGAAGATCACCGCTTTTTTATAACGTCTAAAATATAAAGATCGGCGAGGTTGTAGCACTATGGTACCTTTCATTGGATTTGAGTACCCCAAATACCAAAATTGTCCCCGACATCCGTTGGAGGTCATGTGCCCCCCCCCCGGTCAAGATCTACTGGATTATATTAATATATAAAATGTGTCATATATATGTGTATTCGTGTGACGTGTGTCTGTTGTAAGTGTCGACATTCTGCTTGACTGCCATGAGGTGATAATTTAACGCCTGACTAAAAACTCCCTTCAAAAGCTATCATTAGTCGGCCTTTGATCTCTTACTCATAGAGATATCTACGTGCAGACCAAAAAAGTAATATATATATTTGTATCAAATTGCCATTTCCTGGACTAATTTATTATTGTGAATGCTTGAAAGGCGCCAGGCTACATTCTCCACTCCCGTCCACCTCTATACACCACCGACGTTCACTTAACGAAGCTAATTAACACCAAAGAAAAAGCATCCCTAATCGAAAACATCGTTAAGCGGTCAACTGAAAAGCATTAATCGAATCTGATTGGGATCAGGGCATCGGATACCTACAACCACATCCTCATGCCTTTAAACAAAAGATTCCTGGATGACGTATTCATTGGTATTTAAGAACATATATCTATAAAGGCTAAATCATGATTAGAAGTTGTTTTTTTCTGGCTTGAATCCATCCTTCAAATCTACAAATCAACCATTCGTCCTTGCATTGAATACTGCTGTCATATATGGTCTGTTCATCTCGAAGTTCTCGATAAAATCCAAAGACGTATATGCAATATGATAGGTCCTGACCTGGCATCTCGACTCCAGACACATTGTGATGTGGCTTCCCTTTGTCTATTCTACAAATATTTTCATGGCAACTGCTCTAACGAGCTACTTTCACTGGTACTCCAACTGCATGAATTTAAGCGTGTTACTAGGTTGGCATTTCCGTCCCACCCTTTTTACTGTCGAAACAGTGAAATGTAACCGCCTCTTCTACTCCAGCGTCTTATTCTCTTCCCGGCAGTTGAACTCCCTTCCTCTTACTTGCTTCCCTGATAGCTATAATCTTCAAATATTCAAATGTAATGATGACTTGGTCCTTTTCTATATTTTTTCCTCAAACTCACCTCTTTACTCTTTGGCTTCATTCTCTGTAACCCCTTGCGTGCTAGTGGCACCCCCGCTTTGCTTAGGGGTGAAATGCTTTAAAAAAAGCTTTCTACTCCCTAACTCGTTTTTATACATTTTTCAACCTCGTCTTTCATTGCCGACGCTTTTTTTAACTGTTATCTAACCTACATATTCTCCTAATCAGGACGACTTACTGCATCCTCTTATGTTCATAAAACAACCTCATTCAGTAGCCTTATGAGGCTCTTGGGCCTTATTTTGATTACAAATAATGAAAGCTCTAATAATAAAAAGAAAAAACCAACACTCAATAACATTAACTATGAACACGGCCATAATGTGCTGACCGTGTTTGGAAAATAAATCATTCCTATAACTTCAGACATATGCATAAATAAACCTACACATTCAGTTAGAAATTAAAAAAATAAAATAAAAATCGTCCTTGATAATGGCTAAATAAACGGCCGAAAGCGCTCGGATATGCAGAACTTTTGGACAGTTTCCACACTTTGCGCCCAGAAAAGAAAACATTTGTACGAACTCAAGAAAGAAAAATTAAGTAAAAAGCTTAATCGCAGGACCTTGTCATCGTCTTTTACGAAACTTATATATATATATATATATATATATATATATATATATATATATATATATATATATATATATATATATATATATATATATATATATATATATATATTACGCGAATCATTCATACGAAAAGCAGATAATGAAGTTAATGATATGGCAAGAATCACTCTCGCAAACAATTTTTAATAATAAAATACATTAACCTCAAATCCGTTAATGAATCGTATGATCCTTGTTTATAAATTCCGGTTTTATCATGTCTTTTTTCACTACTAGCTTTCAATTGTTTCATACAATCATCTTCAGGTAGGGAAATAGGTACGTTTTTTACATCCAGGTAATAACAGGACATCGAAAGATAAAGTGTAATCCGAAAGATGTTTTTTAGAAATGTGATATTGTTAACTGTAAGAATTACTTTTAAAAAAACTTACCTATTTCCCTACCTGAAGATGATTGTATGAAACAATTGAAAGCTAGTAGTGAAAAAAGACCTGATAAAACCGGAATTTATAAACAAGGATCATACGATTCATTAACGGATTTGAGGTTAATGTATTTTATTATTAAAAATTGTTTGCGAGAGTGATTCTTGCCATATCATTAACTTCATTATCTGCTTTTCGTATGAATGATTCGCGTAATATAAATTGAACCTGCACCACATAATTGATATTAAAATAACCGATCCGATGTGCGAATTCCTGATAATAACTGTGACATTACTCTATTTATTGAACAATTTAGTTCATGCCACCTTTACTAAACCTTTTCATCAAAATATTTTAACAATAAAAATGTAATAGTTTTTCTAGATTCTAGAAATTTATTCAGAAAGAATTTCCTTCGAATCCCACGAAAACAGGGAACTTTCCCTTCTCCGGATGTTTGGAGACTTGTAAAGATTTTATTTATTCTAAATTCTTATAATAATTTCATTTTTTTTTTTTCATCTCCTGTGCCTATAGAATTCCAACCCTATTTCTACCTTGCTTTCCGGCAGCAAAACATGGCGCCTGGAGTCAGGATAATAATATGGACGTATTTCGATATGAAATCCTTCAGGAAAATACAAATAAAACGTTTTTCTTTTTAATTAGCGAAAAAAAGTTAGGAAATAGTTCAGCCTGTATCTCATATCGAAGGAAATCGGCAAACGGCGAATGGAAGTTTTGATTTTCATCACGCAACCCACATTATTGGCCTTGTGCCAGATTTGGCTAAGTTTAAGAAATATAAAAATTGGCTCGTTATTAAGCAGTGGTTAGAAATTTCGCAGATCATTAATATTGCAACGAGTTGGATCCTTACCGAGTGCTCTATACTTGTGACCATGTGCCACACTAACATAGTAATTATCAATGTAAAAGCTGAATATTTTTAGTTCCCGTTGAAGACAGGAATTCTCTTTCTTTGAATAATTCCTTAAATCGATCACTGAACTTGAGCACGTGACTAAAAATAAATTCCTTATGCCAAGAACCTCTCCACTGGGTTATTCAGACTCTAATTCGGGTTTCCTCACGAACAACATATATTCCCATGTGTTAGACATAAAAACTTTCGCAAAGTCATGTCTCCTAGATGACCATATTGATAAGCTTCGTTTTTTTTTGGGGGGGGGGGGTTGCTGGGTTGGGGGAAATTTAATTATTTTAAGAGACATATCGCAAATACTTATTATTGTTACTGACATTTCCCAGCGTCTCCAGGGCCCCCAATTTCATCTGGCCATTTTAGAATTCATGTCAACACTTCATCCTAATGTATAAATCGGAGAATATTTTTACAACTTTTTTTTACACCTGTACATTCTTAGCAAAACAAAATACTCAGTTTACATCGCTAAAACACAACCTGTATTTCATCAAACTTTCTCATTTCATCACCAGCAAACGTCTGATAAGCGAGGCAGGGCTTCAAACGTCTGATAAGCTCTGGGCAGGGCTTCAGACCAATTCTTTTCGCATCGTCACAGACCCATACCCAAAAACCTCACCAAGTTTCCTAAGCTAGTTTTTCTTTACTGAAGTTCACCCAATAAAATGCTGAGGAGCCACTCAAGGCAGAGTGTTACTGAATGAGGTGTATCATATGAACGTAAAACTGGAAAGTGAGAAACGAAGATAAGATAAGGAGGATAGATAACGATTGATATTTGATTTGAAGAGGTTAAGAATTTTTTTTTAAGGAGACACGGTAGAGTAATGGATTCCGGCTCGAACTGAGGAATCGGAGAGCCGAGATCGAATTCCAGTCGAGTTCATTACATTTACTTACGTATTAATGTCAAATAATAGTTTAAGACTACAGAGCAATCTGTTCTCGAACGTCTCACAAGTCGGACAAATCGATTTTCGAACAGAAAATTCCAGATGAAAATGCCTCGCTTAACGAACAAAATTTCGGTTCTCGAACATTTTACCAATTTTATAGAACTGTGCCTTCTTTTTCTTTGCATTGATTCCTATTGGAAAAATAGTCTCGGTTTACGAACATTTCGGGTTACGAACGGCCTTCCGGAACGAATTAAATTCGTGAACCGAGGTTTCACTGGATTATTTTTTAGTGGAAGTCTATTTGACTCAGACCTTCTGAGGCTGGCCTTGGGGGTCAGCTGGTCGACAAAATAGGGGTCTCGATTTTGATTGGTTTAGCCAAACGTAGGAATGTCAGATTTAGAAAATGTTTTCGGGGAGTTAAGATTTACACGTCGAAGAGATCAGACGTGGTTAGTTCGTGTCTCGGGGAACTTGATCCCCAGGGGAGGTGAGAGAAACGACCCCCACTGGCAGGGTTAGAAATGTACACATCGACGTGTTTAATAAAATAGATAATTTTTAAATCCCTTTTGTTGAAGTTCTCATTTTACCTCTGAACCATACAACGAGCGATTGTCCGGTCGGGAGCCGCCCTGGGTATGACGAAAAATACATCCGGGTTCTGGGTAAGACTATAAACTACATCCCATTGCAAGGCTTCTGATCAGGAGGTTTTGAGGAGCGTGGAAGCACCTCTTAATTGATGGTCTTCCTAGGTCCACCCTGACCCGGGGTGGTGGCACCTGTCAGGGTCCCAGTTATGTGTAAATAGTTACCCCCCTCCCAATGAAATGGATCAAAATACTATGAAAATATAAAAATAGGTTTTAATACTAACCATACTTTTATGGAGAAATTATTACCAGCAGTACATTTAAAAAAAAATATTACCAGCAATAGATTTTGGGAAAAACAATATTACTAGCAATAAAAAAATTTGTCGGCATTAAATAACCCATTGAAGTTGATATGCCGTAAAACAAAATAAATCAAACCAACCTAAACCAAAGAATACATATTCTATTCATACGAATCTATCCTAAAAATTGTTAGCATTAAATAACCCATTGAGGTTGATATACCGCAAAACAAAATAAACCAAACCAACCCTGTCGGGAGAGGAGAGAAAGGAGAAATCAACATATGAGTGAATCAAGACCGTCGTTCAAAGAGTACACCCAGCACGAAGAGGCTATACAACACTATTACCCTTGGAAAGTTATGAATCCATCTCTTCCCCCCTCCAAGCTATGAGTACATAGTAGGACAAACTGGGTTCTATAGCCTTGGGTGACAAAAGAAGAAAAACTCTGAATTCAAACCTGTAGCCGTGGCGAAACACATCTATGCTGTTAAGGAAAGGATCGTTCCCATTGACTCGATGTTCCCGACTACGGTCGACTCCTTATCAGACTGGATTCTATAGCCTTGGGTGGCAACCCATCTAGGAGAAGGAAAACTCTGAATTCAAACCTGTATGTAGCCCCGGCGAAGCACACACTATGCCGCTAGGGACAG
>OZ038501.1:97374669-97469669 GCA_964036315.1 Acanthosepion esculentum | reverse complement strand
CTCTCTCTCTCTCTCTCGTTAGATTTGTTTCTATCTTATTCGTAATCAGTAATTTACTGTCAAATTTGACACCTGCAGCACGCGGCTAATCTTCTTCTATCAATGTGTCCCTTCACATTTTTAATTGTGCAGGCCTTTGATCTTGAAGATTGTCAAGGGCCCAGTTTGGTTCATCCTTATTATCTCGAAAGAATAACGGACGATGCCCATTTCCTCACCAAGTAATATAAATTTGGTGCTATTGTCTTTCATTATATATATATGTGTGTGTGTGTGCGTGTGTATAAAATGCACACAAATACATGCACACATATCTTTTCTTTCGCTTTCTTTCTTTCGTCTAATAAAAGGAGGAGTACCCAATCATGGCTGTCAGAGAATTTCTACGGCCATTTCACCCCTTACGTCTGGCCACCCAATTCCCCAGACTTGCAACCCCCACGCGTGGGACGCAGTTGAGCGAGAGACCAACGAAACTCCTTGTAACACCAAAAGTTGAACGGAAGGCAAGGATTATGACAGCATTCACCAACTTCACCGTCCAGAAGAGTCGCAGGAGATTCCGAAGTCGTCTGGACCAATGACGATTTTATTGAATAAATTTACTCTGTAGTATTTCAAGATATTTTTGTGTAATTTTGGTAAATATATCTGTTAAAATGAGATGTCAATGTTATTTTTATTGTTGCATCATTTAGATGACAATTTATCCATCGCACCCCGTATATCCACATACCAGAAATTCTGACAGAAAACACAACCCTTTTATAGTGATTTTCTAAGCCCGGCTTAGATGTGGCACGCGGCCGAAAGTATGGGGCACCCAGTGAGGATCGAACTCACTACTCAGTCATAATTGATCTAGCAAGACAAGCTTTCTAACCATTACACCACGCCGAGGTGCCCAACAACCCTTTTATATGAATTATTTCAGTATCATTCTTTGGCCTTATGAAGATCATTCGGTGGTTTTTTATAATGTTACCTAATTATATTAGGTAAATGAAAATTGTATGAGAGACCCAAAATATCCTTGTAACCCCGGAGATGAACTGAAGGCAAGGATTATGGCAGCATTCATCGACTTAAAAGAAAAAAACACCGACAAAGTGAATTAAGTGTAAACGTAAAAGTGCTCAATACACAAAGTAGAGCAAATCTAAAAAACCTAGTGAGCCAGAACCTACCTACCAAGGTTTCACTTAAGTGAAGGAAGTAGACAATTTCTGTAATCACATCACCCCTTACATCTGGTCACCTAACCCCCAAGGTAAGTATTATGGCACCATTCGACAACTTAAATAAGGAGACTGCCCAGAAGAGATGTAGCAGATTCCAAAGTTCTCTTGAGGCTGTCGTCGAAACAAATGTCGATTTTATTTAATAAATTAACTCTTTAGTATTTCAAGATATTTTTGTGTAATTTTGGCAAACACATATATTAAAAAGAGATGCTAGCATTATTTTCATTTTTCCGTCATTCAGACGACAATTTAGCCATCCCATGGATTAAAAATTCACAGTATACATACATACATATATATATATATATATATATATATATATATATATATATATATATATATATATATACAAATGTATGTATACAAATGACAGGAAGAACAAATAGATTAAAATTCACAGTTCGTAGCATTTACTTTTTAAAAAAGTGCTCAATACAAAGTAGAGCAATATATTATTATTATTATTTTATTATAAGAGATTATAATAAAAAATTTGAAATCGCTACGCAAAAGGTTTCATGTTTCAATACTTTGATTATACTTCTTCAGGCGATGGTAAGTACAATCATAGTATTGAAACATGAAAGCTTTTGTGAAGTGATTAAATATGTTTTTATTATAAGAGACTATAGTATACATACATACACACATATATATATATATATATATATATATATATATATATATATATATATATATATATATATATATATATATAGGAAGCTGCACAAATATCGCGATACCTAAAATTTAAATTAATTTTTAAAAATGAAAAATCTTCCTTGAAGCTTTTATTTTAGTTTCAATTTCAAGCTAATAGATTAAATTTAATATTTCCAATAAGCAAAAATACTTTGTTATATTTCAAAAGCTAACTTGTCTGAAAGAATTTTTTTTCTAAAATAGCTGATTAGCGCCCTTTTTTTTAGTTATCTTTCATCGCAATGTAATTCTCTTTATTAAAAAATGTTTTATCTTTTCTGAGACATTGAAGAAAAGAATATTAGCTGATTTAAAGTATAATTAATCTGATTTGAAATAAATATCATTTAGTTTAAGTTTAAAATATTGCAGAAATACATTTTTTAACCTGACAGTAGCTGTGTTGACAGCTTGATGATAGTTCTACAAACTTAATCTGTAAAATATAATTTAAGCAAATGACGTGAGAGCCTTTTTATATCACTTTTAAATATTCAATAATCTTAAAAATTTAGAAAATATTCTCTGTAATCTAATGTTTTATTAAATTTTTAAAATGTTCACTTTCAATTTACGTTAGTTATCGCTCTTATTTTCTGAAAATGTCTTGCTTGGTCGTCCGTACTTACAAAAATACGGACGTTTATACATATACAGAAAATACAAAATTCTTTTAAAAATCTTGGTGCTTGACGACTTGTATCAAACTTTTTCGTTTATGATTAATAAATCTAGTTTTCACTTTATAAATATCATCTAGAAGGTTTAAATTAATACGGAATTTTAAGATTTAAAACTTAAATTTTTCTATTTAAAATTTAAAAAAAATGAAAATAATTCTTGTAAAAATTCATTATTTATCAAAACATTTTATTAAGACAATAGTGTCCTTAATAAATCTTATTTATAAAGGTAATTAAAAGCTCTTCTAATTAAATAATGTCATAGTTTTATTGCAATTTTTTATTTTATGATTCAGAACAGATTTTCATTGTTGTTTCTGTTTGACAAAACAAATTGATGATTTAAATTCTCCAAAGAGTTCTGCTTTTGACTAATATAAATATCCTGGAATTTTAATTTCTCGAAATTTCATAAAATTAAGTAAATGTGGTGGTGGGGGGGTATAAATGAAAGTCTTGGAAAGAACGTACCTTAGTTGATCGATAACACAAATGATTAAAAGCTAAATATACTTCTCATATTTCACTAATACTATGTAAAAGGTAGTACTAAGAATTTCTGAACCGACATTATAATAATAAATAATTAACATTGTCTACAGCAAGAATCTCATTCAGTAACATCACGGGTTTACTTCACAGTTACCTGATTATAACAAGTTGGGTATGTCCCCTTGGGGTTGATGCCCTGTACCGTTTCTTTTCAGTGGGAATACTAGGGGAGCATCATGGTTGCGTGTCGGTATTTTTTTCTAGTTTAAGGGATGTGGGAGGGAAGGCGACTTAGGGGTCACTTTCATAAATGACCTACAATCTATTGTTAACTGGGGCAAGGAATGGATTGTTAATTTTACCGCCACCAAAACGAACCTGATCTCTACTAATCATCTGAGAGACCCCTTTCTGCCTTCCATCAACATAGCTGATGCTAACCACCAGGGGAGTGACACGTTGCGCCCCCCTCGGGCTAATATTCTTGGCAGAGGTAGAAAGATTCTATTGAATCAGTTACTAGATCTGCTGTTAGACAAGTTGATTCCCTATGTCATTCTAGTCAATCTATCTTACATATTTATAAATCTACCATTTGGCCAAGCTTTGAATATTGCTGCCACATATGGTCTGGTGCTCCTGTTATATACTTAGAGATTCTTGATAATATCCAAAGAAAAATCTGCAATGTTATTGGCCCTTACCTGGCATCTCGGCTTCTCTCTCTTTCCCGTCGCCGTAATGTAGCTTCCCTGTGCCTTTTCTATACATACTTTCATGGTAATTGTTCTGATGAACTTTCCTCTATGGTATCTAGACTTTATGAATTTAAGCTCAGTACTAGATTGGCAGCAAGGTCTCATCAATTTCCAGTTGAAATGGCTAGATGTAACCGTAAGTTCTATGCTAACAGTTTTTTCTATCGCACTTATCACTTGTAGAACTTTCTTCTGGCTTCTTTTTTTCCAGCCAACTTTGATCTTCGAAAATTTAAGTGCAATGTCAATCGTTATCTTCTGTCTTCTTAATTTTTGTTCTTTTATTGTCCTCTCTCCTTAATAGTAGTTTTTCTCATATTCTCTAACACTCAGTAACCCCTTGGATTTTAGTGGCTTTATTGCCTTTGATCGTCAAGCATTTAAATGCAATGTCAATCGTTATCTTCTGTCTTCTTAATTCTTGTTCTTTTATTGTCCTCTCTCCTTAAAAGTAGTTTTTCTCATATTCTCTAGTCACTTTGCGTCTTAATGGCTTTATTGCCTTACTTGGAGTGAAATGATAAAAAAAATAAGTCAGATACCATCTAAGCAGATTGTGTTGTTCAGCCTGAAGTTATTTTGTAACTGGAACTCTCCTGTAAGGTTACGCGCTGCTTTTAACAAAGCCTGTTACCATATGACACACATTTGGCTGCGGTGCATTCGCCTGGTATACCCTTATTAGACTTGGTGTCATGATGAGTTTTGTATGTTTGTACTTTTCTTGAAAGGCTGTTCTCAATCAATAATAATAATAATAATTTTTTTTTTAAATTGCCTCCTTATTGATTTGGCAATCCCTGCACATTGCAATGTATCTTTGAAAAGACCTTGAAAAGGATCTTGAAGTCGACATCTCAAATATGGTACATGAGAACATCAATAATTCCATTTTGTAGTTGGAGCCCTCAGATGTATTGGAAAAGATTCCAATAGTCTCATTGAAGGGATTCCTGGTAGAATTGTTCTCACGAGTACAACCCACACCTTACGAAGGGCTTTATCTATGTAAAATACGTGGGATTTTTTTTAATTGCTCAGTGGAAAATGTCATGATGCCATTTCTGACCTTAGGTCTCTGGTTGGGATCCGGAAAGAAATAAGTATACACCAGAAACGAAAATAAATAAAATAATAATAATAATAATAATAATAATAATAATAATGATAATAATAATAATTACTATCCAGAAGGAATACAAAATGTGCATTACCATCGGTTTAGCAGTACCAGGGGCCGTAAGGGGAGGCGAGATAGAAAAGGGAGAAAAGGAAAGATGAGATAGCCCGTTTGTTAGAGCTGAAGAAAGTAGTTGCTCCTGTTTTTGTGGGTACCTTGGAACAGTAATAGGAATAAGCCATGTCCCGTGGTTGGGGGTGATGCACTGGGCATCTCTTTTCAGTGCATCATGGTTGCGTGTCGAAAGCCTTGCGTTTAAAGAGTGAGGCAGCCAAGGCGACTTTGGAGTCACATCCATAGCTGATGTCATGAATTCAATTTTTTTTCCTGTTTCTATGGATACCTTTGAACAGTGACAGTCAAAATCCAAAAATGGCTACGTTAAATTGGCACAGGGATTCGAAGTGAGACGCTTTCGAAAACAGAGCTGCTGATGACAGCCGTAATTCTGAGAAAGGTTTTGTTGATGTACAACGGTGAATAAATGACAGAGCCTAGGGTCATTTGCTATGGCCCACCCCCACTCATTAAATTACTGCATAAGATCAGCTCGAGAAAACAATGCTACGACTACTACTACTAATAATAATAATAAAACAAACAGAAATATGAAGACAATGAATTGATAGTGGAAGCTCCATGAGAAACCAACACTGCAAATATTTGAAACTGACTCCCTAATTGTTTGACCCCTAATTAAAATTCTTCTTTTTTACAGCAGCTGGGTCTGTGGTTCTCTCTCTCTCTCTCTCTCTCTCTCTCTCTCTCTCTCTCTCTCTCTCTCTCTCTCTCTCTCTCTCTATGTCTCTGTGTATGTGTCTGTGTCTAAGTCTCTGTCTCTCTATGTCTCTCTCTCTGTCTATGTCTCTCTCTGTCTCTTTCTGTGTATGTGTCTGTGTCTCTCTTTCTCTCTCTCTCTCTCTCACTCTGTATGTCTCTGTCTCTGTCTATCTGTCTCTCTCTCTCTCTGTCTATGTCTCTCTCTCTCCCTGTATGTCTCTGTCTGTCTATCTGTCTCTCCCTCTCTGTCTATGTCTCTCTTTGTCTCTCTGTCTCTCTCTCTGTATGTGTCCGTGTCTCTCTTTATATATATATCTCACTCTCTGTATGTGTATGTGTCTGTCTGTCTGTCTATCTGTCTATCTCTCTCTCTGTCTATGTCTCTCTTTGTCTCTCTGTCTCTCTGTCTGTCTCTCTGTGTATGTGTCTGTGTCTGGGTCTCTGTCTCTGTCTCTCTCTGCCTATGTCTCTCTTTGTCTCTCTGTCTCTCTCTGTCTATGTCTCTCTTTGTATCTGTCTCTCTCTCTCTGTATGTGTCTGTGTCTGGGTCTCTGTCTCTCTCTGTCTATGTCTCTCTTTGTCTCTCTGTCTCTCGCTGTCTATGTCTCTCTTTGTCTCTCTGTCTCTCTCTGTCTCTCTCTGTCTATGTCTCTCTTTGTATCTCTGTCTCTCTCTCTCTGTATGTGTCTGGGTCTGGGTCTCTGTCTCTCTCTGTCTATGTCTCTCTTTGTCTCTCTCTCTCTCTGTCTATGTCTCTCTTTGTCTCTCTGTCTCTCTCTGTCTATGTCTCTCTTTGTCTCTCTGTCTGTCTGTCTGTCTCTCTCTCTCTGTATGTGTCTGTGTCTGGGTCTCTGTCTCTCTCTGTCTATGTCTCTCTTTGTCTCTCTGTCTCTCTCTGTCTATGTCTCTCTTTATCTCTCTGTCTCTCTCTGTCTATGTCTCTCTTTGTCTCTCTGACTCTCTCTCTCTCTCTCTCTGTGTATGTGTCTGTGTCTGGGTCTCTGTCTCTCTCTGTCTATGTCTCTCTTTGTCTCTCTGTCTCTCTCTGTATATGTCTCTCTTTGTCTCTCTGTCTCTCTCTGTCTATGTCTCTCTGTCTCTCTCTGTCTATGTCTCTCTTTGTCTCTCTGTCTCTCTCTCTCTCTCTGTCTCTCTCTGTGTATGTGTCTGTGTCTGTGTCTCTGTCTCTCTCTGTCCATGTCTCTCTGTCTCTCTCTGTCTATGTCTCTCTTTGTCTCTCTGCCTCTCTCTGTCTATGTCTCTCTTTGTCTCTCTGTCTCTCTGTCTCTCTCTCTCTTTCTCTCTCTGTATGTGTCTGTGTCTGGGTCTCTGTCTCTCTCTGTCTATGTCTCTCTTTATCTCTCTGTCTCTCTCTGTCTATGTCTCTCTTTGTCTCTCTGTCTCTCTCTCTCTGTGTCTGTGTCTGTGTCTGTGTCTGGGTCTCTGTCTCTCTCTGTCTATGTCTGTCTTTGTCTCTCTGTCTCTCTCTGTATATGTCTCTCTTTGTCTCTCTGTCTCTCTCTGTCTATGTCTCTCTTTGTCTCTCTCTCTCTCTCTCTCTCTCTCTCTGTATGTGTCTGTGTCTGGGTCTCTGTCTATGTCTGTCTCTCTCTGTCTATGTCTCTCTTTGTCTCTCTGTCTCTCTCTGTCTATGTCTCTCTTTGTCTCTCTGTCTCTCTCTCTCTCTCTGTATGTGTCTGTGTCTTGGTCTCTGTCTCTCTCTGTCTATGTCTCTCTTTATCTCTCTGTCTCTCTCTGTCTATGTCTCTCTTTGTCTCTCTGTCTCTCTCTCTCTCTGTATGTGTCTGTGTCTGGGTCTCTGTCTCTCTCTGTCTATGTCTCTCTTTGTCTCTCTGTCTCTCTCTGTATATGTCTCTCTTTGTCTCTCTGTCTCTCTCTGTCTATGTCTCTCTTTGTCTCTCTCTCTCTCTCTCTGTATGTGTCTGTGTCTGGGTCTCTGTCTCTCTCTGTCTATGTCTGTCTGTCTCTGTCTATGTCTCTCTTTGTCTCTCTGTCTCTCTCTGTCTATGTCTCTCTTTGTCTCTCTGTCTCTCTCTCTCTCTCTGTATGTGTCTGTGTCTGGGTCTCTGTCTCTCTCTGTCTATGTCTCTCTTTATCTCTCTGTCTCTCTCTGTCTATGTCTCTCTTTGTATCTCTGTCTCTCTCTCTCTCTCTCTGTATGTGTCTGTGTCTGGGTCTCTGTCTCTCTCTGTCTATGTCTCTCTTTGTCTCTCTGTCTCTCTCTGTATATGTCTCTCTTTGTCTCTCTGTCTCTCTCTGTCTATGTCTCTCTTTGTCTCTCTCTCTCTCTCTCTCTCTGTATGTGTCTGTGTCTGGGTCTCTGTCTCTCTCTGTCTATGTCTGTCTCTCTCTGTCTATGTCTCTCTTTGTCTCTCTGTCTCTCTCTGTCTATGTCTCTCTGCCTCTCTCTTTCTATGTCTCTCTTTGTCTCTCTGTCTCTGTGTCTATGTCTCTCTTTGTCTCTCTGTCTCTCTCTCTCTGTATGTGTCTGTGTCTCTCTTTGTCTGTCTGTCTGTCTGTCTGTCTGTCTCTCTCTCTCTCTCTCTCTCTCTCTCTCTCTCTCTCTCTCTCTCTCTCTCTCTCTCTCTCTCTCTCTCTCTCTCTTTTAAAGCCGAAAGATAGCGAATGTCTTTCCTATAATCAGTGCAGCTTGTATGTTGTTTATACTCTTTTTTCACTTTCACGTCTCTTTTCACTAAACAAATTCCAGCAAACAAATTAAAAAAAAAACTCTTTTAAGTCGAGCAACATGTTTTTCATTCTTTGCAATTTCCAAATTCCGTTTTTAGTTTGAAAAGGTATTTTTTGTTCAACAGACGTAACATCGTATGTCTGTCATAAGACACTGCATATCTAACAGTCATACAACATTTCATTTCAATCAGTCATAACCCGTTATTAGATCTCTGTCATAACATTGTATGCGAAGCAGTCCCAACAAACTATATGTTTAACAATCTTATCATATTCTTTGGCTGAGAACACACTGTACTTAGAGACCGGAGAGAGGTCGCCCGCAGCGGTGGCCAGATTAGAGACGGGGTAGCATTTATTATAACTTAGTATAATGAAATAGAATTTTGCTGTAATGAAATAGATATTGTCCAATTTTGGAGAGTTTTTAGAAGAATGGCAAATTCAGCGACCCGAAACCCGACGGGACAAAGACTAGGTAAGTCGCTGCTAAAATAGTTTACCCTTCATCTTAATCCTGATTTTGATTACAACAATCTTGTATTTACATTCTACAACCATGAATTAATCAGTATAGATCTGAAATAAATGAATTGCCCAGGCCGTCACAAAATACAACTCTTGGAGTTCCTGTCGCTACCCATTGTGGCCAGTGAGGAGTTTTCAAAATAGGCAATCTTTTGTGTCTATCAGCAGAAATTCGGTGGCTGATCGTGTACGAAGAATTCTGTTTGTGGAAATATGTCATTATTCAACTAATATTATCTCGCCACTCTTTCTATATATTTCTTACTTATTAATTTTCAGTAACTTAAAGATTTACTCTTGTAACGCTTCACATTATTTTAATTGTACAGGTCTGAAATAACCTGAGATGGGATATGGAGTTGAAATCTGTATTTTTTTATATTATTATTATTCAAACCATGTTACTTGGGTAAAACGTTTAATTTTCAGACGAATTTTTTTACTTGTTTTTAGTAAACGAAGAAACAGGTATTTTGAAGCACCGGAGTGGTGGCTGACACCTCTGTTGTGAAAAATCAAGAGTGGTCTCCCTTTGTATAGTTACTCCCTACTTTGTGAGAGCTATTTCTGTTTACTGGGACTATAAAAGTACACTATAATCGAAACTTGTATTTTTGTCATCTTTTATAAATTCACGTTACGATAAATTTTGTCACCTTACGGCCACCTCATGTTGAAAAACATCGAGCTTAAATCGGTGACCACTTGGGAATACCATGCGATGTAAGCTTGGGTAGGCTTGTGGTACAAAAGGCTGGCTGCCACATTGCGTTGAAACACGTCGAAACTAGTCAGTACCAAAATGGGTGACGACTTGGGAATACCATGCGATGTAAACTTGGGTAGGCTTGTGGTACAAACGGCTGGCGGCCACATCAGGTTGAAACACGTCGAAACTAGTCAGTACCAAAATGGGTGACCACGTAACAATAGCATGCGATGTAAGCTTGGGTAGGCTGGTGGTACAAATGGCGGGCGGCCACGTGAGGTTGAGACACGTCGAACCTAGTCAGTACCAAAATGGGTGACCACGTAACAATAGCATACGATCTAAGCTTCCGTAGGCTGGTGGTACAAATGGCTGGCGGTTACATCAGGTTGAAACACGTCGAAATTAGTCTGTACCAAAATGGGTGACCACGTAACAATAGCATGCGATCTAAGCTTGGGTAGGCTGGTGGTACAAATGGCTTGCGGCCACATCAGGTTGAAACCCGTCGAAATTAGTCAGTACCAAAATGGGTGACCACGTAACAATAGCATGCGATGTAAACTTGGGTAGGATGGTGGTACAAATGGCTGGCGGCCACATCAGGTTGAAACACGTCGAAACTAGTCTGTACCAAAATGGGTGACCACGTAACAATAGCATGCGATCTAAGCTTGGGTAGGCTGGTTGTACAAATGACGCTCGGCCACATCAGGTTGAAACACGTCGAACCTAGTCTGTACCAAAATGGGTGACCACTTAACAATAGCATGCGATTCTAAGCTTGGGTAGGCTGGTGGTACAAATGGCTGGCGGCCACATCATGTTGAAACACGTCGAATCTCGTCAGTACCAAAATGGGTGACCACGTAACAATAGCATGCGATGTAAGCTTGGGTAGGCTGGTGGTACAAATGGCTGACGGCCACATCAGGTTGAAACACGTCGAAACTAGTCAGTACCAAAATGGGTGACCACGTAACAATAGCATGCGATGTAAGCTTGGGTAGGCTGGTGGTACAAATGGCTGGCGGCCACATCAGGTTGAAACACGTCGAACCTAGTCAGTACCAAAATGGGTGACCACGTAACAATAGCATGCGATCTAAGCTTGGGTAGGCTGGAGTTACAAATGGCTGGCGGCCAAATCAGGTTGAAACACGTCGAAACTAGTCAGTACCAAAATGGGTGACCACGTAAAAATAGCATGCGATCTAAGCTTGGGCAGGCTGGTGGTACAAATGGCTGGCGGCCACATCAGGTTGAAACACGTTGAACCTAGTCAGTACCAAAATGGGTGACCACGTAACAATAGCATGCGATCTAAGCTTGTGTAGGCTGGAGTTACAAATGGCTGGCGGCCAAATCAGGTTGAAACACGTCGAAACTAGTCAGTACCAAAATGGGTGAGCACGTAACAATAGAATGCGATCTCAGCTTGGGTAGGCTGGTGGTACAAATGGCTGGCGGAAATATCAGGTTGAAACACGTCGAAACTAGGCAGTACCAAAATGGGTGACCACGTAACAATAGCATGCGATCTCAGCTTGGGTAGGCTGGTGGTACAAATGACTATCGGCCACATCAGCTTGAAACAAGTCGAACCTAGTCAGTACCAAAATGGGTGACCACGTAACAATAGCATGCGATCTCAGCTTGGGTAGGCTGGTGGTACAAATGACTATCGGCCACATCAGCTTCAAACAAGTCGAACCTAGTCAGTACCAAAATGGGTGACCACGTAACAATAGCATGCGATCTAAGCTTGGGCAGGCTGGTGGTACAAATGGCTGGCGGCCACATCAGGTTGAAACACGTTGAACCTAGTCAGTACCAAAATGGGTGACCACGTAACAATAGCATGCGATCTAAGCTTGGGTAGGCTGGAGTTACAAATGGCTGGCGGCCAAATCAGGTTGAAACACGTCGAAACTAGTCAGTACCAAAATGGGTGACCACGTAACAATAGCATGCGATCTAAGCTTGGGTAGGCTGGTGGTACAAATGACGCTCGGCCACATCAGGTTGAAACACGTTGAACCTAGTCTGTACCAAAATGGGTGACCACTTAACAATAGCATGCGATTCTAAGCTTGGGTTGGCTGGTGGTACAAATGGCTGGCGGCCACATCATGTTGAAACACGTCGAATCTCGTCAGTACCAAAATGAGTGACCACGTAACAATAGCATGCGATGTATGCTTGGGTAGGCTGGTGGTACAAATGGCTGGCGGCCACATCAGGTTGAAACACGTCGAACCTAGTCTATACCAAAATGGGTGACCACGTATCAATAGCATGCGATCTAAGCTTGGGTAGGCTGGTGTTACAAATGGCTGGCGGCCACATCAGGTTGAAACACGTCGAACCTACTCAGTACCAAAATGGGTGACCACGTATCAATAGCATGCGATCTAACCTTGGGTAGGCTGGTGGTACAAATGGCTGGCGGCCACATCAGGTTGAAATACGTCGAAACTAGTCTGTACCAAAATGGGTGAGCACGTAACAATAGAATGCGATCTCAGCTTGGGTAGGCTGGTGGTACAAATGGCTGGCGGAAACATCAGGTTGAAACACGTCGAAACTAGGCAGTACCAAAATGGGTGACCACGTAACAATAGCATGCGATCTCAGCTTGGGTAGGCTGGTGGTACAAATGACTATCTGCCACATCAGCTTGAAACAAGTCGAACCTAGTCAGTACCAAAATGGGTGACCACGTAACAATAGCATGCGATCTCAGCTTGGGTAGGCTGGTGGAACAAATGACTATCTGCCACATCAGCTTCAAACAAGTCGAACCTAGTCAGTACCAAAATGGGTGACCACGTAACAATAGCATGCGATCTAAGCTTGGGTAGGCTGGTGGTACAAATGACTATCGGCCACATCAGCTTGAAACAAGTCGAACCTAGTCAGTGCCAAAATGGGTGACCACGTATCAATAGCATGCGATCTCAGCTTGGGTAGGCTGGTGGAACAAATGACTATCGGCCACATCAGCTTGAAACAAGTCGAACCTAGTCAGTGCCAAAATGGGTGACCACGTATCAATAGCATGCAATCTCAGCTTGGGTAGGTTGGTGGAACAAATGACTATCGGCCACATCAGCTTGAAACAAGTCGAACCTAGTCAGTACCAAAATGGGTGACCACGTAACAATAGCATGCAATCTAAGCTTGGGTAGGCTGGTGGTACAAATGACTATCGGCCACATCAGGTTGAAACACGTCGAACCTAGTCAGTGCCAAAATGGGTGACCACGTATCAATAGCATGCGATCTCAGCTTGGGTAGGCTGGTGGAACAAATGACTATCGGCCACATCAGCTTGAAACAAGTAGAACCTAGTCAGTGCCAAAATGGGTGACCACGTATCAATAGCATGCGATCTAAGCTTGGGTAGGCTGGTGGAACAAATGACTATCGGCCACATCAGCTTGAAACAAGTCGAACCTAGTCAGTACCAAAATGGGTGACCATGTAACAATAGCATGCGATCTAAGCATGGGTAGGCTGGTGGTACAAATGACTATCGGCCACATCAGCTTGAAACAAGTCGAACCTACTCAGTGCCAAAATGGGTGACCACGTATAAATATCATGCGATCTAAGCTTGGGTAGGCTGGTGGAACAAATGACTATCGGCCACATCAGCTTGAAACACGTCGAACCTAGTCAGTACCAAAATGGGTGACCACGTAACAATAGCATGCGATCTATCCTTGGGTAGGCTGTTGGTACAAATGGCTGGCGGCCACATCAGGTTGAAATACGTCGAAACTAGTCTGTACCAAAATGGTTGAGCACGTAACAATAGAATGCGATCTATCCTTGGGTAGGCTGGTGGTACAAATGGCTGGCGGAAACATCAGGTTGAAACACGTCGAACCTAGTCAGTACCAAAATGGGTGAACACGTAACAATAGCATGCGATCTCAGCTTGGGTAGGCTGGTGGTACAAATGACTATCGGCCACATCAGCTTGAAACAAGTCGAACCTAGTCAGTACCAAAATGGGTGACCACGTAACAATAGCATGCGATCTCAGCTTGGGTAGGCTGGTGGTACAAATGACTATCGGCCACATCAGCTTGAAACAAGTCGAACCTAGTCAGTACCAAAATGGGTGATCACGTAACAATAGCATGCGATCTCAGCTTGGGTAGGCTGGTGGAACAAATGACTATCGGCCACATCAGCTTGAAACAAGTCGAACGTAGTCAGTACCAAAATGGGTGACCACGTAACAATAGCATGCGATCTAAGCTTGGGTAGGCTGGTGGTACAAATGACTATCGGCCACATCAGCTTGAAACAAGTCAAACCTAGTCAGTGCCAAAATGGGTGACCACGTATCAATAGCATGCGATCTCAGCTTGGGTAGGCTGGTGGAACAAATGACTATCGGCCACATCAGCTTGAAACAAGTCGAAACGAGTCAGTACCAAAATGGGTGACCACGTAACAATAGCATGCGATCTCAGCTTGGGTAGGCTGGCTGAACAAATGACTATCGGCCACATCAGCTTGAAACAAGTCGAACCTAGTCAGTGCCAAAATGGGTGACCACGTATCAATAGCATGCGATCTAAGCTTGGGTAGGCTGGTGGAACAAATGACTATCGGCCACATCAGGTTGAAACAAGTCGAACCTAGTCAGTGCCAAAATGGGTTACCACGTAACAATAGCATGCGATCTAAGCTTGGGTAGGCTGGTGGTACAAATGACAATCGGCCACATCAGCTTGAAACAAGTCGAACCTAGTCAGTGCCAAAATGGGTGACCACGTATCAATAGCATGCGATCTCAGCTTGGGTAGGCTGGTGGAACAAATGACTATCGGCCACATCAGCTTGAAACAAGTCGGACCTAGTCAGTACCAAAATGGGTGACCACGTAACAATAGCATGCGATCTATCCTTGGGTAGGCTGGTGGTACAAATGGCTCGCGGCCACATCAGGTTGAAATACGTCGAAACTAGTCTGTACCAAAATGGGTGAGCACGTAACAATAGAATGCGATCTATCCTTGGGTAGGCTGGTGGTACAAATGATTATCGGCCACATCAGCTTGAAACAAGTCGAACCTAGTCAGTGCCAAAATGGGTGACCACGTATCAATAGCATGCGATCTCAGCTTGGGTAGGCTGGTGGAACAAATGACTATCGGCCACATCAGCTTGAAACAAGTCGAACCTAGTCAGTACAAAAATGGGTGACCACGTAACAATAGCATGCGATCTCAGCTTGGGTAGGCTGGTGGAACAAATGACTATCGGCCACATCAGCTTGAAACAAGTCGAACGTAGTCAGTACCAAAATGGGTGACCACGTAACAATAGCATGCGATCTAAGCTTGGGTAGGCTGGTGGTACAAATGAATATCGGCCACATCAGCTTGAAACAAGTCAAACCTAGTCAGTGCCAAAATGGGTGACCACGTATCAATAGCATGCGATCTCAGCTTGGGTAGGCTGGTGGAACAAATAACTATCGGCCACATCAGCTTGAAACAAGTCGAAACGAGTCAGTACCAAAATGGGTGACCACGTAACAATAGAATGCGATCTAAACTTGGGTAGGCTGGTGGTACAAATGACTATCGGCCACATCAGCTTGAAACAAGTCGAACCTAGTCAGTGCCAAAATGGGTGACCACGTATCAATAGCATGCGATCTAAGCTTGGGTAGGCTGGTGGAACAAATGACTATCGGCCACATCAGGTTGAAACAAGTCGAACCTAGTCAGTGCCAAAATGGGTTACCACGTAACAATAGCATGCGATCTCAGCTTGGGTAGGCTGGTGGAACAAATGACTATCGGCCACATCAGCTTCAAACAAGTCGAACCTAGTCAGTACCAAAATGGGTGACCACGTAACAATAGCATGCGATCTAAGCTTGGGTAGGCTGGTGGTACAAATGACTATCGGCCACATCAGCTTGAAACAAGTCGAAACTAGTCAGTGCCAAAATGGGTGACCACGTATCAATAGCATGCGATCTCAGCTTGGGTAGGCTGGTGGAACAAATGACTATCGGCCACATCAGCTTGAAACAAGTCGAAACTAGTCAGTATCAAAATGGGTGACCACGTAACAATAGCATGCGATCTAAGCTTGCGTAGGCTGGTGGTACAAATGACTATCGGCCACATCAGCTTGAAACAAGTTGTACCTAGTCAGTGCCAAAATGGGTGACCACGTATCAATAGCATGCGATCTCAGCTTGGGTAGGTTGGTGGAACAAATGACTATCGGCCACATCAGCTTGAAAGAAGTCGAACCTAGTCAGTACCAAAATGGGTGACCACGTAACAATAGCATGAAATCTAAGCTTGGGTAGGCTGGTGGTACAAATGACTATCGGCCACATCAGGTTGAAACACGTCGAACCTAGTCAGTGCCAAAATGGGTGACCACGTAACAATAGCATGCGATCTAAACTTGGGTAGGCTGGTGGTACAAATGACTATCGGCCACATCAGCTTGAAACAAGTCGAACCTAGTCAGTGCCAAAATGGGGGACCACGTATCAATAGCATGCGATCTAAGCTTGGGTAGGCTGGTGGAACAAATGACTATCGGCCACATCAGGTTGAAATAAGTCGAACCTAGTCAGTGCCAAAATGGGTTACCACGTAACAATAGCATGCGATCTAAGCTTGGGTAGGCTGGTGGTACAAATGACAATCGGCCACATCAGCTTGAAACAAGTCGAACCTAGTCAGTGCCAAAATGGGTGATCAGGTATCAATAGCATGCGATCTCAGCTTGGGTAGGCTGGTGGAACAAATGACTATCGGCCACATCAGCTTGAAACAAGTCAAACCTAGTCAGTGCCAAAATGGGTGACCACGTATCAATAGCATGCGATCTCAGCTTGGGTAGGCTGGTGGAACAAATGACTATCGGCCACATCAGCTTGAAACAAGTCGAAACGAGTCAGTACCAAAATGGGTGACCACGTAACAATAGAATGCGATCTAAACTTGGGTAGGCTGGTGGTACAAATGACTATCGGCCACATCAGCTTGAAACAAGTCGAACCTAGTCAGTGCCAAAATGGGTGGCCACGTATCAATAGCATGCGATCTAAGCTTGGGTAGGCTGGTGGAACAAATGACTATCGGCCACATCAGGTTGAAACAAGTCGAACCTAGTCAGTGCCAAAATGGGTTGTCACGTAACAATAGCATGCGATCTCAGCTTGGGTAGGCTGGTGGAACAAATGACTATCGGCCACATCAGCTTCAAACAAGTCGAACCTAGTCAGTACCAAAATGGGTGACCACGTAACAATAGCATGCGATCTAAGCTTGGGTAGGCTGGTGGTACAAATGACTATCGGCCACATCAGCTTGAAACAAGTCGAACCTAGTCAGTGCCAAAATGGGTGGCCACGTATCAATAGCATGCGATCTAAGCTTGGGTAGGCTGGTGGAACAAATGACTATCGGCCACATCAGGTTGAAACAAGTCGAACCTAGTCAGTGCCAAAATGGGTTGTCACGTAACAATAGCATGCGATCTCAGCTTGGGTAGGCTGGTGGAACAAATGACTATCGGCCACATCAGCTTCAAACAAGTCGAACCTAGTCAGTACCAAAATGGGTGACCACGTAACAATAGCATGCGATCTAAGCTTGGGTAGGCTGGTGGTACAAATGACTATCGGCCACATCAGCTTGAAACAAGTCGAACCTAGTCAATGCCAAAATGGGTGACCACGTATCAATAGCATGCGATCTCAGCTTGGGTAGGCTGGTGGAACAAATGACTATCGGCCACATCAGCTTGAAACAAGTCGAAACTAGTCAGTACCAAAATGGGTGACCACGTAACAATAGCATGCGATCTGAGCTTGCGTAGGCTGGTGGTACAAATGACTATCGGCCACATCAGCTTGAAACAAGTCGAACCTAGTCAGTGCCAAAATGGGTGACCACGTATCAATAGCATGCGATCTCAGCTTGGGTAGGTTGGTGGAACAAATGACTATCGGCCACATCAGCTTGAAACAAGTCGAACCTAGTCAGTACCAAAATGGGTGACCACGTAACAATAGCATGCAATCTAAGCTTGGGTAGGCTGGTGGTACAAATGACTATCGGCAACATCAGGTTGAAACACGTCGAACCTAGTCAGTGCCAAAATGGGTGACCACGTAACAATAGCATGCGATCTAAACTTGGGTAGGCTGGTGGTACAAATGACTATCGGCCACATCAGCTTGAAACAAGTCGAACCTAGTCAGTGCCAAAATGGGTGACCACGTATCAATAGCATGCGATCTAAGCTTGGGTAGGCTGGTGGAACAAATGACTATCGGCCACATCAGGTTGAAACAAGTCGAACCTAGTCAGTACCAAAATGGGTGAACACGTAACAATAGCATGCGATCTAAGCTTGGGTAGACTGGTGGTACAAATGACTATTGGCCACATCAGCTTGAAACACGTCGAACCTAGTCTGTACCAAAATGGGTGACCACGTATCAATAGCATGCGATCTAAGCTTGGGTAGGCTGGTGTTACAAATGGCTGGCGGCCACATCAGGTTGAAACACGTCGAACCTAGTCAGTACCAAAATGGGTGACCACGTAACAATAGCATGCGATCTATCCTTGGGTAGGCTGGTGGTACAAATGGCTGACGGCCACATCAGGTTGAAATACGTCGAACCTAGTCTGTACCAAAATGGGTGAGCACGTAACAATAGAATGCGATCTCAGCTTGGGTAGGCTGGTGGTACAAATGGCTGGCGGAAACATCAGGTTGAAACACATCGAACCTAGACAGTACCAAAATGGGTGACCACGTAACAATAGCATGCGATCTAAGCTTGGGTAGGCTGGTGGTACAAAAGACTATGGGTCACATAAGCTTGAAACACGTCGAACCTAGTCAGTACCAAAATGGGTGACCACGTAACAATAGCATGCGATCTAAGCTTGGGTAGGCTGGTGGTAGAAATGACTATCGGCCACATAAGCTTGAAACACGTCGAACCTGGTCTGTACCAAAATGGGTGACCACGTAACAATAGCATGCAATCTAAGCTTGGGTAGGCTGGTGGTACAAATGGCTGGCGGCCACATAAGCTTGAAACACGTCGAACCTAGTCAGTACCAAAATGGGTGACCACGTAACAATAGCATGAAATCTAAGCTTTGGTAGGCTGGTGGTACAAATGGCTAGCGGCCACATCAGGTTGAAACACGTCGAACCTAGTCAGTACCAAAATGGGTGACCACGTAACAATAGCATGTGATCTAAGCTTGGGTAGGCTGGTGGAACAAATAACTATCGGCCACATCAGCTTGAAACAAGTCGAACCTAGTCAGTACCAAAATGGGTGACCACGTAACAATAGCATGCGATCTAAGCTTGGGTAGCCTGGTGGTACAAATGACTATCGGACACATAAGCTTGAAACACGTCGAACCTAGTCTGTACCAAAATGGGTGACCACGTATCAATAGCATGCGATCTAAGCTTCAGTAGGCTGGTGTTACAAATGGCTGGCGGCCACATCAGGTTGAAACACGTCGAACCTAGTCAGTACCAAAATGGGTGACCACGTAACAATAGCATGCGATCTATCCTTGGGTAGGCTGGTTGTACAAATGGCTGGCGGCCACATCAGGTTGAAATACGTCGAAACTAGTCTGTACCAAAATGGGTGACCACGTAACAATAGCATGCGATCTCAGCTTGGGTAGGCTGGTGGTACAAATGGCTGGCGGCCACATCAGGTTGAAACACGTCGAACCTAGTCAGTACCAAAATGTGTGACCACGTAACAATAGCATGCGATCTAAGCTTGGGTAGGCTGCTGGTACAAATGACTATCGGCCACATCAGCTTGAAACACGTCGAAACTAGTCAGTACCAAAATGGTTGACCACGTAAGAATAGCATGCAATCTATGCTTTGGTAGGCTGGTGGTACAAATGGATGGCGGCCACATCAGGTTGAAACACGTCGAAACTAGTTAGTACCAAAATGGGTGACCACGTAACAATAGCATGCTATCTAAGCTTTAGTAGGCTGGTGGTACAAATGGCTAGCGGCCACATCAGTTTGTAACACGTCGAACCTAGTCTGTACCAAAATGGGTGACCACGTAATAATAGGATGCGATCTAAGCTTGGGTAGGCTGGTGGTACAAACGGCTAGCGGCCACATCAGGTTGAAACACGACGAACCCAGTTAGTACAAAAATGGTTGAGCACGTAACAATAGCATGCACTCTAGGCTTTGGTAGGCTGGTGGTACAAATGGCTAGCGGCCACATCAGGTTGAAACACGACGAAACCAGTTAGTACAGAAATGGGTGACCATCTAACAATAGCATGCAATCTAAGCTTTTGTAGACTTGTGGTACAAATGGCTGGCGGACACATCAGGTTGAAACACGTCGAACCTAGTTAGTACCAAAATGGATGACAACGTAACAATAGCATGCAATCTAAGCTTTGGTAGGCTGGTGGTACAAATAGCTAGCGGCCACATCAGGTTGAAACACGTCGAACCTAGTTAGTACCAAAATGGGTGACCATGTAACAATAGCATGAATTCTCAGCTTTGGTAGGCTTGTGGTACAAATATCTAGCGGCCACAGCAAGTTGAAACACGTCGAACCTAGTTAGTACCAAAATGGGTGACAACGTAACAATAGCATGCTATCTAAGCTTTGGTAGGCTGGTGGTACAAATAGCTAACGGCCACATCAGGTTGAAAAACGTCGAACCAAGTTAGTACCAAAATGGATGACCACTTAACATTAGCATGCAATCTAAGCTTTGGTAGGCTGGTGGTACAAATGGCTAGCGGCCACATCAGCTTGAAACACGTCGAACTTAGTTAGTACCAAATTGGGTGACCACGTACCAATAGTATGCAATCTATGCTTGGGTAGGCTGGTGGTACAAATGGCTAGCGGCCACAGCAAGTTGAAACACGTCGAACCTAGTTAGTACCGAAATGGAGGACCACGTAACAATAGCATGCAATCTAAGCTTTGGTAGGCTGGTGGTACAAATGGCTGGCGGCCACATCATGTTGAAACACGTCGAACCTAGTTAGTACCAAAATGGGTGTCCACGTAACAATAGCATGCAATCTAAGATTTGGTAGGCTGGTGGTACAAATGACTAGCGGCCACATCAGGTTGAAAAACGTCGAACCTGGTTAGTACCAAAATGGGTGACCACGTAACTATAGCATGCGATCTAAGATATGGGAGGCTGGTGGTACAAATGGCTAGCGGCCACATCAAGTTGAAACAATTCGAAGCTCGACAGTACCAAAATGGGTAACCACGTAACAATAGCAAGCGATGTAAGCTTGGGTCGGCTGGTGCTACAAATGGCTGGCGCCCACATCAGGTTGAAACACGGCGAACTTAGTTAGTACCAAAATGGGTGACAACGTAACACTAGCATGCAATCTACCTTTAGTATGCTTGTGGTACAAATGCCTAGCGGCCACATCAGGTTGAAACACGTCGAACCTAGTTAATACACAAATGGGTGACCACGTAACAATAGCATGCAATCTAAACTTTGGTAGGATTGTGGTACAAATGACTAGCGGCCACATCATGTTGAAACACGTCGAAACTAGTTAGTATGCAAATGGGTGACCACGTAACAATAGCATGCAATCTAAGCTTTGGTACGCTGGTGGTACAAATGGCTGGCGGCCACATCAGGTTGAAACACGTCGAACCTAGTTAGTACCAAAATGGGTGACCACGTAACAATAGCATGCAATCTAAGCTTTGTTTGGCTTGTGGTACAAATGACTAGCGGCCACATCATGTTGAAACACGTCGAAACTAGATAGTATGCAAATGGGTGACCACGTAACAACAGCATGCAATCTAAGCTTTGGTACGCTGGTGGTACAAATGGCTGGCGGCCACATCAGGTTGAAACACGTCGAACCTAGTTAGTACCAAAATAGGTGACCACGTAACAATAGCATGCCATCTAAGCTTTGGTAGGCTTGTGGTACAAATGACTAGCGGCCACATCATGGTGAAACACGTCGAAACTAGTTAGTACCCAAATGGGTGATCACGTAACAATAGCATGCAATCTAAGCTTTGGTAGGCTGGTGGTACAAATGGCTAGCGGACACATCAGGCTGAAACACGTCGGACCTAGTTATTACCAAAATGGGTGACCACGTAACAATAGCATGCAATCTAAGCTTTGGTAGGCTGGTGGTACAAATGGCTGGCGGCCACATCAGGTTGAAACACGTCGAACCTATTTAGTACCCAAATGGGTGACCACGTAACAATAGCATGCAATCTAAGCTTGGGTAGGTTGGTGGTACAAGTCGCTGGCGGCCACATCAGGTTGAAACACGTCGAACCTATTTAGTACCCAAATGGGTGACCACGTAACAATAGCATGCAATCTAATCTTGGGTAGGGTGGTGGTACAAATGGCTGGCGGCCACATCAGGTTGAAACACGTCGAAACTTGTTAGTACCCAAATGGGTGACCACGTAACAATAGCATGCAATCTAAGCTTTGGTAGGCTTGTGGTACAAATGACTAGCGGCCACATCATGTTGAAACACGTCGAAACTAGTTAATACCCAAATGGGTGACCACGTAACAATAGCATGCAATCTAAGCTTGGGTAGGCTGGTGGTACAAATGGCTGGCGGCCACATCAGGTTGAAACAGGTCGAACCTATTTAGTACCCAAATGGGTGACCACGTAACAATAGCATGCAATCTAAGCTTTGGTAGGCTGGTGGTACAAATGGCTTGCGGGCACATCAGGTTGAAACACGTCGAAACTAGTTAGTACCCAAATGGGTGACCACGTAACAATAAAATGCAATCTAATCTTGGGTAGGCTGGTGGTACAAATGGCTGGCGGCCACATCAGGTTGAAACACGTCGAAACTATTTAGTACCCAAATGGGTGACCACGTAACAATAGCATGCAATCTAAGCTTGGGTAGGCTGGTGGTACAAATGGCTGGCGGCCACATCAGGTTGAAACACGTCGAAACTAGTTAGTACCCAAATGGGTGACCACGTAACAATAGCATGCAATCTAAGCTTTGGTACGCTGGTGGTACAAATGGCTGGGGGCACATCAGGTTGAAACACGTCGAACCTAGTTAGTACCAAAATAGGTGACCACGTAACAATAGCATGCCATCTAAGCTTTGGTAGGCTTGTGGTACAAATGACTAGCGGCCACATCATGGTGAAACACGTCGAAACTAGTTAGTACCCAAATGGGTGATCACGTAACAATAGCATGCAATCTAAGCTTTGGTAGGCTGGTGGTACAAATGGCTAGCGGACACATCAGGCTGAAACACGTCGAACATAGTTATTACCAAAATGGGTGACCACGTAACAATAGCATGCAATCTAAGCTTTGGTAGGCTGGTGGTACAAATGGCTGGCGGCCACATCAGGTTGAAACACGTCGAACCTATTTAGTACCCAAATGGGTGACCACGTAACAATAGCATGCAATCTAAGCTTGGGTAGGCTGGTGGTACAAGTCGCTGGCGGCCACATCAGGTTGAAACACGTCGAACCTATTTAGTACCCAAATGGGTGACCACGTAACAATAGCATGCAATCTAATCTTGGGTAGGGTGGTGGTACAAATGGCTGGCGGCCACATCAGGTTGAAACACGTCGAAACTTGTTAGTACCCAAATGGGTGACCACGTAACAATAGCATGCAATCTAAGCTTTGGTAGGCTTGTGGTACAAATGACTAGCGGCCACATCATGTTGAAACACGTCGAAACTAGTTAGTACCCAAATGGGTGACCACGTAACAATAGCATGCAATCTAAGCTTGGGTAGGCTGGTGGTACAAATGGCTGGCGGCCACATCAGGTTGAAACAGGTCGAACCTATTTAGTACCCAAATGGGTGACCACGTAACAATAGCATGCAATCTAAGCTTTGGTAGGCTGGTGGTACAAATGGCTTGCGGGCACATCAGGTTGAAACACGTCGAAACTAGTTAGTACCCAAATGGGTGACCACGTAACAATAAAATGCAATCTAATCTTGGGTAGGCTGGTGGTACAAATGGCTGGCGGCCACATCAGGTTGAAACACGTCGAAACTATTTAGTACCCAAATGGGTGACCACGTAACAATAGCATGCAATCTAAGCTTGGGTAGGCTGGTGGTACAAATGGCTGGCGGCCACATCAGGTTGAAACACGTCGAAACTAGTTAGTACCCAAATGGGTGACCACGTAACAATAGCATGCAATATAAGCTTGGGTAGGCTGGTGGTACAAATGGCTGGCGGCCACATCAGGTTGAAACACGTCGAAACTAGTTAGTACCCAAATGGGTGACCACGTAACAATAGCATGCAATCTAAGATTTGGTAGGCTGGTGGTACAAATGGCTGGCGGCCACATCAGGTTGAAACACGTCGAAACTAGTTAGTACCAAAATGGGTGACCACGTAACAATAGCATGCAATCTAAGCTTTGGTAGGCTTGTGGTACAAATGACTAGCGGCCACATCATGTTGAAACACGTCGAAACTAGTTAGTATGCAAATGGGTGACCACGTAACAATAGCATGCAATCTAAGCTTTGGTATGCTGGTGGTACAAATGGCTGGCGGCCACATCAGGTTGAAACACGTCGAACCTACTTAGTACCCAAATGGGTGACCACGTAACAATAGCATGCAATCTAAGCTTTGGTAGGCTGGTGGTTCAAATGGCTGGCGGGCACATCAGGTTGAAACACGTCGAACCTAGTTAGTACCAAAATGGGTGACCACGTAACAATAGCATGCAATCTAAGCTTTGGTAGGCTTGTGGTACAAATGACTAGCGGCCACATCATGTTGAAACACGTCGAAACTAGTTAGTACCCAAATGGGTGACCACGTAACAATAGCATGCAATCTAAGCTTTGGTACGCTGGTGGTACAAATGGCTGGCGGCCACATCAGGTTGAAACACGTCGAACCTATTTAATACCCAAATGGGTGACCACGTAACAATAGCATGCAATCTAAGCTTTGGTAGGCCTGTGGTACAAATGGCTGAGGCCACATCAATTTGAAACACGTCGAAACTATTTAGTACCCAAATGGGTGACCACGTTACAATAGCATGCAATCTAAGCTTGGGTAGGCTGGTGGTACAAATGGCTGGCGGCCACATCAGGTTGAAACACGTCGAAACTAGTTAGTACCCAAATGGGTGACCACGTAACAATAGCATGCAATCTAAGCTTTGGTAGGCTTGTGGTACAAATGACTAGCGGGCACATCATGTTGAAACACGTCGAAACTAGTTAGTATGCAAATGGGTGACCACGTAACAATAGCATGCAATCTAAGCTTGGGTAGGCTGGTGGTACAAATGGCTGGCGGCCACATCAGGTTGAATCACGTCGAAACTAGTTAGTACCCAAATGGGTGACCACGTAACAATAGCATGCAATCTAAGCTTGGGTAGGCTGGTGGTACAAATGGCTGGCGGCCACATCAGGTTGAAACACGTCGAACCTATTTAGTACCCAAATGGATGACCACGTAACAGTAGCATGCAATCTAAGCTTGGGTAGGCTGGTGGTACAAATGGCTGGCGGCCACATCAGGTTGAAACACGTCGAAACTAGTTAGTACCCAAATGGGTGACCACGTAACAATAGCATGCAATATAAGCTTGGGTAGGCTGGTGGTACAAATGGCTGGCGGCCACATCAGGTTGAAACACGTCGAAACTAGTTAGTACCAAAATGGGTGACCACGTAACAATAGCATGCAATCTAAGCTTTGGTAGGCTTGTGGTACAAATGACTAGCGGCCACATCATGTTGAAACACGTCGAAACTAGTTAGTATGCAAATGGGTGACCACGTAACAATAGCATGCAATCTAAGCTTGGGTAGGCTGGTGGTACAAATGGATGGCGGCAACATCAGGTTGAAACACGTCGAAACTAGTTAGTACCAAAATGGGTGACCACGTAACAATAGCATGCAATCTAAGCTTGGGTAGGCTTGTGGTACAATACTAGCGGCCACATCATGTTGAAACACGTCGAAACTAGTTAGTATGCCAATGGGTGACCACGTAATAATAGCATGCAATCTAAGCTTGGGTAGGCTGGTGGTACAAATGGATGGCGGCCACATCAGGTTGAAACACGTCGAAACTAGTTAGTACCAAAATGGGTGACCACGTAACAATAGCATGCAATCTAAGCTTGGGTAGGCTTGTGGTACAAATGACTAGCGGCCACATCATGTTGAAACACGTCGAAACTAGTTAGTATGCAAATGGGTGACCACGTAACAATAGCATGCAATCTAAGCTTGGGTAGGCTGGTGGTACAAATGGATGCCGGCCACATCAGGTTGAAACACGTCGAAACTAGTTAGTACCAAAATGGGTGACCACGTAACAATAGCCCACAATCTAAGCTTGGGTAGGCTTGTGGTACAAATGACTAGCGGCCACATCATGTTGAAACACGTCGAAACTAGTTAGTATGCAAATGGGTGACCACGTAACAATAGCATGCCATCTAAGCTTGGGTAGGCTGGTGGTACAAATGGATGGCGGCCACATCAGGTTGAAACACGTCGAAACTAGTTAGTACCAAAATGGGTGTCCACGTAACAATAGCATGCAATATAAGCTTGGGTAGGCTTGTGGTACAAATGACTAGCGGCCACATCATGTTGAAACACGTCGAAACTAGTTAGTATGCAAATGGGTGACCACGTAACAATAGCATGCAATCTAAGCTTGGGTAGGCTGGTGGTACAAATGGCTGGCGGCCACATCAGGTTGAAACACGTCGAAACTACTTAGTACCAGAATGGGTGACCACGTAACAATAGCATGCAATCTTAGCTTTGGTAGGCTGGTGGTACAAATGGCTGGCGGCCACATCAGGTTGAAACACGTCGAACCTATTTAGTACCCAAATGGGTGACCACGTAACAATAGCATGCAATCTAAGGTTGAGTACAATTGTGGTACAAATGGCTGGCGGCCACATCAGGTTGAAACACGTCGAACCTATTTAGTACCCAAATGGGTGACCACGTAACAATCGCATGCAATCTAAACTTGAGTACGCTTATGGTACAAATGGCTGGCGGCCACATCAGGTTGAAACACGTCGAACCTATTTAGTACCCAAATGGGTGACCACGTAACAATAGCATGCAATCTAAGCTTGAGTACGCTTGTGGTACAAATGGCTGGCGGCCACATCAGGTTGAAACACGTCGAATCTATTTAGTACCCAAATGGGTGACCACGTAACAATAGCATGCAATCTAAGCTTGAGTACGCTTGTGGTACAAATGGCTGGCGGCCACATCAGGTTGAAAGACATCGAACCTATTTAGTACCCAAATGGGTGACCACGTAACAATATCATGCAATCTAAGCTTGAGTACGCTTGTGGTACAAATGGCTGGCGGCCACATCAGGTTGAAACACGTCGAAACTATTTAGTACCCAAATGGGTGACCACGTAACAATAGCATGCAATCTAAGCTTGAGTACGCTTGTGGTACAAATGGCTGGCGGCCACATCAGGTTGAAACACGTCGAACCTATTTAGTACCCAAATGGGTGACCACGTAACAATAGCATGCAATCTAAGCTTGGGTACGCTTGTGGTACAAATGGCTGGCGGCCACATCAGGTTGAAACACGTCGAACCTATTTAGTATCCAAATGGGTGACCACGTAACAATAGCATGCAATCTAAGCTTGAGTACGCTTGTGGTACAAATGGCTGGCGGCCACATCAGGTTGAAACACGTCGAACCTATTTAGTACCCAAATGGGTGACCACGTAACAATAGCATGCAATCTAAGCTTGGGTACGCTTGTGGTACAAATGGCTGGCGGCCACATCAGGTTGAAACACGTCGAACCTATTTAGTACCCAAATGGGTGACCACGTAACAATAGCATGCAATCTAAGCTTTGGTAGGCTGGTGGTACAAATGGCTGGCGGCCACATCAGGTTGAAACACGTCGAACCTATTTAGTACCCAAATGGGTGACCACGTAACAATAGCATGCAATCTAAGCTTGGGTACGCTTGTGGTACAAATGGCTGGCGGCCACATCAGGTTGAAACACGTCGAACCTATTTAGTACCCAAATGGGTGACCACGTAACAATCGCATGCAATCTAAACTTGAGTACGCTTATGGTACAAATGGCTGGCGGCCACATCAGGTTGAAACACGTCGAACCTATTTAGTACCCAAATGGGTGACCACGTAACAATAGCATGCAATCTAAGCTTGAGTACGCTTGTGGTACAAATGGCTGGCGGCCACATCAGGTTGAAACACGTCGAATCTATTTAGTACCCAAATGGGTGACCACGTAACAATAGCATGCAATCTAAGCTTGAGTACGCTTGTGGTACAAATGGCTGGCGGCCACATCAGGTTGAAAGACATCGAACCTATTTAGTACCCAAATGGGTGACCACGTAACAATAGCATGCAATCTAAGCTTGAGTACGCTTGTGGTACAAATGGCTGGCGGCCACATCAGGTTGAAACACGTCGAACCTATTTAGTACCCAAATGGGTGACCACGTAACAATAGCATGCAATCTAAGCTTGAGTACGCTTGTGGTACAAATGGCTGGCGGCCACATCAGGTTGAAACACGTCGAACCTATTTAGTACCCAAATGGGTGACCACGTAACAATAGCATGCAATCTAAGCTTGGGTACGCTTGTGGTACAAATGGCTGGCGGCCACATCAGGTTGAAACACGTCGAACCTATTTAGTACCCAAATGGGTGACCACGTAACAATAGCATGCAATCTAAGCTTGAGTACGCTTGTGGTACAAATGGCTGGCGGCCACATCAGGTTGAAACACGTCGAAACTATTTAGTACCCAAATGGGTGACCACGTAACAATAGCATGCAATCTAAGCTTGGGTACGCTTGTGGTACAAATGGCTGGCGGCCACATCAGGTTGAAACACGTCGAACCTATTTAGTACCCAAATGGGTGACCACGTAACAATAGCATGCAATCTAATCTTTGGTAGGCTGGTGGTACAAATGGCTGGCGGCCACATCAGGTTGAAACACGTCGAACCTATTTAGTACCCAAATGGGTGACCACGTAACAATAGCATGCAATCTAAGCTTTGGTAGGCTGGTGGTACAAATGGCTGGCGGCCACATCAGGTTGAAACACGTCGAACCTATTTAGTACCCAAATGGGTGACCACGTAACAATAGCATGCAATCTAAGCTTTGGTAGGCTGGAGGTACAAATGGCTGGCGGCCACATCCGGTTGAAACACGTCGAACCTATTTAGTACCCAAATGGGTGACCACGTAACAATAGCATGCAATCTAAGCTTGGGTAGGCTGGTGGTATAAATGGCTGGCGGCCACATCAGGTTGAAACACGTCGAAACTAGTTAGTACCCAAATGGGTGACCACGTAACAATAGCATGCAATCTAAGCTTGGGAAGGCTTGTGGTACAAATGACTAGCGGCCACATCATGTTGAAACACGTCGAAACTAGTTAGTATGCAAATGGGTGACCACGTAACAATAGCATGCAATCCAAGCTTGGGTACGCTTGTGATACAAATGGCTGGCGGCCACATCAGGTTGAAACACGTCGAACCTATTTAGTACCCAAATGGGTGACCACGTAACAATAGCATGCAATCTAAGCTTGGGTAGGCTGGTGGTACAAATGGCTGGCGGCCACGTCAGGTTGAAACACGTCGAACCTATTTAGTACCCAAATGGGTGACCACATAACAATAGCATGCAATCTAAGCTTGGGTAGGCTGGTGGTACAAATGGCTGGCGGCCACATCAGGTTGAAACACGTCGAACCTATTTAGTACCCAAATGGGTGACCACGTAACAATAGCATGCAATCTAAGCTTGGGTAGGCTTGTGGTACAAATGACTAGCGGCCACATCATGTTGAAACACGTCGAAACTAGTTAGTATGCAAATGGGTGACCACGTAACAATAGCATGCAATCTAAGCTTGGGTAGGCTGGTGGTACAAATGGATGGCGGCCACATCAGGTTGAAATACGTCGAAACTAGTTAGTACCAAAATGGGTGACCACGTAACAATAGCATGCAATCTAAGCTTGGGTAGGCTTGTGGTACAAATGACTAGCGGCCACATCATGTTGAAACACGTCGAAACTAGTTAGTATGCAAATGGGTGACCACGTAACAATAGCATGCAATCTAAGCTTGGGTAGGCTGGTGGTACAAATGGATGGCGGCCACATCAGGTTGAAACACGTTGAAACTAGTTAGTACCAAAATGGGTGACCACGTAACAATAGCATGCAATCTAAGCTTGGGTAGGCTTGTGGTACAAATGACTAGCGGCCACATCATGTTGAAACACGTCGAAACTAGTTAGTATGCAAATGGGTGACCACCTATCAATAGCATGCAATCTAAGCTTGGGTAGGCTGGTGGTACAAATGGATGGCGGCCACATCAGGTTGAAACACGTCGAAACTAGTTAGGACCAAAATGGGTGACCACGTAACAATAGCATGAAATCTAAGCTTGGGTAGGTTTGTGGTACAAATGACTATCGGCCACATCATGTTGATACACGTCGAAACTAGTTAGTATGCAAATGGGTGACCACGTAACAATAGCATGCAATCTAAGCTTGGGTACGCTTGTGGTACAAATGGCTGGCGGCCACATCAGGTTGAAACACGTCGAACCTATTTAGTACGCAAATGGGTGACCACTTAACAATAGCATGCAATCTAAGCTTTGGTAGGCTGGTGGTACAAATGGCTGGCGGCCACATCAGGTTGAAACACGTCGAACCTATTTAGTACCCAAATGGGTGACCACGTAACAATAGCATGCAATCTAAGCTTTGGTACGCTGGTGGTACAAATGGCTGGCGGCCACATCAGGTTGAAACACGTCGGACCTATTTAGTACCCAAATGGGTGACCACGTATCAATAGCATGCAATCTAAGCTTGGGTAGGCTGGTGTTACAAATGGCTGGCGGCCACATCACGTTGAAACACGTCGAAGCTATTTAGTACACAAATGGTTGACCACGTAACAATAGCATGCAATCTAAGCTTGGGTAGGCTGGTGGTACAAATGGCTGGCGGCCACATCAGGTTGAAACACGTCGAAAACTAGTTAGTACGAAAGTGGGTGACCACGTAACAATAGCATGCAATCTAAGCTTTCGTAGGCTTGTTGTACAAATGACTAGCGTCCACATCATGTTGAAACACGTCGAACCTAGTTAGTACCAAAATAGGTGACCACGTAACAATAGCATGCAATCTAAGCTTTGGTAGGCTTGTGGTACAAATGACTAGCGGCCACATCATGTTGAAACACGTCGAAACTAGTTAGTACCCAAATGGGTGACCACGTAACAATAGCATGCAATCTAAGCTTTGGTACGCTGGTGGTACAAATGGCTGGCGGCCACATCAGGTTGAACCACGTCGAACCTATTTAATACCCAAATGGGTGACCACGTAACAATAGCATGCAATCTAAGCTTTGGTAGGCCGGTGGTACAAATGGCTGAGGCCACATCAGGTTGAAACACGTCGAAACTATTTAGTACCCAAATGGGTGACCACGTAACAATAGCATGCAATCTAAGCTTGGGTAGGCTGGTGGTACAAATGGCTGGCGGTACAAATGGCTGGCGGCCACATCAGGTTGAAACACGTCGAAACTATTTAGTACCAAAATGGGTGACCACGTAACAATAGCATGCAATCTAAGATTTGGTAGGCTTGTGGTACAAATGACTAGCGGCCACATCATGTTGAAACACGTCGAAACTAGTTAGTATGCAAATGGGTGACCACGTAACAATAGCATGCAATCTAAGCTTCGGTAGGCTGGTGGTACAAATGGCTGGCGGCCACATCAGGTTGAATCACGTCGAAACTAGTTAGTACCCAAATGGGTGACCACGTAACAATAGCATGCAATCTAAGCTTGGGTAGGCTGGTGGTACAAATGGCTGGCGGCCACATCAGGTTGAAACACGTCGAACCTATTTAGTACCCAAATGGGTGACCACGTAACAGTAGCATGCAATCTAAGCTTGGGTAGGCTGGTGGTACAAATGGCTGGCGGCCACATCAGGTTGAAACACGTCGAAACTAGTTAGTACCCAAATGGGTGACCACGTAACAATAGCATGCAATCTAAGCTTGGGTAGGCTTGTGGTACAAATGACTAGCGGCCACATCATGTTGAAACACGTCGAAACTAGTTAGTATGCAAATGGGTGACCACGTAACAATAGCATGCAATCTAAGCTTGGGTAGGCTGGTGGTACAAATGGATTGCGGCCACATCAGGTTGAAACACGTCGAAACTAGTTAGTACCAAAATGGGTGACCACGTAACAATAGCATGCAATCTAAGCTTGGGTAGGCTTGTGGTACAAATGACTAGCGGCCACATCATGTTGAAACACGTCGAAACTAGTTAGTATGCAAATGGGTGACCACGTAACAATAGCATGCAATCTAAGCTTTGGTAGGCTGGTGGTACAAATGGCTGGCGGCCACATCAGGTTGAAACACGTCGAACCTATTTAGTACCCAAATGGGTGACCACGTAACAATAGCATGCAATCTAAGCTTTGGTAGGCTGGTGGTACAAATGGCTGGCGGCCACATCAGGTTGAATCACGTCGAACCTATTTAGTACCCAAATGGGTGACCACTTAACAATAGCATGCAATCTAAGCTTTGGTAGGCTGGTGGTACAAATGGCTGGCGGCCACATCAGGTTGAAACACGTCGAACCTATTTAGTACCCAAATGGGTGACCACGTAACAATAGCATGCAATCTAAGCTTTGGTAGGCTGGTGGTACAAATGGCTGGCGGCCACATCAGGTTGAAACACGTCGAACCTATTTAGTACCCAAATGGGTGACCACGTAACAATAGCATGCAATCTAAGCTTGGGTAGGCTGGTGGTACAAATGGCTGGCGGCCACATCACGTTGAAACACGTCGAAGCTATTTAGTACCCAAATGGGTGACCACGTAACAATAGCATGCAATCTAAGCTTGGGTAGGCTGGTGGTACAAATGGCTGGCGGCCACATCAGGTTGAAACACGTCGAACCTAGTTAGTACCAAAATGGGTGACCACGTAACAATAGCATGCAATCTAAGCTTGGGTACGCTTGTGGTACAAATGGCTGGCGGCCACATCAGGTTGAAACACGTCGAACCTATTTAGTACCCAAATGGGTGACCACGTAACAATAGCATGCAATCTAAGCTTGGGTAGGCTGGTGGTACAAATGGCTGGCGGCCTCATCAGGTTGAAACACGTCGAACCTATTTAGTACCCAAATGGGTGACCACGTAACAATAGCATGCAATCTAAGCTTTGGTAGGCTGGTGGTACAAATGGCTGGCGGCCACATCAGGTTGAAACACGTCGAACCTATTTAGTACCCAAATGGGTGACCACGTAACAATAGCATGCAATCTAAGCTTGGGTTAGGCTGGTGGTACAAATGGCTGGCGGCCACATCAGGTTGAAACACGTCGAACCTATTTAGTACCCAAATGGGTGACCACGTAACAATAGCATGCAATCTAAGCTTTGGAAGGCTGGTGGTACAAATGGCTGGCGGCCACATCAGGTTGAAACACGTCGAACCTATTTAGTACCCAAATGGGTGACCACGTAACAATAGCATGCAATCTAAGCTTGGGTAGGCTGGTGGTACAAATGGCTGGCGGCCACATCAGGTTGAAACACGTCGAACCTATTTAGTACCCAAATGGGTGACCACGTAACAATAGCATGCAATCTAAGCTTTGGTAGGCTGGTGGTACAAATGGCTGGCGGCCACATCAGTTTGAAACACGTCGAACCTATTTAGTACCCAAATGGGTGACCACGTAACAATAGCATGCAATCTAAGCTTGGGTAGGCTGGTGGTACAAATGGCTGGCGGCCACATCAGGTTGAAACACGTCGAACCTAGTTAGTACCAAAATGGGTGACCACGTAACAATAGCATGCAATCTAAGCTTGGGTAGGCTGGTGGTACAAATGGCTGGCGGCCACATCAGGTTGAAACACGTCGAACCTATTTAGTACCCAAATGGGTGACCACGTAACAATAGCATGCAATCTAAGCTTGGGTAGGCTGGTGGTACAAATGGCTGGCGGCCGCATCAGGTTGAAACACGTCGAAACTGTTTAGTAACCAAATGGGTGACCACGTAACAATAGCATGCAATCTAAGCTTGGGTAGGCTTGTGGTACAAATGACTAGCGGCCACATCATGTTGAAACACGTCGAAACTAGTTAGTATGCAAATGGGTGACCACGTAACAATAGCATGCAATCTAAGCTTGGGTACGCTTGTGGTACAAATGGCTGGCGGCCACATCAGGTTGAAACACGTCGAACCTATTTAGTACCCAAATGGGTGGCCACGTAACAATAGCATGCAATCTAAGCTTGGGTAGGCTTGTGGTACAAATGACTAGCGGCCACATCATGTTGAAACACGTCGAAACTAGTTAGTATGCAAATGGGTGACCACGTAACAATAGCATGCAATCTAAGCTTGGGTACGCTTGTGGTACAAATGGCGGGCGGCCACATCAGGTTGAAACACGTCGAACCTATTTAGTACCCAAATGGGTGACCACGTAACAATAGCATGCAATCTAAGCTTGGGTAGGCTGGTGGTACAAATGGCTGGCGGCCACATCAGGTTGAAACACGTCGAACCTATTTAGTACCCAAATGGGTGACCACGTAACAATAGCATGCAATCTAAGCTTTGGTAGGCTGGTGGTACAAATGGCTGGCGGCCACATCAGGTTGAAACACGTCGAACCTATTTAGTACCCAAATGGGTGACCACGTAACAATAGCATGCAATCTAAGCTTTGGTAGGCTGGTGGTACAAATGGCTGGCGGCCACGTCAGGTTGAAACACGTCGAACCTATTTAGTACCCAAATGGGTGACCACATAACAATAGCATGCAATCTAAGCTTGGGTAGGCTGGTGGTACAAATGGCTGGCGGCCACATCAGGTTGAAACACGTCGAACCTATTTAGTACCCAAATGGGTGACCACGTAACAATAGCATGCAATCTAAGCTTGGGTAGGCTTGTGGTACAAATGACTAGCGGCCACATCATGTTGAAGCACGTCGAAACTAGTTAGTATGTAAATGGGTGACCACGTAACAATAGCATGCAATCTAAGCTTGTGTAGGCTGGTGGTACAAATGGATGGCGGCGACATCAGGTTGAAACACGTCGAAACTAGTTAGTACCAAAATGGGTGACCACGTAACAATAGCATACAATCTAAGCTTGGGTAGGCTTGTGGTACAAATGACTAGCGGCCACATCATGTTGAAACACGTCGAAACTAGTTAGTATGCAAATGGGTGACCACGTAACAATAGCATGCAATCTAAGCTTGGGTAGGCTGGTGGTACAAATGGATGGCGGCCACATCAGGTTGAAACACGTCGAAACGAGTTAGGACCAAAATGGGTGACCACGTAACAATAGCATGCAATCTAAGCTTGGGTAGGCTTGTGGTACAAATGACTATCGGCCACATCATGTTGATACACGTCGAAACTAGTTGGTATGCAAATGGGTGACCACGTAACAATAGCATGCAATCTAAGCTTGGGTACGCTTGTGGTACAAATGGCTGGCGGCCACATCTGGTTGAAACACGTCGAACCTATTTAGTACCCAAATGGGTGACCACGTAACAATAGCATGCAATCTAAGCTTGGGTAGGCTGGTGGTACAAATGGCTGGCGGCCACATCACGTTGAAACAAGTCGAAGCTATTTAGTACCCAAATGGTTGACCACGTAACAATAGCATGCAATCTAAGCTTGGGTAGGCTGGTGGTACAAATGGCTGGCGGCCACATCAGGTTGAAACACGTCGAAAACTAGTTAGTACGAAAGTGGGTGACCACGTAACAATAGCATGCAATCTAAGCTTTCGTAGGCTTGTTGTACAAATGACTAGCGGCCACATCATGTTGAAACACGTCGAACCTAGTTAGTACCAAAATAGGTGACCACGTAACAATAGCATGCAATCTAAGCTTTGGTAGGCTTGTGGTACAAATGACTAGCGGCCACATCATGTTGAAACACGTCGAAACTAGTTAGTACCCAAATGGGTGACCACGTAACAATAGCATGCAATCTAAGCTTTGGTACGCTGGTGGTACAAATGGCTGGCGGCCACATCAGGTTGAACCACGTCGAACCTATTTAATACCCAAATGGGTGACCACGTAACAATAGCATGCAATCTAAGCTTTGGTAGGCCGGTGGTACAAATGGCTGAGGCCACATCAGGTTGAAACATGTCGAAACTATTTAGTACCCAAATGGGTGAGCACGTAACAATAGCATGCAATCTAAGCTTGGGTAGGCTGGTGGTACAAATGGCTGGCGGTACAAATGGCTGGCGGCCACATCAGGTTGAAACACGTCCAAACTAGTTAGTACCCAAATGGGTGACCACGTAACAATAGCATGCAATCTAAGCTTGGGTAGGCTGGTGGTACAAATGGCTGGCGGCCACATCAGGTTGAAACACGTCGAAACTAGTTAGTACCAAAATGGGTGACCACGTAACAATAGCATGCAATCTAAGCTTTGGTAGGCTTGTGGTACAAATGACTAGCGGCCACATCATGTTGAAACACGTCGAAACTAGTTAGTATGCAAATGGGTGACCACGTAACAATAGCATGCAATCTAAGCTTGGGTAGGCTGGTGGTACAAATGGATGGCGGCCACATCAGGTTGAAACATGTCGAAACTAGTTAGTACCAAAATGGGTGACCACGTAACAATAGCATGCAATCTAAGCTTGGGTAGGCTTGTGGTACAAATGACTAGCGGCCACATCATGTTGAAACACGTCGAAACTAGTTAGTATGCAAATGGGTGACCATGTAACAATAGCATGCAATCTAAGCTTGGGTAGGCTGGTGGTACAAATGGATGGCGGCCACATCAGGTTGAAACACGTCGAAACTAGTTAGTACCCAAATGGGTGACCACGTAACAATAGCATGCAATCTAAGCTTGGGTAGGCTGGTTGTACAAATGGCTGTTGGCCACATCAGGTTGAAAGACGTCGAAACTAGTTAGTACCCAAATGGGTGACCACGTAACAATAGCATGCAATCTAAGCTTGGGTAGGCTGGTGGAACAAATGGCTGGCGGCCACATCAGGTTGAAACAGGTCGAACCTATTTAGTACCCAAATGGGTGACCACGTAAGAATAGCATGCAATCTAAGCTTTGGTAGGCTGGTGGTACAAATGGCTGGCGGCCACATCAGGTTGAAACACGTCGAAACTAGTTAGTACCCAAATGGGTGACCACGTAACAATAGCATGCAATCTAAGCTTGGGTAGGCTGGTGGTACAAATGGCTGGCGGCCACATCAGGTTGAAACACGTCGAAACTAGTTAGTACCCAAATGGGTGACCACGTAACAATAGCATGCAATCTAAGCTTGGGTAGGCTGGTGGTACAAATGGCTGGCGGCCACATCAGGTTGAAACACGTCGAAACTATTTAGTACCCAAATGGGTGACCACTAACAATAGCATGCAATCTAAGCTTGGGTAGGCTGGTGGTACAAATGGCTGGCGGCCACATCAGGTTGAAACACGTCGAAACTAGTTAGTACCCAAATGGGTGACCACGTAACAATAGCATGCAATCTAAGCTTGGGTAGGCTGGTGGTACAAATGGCTGGCGGCCACATAAGGTTGAATCACGTCGAAACTATTTAGTAACCAAATGGGTGACCACGTAACAATAGCATGCAATCTAAGCTTGGGTAGGCTGGTGGTACAAATGGCTGGCGGCCACATCAGGTTGAAACACGTCGAAATTAGTTAGTACCCAAATGGGTGACCACGTAACAATAGCATGCAATCTAAGCTTGGGTAGGCTGGTGGTACAAATGGCTGGCGGCCACATCAGTTTGAAACACGTCGAACCTATTTAGTACCCAAATGGGTGACCACTTAACAATAGCATGCAATCTAAGCTTGGGTAGGCTGGTGGTACAAATGGCTGGCGGCCACATCAGGTTGAAACACGTCGAAACTAGTTAGTACCCAAATGGGTGACCACGTAACAATAGCATGCAATCTAAGCTTGTGTAGGCTGTTGGTACCAATGGCTGGCGGCCACATCAGGTTGAAACACGTCGAGACTAGTTAGTACCCAAATGGGTGACCACGTAACAATAGCATGCAATCTAAGCTTGGGTAGGCTGGTGGTACAAATGGCTGGCGGCCACATCAGGTTGAAACTCGTCGAAAATAGTTAGTACCCAAATGGGTGACCACGTAACAATAGCATGCAATCTAAGCTTGGGTAGGCTGGTGGTACAAATGCCTGGCGGCCACAACAGGTTGAAACACGTCGAAACTAGTTAGTTCACAAATGGGTGACCACGTAACAATAGCATGCAACCAAGCTTTGGTACGCTGGTGGTACAAATGGCTGGCGGCCACATCAGGTTGAAACACGTCGAAACTAGTTAGTACCAAAATGGGTGACCACGAAACAATAGCATGCAATCTAAGCTTTGGTACGCTGGTGGTACAAATGGCTGGCGGCCACATCAGGTTTAAACACGTCGAAACTAGTTAGTACCAAAATGGGTGACCACGTAACAATAGCATGCAATCTAAGCTTTGGTACGCTGGTGGTACAAATGACTAGCGGCCACATCATCTTGAAACACGTCGAACCTAGTTAGTACCAAAATAGGTGACCACGTAACAATAGCATGCAATCTAAGCTTTGGTAGGCTTGTGGTACAAATGACTAGCGGCCACATCATGTTGAAACACGTCGAAACTAGTTAGTATGCAAATGGGTGACCACGTAACAATAGCATGCAATCTAAGCTTTGGTACGCTGGTGGTACAAATGGCTGTCAGCCACATCAGGTTGAAACACGTCGAACACTAGTTAGTACCGAAATGGGTGACCACGTAACAATAGCATGCAATCTAAGCTTTGGTAGGCTTGTGGTACAAATGACTAGCGGCCACATCCTGTTGAAACACGTCGAAACTAGTTAGTATCCAAATGGGTGACCACGTAGCAATAGCATGCAATCTAAGCTTGGGTAGGCTGGTGGTACAAATGGCTGGCGGCCACATCAGGTTGAAACACGTCAAAACTAGTTAGTACCAAATGGGTGACCACGTAACAATAGCATGCAATCTAAGCTTTGGTAGGCTGGTGGTACAAATGACTAGCGGCCACATCAGTTTGAAACACCTCGAACCTAGTTAGTACCAAAATGGGTGACCACGTAACTATAGAATGCGTTCTAATCTTTGGTAGGCTCGTGGTAGAAATGGCTAGCGGCCACATCAGGTTGAAACACGTCGAACCTAGTTAGTACCAAAATGGGTGACCACGTAACAATAGCATGCAATCTAAGCATTGGTAGGCTGGTGGTACAAATGGTTAGCGTCCTCATTAGGTTGAAACACGTCGAATCTTGTTAGTAACAATATGGGTGACCACGTAACAATAGCAAGCAATCTAAGCTTTGGTAGACTGGTGGTACAAATGGCTGGCGGCCACATCATGTTGTAACACGTCGAACCTAGTTAGCACCAAAATGGGTGACCACGTAACAATAGCATGCGGTCTAAGCTTTGGTAGGCTGGTGGTACTAATGGCTAGCGGCCACATCAGCTTGAAACACGTCGAAACTAGTTAGTACCAAAATGGGTGACCACGTAACAATAGAATGCAATCTAAGCTTTGGTAGGCTGGTGGTACAAATGGCTGGCGGCCACATCAGTTTTAAACACGTCGAACCCAGTTAGTACCAAAATGGTTGACCACGTAACATTAGCATGCAATCTAAGCTTTGGTAGGCTGGTGGTAAAAATGGCTAGCGGCCACATCAAGTTGAAACACGTCGAAACTATACAGTACCAAAATGGGTAAACACGTAACGATAGCAAGCGATCTAACCTTGGGTAGGCAGGTTGTACAAATGGCTTGCGGCCAAATCAGGTTGAAACACGTCGAACCTATTTAGTACCAAAATGGGTGACCAGCTCACAATAGCATGCAATCTAAGCTTTGGTAGACTGGTGGTACAAATGGCTGGCGGCCACATCATGTTGTAACACGTCGAACCTAGTTAGCACCAAAATGGGTGACCACGTAACAATAGCATGCGGTCTAAGCTTTGGTAGGCTGGTGGTACTAATGGCTGGCGGCCACATCAGGTTGAAACACGTCGAAATTAGTTAGTACCCAAATGGGTGACCACGTAACAATAGCATGCAATCTAAGCTTGGGTAGGCTGGTGGTACAAATGGCTGGCGGCCACATCAGTTTGAAACACGTCGAACCTATTTAGTACCCAAATGGGTGACCACTTAACAATAGCATGCAATCTAAGCTTGGGTAGGCTGGTGGTACAAATGGCTGGCGGCCACATCAGGTTGAAACACGTCGAAACTAGTTAGTACCCAAATGGGTGACCACGTAACAATAGCATGCAATCTAAGCTTGTGTAGGCTGTTGGTACCAATGGCTGGCGGCCACATCAGGTTGAAACACGTCGTAACTAGTTAGTACCCAAATGGGTGACCACGTAACAATAGCATGCAATCTAAGCTTGGGTAGGCTGGTGGTACAAATGGCTGGCGGCCACATCAGGTTGAAACTCGTCGAAAATAGTTAGTACCCAAATGGGTGACCACGTAACAATAGCATGCAATCTAAGCTTGGGTAGGCTGGTGGTACAAATGGCTGGCGGCCACAACAGGTTGAAACACGTCGAAACTAGTTAGTTCACAAATGGGTGACCACGTAACAATAACATGCAACCAAGCTTTGGTACGCTGGTGGTACAAATGGCTGGCGGCCACATCAGGTTGAAACACGTCGAAACTAGTTAGTACCAAAATGGGTGACCACGAAACAATAGCATGCAATCTAAGCTTTGGTACGCTGGTGGTACAAATGGCTGGCGGCCACATCAGGTTTAAACACGTCGAAACTAGTTAGTACCAAAATGGGTGACCACGTAACAATAGCATGCAATCTAAGCTTTGGTACGCTGGTGGTATAAAATGACTAGCGGCCACATCATCTTGAAACACGTCGAACCTAGTTAGTACCAAAATAGGTGACCACGTAACAATAGCATGCAATCTAAGCTTTGGTAGGCTTGTGGTACAAATGACTAGCGGCCACATCATGTTGAAACACGTCGAAACTAGTTAGTATGCAAATGGGTGACCACGTAACAATAGCATGCAATCTAAGCTTTGGTACGCTGGTGGTACAAATGGCTGTCAGCCACATCAGGGTGAAACACGTCGAAACTAGTTAGTACCCAAATGGGTGACCACGTAACAATAGCATGCAATCTAAGCTTGGGTAGGCTTGTGGTACAAATGACTAGCGGCCACATCCTGTTGAAACACGTCGAAACTAGTTAGTATCCAAATGGGTGACCACGTAACAATAGCATGCAATCTAAGCTTGGGTAGGCTGGTGGTACAAATGGCTGGCGGCCACATCAGGTTGAAACACGTCAAAACTAGTTAGTACCAAATGGGTGACCACGTAACAATAGCATGCAATCTAAGCTTTGGTAGGCTGGTGGTACAAATGACTAGCGGCCACATCAGTTTGAAACACCTCGAACCTAGTTAGTACCAAAATGGGTGACCACGTAACTATAGAATGCGTTCTAATCTTTGGTAGGCTCGTGGTAGAAATGGCCAGCCGCCACATCAGGTTGAAACACGTCGAACCTAGTTAGTACCAAAATGGGTGACCACGTAACAATAGCATGCAATCTAAGCATTGGTAGGCTGGTGGTACAAATGGTTAGCGTCCTCATTAGGTTGAAACACGTCGAATCTTGTTAGTAACAATATGGGTGACCACGTAACAATAGCAAGCAATCTAAGCTTTGGTAGACTGGTGGTACAAATGGCTGGCGGCCACATCATGTTGTAACACGTCGAACCTAGTTAGCACCAAAATGGGTGACCACGTAACAATAGCATGCGGTCTAAGCTTTGGTAGGCTGGTGGTACTAATGGCTAGCGGCCACATCAGCTTGAAACACGTCGAAACTAGTTAGTACCAAAATGGGTGACCACGTAACAATAGAATGCAATCTAAGCTTTGGTAGGCTGGTGGTACAAATGGCTGGCGGCCACATCAGTTTTAAACACGTCGAACCCAGTTAGTACCAAAATGGTTGACCACGTAACATTAGCATGCAATCTAAGCTTTGGTAGGCTGGTGGTAAAAATGGCTAGCGGCCACATCAAGTTGAAACACGTCGAAACTATACAGTACCAAAATGGGTAAACACGTAACGATAGCAAGCGATCTAACCTTGGGTAGGCAGGTTGTACAAATGGCTTGCGGCCAAATCAGGTTGAAACACGTCGAACCTATTTAGTACCAAAATGGGTGACCAGCTCACAATAGCATGCAATCTAAGCTTTGGTAGGCTGGTGGTACAAATGGCTAGCGGCCACATCAGTTTGAAACACCTCGAACCTAGTTAGTACCAAAATGGGTGACCACGTAAGAATAGCATGCAATCTAAGCTTGGGTAGACTGGTGGTACAAATGGCTGGCTGCCACATCAGGTTGAAAAACGTCGACCCTAGTTAGTACCTAAATGGGTGACCACGTAACTATAGAATGCGATCTAATCTTTGGTAGGCTGGTGGTAGAAATGGCTAGCGGCCTCATCAGGTTGAAACACGTCGAAGCTAGTTAGTACCAAATGGGTGACCACGTAACAATAGCATGCAATCTAAGCTTTGGTAGGCTGGTGGTACAAATGGTTAGCGTCCTCATCAGGTTGAAACACGTCGAATCTTGTTAGTAACAATATGGGTGACCACGTAACAATAGCAAGCAATCTAAGCTTTGGTAGGCTGGTGGTACAAATGGCTGGCGGCCACATCAGGTTGTAACACGTCGAACCTATTTAGTACCAAAATGGGTGACCACGTCACAATAGCATGCAATCTAAGCTTTGGTAGGCTGGTGGTACAAATGGCTAGCGGTCACATCAGGTTGAAACACGTCGAAGATAGTTAGTACCAAAATGGGTGACCACGTAACAATAGAATGCAATCTAAGCTTTGGTAGGCTGGTGGTACAAATGGCTGGCGGCCACATCAGGTTTAAACACGTCGAAACCAGTTAGTACCAAAATGAGTCACCACGTAACATTAGCATGCAATCTAAGCTTTGGTAGGCTGGTGGTAAAAATGGCTAGCGGCCACATCAAGTTGAAACACGTCGAAACTATACAGTACCAAAATGGGTAAACACGTAACAATAGCAAGCGATCTAAGCTTGGGTAGGCTGGTGGTACAAATGGCTGGCGGCCACATCAGGTTGAAACACGTCGAAACTAGTTAGTACAAGAAGGGGTGACCACGTAACAATAGCATGCAATCTAAGCTTTGGTAGCCTGGTGGTACAAATGGCTAGCGGCCACATCAGGTTGAAAAACGTCGAACCTGGTTAGTACCAAAATGGGTGACTACGTAACATTAGCATGCGATCTAAGATTTGGTAGGCTGGTGGTACAAATGGCTAACGGCTACATCAGGTTGAAACACGTCGAACCTACTTAGTACCAAAATGGGTGACCACGTAACAATAGCATGCAATCTAAGCTTTGGTAGGCTGGTGGTCTAAATGGGTGGCGGCCACATCAGGTTTAAACACGTCGAACCTAGTTAGTACCAAAATGGGTGACCACGTAACAATAGCATGCAATCTAAGCTTTGGTAGGCTGGTGGTACAAATGGCTGTGCGGCCACATCAGGTTGAAACACGTCGAACCTAGTTAGTACCAAAATGGGTGACCACGTAACATTAGCATGCGATCTAAGCTTTGGTAGGCTGGTGGTACAAATGGCTAGCGGCCACATCAGGTTGAAACACGTCGAACCTAGTTAGTACCAAAATGGGTGACCACTTAACAATAGAATGCGATCTAATCTTTGGTTGGCTGGTGGTACAAATGGCTAGCGGCCACATCAGGTTGAAACACGTCCAACCTAGTTAGTACCAAAATGGGTGACCACGTAGCATTAGCATGCGATCTAAGCTTTGGTAGGCTTGTGGTACAAATGGCTAGCGGCCACATCAAGTTGAAACACGTCGAAACTAGACAGTACCAAAATGGGTAAACACCTAACAATAGCAAGAGATCTAAGCTTGGGTAGGCTGGTGGTACAAATGGCTGGCGGCCACATCAGGTTGAAACACGTCGAACATAGTTAGTACCAAAATGGGTGACCACGTAACAATAGCATGCAATCTAAGCTTTGGTAGGCTGGTGGTACAAATGGCTAGCGGCCACATCAGGTTGAAACACGTCGAACCTAGTTAGTACCAAAATGGGTGACCACTTAACAATAGAATGCGATCTAAGCTTGGGTAGGCTGGTGGTACAAATGGCTGGCGGCCACATCAGATTGAAACACGTCGAACATAGTTAGTACCAAAATGGGTGACCACGTAACAATAGCATGCGATCTAAGCTTTGGTAGGCTGGTGGTACAAATGGCTATCGGCCACATCAGGTTGAAACACGTCGAAACTAGTTAGTACCAAAATGGGTGACCACTTAACAATAGAATGCGATCTAATCTTTGGTTGGCTGGTGGTACAAATGGCTAGCGGCCACATCAGGTTGAAACACGTCCAACCTAGTTAGTACCAAAATGGGTGTCCACGTAACAATAGCATGCAATCTAGGCTTTGGTAGGCTGGTGGTACAAATGGCTAGCTTCCTCATCAGGTTGAAACACGTCGAAACTAGCTAGTACCAAAATGGGTGACCACGTAACAATAGCAAGCAATCTAACCTTTGTTAGGCTGGTGGTACAAATGGCTGGCGGTCACATCAGGTTGAAACACGTCGAACCTAGTTAGTACCCAAATGTGTGACCACATAACAATAGCATGCAATCTAAGCTTTGGTAGGCTGGTGGTACAAATGGCTAGCGGCCACATCAGGTTGATCACGTCGAACCTAGTTAGTACCAAAATGGGTGACCACGTAACAATAGAATGCAATCTAAGCTTTGGTAGGCTGGTGGTCTAAATGGCTGACGGCCACATCAGGTTCAAACACGTCGAACCTAGTTAGTACCAAAATGGGTGACCACGTAGCATTAGCATGCGATCTAAGCTTTGGTAGGCTTGTGGTACAAATGGCTAGCGGCCACATCAAGTTGAAACACGTCGAAACTAGACAGTACCAAAATGGGTAAACACCTAACAATAGCAAGAGATCTAAGCTTTGGTAGGCTGGTGGTACAAATGGCTGGCGGCCACATCAGGTTGAAACACGTCGAACATAGTTAGTACCAAAATGGGTGACCACGTAACAATAGCATGCAATCTAAGCATTGGTAGGCTGGTGGTACAAATGGCTAGCGGCCACATCATGTTGAAACACGTCGAACCTAGTTAGTACGAAATGGATGACCATGTAACAATAGCATGCGATCTAAGCTTTGGTAGGCTGGTGGTACAAATGGCTAGCGGCCACATCAAGTTGAAACACGTCGAACCTAGACAGTACCAAAATGGGTAAACACGTAACAATAGACAGCGATCTAAGCTTGGGTAGGCTGGCGGTACAAATGGCTGGCGGCCACATCAGGTTGAAACACGTCGAACCTGGTTAGTACCAAAATGGGTGAACACTTAACAATAGCATACGATATAAGCTCGGGTAGGCTGGTGGTACAAATGCCTGGCGGCCACTTCAGGTTCGAACAGGTCGAAACTTTTTAGTACCAAAATGGGTGACCCCGTAACAATAGCATGCGATCTAAGCTTTGGGAGTCTGATGGTACAAATGTCTGGCGGCCACATCACGGTGAAACAGGTCGAATCTAGTCAGTACCAAAATGGGTGACCACGTAACAATAGCATGCGATCTAAGCTTGGGTAGGCTGGTGGTACAAATGCCTGGCGGCCACATCAGGTTCGAACAGGTCGAAACTTTTTAGTACCAAAATGGGTGACCCCGTAACAATAGCATGCGATCTAAGCTTTGGGAGGCTGGTGGTACAAATGGCTGGCGGCCACATCAGGTTGAAACAAGTCGAACCTATTTAGTACCAAAATGTGTGACCCCGTAACAATAGCATGCAATCTAAGCTTTGGTAGGCTGGTGGTCTAAATGGCTGGCGGCCACAACAGGTTGAAACACGTCGAACCTATTCAGTACCAAAATGGGTGACCACGTAACAATAGCATGCAATCTAAGCTTGGGTAGGCTGGTGGTACAAATGGCTAGCGGGCACCTCAGGTTGAATCACGTCAAACCTAGTTAGTACCGAAATGAGTGACCACGTAACAATAGCATGCAATCTAAGCTTGGGTAGGCTGGTGGTACAAATGGCTGGCGGCCACATCAGGTTGAAACACGTCGAACCTAGTTAGTACCGAAATGAGTGACCACGTAACAATACCATGCAATCTAAGCTTTGGTAGGCTGGTGGTACAAATGGCTAGCGGCCGCGTCAGCTGGAAACACGTCGAACCTAGTTAGTACCAAAATGGGTGACCACCTAACAATAGCATACAATCTAAGCTTTGGTAGGCTGGTGGTACAAATGGCGTGCGGCCACATCAAGTTGAATCACGTCGAACATAGTTAGTACCAAAATGGGTGACCCCGTAACAATAGCATGCAATCTAAGCTTTGGTAGGTTGGTGGTCTAAATGGCTGGCGGCCACATCAGGTTGAAACACGTCGAACCTAGTCAGTACCAAAATGGCTGACCACGTAACAATAATATGCAATCTAAGCTTGGGTAGGCTGGTGGTACAAATGGCTAGCGGGCACCTCAGGTTGAATCACGTCAAACCTAGTTAGTACCGAAATGAGTGACCACGTAACAATAGCATGCAATCTAAGCTTTGGTAGGCTGGTGGTACAAATGGCTAGCGGCCACATCAGGTTGAAACACGTCGAACCTAGTTAGTACTGAAATGAGTGACCACGTAACAATAGCATGCAATCTAAGCTTTGGTAGGCTGGTGGTACAAATGGCTAGCGGCCACATCAGGTTGAAACACGTCGAACCTAGTTAGTACCAAAATGGGTGACCACGTAACAATAGCATGCAATCTAAGCTTTGGTAGGCTGGTGGTACAAATGGCTAGCGGCCACATCAGGTTGAAACACGTCGAACCTAGTTAGTACCAAAATGGGTGAACACGTAACAATAGCATGCAATCTAAGCTTTGGTAGTCTGGTGGTACAAATAGCTGGCTGCCACATCAGGTTGAAACACGTCGAACCTAGTTAGTACCAAAATGGGTGACCACGTAACAATAGAATGCGATCTAATCTTTGGTAGGCTGGTGTTACAAATGTCTAGCGGCCACATCAGGTTGAAACACGTCGAACCTAGTTAGTACCAAAATGGGTGACCACGTAACAATAGCATGCAATCTAAGCTTTGGTAGGCTGGTGGTACAAATGGCTGGCGGCCACATCAGGTTTAAACACATCGGATTTAGTTAGTACCAAAATGGGTGACTACGTATCAATAGCATGCAATCTCAGCTTTGGTAGGCTGGTGGTACAAATGGCTAGCGTCCTCATCCCGTTGAAACACGTCGAACCTAGTTAGTACCAAAATGGGTGACCGCGTAACAATAGCATCCAATCTAAGCTTTGGTAGGCTGGTGGTACAAATGGCTGGCGGCCACATGAGGTTGAAACACGTCGAACGTAGTTAGTACCAAAATGGGTGACCACGTAACAATAGCATGCGATCTAAGCTTTGGTAGGCTGGTGGTACAAATGGCTAGCGGGCACATCAGGTTGAAACACGTCGAACCTAGTTAGTACCAAAATGAGTGACCACTTAACACTAGCATGCAATCTAAGCTTTGGTAGGCTGGTGGTACAAATGGCTAGCGGCCACATCAGCTTGAAACACGTCGAACCATATTTAGTACCCAAATGTGTGACCACATAACAATAGCATGCAATCTAAGCTTTGGTAGGCTGGTGGTACAAATGGCTGGCGGCCACATCAGGTTTAAACACATCGGACTTAGTTAGTACCAAAATGGGTGACTACGTAACAATAGCATGCAATCTAAGCTTTGGTAGGCTGGTGGTACAAATGGCTAGCGTCCTCATCCGGTTGAAACACGTCGAACCTAGTTAGTACCAAAATGGGTGACCGCGTAACAATAGCATGCAATCTAAGCTTTGGTAGGCTGGTGGTACAAATGGCTGGCGGCCACATCAGGTTGAAAGACGTCGAACGTAGTTAGTACCAAAATGGGTGACCACGTAACAATAGCATGCGATCTAAGCTTTGGTAGGCTGGTGGTACAAATGGCTAGCGGCCCCATCAAGTTGAAACACGTCGAACCTAGACAGTACCAAAATGGGTAAACACGTAACAATAGCAAGCGATCTAAGCTTGGGTAAGCTGGTGGTACAAATGGCTGGCGGCCACATCAGGTTGAAACACGTCGAAACTTGTTAGTACCAAAATGGGTGACCACATAACAATATTATGCAATCTAAGCTTTGGTAGGCTGGTTGTACAAATGTCTAGCGGCCACATCATGTTGAAACACGTCGAACCTAGTCAGTACCAAAATGGGTGACCACGTAACAATAGGATGCGATCTAAGCTTTGGTAGGCTGGTGGTACAAATGGCTAGCGGCCACATCAAGTTGAAACACGTCGAAACTAGACAGTACCAAAATGGGTGACCACGTAACAATAGCAAGCGATCTCAGCTTGGGTAGGCTGGTCGAACAAATGGCTGGCGTCCACATCAGGTTGAAACACGTCGAACCTAGTTAGTACCAAAATGGGTGACCACGTAACGATAGCAAGCATTCTAAGCATTGGTAGTTTGCTGGTACAAATGGCTAGCGGCCACATCAGATTGAAACACGTCGAATCTAGTTAGTACCAAATTGGGTGACCACGTAACAATAGCATGCGATCTAAGCTTTGGTAGGCTGGTGGTACAAATGGCTAGCGGCCACATCAGGTTGAAACACGTCGAACCGAGTTAGTATTAAAATGGGTGACCACGTAACAATAGCATGCGATCTAAGCTTTGGTAGGCTGGTGGTACAAATGGCTAGCGGCCATATCAGGTTGAAACACGTCGAACCTAGTTAGTACCAAAATGGGTGACCACGTAACAATAGCATGAAATCTACCTTTTGTAGGCTGGTGGTACAAATGGCTAGCTGCCACATCCAGTTGAAACACGTCGAACCTAGTTAGTACCAAAATGGGTGACCACGTAACCATAGCATGCAATCTAAGCTTTGGTAGGCTGGTGGTACAAATGGCTAGCGGCCACATCAAGTTGAAACACGTCGAACCTAGACAGTACCAAAATGGGTAACCACGTAACTATAGCAAGCGATCTAATCTTGGGTAGGCTGGTGGTACAAATGGCTGGCGGCGACATCAGGTTGAAACACGTCGAACCAGTTAGTACCAAAATGGGTGACCACGTAACAATAGCATGCAATCTAAGCTTTGGTAGGCTGGTGGTACAAAATGCTGGCGGCCACATCAGGTTGAAACACGTAGAACCTAGTTAGTACCAAAATGGGTGACCACGTAACAATAGCATGTGATCTAATCTTGGGTACTCTGGTGGTACAAATGTCTGGCGGCCACATCACTGTGAAACAGGTCGAAACTAGTCAGTACCAAAATGGGTGACCACGTAACAATCGCATGCTATCTAAGCTTGGGTAGGCTGGTGGTACAAATGGCTGGCGGCCACATCACGGTGAAACAGATCGAAACTAGTCAGTACCAAAATGGGTGACCACGTAACAATAGCATGCGATCTACGCTTGGGTAGGCTGGTGGTACAAATGGCTGGCGGCCACATCACGGTGAAACAGATCGAAACTAGTCAGTACCAAAATGGGTGACCACGTAACAATAGCATGCGATCTACGCTTGGGTAGGCTGGTGGTACAAATGGCTGGCGGCCACCTCACGGTGAAACACGTCGAACCTAGTTAGTACCAAAATGGTTGACCACGTAACAATAGTATGCGATCTAAACTTTGGTAGCCTGGTGGTACAAATGGCTGGCGGCCACATCACGGTGAAACACGTCGAACCTAGTCAGTACCAAAATGGGTGACCACGTAACAATAGCATGTGATCTAAGCTTGGGTAGGCTGGTGGTACAAATGGCTTGCGGCCACATCAGATTGAAACACGTCGAACCTAGTCAGTACCAAAATGGGTGACCATGTAACAATAGCATGCGATTTAAGCTTGGGTAGGCTGGTGGTACAAATGCCTGGCGGCCACATCAGTTCGAAACACGTCGAACCTAGTCAGTACCAAAATGGGTGACCACGTAACAATAGCTTGCGATCTCAGCTTGGGTAACTGGTGGTAAAAATGGCTAGCGGCCACATCATATTGAAACACGTAGAACCTAGACAGTACCAAAATGGGTGACCACGTAACAATAGCATGCTATCTAAGCTTGGGTAGGCTGGTGGTACAAATGGCTGGCGGCCACATCAGGTTGAAACACGTCGAGCCTAGTCAGTGCCAAAATGGGTGACCACGTAACAATAGCCTGCCATCTAAGCTTGGGTAGGCTGGTGGTACAAATGGCTCGCGGCCACATCACGGTGAAACAGGTCGAAACTATTTAGTACCAAAATGGGTGACCACGTAACAATAGCATGCTATCTAAGCTTGGGTAGGCTGGTCGTACAAATGGCTGGCGGACACCTCACGGTGAAACACGTCGAACCTAGTTAGTACCAAAATGGGTGACCACGTAACAATAGCATGCGTTATAAGCTTGGGTAGGCTGGAGGTACAAATGCCCTGCGGCCACATCACGGTGAAACACGTCGAACCTAGTTAGTACCAAAATGGGTGACCACGTAACAATAGCATGCGATCTAAGCTTGTGTAGGCTGGTGGTACAAATTGCTGGCGGCCACATCATATTGAAACACGTCGAACCTAGTCAGTACCAAAATGGGTGACCACGTAACAATAGCATGCGATCTAAGCTTGGGTAGGCTGGTTTTACAAATGGCTAGCGGCCACATCAGGTTGAAACACGTCGAACCTAGTCAGTACCAAAATGTGTGACCGGTTGGGAATACCATGCGATGTAAGCTTGAGCAGGCTGGTGGTACAAACGTCTGTCGGCCACATCATGTTGAATCACGTCGAACCTAGTCAGTACCAAAATGCGTGAGCTTGGGAATACCATGCGATGTAAGGTGGGTAGGCTTTCACCGTGATGTCGCCGCCAGCCATTTGTACCAACAGTAAAAATATTGTGACCGCTTGGGAATACCATGCGATGTTAGCTTCGTTAGGCTTGTTGTACAATTGGTTAGCGCCCACATCACGTTGAAACACGCCGAAACTAATCAGTACCAAAATGGGTGACCGCTTGGGAATAACATGCGATGTAAGCGAGTGTAGGCTGGTGGTACAAAGGGCTGGCGGCCACATCACATTGAAACACGTCGAACCTAGTCAGTACCAAAATGGGTGACCAATTGGGAATACCATGCGATGTAATCTTGGGTAGTCTGGTGGTACAAATGTCTGGCGGCCACATCACTGTGAAACAGGTCGAAACTAGTCAGTACCAAAATGGGTGACCACGTAACAATCGCATGCTATCTAAGCTTGGGTAGGCTGGTGGTACAAATGGCTGGCGGCCACATCACGGTGAAACAGATCGAAACTAGTCAGTACCAAAATGGGTGACCACGTAACAATAGCATGCGATCTACGCTTGGGTAGGCTGGTGGTACAAATGGCTGGCGGCCACATCACGGTGAAACAGATCGAAACTAGTCAGTACCAAAATGGGTGACCACGTAACAATAGCATGCGATCTACGCTTGGGTAGGCTGGTGGTACAAATGGCTGGCGGCCACCTCACGGTGAAACACGTCGAACCTAGTTAGTACCAAAATGGTTGACCACGTAACAATAGTATGCGATCTAAACTTTGGTAGCCTGGTGGTACAAATGGCTGGCGGCCACATCACGGTGAAACACGTCGAACCTAGTCAGTACCAAAATGGGTGACCACGTAACAATAGCATGTGATCTAAGCTTGGGTAGGCTGGTGGTACAAATGGCTTGCGGCCACATCAGATTGAAACACGTCGAACCTAGTCAGTACCAAAATGGGTGACCATGTAACAATAGCATGCGATTTAAGCTTGGGTAGGCTGGTGGTACAAATGCCTGGCGGCCACATCAGTTCGAAACACGTCGAACCTAGTCAGTACCAAAATGGGTGACCACGTAACAATAGCTTGCGATCTCAGCTTGGGTAACTGGTGGTAAAAATGGCTAGCGGCCACATCATATTGAAACACGTAGAACCTAGACAGTACCAAAATGGGTGACCACGTAACAATAGCATGCTATCTAAGCTTGGGTAGGCTGGTGGTACAAATGGCTGGCGGCCACATCAGGTTGAAACACGTCGAGCCTAGTCAGTGCCAAAATGGGTGACCACGTAACAATAGCCTGCCATCTAAGCTTGGGTAGTCTGGTGGTACAAATGCCCTGCGGCCACATCACGGTGAAATACGTCGAACCTAGTTAGTACCAAAATGGGTGACCACGTAACAATAGCATGCTATCTAAGCTTGGGTAGGCTGGTGGTACAAATGGCTGGCGGCCACATCACGGTGAAACAGATCGAAACTAGTCAGTACCAAAATGGGTGACCACGTAACAATAGCATGCGATCTACGCTTGGGTAGGCTGGTGGTACAAATGGCTGGCGGCCACATCACGGTGAAACAGATCGAAACTAGTCAGTACCAAAATGGGTGACCACGTAACAATAGCATGCGATCTACGCTTGGGTAGGCTGGTGGTACAAATGGCTGGCGGCCACCTCACGGTGAAACACGTCGAACCTAGTTAGTACCAAAATGGTTGACCACGTAACAATAGTATGCGATCTAAACTTTGGTAGCCTGGTGGTACAAATGGCTGGCGGCCACATCACGGTGAAACACGTCGAACCTAGTCAGTACCAAAATGGGTGACCACGTAACAATAGCATGTGATCTAAGCTTGGGTAGGCTGGTGGTACAAATGGCTTGCGGCCACATCAGATTGAAACACGTCGAACCTAGTCAGTACCAAAATGGGTGACCATGTAACAATAGCATGCGATTTAAGCTTGGGTAGGCTGGTGGTACAAATGCCTGGCGGCCACATCAGTTCGAAACACGTCGAACCTAGTCAGTACCAAAATGGGTGACCACGTAACAATAGCTTGCGATCTCAGCTTGGGTAACTGGTGGTAAAAATGGCTAGCGGCCACATCATATTGAAACACGTAGAACCTAGACAGTACCAAAATGGGTGACCACGTAACAATAGCATGCTATCTAAGCTTGGGTAGGCTGGTGGTACAAATGGCTGGCGGCCACATCAGGTTGAAACACGTCGAGCCTAGTCAGTGCCAAAATGGGTGACCACGTAACAATAGCCTGCCATCTAAGCTTGGGTAGTCTGGTGGTACAAATGCCCTGCGGCCACATCACGGTGAAATACGTCGAACCTAGTTAGTACCAAAATGGGTGACCACGTAACAATAGCATGCTATCTAAGCTTGGGTAGGCTGGTGGTACAAATGGCTGGCGGCCACCTCACAGTGAAACACGTCGAACCTAGTTAGTACCAAAATGGGTGACCACGCAACAATAGCATGCGATATAAGCTTGGGCAGGCTGTTGGTACAAATGTCTGGCGGCCACATCACGGTGAGACACGTGGAACCTAGTTAGTACCAAAATGGGTGACCACGTAACAATAGCATGCGATATAAGCTTGGGTAGGCTGGTGGTACAAATGGCTCGCGGCCACATCACGGTGAAACAGGTCGAAACTATTTAGTACCAAAATGGGTGACCACGTAACAATAGCATGCTATCTAAGCTTGGGTAGGCTGGTCGTACAAATGGCTGGCGGACACCTCACGGTGAAACACGTCGAACCTAGTTAGTACCAAAATGGGTGACCACGTAACAATAGCATGCGTTATAAGCTTGGGTAGGCTGGAGGTACAAATGCCCTGCGGCCACATCACGGTGAAACACGTCGAACCTAGTTAGTACCAAAATGGGTGACCACGTAACAATAGCATGCGATCTAAGCTTGTGTAGGCTGGTGGTACAAATTGCTGGCGGCCACATCATATTGAAACACGTCGAACCTAGTCAGTACCAAAATGGGTGACCACGTAACAATAGCATGCGATCTAAGCTTGGGTAGGCTGGTTTTACAAATGGCTAGCGGCCACATCAGGTTGAAACACGTCGAACCTAGTCAGTACCAAAATGTGTGACCGGTTGGGAATACCATGCGATGTAAGCTTGAGCAGGCTGGTGGTACAAACGTCTGTCGGCCACATCATGTTGAATCACGTCGAACCTAGTCAGTACCAAAATGCGTGAGCTTGGGAATACCATGCGATGTAAGGTGGGTAGGCTTTCACCGTGATGTCGCCGCCAGCCATTTGTACCAACAGTAAAAATATTGTGACCGCTTGGGAATACCATGCGATGTTAGCTTCGTTAGGCTTGTTGTACAATTGGTTAGCGCCCACATCACGTTGAAACACGCCGAAACTAATCAGTACCAAAATGGGTGACCGCTTGGGAATAACATGCGATGTAAGCGAGTGTAGGCTGGTGGTACAAAGGGCTGGCGGCCACATCACATTGAAACACGTCGAACCTAGTCAGTACCAAAATGGGTGACCAATTGGGAATACCATGCGATGTAATCTTGGGTAGGCTGGTGGTACAAATGGCTGACGGCCACATCACGTTGAATCACCTCGAACCTAGTCAGTACCAAAATGGGTGACCTTTATTATTATTTAGATTATTAGATAATTCAATTTTAAATGATTAACAAGAACTGAAATTCCAGACTAACAGATCCAATAAAAACTTATTAAACAGACAAAATATTTTTACTTTATTTTCAAAAAATATTTTGTCATCTTTCTTTAAATTTCAAAATTGTGCTTTTCAGTTGTCGACTCCAGGTTACTTGCTGGTTTTTTTTTTTTTTACGTATAGGTTATTTTTTTAAACTTTTATAAAAAAAGCCATTCTTTTACATGTAGTTATGAATAATATTATACATTAATTAGTCATTTTATTAATTAATAATTATTTGTTCTCCGTTGTTGACATTTATAGCTATTTGCTGATATGTTCAAATGTTGGATTAATGAAGCAATAAACATTTAAATTTCATCTCTCTGATAGGTGTCTGTAAGAAAATGTAAATACTTTGTTTAATGGCACTTCTAATGGTCCAGGAAATTCATCTTCCCTATTTGGCCAAATTCAACAGAAGATTCTTGTCGGACTTTCTTTGTAAATTTTGTAAATTCTAATATTTTGGGGGAACATGTTTTGAAGCCATCAAATAATGTCAATCTGCCTCTATTTCTCTTCATATATATATAATTTTGTTCTCTTGCTAGGTTTGTGGAAATATTTGTATATATATATATATATATATATATATATTATATATATATATATATATATATATATATATGCAAGTTTCATTAAAAACGACAGACAAGGTACTACGGTTAAGAAAAGAACGAACATTATTTACGAATTCAAATGCCCCTTAAGGAACTGCCTTCCTAACGAAACCGGACTCATAAATAATTACATCGGTCACACAACCACAATCTTATCCAGACGCCTTACGTTACACCTATCCGATCACAGCTCCATTAGCACCCATTTAAACACACACAAAAATTTACCAGACTCCATTAGAAATATACTAGTAGAAAACACAAATATATTAATTGCTTCCACCTATAAAAAAAGGTTAAAATTTTGGAGGCTTTAATAATAAAAAAGAAAAAGCCTACCCTTAACAATATTAACTACGAACAAAGCCACAACGTGCTAACCGTATTTGGAAATTAAAACACCACTACTACACACTAAAACATATACATAATGCACACACTCAATCAGAAGCGATATTCTTGTACATGTAGTTATGGATAATATTATACATCAGTTACTAATTTTTAAATTAATAACTGTTTGTCTAGTTGTTGACATTAACAGCTATCTGCCGATGTGTAAAATTTTGGAATAATGCAACAATAAAACTTTAAATTTCATCTCTGATAGATGCGGCGATCTGTAAAAAATAGTTTTGAGGTGTTGTTTTGGAATCGTTAATGTCTGGGAAAGTGGGGGTAAGGTGGAGTAATGGATAGCGGCACGGATTGAGGAATCGGAGAGCCGAGTTCGAATTCCATTATATATACTCACGCGCTAACACACTTGGGAAATGCACTATGGGCAAATAGCAGACCGGGTTCTATAGCCTTGGATGGCAACATACTGTCTGAAAAATCTGCCTCGTCAGTCATGTATCGAATTATGCATGATTGCCTAAGCGTGTATCACGCATGGCACATAACTGAATGCTTGAGGCTGAGAAGATGTTGGGTGACGCTGAACAAAACCATGTGTTGAATTGATTGAAAGATGTCGTGAATATAATGCGATAGAAAATTTTATTCTATTGGAAACTTTTATGACACAGAATCTTTAAGGATAGTTCCTGGAAGAGAGTGTAAATTTAAGGAATGTTCTTAACATAGTTCCTGTAAAAACGAAGAAATGGAAGTCGTTGAACTTACTCTTTTGGCGAGTGAAAAAAATCAGTCAGGTGACTTGTCTCTGCCATTTTTTACGTATCAATAGTTATTTTTTGGACTTTTATCAAAAATGACATCCTTGTTCATATAGTTATGGATAATATTATACATTAATTACTAATTTTTTAATTAATAACTATTTGTGATCAGTTGTTGGCATTAATAGCTATACGCTGATGGGTTAAAATTTTGGAATAATGCAATAATAAAAATTTAAATGGCATCTCTCTGAGATGTCGCGATGTGTTAAAAAAAGCATTTTTAAAAATCAAAAATCTTTCTTGAGGGTTTTGTTTTGGTTCTAATTTCAAGCTAAGAGATTAAATTTAATATTTCCAATAAGCAAAATACTTTATTACATTTCAAACCGAATTTAAATTGATTGGAATCAATTTTTCAGATTATTAGCAAACTCGATAAAATCGTCCATATTGATAAATCTGACAGCACGACAATTCTCTTTATTAAAAGAATCTTTCAAAAATAAAATATACTTTTCTGAAAAGTTATTTTAGAAAAATTAGCTTATTTAAAGTTTAATTAATCTATTAATGAAACAAATATGATTTTAAATAACATGAAAAAAGCTTTACTGACAGATCGCGACACCTTGTGATTAAATATACTTCAATGTTTAAAAAAAATGTATTCAGTATTATTATTGTTCAGATAATAAACATTATCACATATCACAAATAGCTTTATAGTGGGAAAAGAAATTTTCAACAATATACACATTATATTTTACGTATTTATGGTTAATTTTAAACTTTAACTCAAAAACAACATCATTGTACACGTATACTATGGATAATATTACACGTAAATTACTAATTTTTTTAATTAATAACTAAAGGGTGACCCCAAAAAACGTGAACTTTTTAACAATCCAATAAAATCAAGAGTAATGAAAGAAAAATATTCAATTCATCGTAATTGAAACCTTAAAACATGCCATTTAAGAAACAATGATGGAATCTTCATTTTTTTAAAATTACGTCCTGTAGATGGCGTCCTCCTGTACGAATGCATTCTTGAAATCTGCTGTTGAGATTCCTCATTGACTGCTGCAACATCTCAGCTGGGATACTGTGAATTTCATTCTCGTTACTAAAATGGCGAAATGTTTACTTGCTCAAGGTCACTGTCTCGCAGTGTTGCCACTTGCTCATGTCTGGCAATACGCACTTCAAAAATTCCCGTTTTTTCCGATATTTGTATCCAGCTGTTGACATTAATAGCTATCTGGTGATGTGTTAAATTTTGGATTAATTTAATAATAAAAATTTAAATTTTATCTCTCTGATAGATATGGCGATATGTAAGTAAAATTTACCAATCTTGACAAATTAAAAATTCTGGCATCAATCAACAATGATTTATTTTCTTTCTTTTTTTTTTTTTTTTTTTTTGCTCGATGCCAACTTTTAGTGCCAAGTTCTCAAACTGGGGCCAAAATGACGCGAAATCGGCCCAAATTACTAATGACCTCGTCTTTCGATTCTCTCTTTTTCACGAGCAGTTAATTCCAGAAACTCATTGCCAATTTTTGAAAAATCCAATCTTCGTTCTGCCGCTTCAAGAAAAGACACTCGGCAATATTCCGAGAATTATTAATCCGAAAACGAAAGATTAAATCACGCTCACCACTTGTGGAGGCTCTTCTGTTCGGGATTTCGAGGCCGTACAACATATACAGTATTTATACATCAGGATATCGTGTTTGTTCTTATTTATTCTATTGATTCCATGATCTATGAATAAACTTCGCCGCTTGCCTCCGAGTTTCTCGATATTACGGTTAAGAATTACCTACCATTAATTTTTTTTAGATGTGTTTCCTACTTTCACGACTAATGAATAGAATTATTGTTAAATTGGTAGAAACACAAATAAGAATTTGCTGACAACAAATCGTAATGGCTGCCCGAACGTCAATACGAAAATGAAGATTATATAAAAAGGAAGCCATTGGCTTATTGAAAAAGTTAAATTCAGTCAAAATTGATGAGAATTAAATTAATCTATAATTACTTTCATGGTTATCTCTTCTTTCTTCGATGTTACCTAGAGCTTATGCATTTAAACGCAGTACTAGATTGGCGGTAAGGTCTCATCCTTTTACAGTTGAAATGGCTAGATGAAACCGTAAGTTCTATGCTGACAGTTTCTTCTATCGCAATTCTAGGACTAACATTCTCGGTTGAAGTAGAAAGATTCTGTTGAATCAGTTGCTAGATCGGCTGTTAGAAAACTTGGTTCTGTCGTGCTAGACAATTTTTCTCTCCAGAATCTATTTTACATATTTATAAGTCTACCATTCGTCCATGCTTTGAATATTGCTGCCACAAATAATCTGTTGCTCCAGGCTATATATTTAGAGATTTTTGATAAAATCCAAAAAAAAATCCTGACCTGGCATGTCGCTTCAGACACTTTCCCAACGCCGTAATGTAGCTTCCCTGTGCCTTTTCTAGAAATACTTTCATGGTAATTGTTCGGATGAACTTTCCTCTATGGTACCTGAGACTTTATAAATTTAAGTGCAGTACTAGATTGGCGGTAAGGTCTCATAATTTTACAGTTGAATTGGCTGGATGTAACCGTAAGTTCTATGCTAACAGTTTCTTCTATCGCACTTCTCTCTTGTGGAACTCTTTTATTGCTTCTTGCTGCCCTGTTAAGTTTGATTTTCAAAAATTTAAAAGCAATGACAATCGTTATCTTTTGTCTTCTTAATTCCTATTTTTCTTTCATTGTTCCGGCTTCTTCACAATGTTTTTCGTTTTCTTTCCCATTTGGTGACTTTATTGCCTTGCTTGGGATGAAGTGATTAAAAGAAATTGAATATAATTTCGATTACATCAGGTTAATAGTGGGTAATTGAATGACAAAACGATATGTAACGCGTTTCGACTTTTGAAAGGACTTCTGCAGAACAAATAATGTTTTTACTGATGGAAGCAGATATCTGTATAAGAAAGTTTTTTTCTATTTACATTGTTTGGACTGTTGTCCTCATCTTTACCGTAACATTCACAACATTTCGGCCGTTGTACGCTCGGGCCTTCTTAAGGATCAGTCTTTATTTATGAGATGAGGTATTGTAACTATTTACATTGTTCGGACTGTTGCCTTCGTCTTTATTGTCATATTCACGACGTTTCGACTGTTGTACACTCCGACCTTCTTCAGGATCTGTCTATATTTCTGAAATGAGGTATTGTAACTATTTACATTGTTTGAACTTTTGCCTTCATCTTTATTATCATATTCACGACGTTTCGACTGTTGTACGCCTCGTCCTTCTTCAGAATCTGTCTATATTTCTGAGATGAGGTGTTGTAACTATTTACACTATTTACATTGTTCGGACTGTTGCCTTCATCTTTATTGTCATATTCACGACGTTTCGACCGTTGTACGCTCCGGCCTTCTTAAGGATCTGTCTATATTTCTGAGATGACGTATTGTAACTAGTTACATTGTTCAGACTGTTGTCCTCATCTTTACCGTCACATTCACAACGTTTCGGCCGTTGTATGCCCTCGATTTCTTCAGGTGATATTTGCTTGAATTTCGAACCGAACCCAGTATAGACAATCTGTATACTGAAGATTCTGGGTTCGGTTCGAAATTCAAATGAATATCACCTAAAGAAGGCCGGAGCGAACAACGGCCGAAACGTTGTAAATGTGAAAATAATGATGAGGACAACAGTTCTAACAATCTAAATAACGTAAAAAGTTTATAATTATTTTTTGCATTATGTATTCATTTTATTTATTTTGATTCATTTTGGAGAAAGAATAAATAATCAAGGACACAGATATAATGGTCGTAAGACTAAGGTTGCCAAACAGGTATATCATTAAGTGAGGAGTGTCTGTATTGTCAAAAGTCCGATTGCTTTTTATTTTAGCAGTCAAGATTATGAAGCAAAATCTATGCTTGTTCAGGGGCCATGTAATGCGGCCTCAAATCCCATCTGGAGTCTTTCAATAAACTACGTCATTCACTGTGTCTCATTTGATTTCCCAGGTCAGTGAATCTGGGAAAAACAAGAAAATAAAACAATTCGCCAATTTACTTCTTCATTGTCCATCGGAGAAGACATTTTTTTTATCATCTTAAATATCTATTCATAACTTATACCTGCTATGTAATTTTCACACGTCCGCTATTTTAAACAAACATGCGGAGACATATTTTTAGACTGCCTAATTCTATATCCAAAGCATTTAACGGATTTTTATTGACTCACTTAAAGGCTGCTATTGTCGGCTTGTAAGCTCGCTGCCAAATCCCCTTCCTTTTACAGAATTTATACTATATGCATGGAATATTGCTGTCATATATGGTCTGGTGCCGCCGCTGTAATTTCTCGACAAAATACAGAGATGAATATGCAGTGCTATAGATCTTGATCTGGTATCTAGTCTACAGTCGCTTTCTCACAGACGTGCCGTGGATTCCCTCTGTCTCTTCTACAAGTATTTAACGGTGATTGTTCCGACGAGCTACTTTCTCTGGTTCCCAGACTGCATGAATTTAAACGAGATACTAGGTTGGCATCTCGGTCCCACCCTTTCACTGTCGAAATGATTAAATGTAACCGTCTCTTCTACTCTAACAGCTTCTCTCTCGCACTTCTCGTCTGTGGAACTCCCGTCCTCTTGCTTCCTTCCCCGATGACTATAACCATCAAATGTCCAAGTGTAATGTCAATCGACATCTTCTGATACCTTGATCTTGTCCCCTGTCCTTCTCTGTATCTGTTATGATCCAAGGTTAGGACCAAGGAAGAACAACACGAACACAAGAGTAGAAATAACGATGATATATTACACGGAATAATAATACAAGATGTGGAAGGTGTTAGTATGACTGTCAGTCTGGTTTGGAGTGAACTACTATCGGCTCGACTCGATTCGTCGCTCTCTCTTGAGAGGCGTAGTATACATAGTGTTAGGAAGAGTTCATTCTGTAGTTATAGGTAAGGACCCATAACACTATCCTTTCCTCAAGCACGCCTCTTTATTCTTGTTCCCAATCCTCTGTAACCCCTTGCGTGCTAGTGGCACTCCTGCCTTGCTTGGGGAGAATTGTTTAAAAAGTATTTAGAAAATATATGGAAGAATATGTCATATCAACTCGATACATCAGAGACTAATAGTGGGTAATTGAATGACAAAATTCGAATGGACTGATGGAAGCACATATATATATAGGAGGAGGGAACGGATATATGAACAAAAGTTGATTCTTTATATATATATATATATATATATATATATATATATATATATATATATATATATATTGATTTAAGTAAATACTTTTTAGTGTTCATTTTATTTTATTTTTTGCTTTTGTTTCGAACCTAAGAACGTTTCGACCAACACTTCATCAGGAAGCAACGCTGGCAAAATTATAATATCAAAATTGGCACGAGAAAATCTCCCTTCATATTACATATTTTCTCACACCATATATTATAATTTTGCCAACGTTGCTTCCTGATGAAGTGTTGGTCGAAACCTGCCTAGGTTCAAAACAAAAACAAAAAAATGAACACTAAACATTGTTTGTTTAAATCAATTTATGCATTCTGTGTCATCCAATTGTTACACACACACACACACACACACACACACACACATACATATATATATATATATATATATATATATATATATATATATATATATATATATATATATATATATATAATGTTGGTTGCCAACTCGTGTCCGAGTACGACCATTACTACATATCTTTTTGGAGAATGAATATCTACTGGTGTGCTGAACGAATGTGGCTCTTAAGCCCAGTAAGGGACCTACATACTCTGGCACAAACAGGGCACTTAAGAGGTCCAACAGCGGGCGATATATCATCATGCAATTGAAAATGTCGCATATAACCGCTTCTAGACCCGCATGTCTTACCACAAATCTAACATTTCAGTTGCTGGACATCTACGGCTTTATAGTCAATTGCCACCCTCCGTCGGTGCGCTGTCAAGTGACATCTTAGACCAGCCATCGACATAGCTCACTCTACCACAGTCTATACACGTCAGATCGAGCTGCATGTCGGTGTCTTATATATATTATGAAATGGACTAAGTCAGATAATTATTTTAATATATTTATTGCTTATACGCTATTTTTACAGATACAAATATTTAAGTAAATACTCTGTTTATAATAAACAGTATTAACAACATTTAACGGCCTGAATGTCCGAGAAATGTCATAGAAAATATGCGTCCTCCGTCAGAAATCGAACCTGTATTCTAAACAAAACCATCATATATCTTGACATGGTATACCATTTAGCTACAGAGGAAGCATCTGGTTAGCAAAGTCGAATTACTGCTTTTAAACTACAAATTTCCCATGATTTCTCTCAAACGCTCATATCTGCTCGAAGTGTATCTTAGTCGGAGGAGACATATATTCTATGAAATGTCTCGGGCATTCAGGCCGGTAGATGTTGTTAATACTGTTTATTATAAACAGAGCATTTACTTAAATATTTGTATCTATAAAAATAACGTATAAACAATATATATATATATATATATATATATATATATATATATATATATGCACGTGTAAAAGACCGTTAATTCATGAATGTGCACGTCTACAAAACGGATTGGAAAAGACACGGAATAAATTGAAAAAAACGGAAAGATCATTTTAAAAAAACAGAACCCCTTCAAGAATAGATTATCATGAAACTTCGAAATCGGGGAAAACCACAAAAAATGATATTTAAAGTTAAGTAATATATATATATATATATATATATATATATATATATATATATATATATATATATACATATATATATGAAAAATAAAAAATAAAACGCACACCACACCAAAAATATCTTGGAAAATAAGGAAAAAATCATCAGCCTACAACAAACAATCAAAAACTTGCAAACTTTGCTTGGACGAAAAAATAGCTATCATTACCTTCCCAGACCAAAATAAATTATTAAATAAAAGATCCGAGCTAATCTCAAAATGCAGACATGAAAACAAATTTTTACTACGTAACTTAAAAATCGAAAACGGAAAAAATAAATAAATACATAAACAAACAAAATGACAATAAAATAAGCAAAATAAATTAATCCAAACAAATTACCAAATCACACCTAACAATAGACGAAATAGAATAAAAAATAAGGAACAAAATCAATAAATAAAGTAAATAATAAACAAATTAGCAAACTATTCTGACCAAAATATTAGACTATAAAAAATCAAAACAAAAAATCGGACGAAAAATAGCTATAACTGTTATATAACGAGAAAAAATAGTATACTGCGTTACTTAAAAATCGAAAACCAAAAGGAGAAAATATACAGTGTAATAAAGAAATAACAACAAGTATAATAAATTGATCTAAATACATCCAAATAATTAAATAAACTAACAATCTATACCGATAAACTAGCCGTTTAGAAAAAAACAAATAAAGATAATCAATCCAAATAAATAAATTAAAAACCGTTCCCGCCAAAATAATAGTCAGAACAAACCACAACAATCAACCCCAAAATTCAACAAATAGCTTTAATTATCTTCCCAAACAAAAACAAAACTATTAAATAAGCTATATAAACATTTTTTATTACGTTAATAAAAACACCGATAAAAATAAAAATAATAAATAAATAAATATATAAGATAAAAAATAAAAATAAAAATAAATAAAAACACGCTAAATAATTTGACCGAAATAAATAAACAAATAAACGACTTCCGGTAAATTAGCCGCCATAATAGACGACCCACAATAAGCTATATAAACAAATTTTTACTATGTTAATAAAAACACCGATCAAAATAAAAAATAAAAATAAAATAAATATAAAGGATAAAAAATAAAAATAAATAAAATAAAAACAAGCAAAATAATTTGACACAAATAAACAAATAAACGACTTCCGGTAAAATATCTGCCAAAATAGACTACCCATAATGCACCACTGACCCGTATATATAAATAGCCGAGAAAAATAACAGCACTCGTGGCCTGGCGATTGTATCTAGCATGAAACAGACTGTCGCCTCTAAGTGTTGACTTCTATGTTCACTTTTATATTTACACACGCTCAATCTCTGATATTGAGCACTTTATCCCATAAATATAGCACACTTTAAGACTATATATATATATATATATATATATATATATATATATATATATATATGTAAAGAATACCCTTGTGAATTCTCTTCTTCTCCCTCCAGCTTTGGGTAAATAGCAGGACAGACTGGGTTTTATAGCCTTGGATGGCAACTGGTCTAGGAGAAGTGCAACTCTGAATTCAAAATCTGCGGCGGGGGGGTCGTTTGGAGACCTTGTGGCACTTAATGCACCAGGTCTCTGTATTCGGCCCTTCAAAAAGTGTGGATGGTCCTGCACGAAACCTTCACCACTATAATCAAATCTCGTGTGCTGTTGTCGGACTGTATGTTTCCTAGGAACTGATCTGCTTGACCCTCATACGTCGAATGCGACGGGAGAGTCAAATATATAAAGAAAAACGATGAAGTTGCAGAGAAATTTAAATTTTCCGGAGCCCCATGTGTAGCCGACCTCTTTCATGTTTCTACTGCTTTTGAGTATTTGAAAACAAACTCGACTGGAATTTGCATTATTTTTTTTCAAGTTAGAGCATTTTAACTTGGTACCTCTAAAGATTATCTAAAAAAATGACCATATGATAAAAAAAATGGTCCAAATTTTATAAAAACAAGGTTTTATCGTCAAAATCTTTGTAATTAATAAAACGAAAGACCAAAGGATGTTTTGATTATTAAGTTGTATTTTTCAATCCATTTTAGACAACTTCGAAATTCTGGTTAAAAATTTAGTTTGTTTTTCTTTTTTACGTCAACGGGTGACCATCAATGTGTCTGAGAACTTGTAGCATGTTTTGAAGGGAAAACCCATTGATTTGGAAATTCTTGCAAAAATCAAATAATCGGCGTATTTTAATGGAACTTTTAGGACTGTTTCACATATAAATGAAATTATTTTTGACATGTGGATAAAATATTTTTATTATATCTGTAAAAAACCTACAAACCACTTATTTAATTTTATGAAATTTCAAAAAATTCAATGATTCAATATAATCTCTCCACTTCATGTCAGTGGGAAACGTTTTTCCAAGTAGGCACAAAGATCTTGGAGGTTAAAATCAGTTGTGATGATGGAAGGCAAAAAAAGGTTTCCTAAGGCGACTAATATTACAAAAATGATTTGCTTTTACACAGCCCATTTTTCATGATACTCCAGTGATAAACAAAAAAATTACAAATATACACGCGTTTAGATTTGTATGTAAATACCATTTATCGACACCACGTGATCACCTAGGCATTTATTTTTAGATACCACGTGATCACCTATGCATAAAATGCATGCTTGCTTAAAATTTGATGTGTTATACACGCGCCGCGATTTGTCCAAAAAAGAAAAATTATGCATCGTTGCAGATCTTTGCCCCTGTGAGTTCAATTGTGTTTTTATGTGCGCCTGCGTGAATTTGTGGGTCGACGGGCTGTCCCACCTCCAGCAGGCACTGACGAAAGTGTGTACGTCCCTCACCACCCATACACACTTACACGGCACACCACTTTTACCTCGCACCATATCCTCTCATTGACACAACGTGTCGTCTTCTTCATTTTAATGTCGCATTCTTTTGTTTGGATTTTCTTGGCGTTTGCTTTATCGAAATGGAGTCAGTGACGCGAGTCTAATGAATAATCTTTTCAGCCGGCGAGAGTTCTCGCTCCTACCGAACACGTCAGTACTTCTCTAGCCCCAGTCCCACTCTGTTTTTAGCGACGCCCTCTTCGCATACAAATGACCGGGAGATGTTCGCTTTACGGCTACGAACTTCAGTCATGCAAGCATTCATTGAATTTACCTTCTTTTATTTTTTCACGTCCTTCTTGAAATTTTAATACAAGCATATGGGTAACCTTTTTCGAACAGTGGGCCGCACGAAGGACAGTTCATCATAATAATCAAGGTATTTCTTTATTAAAGATACCGCCGCCATTTTCGCAACCAAAGAGCATGCGCATAAGTATCTGCTTTAAAAATGTCGGAAAAGATGTCTTCCATAATTATGAAAAACATAAGAAAATGATCTTATCACTGATAACAGACTGATTAACACCCGTTGCTGTGTGTGATTTGTTTCTTACTTAATCATTTGACGAGACTAAAACAATGTTTAAAAGGAGTATATCCTTTAGAGAAAAAGAATTATCATTAATGTATCTTATTTCTGAAGCAAAAGGTATTTACACTTACGATCTTAGTGATCTTAGAAATAACATTGACTTAAGTATTTGACCTCGTCAAAAACAAATAAATCTGTCAGTAAATTAGGTCAAAGTAACAGTCAAAATTGAGTTTATTCTGCTCTACCCGGCATATTGTAATCGTCAAAATTGTTTTAGAAGGCCTATAAAAATTAATTTTACAAATTAAACATACTTTCATTTTTGAAATCATAACGAAAACCAATAATCAATAAGAGATCCTGAAAAAAAAAGAAAAAACTGTTTAAAACTGATCATTCTTACAATGTCAAAATATTTTCTGGTTTTAAAGAACATAAAAAGCATCGATAAGCCGTAAAAAACTAATCAATCAAAATTGATTCGTTTTCTACGGCTTATCGACATTGTAAGAATGATTTTTGGATATAATAATGATTTACCCATACAAGTCTTAATAATGAACCCATAGCTGGAGGGGAAAGAAGTGGATTCATATCTGTCCCGAGGGTATTTGCGTGTAAATGAATATAACGACCCGAGCTGGAATTGGAACTCACCTCACCCATTAACATTTTGAGCCATTATCCATTACACCACCCACACTTCCAAGCTGAGAGCACCTAGTATTCTTAAACGGTCACCCATCGAGGTATTGGCCAGGCTCGACGTTTCTTAACTTTGATGATCGTACAGGAACCAGTGTTTCAGCGTGATGTGTCCGTAAACCAAACTGTAAGAAAATATTCCATTCCACTGTTTTGTTGGTCAACTGCGCCCCATTCATAATAATCAGGAGGTGCGGTCTGGGGAGTTAGGTGGCCAGATGTAAGGGGTGATGTGGTCGCAGGTAAGGGGTGACGGTGCTCCTGCTTGTGTGGCATGCTGCAGAATCCTGTTGACAAACATAGGGTTCTTCCAGCAGCCACCCTCTTTACCCAGGGTAGCACTTCTTTCTCAAGGCACTTGATGTAGGCCTCTGTGTTGAGTTTGATTCCCTGTGGGAAGATGAATGAAGGTATAACGTTGCCATCGCTAGTGATCATTCCAAGCACCTTCGTAATCACAATTAGACTCATCTAACTCTTCCAGGATCCTCTGAACTGTCCTCAGATTGACACCCAAACACTCTGAAATGTTCGTATTGGAGTTTCCGGTGCGAATGCCAAGCAGTACAGCATGACGTTTCTTGCGGAGTGAAGTGCGTCATGGTGCTGTTTTTCTCACAGACGGTGCCCAGCTGACCTTACTAAACTGTGCAGTCGAGAAAAACAAACAACACGCATGCGCGAAATTAAAAATATAAAATGGTGACAATTTATCCATCGCACCCAGATCATTTGCGATTATCCAACGATATATGGGTGCAACACCAAAACGCTAGATAACAAGAGATTAATAGCTGATCTCTCATCCGACATTGCTCTAACAGATCAGTGGGGGGAAAAACTGGCTGGTTACACTCAACACATCGGAAACAAAACTAGTTATATTCTATCTTCGCCGATAGGACCCCGAACTGCCACCATTCACGACGAATGGATGTCCCTTCGGGGAGACCCCGTGCCTTGACATACTATTGGATTTTAGGCTAAACCTAGACCTCAAGTGGAACTCTTACATATGAACTATCGCTAAAGATGCAGCTAAAATGATCGGCTCCCCGTAACGCTCCAGTCACCTGACACCTCGTGCTATGCTCTACGTTCAAAAGAGCCAAATCAGGCCTAAAATGGAGTTCTGTTGCCATATTTTGGGTGGGGGCTGCTCAGTTCACATTCAATAGAGTCCAAAAGCCTCTCCAAGTACTTGTGGGTGATAAATTATTTCCACCCTCCAACCTGGCTCTCACAATCAGGATGTGGCTGTTGTTCATGATGACGGTAGTCTTTGAGTATAGAATCCAGAGGTTGGCAGTGAATATTTCGAAGACAGTAGGAAAGCGTAGTTCAGGTTAGCAGTGGATATCTCGTTTCAGTAGCAGAGCGTAGTTCTTCCTTCTGTTCTGGTCATCTTTGGTTCTGACAGGTTCGCATTGGACATTCGTAGAGAGTAACCAAAATGGCCGCCGTTATATAAGACGGATTGAATATTTTACGCCTTCCGATTGGTTAACCTTTATTTGGGGGAACTATAAAGAGAGTCCAGTCATTTAGGTTTGCTCACTAGTTACATAACGTATCCAAAATAACTTAACAGTGGCAAGCCTCTATCGCTACTTCCATTGGAAGTGCTCGGACGAACGGCAATCCTTCATTCTGCCAGGTCTATCCTTCACGGTTAGGATCCGCCATCAAATTGTAGCAAACGACCCACGTTCCCTCCATATTCAATTTGTGAGATTAAGTTCCACTCGAACAGCTTCTTCTCGAGAACCACGGCTCTGTGGGACCGACTCCCAAGAGGATGATTCCCTGATTACTACAATGTTAACCTATTCAAGTCTAGGGTTAACCGTTAACTTCCCCACCTATTCGCATAAGCTGTGCCTCTTACACTGTAACGCTCTACCTCGAGTGGCTCCAGAGCCCTATATAGGGTGAACCTTACTGTAAAAAAAAGAAGAGATAAAACTGAATGATTCTTTACAAAATTGACGGAGAATCTCAACATATCACCAACGGAAATGTCCGTTGATCCCTAGATCGTGTGTAAAAGGGATCAAAATATTTATGAAGAGCGCAGAATATGATGAACACATCTCAAATTTACGACTCATTGCGCCTTCTTGGACTAAAATTTGCTGCTCACATGAAGTGTTAAGAATATATTGAATGAATTTTTAGGAAAGATGGTTCACTGTATCGGACTAGACAATTTTTTTCGTAAGAGTATATCTTACACACTTATGTCTACCCCTGATCTGTCATCTCGTCTGCAGTCGCTCTCTCACAGACGCGACGGTGCCTCGCTCTGTCTTTTTTACAAATACTTTCACGGTAATTGCTCCGAGGAGCTGCTTTCGCTGGTTCATAGGCGTCAAGAATTTAAACGTCCTACGAGGCTGGCATCCCGTTCCCACTCCTTCACCGTTGAAACTGTTAGATGTAGACGTCTCTTCTACTCCAATAGCTTCATGTCTCGCACATCTCGCCTGTGGAACTCCCTTCCTTATTCCTGTTTCCCTGACAAATACAATCTCCAACTATTTAAGTGTAACGTCAATCGACATCTCCAGTTGCCTTGATCTATCCACTTCCCTTCTCCACATCCTTTCATCTTTCATTCCTATCGGCTCTCGCTCCAAATCTCCTGTAACCACCTTGCCTTGATCGATCCACTATCTTTCTCCACATTCTCTCCTTTACCACTCCTATCTGCTCTTCCTCCAAACCTCTGTAACCCCTTGCGTGCTAGTGGCTTCCAGCCTTGCTTGGGGTGATAAGCTTAAAAAAAATTCGTTGAATATCGCTGTCTGTTGCCTATGCTATGTATTTAAAGATCGCTAATAAAAATCCAAAGAATCCGCCTTGTTATCGGTCCTGACCTGGCATCTCAGTTTCAGTCCCTTTACTACCGCCATAACTTATCTTCCTTGAGCCTTTTCTATAACCACTTTCATGGTTATCTTCTGTTTCCTTAATTCCTCTTCTTTTATTGTTCTCTCTCCTTAATATTTTCTCTCGTTCACTCACACTTCTTAGTGGCTTTATTGCCTTATTTGGGATAAAATTATTTTTAAAAAATACCCCTCTCTGGCAGTAAATACCGGACAATTTTCTAATTAAATAATGCCTGAGTTTTATTGCCGCTTACTCTGTAATCCTCTACCTTGAGTGACTCCCGGGCCTTGTACAGATTAAGTGTCACAGTTAAAAAAAAATTTTAAAAATATGAAAATAAAAGACTGGTACAGTATGATTCTTTACAAAATTGAGTCATTTAAGGAATATCTCAACACAACTGATGACTAACCGTATAAATGGTGTGTCGCCTTGACCTGGCAGTACGGCTTGCGCGCTTCAACGACCCCCAGAGCTATGTGGGCGGGGGCTTCGGTCCTTAGCAGGTTAAACCAAGCTCAACAGGTCTGTGGGGTAGGAGCGAGACGAAAGATACACCGTGTTCCTACAGGTTGGGGGCTGTGCAGAAGGCTAACAACCTACTCACTTAAAAAAAACTGGTTGTTATAGAAACCACAACGATATCTTGCGACCCTATGTTCCTCGAGGAATTTAAAGGCATTATATATATATATATATATATATATATATATATATATATATATATATATATATATATATATATATATATATATAATCCTCTTCTCTCCATCCCCAGCTACGGGTAAATAGCAGGACAGATTGGGTTCTATAGCCTTGCCCAGCAACTGGTTTAGGAGAAGGAGAACTCTGAATTCAAAACCTGATCCTCAGGTTGGGTGTTGTGCAGTAGGCTAACAACCTACTCACTTAAAAACTTGCTTGTTACAGAAACCTCAATGATATATCTTCAAACAATGATATAGACGAGGAAGAGCCCTCCAAATTGAAGCGTATGACGCGCGCTGGTGAAAATCCCCCGGGAAGGCAGCCGGCACGACATGGGCCGAGCTGAAGAGGATCGCCCCGAACCGCGTCCGTTGTAGAGGTGTTGCTGCGGTCCTATGTTCCCCAAGGAATCAAGAGGCATAGAAGTAGTTGCTATCGTTGATCAGGTTTTGATTCCACGTAAAAGGTAGAATTTCGTATGAAGATTTTCCCTATAAAGATGTCCATTCTACTCTAAAGATCGATACAAAAATCCCCCGGGAAGGCAGCCGGCACGACATGGGCCGAGCTGAAGAGGATCGCCTGGTGTCGCGTTCGTTGTAGAGGTGTTGCTGCGGCCCTATGTTCCCCGAGGAATCAAGAGGCAGAGAAGAAGTTGGTGTCGTTGATCAGGTTTTGATTCCAAGTAAAAGGTAGAATTTCGGATGATGATTTTCACTATAGAGATGTCCATTCTACACTAAAGATCGACACAAAAATCCCTCGGGAAGGCAACCGGCACGACAAAGGGCCGAGCTGAAGAGAATCGCGCCCGGAGTTGCGTCTATTAGAGAAGTGTTGCTGCGGCCTTACGTTCCCCAAGGAATTATCAGGCATAATGATAATGAATGACGGGTGACTATAACACCAAGGGAAATGTCCGTTGATCCCGAAATCGAGTGTAAGAGGTATCTAAATATTTATGAAAGCTAAGGAATAAGTTGAATATATCTCAACAATTCATAGAACATAGAACCAGCGAGGATTTCGCGTTGTATGAAAAGAGAAACGACTGAATTCGCTGTAAAGATTTTGCATTGGTCGAATGGAATGTTATTTGGTTCGGCGAAACAAAAATTTAAAATATTAAGATTTTTCAGCCCTTCCTAGGATTTAGGATTTTTCAGCCCTTCCAAGGATTCAGGATTTTTCAGCCCTTCCTTGGATTTAGGATTTAGGGTTTTTCAGCAATCCAAAGATTTTGGATTGAGGATTTTTCAGTATTCCTTGGATTTAGGATTTTTCAGCAATCCTAGGAATTAGGATTCATGACTTTTTCTAGGATTTAGGATTTTCGGCAATCCCAAAATTTTGGATTAAGGATTTTTCAGTATTCCTAGGATTTAGGGTTTTTCAGCACACCTCAGATTTAGGATTTTTTAGCAATCCTAAGATTTGGGATTTGGGATTTTTCTGTACTTACTAGGATTTGGGATTTTTCAGAAACATAGGATTTTGTATTTAGGATTTTTCAGTAATCCTAGGATTTCTGATATAGGATTTTTCAGCACTTCCTTGGATTATGGATTTAGGATTTTTAAGCAATCCTATGATCTGGGATTTTTAAGCAGTCCTAGGATTTAGGATTTACAATTTTCTGCACTTACTAGGATTGAGGATTTCTCAGCAATCCTAGGAATTAGGATTTTTCAGCACTTCCTATCATTTAGTATTTTTCAGCACTTTATAGGTTTTGTGATTTAGGACTTAAGCACTTGCTAGGATTAAGGATATTTAAGCAATCCTAGATTTAAGATTTAGGATTTTTCAGCCCTTCCTAGGATTTAAGATTTTTCAGCAATCCTAGGATTTAGGATTTTTCAACACTTCCTTGGATTTAGCATTTAGGACTTTTCAGGGATTCCTAGGTTTAGTATTTTTCAGCAATCCTAGTATTAAGGATTTAGAGCTTTTCAGAACTTCCCAGGATTTGGGATTTAGGATTTTTTAGGATTTAGAATTGTTCAGCACTTCCTAGAATTGAGGATTGCACAGCAATCCCAGGATTTATGACTTGTCAACCCTTCCTAGGATTTAGGATTTTTCAGCAATTCTAGGATTTAGGATTTTTTAGAATTGGCTAGTATTTCAGAATTTTCCGTAATCCTAGTATCTTTGATTTGCTTTTTTCAGCACTTCCTTGGATTTAGGATTTTTCGGCACTTTCTAAGATTTTGGGATTTTTCAGCACTTCCCAGGATTTAAGGATTTTTCAGCAATCCTAGGATTTGGGATTTACGAGTTTTTAGCACTTCTAGGTTTTAGAGGCAGTACGAGAGAATGTGACGAGGCAACTGATCGTTATCGCAAAAAAAGCAGTTCCATGAATGCTACCATCAATGTAAACGAGGCTGGATGAATCATGAGGCTTCAGAAGGAGTCTACTTCGAAGGAGATTACATGCCGACTTGATATGTGTTGTAGTTTTCATTTTATAGAACTAGTCCCCGATACTTTTTTTATTAGACCTTGTGTGTGCTTTACAGGTACAGTTCATCACTTATTAATTTATACCAATTTTCATCAAATTTTCCAACTATGACCAGACACTAAAAGGTTAAAAACAACAATTTTTATAATTAATAGGGGTTTTTAGTCCGCTGTTAATTATAAATACTTATTATAAAAAATTAATTATAAAATATCAGATAAACATCCTGCAATAATTGTACTTAACTGTTATGTCAAGTAGAGTTCGTTGCGACTGTAGGTCTTTCTGTGTGTTGGACCTTAAGAGGGATAAGACGAGCATTATTTCTGTTTTCTTTTTGTCTCGTCTTGGCTGAGGATGAACTGACGTAGGGCGTTTCTGATTTGTTGCTTGCTATGTCAAGATCAGAAGTGGCAGTTATTTATATGTCCGTTGTTGTGTGCTTGGTGGAGATTTGCTTCAGGATCAACTACCGGAATAGGTATTGTTTCGGTAGGGGCTCTAGGGTGAACAAGTATGATGTTGAAAGACTCGAAACTTGTCATGACCCCAAGACGATCATTTCGTTTTGAACGCCGTAGAGACAATCCAAGGCACTTGTTGGAGTGTATTAATAACAAAAATATTTATCATCCCAAGATGATTCATGACATTCTGATACAAACGTAATTTTGAGTTATTTATCATCATTACGTCTATCAAGATAGGTTATAATCTCTGGAATGATAGTTAATAGTTTTCTGTCGGTTTAGTGAGTACAATCTTCAATTGCTGACTTGCGCCCGATTAAGCTGAGTTTAGTAAAAAAAAAAAAATAACAGATAGGTATTTTTGTGGTAGGGTCTCTTGGGTGAACAAGTATGATGTTGAAAGACTCCAAACTTGTCATGATCCCAAGTCATAACATCACTGATGAGACGATCCTGGGCACCTGTTGGGGTGTATTCATAACAAAAAATACTTATCATCCCAAGATGATCCATTTTGATACTAACTTAATCACAAATTTTGACTTATTTATCATCATTACGTCTATCAAGATAAGTTACCATCTCGGGCAGGATAGTTAATAGTTTTCTGTCGGTTTAATGAGTACAATCTTCAATTGCTGACTTGTACCAGATTAAGCTGAGTTTAGTATTAAAAAAAAGAAAAAAACAGATTAGGAATTATTCTGAGTAACAATTCATTGGACCATTTCCAATTCAAATGCTCAGCTCTTTGACCCAATCGATTACTTTAGCGAGTTGGATCGTCACGAGTATCCATCTGAAGTCGATAGATATTTAAATTCCCATAGCTTGTTAGGAAATTGTTTTACGTCATCCAGGGTCATAAGTCAAGATTTAAAATATTCTGTAAGAACGTTAAACGGCGTTCAAAGTGAAATGAACGAAGAAAATCTTTAGCCTTAAAGATGTCAAACATAATCGCTAACCTCTGAAATTATCAACTGACAAAGATTTAAACTCATTCAACGTTATTTCTTTAAGGAAACAATGACTGGAAAATAAGTAACAATTTGTCCCTCAGTTCGAAGTCTCGCTCGAAGTCTCGTTCGATATTTGCTCATCTGAGGAAAGCTTCATTTAGTTGATATTCATAAATACCAAGGATTTGATGCTTTTTTTATACTATCGAACAGTTTGGATTCATAAAATTGGAGAAAACAGACGTGATTGCACGTCAAATCAACTCTTGACAGTTGGATTAAAAGCAGGACATCATATTTTGTTTTCTGATTTTTTTAAATACTGGCAAACGGGATTATTCAAGTGCCCTCCTCTCATTTTTTAAAGAATGATTTTTATTTATTTAACAATTTATTTTGTAATCAAGCGGTATTCAGAAAAGTGAATTGGTCGATTGGCCTGTGGGTGGACAGAGAACGTGAGGTTCACAACCGCTAATTTGAAAGAGTACCATTTGTTACGACAGCTATACTGCGTTAAGTTTGGTCGATGGGGTTAACTATCTTCTCTTTTCGCCTGAAGCAACATGCCTAACCTTTATGGCCCTTTGTTTTTGTTTCCCTCTGTGTCGTTATAACCTTTCGACACCATTTTATACTTTCACTTTCACTTTCACTTTCTGTTCAGATCTATCCTTCTTCAGATTTGGTTTCTCTCTTCTTTCATTTCATCTAATCTATTTTCTCTCTTCTTTCTTTTAGTCTCCTTTCTCCCTTTTCAATTGATCTTTCATCTCCCCTACTTGGTTTCACTTCCTTTGCTTCATCGCTTTTTCTCTCTCCTTCCTTTTAATCTCCAGTCTCTCTTTTCACCTCAACCAGTATATATATATATATATATATATATATATATATATATGAAGAAATATAGTCTTAGTGTGCTATATTTATGGGATAAAGTGATCAAAATCAGAGATAGAGCGTGTGTAAATATAAAAGTGAACATGAAGTCAACACTTAGAGGCGACAGTCTGTTTCATGCTAGATTTTGCTAAAAACGAAATAAGTTCCATGCCTGAGGATGACTGAATGTACAGTTGAAAGTACTTGCAGATAAAAAAAAGACCTGATACAACTTGTAGTGATTAAAAACAAAGATCATAACATTCATCGAGTGATTCGTAGGTTAATGCAACTTTAAACATTTTGTTAGCGTCCATACATTTTGTATTGCATCCATATGGAAGTCTTGATCTGTTGAGGCTATTTAAGAACATGATTCGTGCTTTTAGCTTAATGTTTTGGTTTAGCAGTAAGAATAACTTTACTGTATGGCTGGCGATCCAATATAAATTAATATTAAACTGGAAGAATGCCATAATAATGTAACACTCAGTTAAAACCGAATTCTTTGTGTTAGAAATGATTTGCCTGGGTAATTTGCTAGTTTCTTCTTTTCAGATATTACACACCCGTAGCGGAAGTGTTTGCGTGCGAAATAGGAGGGTGCGCAGGAAGACATTAAGGAAAGGAATGATGTAAAATCAGGGAAAAATGAAACGAGGGTAATCTAGTCTAAGACGAGCCCAAAATAAAGAGAAAAATATGAGAGAAAAGAAAACGAATTTATCAGGAACATTTGATGATGGTTAACAGAAAGAAGAAGAAAAGAATGAAGAAATAATTACAGTGTTTTATAATCCTGCCAAATCAACAACGGATGAAGAAAATTTACCGGAATTGATCATTTGTGAAATAAGAATGCAACCAATGTCAGAAAAAGCAAATGGCGGACGTTTTCGGACGAGATGTTCATTCAATCAGTTTTGCGGGGTTATCTGCCCTTGAACTTCATCACTGCTTCTATTAGGTTGGTGCAAAAATAATGTCGTTTTCTCACATGAAGTTGAACGTCAAAAAACGACATTATTTTTGCACCAACCTACTATAATATAAATTCATCACTGCTTCTATAATATAAATTATCACTTTTATATATATATATATATATATATATATATATATGCCAAAAAATAATACTTTGAAAAAGAACAGCATAATTTTTAAAAGTGCTCAATACAATGTTCAAAAAACGAAAATGAAGTACAATTTAAAATATAAAAATTGTAAAAAAGCGACCTTTATGTTACTATAGTTTCCAGCAGAACATTATCATCAAGCAATAAATTTTACTGTCCAGTGATACCATTCTATTAAAAATCGTGGTAGAGTGAAAGTCGATATTTCTAAAAAAAGGTGGCAACAAACAACTTATTAATCGTTGAGGCTAAGGGGCGTTTTTAATTCAGGAATTGCAGAAACGGGGATCAACTGCAATTTCTTACAGCTTCGAACAAATTTCATCAGGAACTTTATTCAACTTTAATATTTTCTTTCTTTAAACAAAAATCATAATTTGTTTTAATCGTTAATCTAATCTCATAACGCAGGTTAGATCCTCACTGAATGTTCAACAATTATGTGTGAGATTAAATTATTTTTTAAGAAATAATAATTACTACTCTAGTAAATTCGATTTCACTGAGTACTCCATGTTTGTTTGCATTATGCCAGACTAAAGTAATCCCGGCAAATGGTAGCATACCATGGAGCAATGGTAACTTAGTGTTTCGTTTCTAATTGAGCAACCAACACTTGTGGGTTCATAAATCCCATTTTTTGCGGTTTCAATCCTCATTGGGTACCACTTAAACTTGATAAAGATTGCTGTGGAATGGTGGTTAGTAAACTAGTATCGAGATGCATTCCGACTGTAGTGCGTTCGATCCTCGCTCTTTTCAGGTAGCCTTATAACACATGAAAGCCAAAGACGAGCAAATCGATTGAGACCCATACGACGACGGCCATATACAGTGTAACCCGGATATATAAGAGAGTTGTCGGGACCGGAGAAGAAGTATCTTATATCCGGGTTTCTCTTATATCCGTGTTTGGTCTATTTTGTTTTATTAACACAGGCTCTAATTTGGGACCATATAAAATCTCTCTTATATCCGGGATTTCTCTTATATCCGGGTTTGGTCTATTTTATTTTATTAACACAGGTTCTAATTTGGGACCAGAGAAAATCTATCTTATATCCGGGTTTCTCTTATATCCGGGTTTCTCTTATATTCGGGATTTCTCTTATATCCGGGTTTGGTCTATTTTGTTTTATTAACACAGGTTCTAATTTGGGACCAGAGAAAATCTCTCTTATATCCGGGTTTCTCTTATATTCGGGATTTCTCTTATATCCGGGTTTGGTCTATTTTGTTTTATTAACACAGGTTCTAATTTGGGACAAGAGAAAATCTCTCTTATATCCGGGTTTCTCTTATATTCGGGATTTCTCTTATATCCGGGTTTGGTCTATTTTGTTTTATTAACACAGGTTCTAATTTTGGACCAGTGAAAATCTCTCTTATATCCGGGTTTCTCTTATATCCGGGATATCTCTTATATCCGGGTTTGGTCTGTTTTGTTTTATTAACACAGTTTCTAATTTGGGACCAGAGAAAATCTCTCTTATATCCGGGTTTCTCTTATATCCGGGTTACACTGTATAACAAAATATCATATTGACTGAGTTCCAGCTTCCAATCTTGTTCATTCAAAAAATCTTTTTCTTTCTGTAAAAGTTGGTTTAAATCATAAGTATTTCAAAAATTTCTTTTTCTTCCTTTCTTTCTTTTCTGATTCTTTTCTTTTCTTTCCTTTTCTTCTCCCTTCTTTTTCTTTCTTTTTCATTTTTCTCATTTTTCTTCCTTTTTTTTTGCAAATTTTCTTTCTCTTTCATTTCTATTTCTTTTCCTTTTTACTGTCTTTTCATAAATTTTTTTATTAATTATTTATTATTTTTTCATAATTTTTTTTTTATTATTTATTTACTATTTTTTATAATTTTCGTTTTCCTTTTGGCTTAGATACGTATTTTTCTTTTTAGATTTTTATTTTAATTTTTTTGTTTCATTTTTTCTTTTTTCCCTTCATTTCTGTTTTATTTATTTGTTTATTTAATTTTTTTTTTTTTTAATTTTTTTTTTTGTCAGCCGAAATGTAAAAAAGTGCATTACACTAAAATTTGTCAGGCAGTTGTCTACATCTCAGTAAGTTCGATCCCACCCTCTGGTGGCATTTGTCAACCTCTACTCATTACGGGATTTGTCCTTAGAGAGAGAAATTCTCATCCTCCATCTCCCATTTCGGATCAGCAAGTCGCTTCTAATAGCCACTATTCTTTTCTCGACCCCATTGCTGCTATTTTTCATTCTTTTCTAAAGGGGGGTGGGATTTTGTGAGTCGCTGATGTTTCTCTGGCCATATTGTTCCGTCACACTATCACGAAGAGGTCATTACCTCTTCGTGGTAGGGTGATGACTCGTCGTACACAATGGCCAACATCTGGACAGCGATGGTTTCATCTCCGATTCTCAAGCACCGTCCGTTTCGTTGTGTTATTTTTCTTTTTTTTAGGTGTTGTTTTTTTGTTTATTTGTTTTTTGTTTTTGTTTTTTTGAGGAGGGTGTGGGTGTGCACCAATGTGCCATGCATTTTTCATGAGCCTAAAGCAGACCAAAATCTAAAGTGAATTAAACTGAGTAAAGAACGTAAAAGAAACATAATCTGAATAAGTTGATCAAATAAATTCGAGCAAATAAATCAACAGAAATACCCATTGATTCTTTCGGTCGAGTTTCCTCATCTTTGTTGGTTTAGTCACTCTACAACCTGGCTTTCTTTATGAGATAAAATGTTGTGACCTGGGCCGGTGCAAGGGTCTCGTGCTCGCCTGGAATCTGTTATATGCCCCCACTCTACTACATCTTAATTTCCATAAGGTCGGTCAATCAGTCGGTCAGTCAGTTATGTGCCATGCGTGATACACGCTTAGGCGATCATTTATCTTTCGATACATGACTGAAGAGGCAGATTTGTTAATCATGTTCACCATAGTCTATGAATATAGAATCCAGCGCAGTAGTTAATCTGTTCAATGAAACAACGCCAATACCACTAGCAGCAGCTGTTCCGTAATTCTTCAGTCTTCGATATCAGAGGTTGGCAGTGAATATTCGGGAAAAAAAACATTGCCGCCTTTATACACGTCGTATTTTGAGCCCTCTGATTGGTTAATTCTTCTATTGATGAACTATAAAATGAGCCAGCTCATATTGGTTGGCTCACTAGTACGTAAGGTACACAAAAACTCCAACAACATTTTTTTCCCGCGGTAGTTTGCCATTTTTTCTGCGTTAGACCAGTTGCCACCCAAGGCGATAGAACCTGCGGGGAGGTTTCACACCTTTCCCAAGGGTATTAGCACGTAAGTGAATGTAATAGATTCGACTGGAATTCGAACTCGGCCCTCCGATTTCTCAATCCGAGCCGCTATCCATTATTCCACCGTGTCTCCTATTAATCCCAATATAAAAAACCTGGAATGTCGGAGAATACATAACAAGGAGACAAGGCTTGTCGAAAATAGTTTAGTGATTTCATTTCCCGGGGTCATACCGTTTAGTTCAGTCAGTTATGTGCCATACGTGATAAACGCTTAGGCGATCATGTACCTTTCGATACATGACTGACTGAGATTTTTTTCTCGCAGTAGGTTGCCATTTCTTTCTGCGGAAGACCAGTTGCATTCCAAGGCTATAGAACCCGGTCTGTCCTGCTATTTACCCATAGCTGGGGGTAGAACGAGAGGATTCATACCTTTCCCAAGTATTGAGTATAACAGAAGAATTGTCCCAATCGTGTAACACCAAAATTGTCCAATTGTTAGATTAATATCTGAACCGTTGTATCTTAGAAATAATTTAAAATATCTTACTGGAATTCTCTGAGGTTTTTAAAACATTATTGGACTCTAATTTGAGCAATAAGAATGTGGAATTACTCCGCAAGCTTAACAGAAGAATCGTGATGAAATTGATCATAAACGAAAATGACATGTTCATCATTAATTAATCATAGCTAAGGATCGGAAGCTCATGTAGGATTGAAATAAAGCTCATATATATATATATATATATATATATATATATATATATATATATATATATATATATATATATATCCAACATATTCAAGATGATATTCGTCCTCTCTAATCTTCTAACTTTCTGTCCTGGAGTAACAAGACGCCTCACAGGTTTCACGTACGATTTCATTTTCAAATCTTTTTTACTGCTCTTTGGACTGTCATAGGTGAAACTTCTCTCTCGCGTGCCAAATGTCTTATGGATTGAGTTGGATCTTTTCTAATTGATTTCTTTAGCTCGAAGTTGAAATGATGATCCCTATTGCTATTGTGACCTCCTGATCCAGTTTTTCTCCCTACTGTTCCCTCTTTTTTAAACATATTCACCGTTCTTTTAATGGTTCTTCAATGGACTTTGAAGATGAAAGCCAGTGTATAAATGTTGGTACCATTACTGAAGGCCTGAATTATCCTTTTCCTCTCATCATTGCTCAGCTGGGAAGGCAGTGGGTCTGACACAAAACGATTTTCACCTGTTCTCATTCTAGCTGAATAATCCAAAGAGTTTTTTTTCAGTGATCCTTACGACAAATAGTATCAAGATGGATAAATGCCTCACCTGAAAACGTGGCAAAAAGAAACACAATTAACTTAGTGGGTTTTTAGTTATTGAAGTTTTTGTGAAATGAATTATTATGCTGTTACACGATTTGGACAATTTTGCTGTTACACCCGGTAAAATACACAATGTATTGTAATAATTAGGTACAATTAGCTGAATAATTCAATTAGAAAAATTGAAAATAAATGTAATGTATCTAAATCCAAATTAGAGACCTGTCATAATAGATCATTTCATCTTAAATAAACCAACAATGTTTTGCGGCAATTTTAATAAGGTGCTTGACATTTGTCATGTTAAAAAGTTGAATAATTTTAACATTATAGATTTTAAAAAATAGTGAATTTTATATAGTGTTTTTTTTTTTTTTATCTGAAAACATGGCCAAAAGAAACAATTAATTTAGTGGTCTTTTTGAATATTAAACGTTTTATAGGATGGATAATTATGCTGTTACACGATTTGGACAATTTTGCTGTTACACCCGGTAAAATACACAACATATTGTAACAATTACGTACAATAATGGATCATTAGCTGAATAATTCAATATAGTGTTTTGTAAAGATTTAACATGAGCAAATTCTTGAATTTAAACGAAAAACAAAAAATACCCCAGAATGATCTCAAAATCCGCAATATTTTTCATCCTTTAATAGTCAGCTGTGCTTAATTTAATTTGTAACATACAGTGCTGTTCGATAAAAGTGACTTACCTGATTTTTATACAGTGTTGTTCGATAAAAGTGACTCACCTGATTTTTTTTACTAAATGTTCTCTTCTCCGATGAAACGAAAGTTGAGCTAAATTCAAAGGATAAGCAATCTAAAATCCGAAGAAGAAGCTTTGAAAGCTCTTTGAATTTAGCAGTAAGTACTGTCAAGCATCCGTTCAGTATAATGTTCTGGGGATGCTTTTCTTTTCATGGAACTGCTTTCTTAAAACCTATTGAAAAGACCCTCAGGAGCGAGCAGTACAAGAGAATTTTAGAGTCTTGTCTGCTCCCTTCTGCTGAAAGGGTGCAAATCGACCCCACCAAGCTCATTTTTTATGCAGGATAATGCTCCCTGTCACAAATCAAAATTGATGAAGGAATACTTTGATGAGAAGCAGGTGAGTGTTATGACATAGCCGCCCCAATCTCCTGACCTCAACCCCATAGAAAACTTATGGAGCATTATAAAGTACAGGCTCTCGAGAAAGCAGTTGAGTAACAAAGAGGATTTGATTGTGAATTTCATATCATGTTTCTTAATACTTTGCTTAGCTTTTGGAAGGCATCTTTCGCTATCCCAATGCGTCCTCAGATTTCGGTGTCATATTTTTCGTCTTCTGTTAAAAACTTTCTAGATATTTAAATTTGTATACTTGCTTGATTTTGACGTCTGAAATTCGTAGTTCCCATCTTGGGCTGTTTATTTTTCTGACAACTATGCATTCTGATTGAAGGTTAGTCCTTTCTTCTTTCTTTCCTTTACTTCATTCATTTTCACATTTTCATTTGTCTCTTTTCTTCCACTTTTCTTTTTTTCTTCTTCATCTTCCTTATTTTTTTTTCACCCTTTTCTTATCTTTTCTTTTTTGCAAAGATCGCCAATCAAACTCGATAATACTTTCCTTGACAAACCGAATGACATTTAAATGCAAACGTGATGAAGAAGAATTATGCAGCCCTGTACTTTGCATTCAATACTTGTGTTAAACCATATAGTATAAAAGCTTTTTTATTCAAATTAAGAAACAAACAGCGATGGTAAACACCTTTCAATTATTTGGGGGTTTTTTTTTCATCCTGTAACGCTTAGAATCGTAGGGGCATCATGTCTATAGATTTTTGGAGCCTAAATATCTTCCAGTTTAGAATTCAGACTTATTCCTTCTCCTAGACGCAAGGTGATAGAACCGAGTCTGTACTGCTATTTGCCCATAGCTGGGGGGGGGGGGTGGAAGAGGACTCATACCTTAAGTAAGTGAATGTAATGGAGTCGACTGGAATTCGAACTCGGCTCTCCGATTCCTACGTACAAATAAAATCACCATATATTCTTCTTCTGCGCCACTTCTAAGTCTTGTAATGGTTAGCAAGCTTGTCTAGCTAGAATAATTACGACTGAATAGTGAGTTCGATCCTCACTGGGTGCTCCATACTTTCGGCCTTGTGCCACATCTAAGCTACACTTAGAAAATCACTCGGCACTTCTACGTGGTGTAATGGTTAGCAAGCTTGTCTAGCTAGAATAATTACGACTGAATAGTGAGTTCGATCCTCACTGGGTGCTCCATACTTTCGGCCTTGTGCCACATCTAAGCTACACTTAGAAAATCACTCGGCACTTCTACGTGGTGTAATGGTTAGCAAGCTTGTCTCTCTAGAAGAATTACGACTGAATAGTGAGTTCGATCCTCACTGGGTGCTCCATACTTTCGGCCTTGTGCCACATCTAAGCTACACTTAGAAAATCACTCGGCACTTCTACGTGGTGTAATGGTTAGCAAGCTTGTCTCTCTATAAGAATTACGACTGAATAGTGAGTTCGATCCTCATTGGGTGCTCCATACTTTCGGCCTTGTGCCACATCTAAGCTACACTTAGAAAATCACTCGGCACTTCTACGTGGTGTAATGGTTAGCAAGCTTGTCTCGCTAGAACAATTACGACTGAATAGTGAGTTCGATCCTAACTGGGTGCTCCATACTTTCGGCCTTGTGCCACATCTAAGCTACACTTAGAAAATCACTAGGCACTTCTACGTGGTGTAATGGTTAGCAAGCTTGTCTCGCTAGAACAATTACGACTGAATAGTGAGTTCGATCCTCACTGGGTGCTCCATACTTTCGGCCTTGTGCCACATCTAAGCTACACTTAGAAAATCACTCGGCACTTCTACGTGGTGTAATGGTTAGCAAGCTTGTCTCTCTAGAAGAATTACGACTGAATAGTGAGTTCGATCCTCACTGGGTGCTCCATACTTTCGGCCTTGTGCCACATCTAAGCTACACTAAGAAAATCACTCGGCACTTCTACGTGGTGTAATGGTTAGCAAGCTTGTCTCTCTAGAACGATTACGACTGAATAGTGAGTTCGGTCCTCACCGGGTGCTCCATACTTTCGGCCTTGTGCCACATCTAAGCTACACTTAGAAAATCACTCGGCACTTCTACGTGGTGTAATGGTTAGCAAGCTTGTCTCGCTAGAACAATTACGACTGAATAGTGAGTTCGATCCTAACTGGGTGCTCCATACTTTCGGCCTTGTGCCACATCTAAGCTACACTTAGAAAATCACTAGGCACTTCTACGTGGTGTAATGGTTAGCAAGCTTGTCTCGCTAGAACAATTACGACTGAATAGTGAGTTCGATCCTCACTGGGTGCTCCATACTTTCGGCCTTGTGCCACATCTAAGCTACACTTAGAAAATCACTCGGCACTTCTACGTGGTGTAATGGTTAGCAAGCTTGTCTCTCTAGAAGAATTACGACTGAATAGTGAGTTCGATCCTCACTGGGTGCTCCATACTTTCGGCCTTGTGCCACATCTAAGCTACACTAAGAAAATCACTCGGCACTTCTACGTGGTGTAATGGTTAGCAAGCTTGTCTCTCTAGAACGATTACGACTGAATAGTGAGTTCGGTCCTCACCGGGTGCTCCATACTTTCGGCCTTGTGCCACATCTAAGCTACACTTAGAAAATCACTCGGCACTTCTACGTGGTGTAATGGTTAGCAAGCTTGTCTCTCTAGAACAATTACGACTGAATAGTGAGTTCGATCCTCACTGGGTGCTCCATACTTTCGGCCTTGTGCCACATCTAAGCTACACTTAGAAAATCACTCGGCACTTCTACGTGGTGTAATGGTTAGCAAGCTTGTCTCTCTAGAACAATTACGACTGAATAGTGAGTTCGATCCTCACTGGGTTCTCCATACTTTCGGCCTTGTGCCACATCTAAGCTACACTTAGAAAATCACTCGGCACTTCTACGTGGTGTAATGGTTAGCAAGCTTGTCTCGCTAGAACAATTACGACTGAATAGTGAGTTCGATCCTCACTGGGTGCTCCATACTTTCGGACTTGTGCCACATCTAAGCTACACTTAGAAAATCACTCGGCACTTCTACGTGGTGTAATGATTAGCAAGCTTGTCTCGCTAGAACAATTACGACTGAATAGTGAGTTCGATCCTCACTGGGTGCTCCATACTTTCGGCCTTGTGCCACATCTAAGCTACACTTAGAAAATCACTCGGCACTTCTACGTGGTGTAATGATTAGCAAGCTTGTCTCGCTAGAACAATTACGACTGAATAGTGAGTTCGATCCTCACTGGGTGCTCCATACTTTCGGCCTTGTGCCATATCTAAGCTTCACTTAGAAAATCAATCGGCACTTCTACGTGGTGTAATGGTTAGCAAGCTTGTCTTGCTAGAACAATTACGACTGAATAGTGAGTTCGATCCTCACTGGGTGCTCTAAACTTTCGGCCTTGTGCCACATCTAAGCTACACTTAGAAAATCACTCGGCACTTCTACGTGGTGTAATGGTTAGCAAGCTTGTCTCGCTAGAACAATTACGACTGAATAGTGAGTTCGATCTTCAAAGATTTAATTTTTTTTCCTTCGGTAATCTGTTGTGTTCTTAATGTGGGTATAGGATAGAAAAAAGAAAAGTAATCTGTGATTTCTGTGTATGGAAGGTTCAAGAATTCACCTGCCGAAACGATTTTTTTCTTCGAAAAAATGTGTATATTAAAGCAAATATTTAATCTCGAGATTCCAGCGAACAGCCATTAGGATCTTATTCGCCACAGTCATTCCATTGACGTTTTACGGAGAGACTTGAGGATGATTCCGACTAAAACAAAAGTCCCTACACAACAAATTAACGGTCTAAAACAATTCACTCCATCCAGACCCCCGCCTCCAAGCAAAGCGTTAGGCACTGATCAATCATCCCTGCCTCAAATTGCCTTATCTGACCTATGAAACTTTTAATTTCTTTTGGAACAAAAAGCAAAGAAAGAAACAAGAGCCATTTATTGGCGGGGGTAGTGCTGTCTTTGGCGAGTATCATTTTTTGCCTTGACATTCGACAAGGATGTAAGGGTTAGTGACACTCGTTTCAAAACGATTCATCATTTCGTCAGAATGAATTAATCTTTTCAAAACAGAAAGTCAATTTAAACGCAAACGTGATGAAGAAGAATTACGCCCCCAACCCACGCTTTGCTTTCAATACTTGTGTTAAACCATATAGCATAAACGCTTTTTTTTATTCAAATTAAGAAACCCTTCTCTTATTTGTTTTTTTATTTTTTTATCCTGTGACTCGTAGGGTCATGGGGGCACCACGTATACTGCTGCCCAGACGTCTAGTTCCCCACTCTCGGCCTTGCTGGAAGCGTCCAAAGGAGAGGATAAACCAATACAGTTTGGTACCAACGCGGCTGCAGGAGTTGCCTGAAGGTAACACAAAGTGCCGTCCATCCGCCTTCGGGGCTCCACTCCGGGTTTGAATTCAGAGTTGTTCTTCTTCTAGACCAGTTGCCATCCAAGGCTATAGAACCCAGTCTGTTCTGCTATTTACCCAGAAGAAGATTCACACCTTTCCCAAGGGTATTAGCACGTAAGTGACTGTAATGGATTCGACTGGAATTCGAACTCGGCTCTCCGATTCCTCAATCCAAGCCGCTATAGGTAGGATTTCTAGTTCTCTCAGGATGTTTCTTTCACCATACGGTCTGTTTTAGACCCACTGGATTGACAGTGCGTAATCGATTTTTTTTTCTCAGATAAGGTCATTTGCAGTGGTGTGCAGTAATATGAATCTGTTTTCACGGTCTATTATGACACAATGCTTTTCAAGACCAAACAAATTTCATACACCGTGAAAATAGATTCATATTACTGCACACAACTGCAGATGACCTAATCTGAGAAAAAAATAGAAATCGATTCCACCCTGTCACTCCAGTGGGTCTAAAACTGACCGAATGGTGAAAAAAAAAAACTAAAGCGGTTTTTTCAATTAATTTCCACAAGGCTGTATGTTACAAGTGTGTCGCCACGAGTGTCAACAAGGGTCTTTGTGACCCGACATCGTATATATCGTCGTGCACGTCGGCAGTGGTGTTGCAAGAAGGTCACCTGAGGAATCCATCTACGCTCTGTAACGTTTAGTGATGGTCGTTTTTGTGTGCGACGTACCCTTGAGGAACATCTTCCACAATGTATTCGGCCATGACACAAATCCAAATTTTTATCTCTTTCTTATATTTACAATATTTACATTATTCGGAATGTTGTCTTCAACTTTGTTGTCATATTCACAACGTTTCGACCGTTGTACGCTCCGGCCTTCTCCAGGTGATTGGAATTTAGAATTTAATCCTTTATTTCGTTCACCGAGGTAGTCTGTTCTAGTTCCACGTGCTATACCTCTTCCGGAATTTGAATTTGTTTTTTTATGTGTGTGTATACGTATTTCTGTCCATTTCTATATATTTAATTGTCTTTTTCTTTGCGTCGTTCATTGTCGAATATTTGTTTTTCTATTCTACCCCTCTTAAATTTTATCTATTGAATCCTCTTTTTATCTATATATCTTTGCCAATGTAAGTAATATTTTAATAGTTTGTTTGCATTTGTTTACTAACACTTTCAAACTTGAATCTTTGTCGGTGTGTATATGTCTCTGTCTTTATTAATGTATGTGTGTATGATCGCTTATATATACCTTTCATTACACATTATGAAATGGACAAAGTCCGACAATTATTTAAAGACATTTATAATATGTTTAACGTTCTTTTTTATAGATACAAGTATTTAAGTAAATGCTCTGTTTATAATAAACAGTATTAAACAACATTTACCTGCCTGAATTTTACTTAAATACTTGTATCTATAAAAAGAACGTTAAACATATCATAAGAGTCTTTATATATATATATATATATATATATATATATATATATATATATATATATATATATATATATATATATATAAAGAATGTTAAACATAAAAATGTCTTGAAATGTACTTTCATTGTATGTGTATATGTTGTCTGGTTTTTGGGGTGGGGTTGTCGACATCTATTTCCTGTTTCGTTTGTGTTTTTGCGTGTATATATATCTAAATATGTCTACGGATTTATTTAATATGATCCGATTCTATATATTGTTTTTCTTTCAAGATTTCCTCCTTCCCTTCCCCATATCACCACTCTAAATGTATCTAAGTTGTAACAAAGTTTTACTAACTGAGTTATTCTAACTGAGATTTTGGCCTTTCAATTAAAACAAAACAAATAATAAAATATATGTATTTTTCCTCACTTTACCCGTTAAATAATTTTATAATATTTTAAATTTAATACAGATTAAAATTAAAATTTAAAATTGGTAATCTTTAATTTTCAATTTTATAGTAAAACTTAATATTAATTAGATAGAATGATTTCTATTTTAGTCTAACCCTAACATTAAAGCATTAATTAATTATTTTAACCAAGGTTCGTTGTCAAGTTTTTTGAATTCTCATATACTTGTATTTTGATTGGTCATTCCAGTTTATGTAACAGCGTTTCCCCTAGAAAGGGGTGTTTGGTTGATTTGAACCTTTTAAAACTCTTTATTCTACATTCAGCACCATCGCTTGATAAGACACCAGAAGTGTTGAAACAAAATGACTATTTTTGTAGTGATTTTATAACATATCTATGGTATAATTTTCGAATAAATTACACACACACACACACACATATATATACATACATACATACATATATATATATATATATATATATATATATATATATATATATATATATATATATATATAAGTTGACATTGACGTCAACACCCAGAGGCGACAGTCTGTTTCATGCTAAACGCAATCGTCATGTTCTGACAGTTGCGTTTAGCATGAAACAGATTGTCGCCTCTGGGTGTTGACTTCAATGTCCACTTATATATATATATATATATATATATATATATATATATATATAGTTTATTCGAAAATTATAACATAAATATGCTATAAAATCACTACAAAGATAGCCATTTTGTTTCAACACTTCTGGTGTCTTATCAAGTGATGGTGTTGAATGTAGAATAAAGGGTTTTAAAAGGTTCAAATCATTCAAACATTTATATGTATATATGCATGTGTGTAGGTTCATGTATGTATGTATGTATATATGAATATATTTGTACTTGTAGTTATAAGTTTGTGTGTATATATTTGTTGAGTCTTGACTCATTGTTGAATCTCGACTAATGCATGGAATAATAATGCAACACAAAATGTACTTAGAACAAGAATGTATTATAACAAGAAAATGTACACAATATTTACATATAGTATTTCTGTATATTTCTGGGAAGACGTTCCTGGAGAATGTATTGACTAAGTCGCAGTCGGGCAGAGTCTCTAGTTGGATCTCTTGATTCCCTCCTCGTCTTCCGGTACCAACCATTATTTATATAGTCGGTAGTCACCTATGCAGATTAGGTGGATCCTACCACAACAATATTCGAGGGTCATTCAATAAATAAGGTGATTTTTTCGGTATAAGGACTTCTAATACAGATAGAAGCTTACTTTTTTTTTCAACGTAGTCTCCCAGCACTGTCACACACTTTTCCCATCTGTGCACAAGCTTCCGTATTCCCTCAGCGTAAAAATCTTTGGACTGATGTCTCAGCCAGTCGCTCACAACACTTTTGACTTCATCGTCACTTTTAAACTTCGTGCCTCTCGTGAACGCTTTAAAGGGACCAAACAGGTGATAGTCTGAAGGGGCAAGGTCTGGGCTGTAAGGGGGATGAGGGAGCAGTTTCCAGCCCAGCTCGTTGATGGTCTGCACCGTTTGGGCTGCTGTACTGTTTGTGCTCTGCAGTAAGCATCTTTGGCACCCACCGGCAGTTGACCTTGTGTGCTGTCCCAACAGATAAGCTCAAAGTCCTTGCAATGTCATCCACTGTCACCCTTCTGTCAGACTGAATGAGGTCATTGACTGATTTGATCACCTCAGGAGACCTCACTTCTGTAGGCCTCCCAGGCCTGTCTTCATCCTCAACACTGCTCCGTCCTTCTTTAAACAATTTAGCCCACTTGTAGACATTTTTTTGGCTGAAACATGTTGCCCCATACACAGTTGACATTCTCCTATGAATTTCAACGGGTTTGCACCCTTCAGCAACCAAAAACTTGATAAGTGACCGCTGTTCACATCCGGGAGCATGCTTCTTGGTCGGCCATCTTTGTTAATCGCCAAAACTCTGAACGTTTTTTTTAATCTGCAAAAGAAATTAAATCCATGTGAAAATGAAGTAAAACAAAAAAAAATTAAAAAAAAGTAAGTTTCTATCTGTATTAGAAGTCCTTATACCGAAAAATTCAACTTATTTATTGAATGACCCGCGTATATATATCTTTGTATTGATGGCTGTTATATATGTGCTTGTTTATATATTTATGAGTTTGTATATGTACGGGTGTGTAAGCGTATGTACGTATGTGCATGTATATATATATATGTGTGTGTGTGTGTGTGTATCTTTGTATGTATATATATATATATATATATATATATATATATATATATATATATATATATATATATATATATATATATATCTGTATATATTAGTGTTTTGGAATGTATTATCTATGCTAACTATAATCTACTTTTGCTTGATAGTTGTTTTAAAATTGCTTGTGGACTTAATAATCAACTGTTGGGTTTGTTACATTTCATTTTAATCTTGTATGGACTTTAGAGTCCTTTATTGTCATTTGGATAAAATTGTTAGTATATTTGTAGGTTTATATATATATATATATATATATATATATATATATATATATATATATATATATATATATGTATGTATATATTGTTTGTATATATGTATATATATATATATATATAACTTTTTCTCTCTTTTTTATGTAATTGTGCAAGTTAATATATTTGTATTTATTTCTATGTGTGTGTATATATATGCATATGCGTATATGTGTATGTATATGCGTGTATATGTGTGTATATAGGTATATATATATGTCTGTATATGTGTATGTCTATGTATGTGCGTAGGTATATTTATATATGTTTCTGTTTATAGTGATGAATACATGTAAACATAAGTATGTATATATTTTTGACATATTGTTATATATTTGTACTCGTGTATGTGTACTCATGCGTATATAAGTATGTATGATATATTTATATATATATTTGTGTTTGTATGTTTTCTTTTTTATATATTAGCTGGTTTTATTTTATTTTAATTGTTACATTTTGCCCTGACATTTGAATTTGGTGTTATGTGTATGTAGGCGTATATATTTAATTTTCTACCCATTTCTATATATTTTAGTCTCTTTTTTTTCTTTACGTTGTTCATTGACGAATATTTGTTTTTCTATTCTACCCCTCTTAAACTTTATCTATTGAACCCTCTTTTTATCTATATATTTTTACCCATGTAAGTTATATTTTAATAGCCTGTTTGAATTCGTTTACTAACATTTTCAAATTTGAATATTTGTTGGCGTGTATATGTCTATGTCTTTATCGGTGTATGTGTGCATGATCGTCTTTCATTGTATATATATGTTGTCTGTTTTTTGGGGGCTGGGGTTGTGGACATCTATTTCCTGTTTCGTACGTATTTTTGCGTGTTTATATATATAAATATGTCTACATGTTTGTGTATTATAATCTGATTGTGTATGCATTGTCTTTTGCTTTAACCCTCTCCTGCCTAACTCACCACTTCAAATGTACCTGAGCTGTAACGAAGCTTATCACAACATTAGATTTTAACGTTTATTTCAACGAAATATTTGGCCTTTCAATTAAAACAAAATAAATAAAACATATGTATTTTTGCTCAGTTTCATCTTTAAATAAGTTTATAATAATTTAAACTTAATACAGGTTAAATTTCAAATTTCAAATTGGTAATTTTTAAATTTCAATTTTATAGTAAATTCTATTATTAATTAGTTAGAATGATTTCTATTTTAGTCTAACCCTAACATTAAAGCATTAATTAATTATTATAACCAATGTTCGTTGTCAAGTTTTTTAAATTTTCATATATAATAATGAATAAACGACATAAGCGAAGGTTAATAATTAATTTTTTTATGTGTGAAGCCAATTTAAATGATACCATTTAGCAAGTAATTTAAGATTCCTAATTTTTCAAGTTTAAAATAATCATATATTTCATATTCTCGAAAACAACGTCAGATTTAGACAGCATTGATGGATCTTTTCTGTTAATTCAACCCAAAATAAATATATATATATATATATATTGACTAAAATTCACACCAATTTTGATTGGTCATTGCAGCTTATGTAACAGCGTTTCCCCAATTGAGCGGTGTTTGGTCGATTTGAAACTTTTAAAACCCTTTATTCTACATTCAACATCATCACTTGATAAGACACCAGAAGTGTTAAAACAAAATGGCTATTTTTGCAGATATTTTATAACATATTTATGTTATAATTTTCGAATAAATAATTATATTTGCTCTACTCTGTATTGAGCACTCTTTTTAGAATAGTATTTTTTGGTTATTGGAATTTATTCCATATACACCAATCCTATACTTGGATATATATATATATATATATATATATTCATTGTCTCCTCTGTCTTTGTCGACCTGTTGTTAATCTTCTTTCGAGATGTATTTCCATTTCGAGTCACTGTTAAAGAATAAAACATACCGTCTGAATATATCAAAGGAACGGATTAATAACTGTGCCATGTGTCCTCAAGGACTAGTCAGTGGAACTAGAACAGTCTACCCCAGTGAGCGAAATAAAGGGTTCAGTTCGACATTCCAACCACCTGAAGAAGACCGGAGCGTACAACATGTTTGTGATAAACATGGCGACAAAGATGAAGACAATAGTCCGAATAATGTAAATAGTGTACATAATACCTCATCTCAGAAATATAGACAGATACTGAAAGGCCGAAACGTTGTAATAAATATGGCGACAAAGATGAGGACAATAGTCCGAATAATTTAAATAGTCTACATAATACCTCATCTCAGAAATATAAACAAATGTTCAGTTCGGCATTCCAACCACCTGAAGAAGGCCGGAGCTTACAACGGCCGAAACGTTGTGATAAACATGGCGACAAAGATGAGGACATTAGTCCGGATAATGTAAATAGTGTAAAAAGAGTCATATTTTGAGACAAAAATAATTTAGAATAAATGTTAAAATAAACAAAATTAGAGACGACAATACACTTGGTGGTTTCTTCCAAATTCACCTTTTATTTTTATCATTTTCATGCAAGGTAATAAAGCCGCTAAGATCATCTCAGAAATATAGACAGATGCTGAACAGATTAATTAAACTGTTTAGTCATTTCTATTTTAGTTTTGAATTTCAGATCCCCGCTTTGTTGAATTTTTATATTTTCTAAACTTTTATAGCATCTCGCTATTAAAACTTTCTAACAATTGCCGTCATTACAAGGAGCAACAGACTGAAAAGATTTATTTCCAGAAGTGCTTTCTCCCTGATCTACGCAACGAGAAAAAACATTCCCTTAAATGAAGGGCAGATTTCTTAATGAACTTTATATTCCTGGCTCGTTGTAGGGTATAATACGTGGTAACATACCCTACCCTTTATGCGTTTAACTAGAGCGAGATAGTCTTGACTCTCAACCTGACACAGATAGATAACAGTGAAAATGTGTCTCCGTGAGTTAAGATTGTAGATTAATTGCTACTCGCTTGACACTAGTAATTGGTGGCGTCTTGACAACATTTCGCCCTCTCGTTATTCACCGATCTATGACTGAGTCGTTAGCGATGATGAGATGAATAAACGGATTTCGGACGACATAAGCGAAGGTTAATAACTAATTTTTTTATGTGTGAAGCCAATTTAAATGATACCATTTAGCAAGTAATTTAAGATTCCTAATTTTTCAAGTTTAAGATAATCATATATTTCATATTCTCGAAAACAACGTCAGATTTAGACAGCATTGATGGAACTTTTCTGTTAATTCAACCCAAAATAAAAATATATATGTATATATTTACTAAAATTCACACCAAAATCTCCCAGAGCGAGGCCCTCCCATTGTACGTCACTTTGCGATCGCTCTAAATACGGCCGACTCGGGTGCGCTATTGCATAATGGAGGGGGGGGGGGGGTTAC
>OZ038501.1:97362169-97369669 GCA_964036315.1 Acanthosepion esculentum | reverse complement strand
CTATTTACATTATTCGAACTATTGTCCTCATCTTTGTCGCCATATTTATTACAACGTTTCGGCCTTTCAGTATCTGGCTATATTTCTGAGATGAGGTATTATGTACACTATTTACATTATTCGGACTATTTTCCTCATCTTTGTCGCCATATTTATTACAACGTTTCGGCCTTTCAGTATCTGTCTATATTTCTGAGATGACGTATTATGTACACTATTTACATTATTCGGTCTATTTTCCTCATCTTTGTCGCCATATTTATTACAACGTTTCGGCCTTTCAGTATCTGTCTATATTTCTGAGATGACGTATTATGTACACTATTTACATTATTCGGTCTATTTTCCTCATCTTTGTCGCCATATTTATTACAACGTTTCGGCCTTTCAGTATCTGTCTATATTTCTGAGATGAGGTATTATGTACACTATTTACATTATTCGGACTATTTTCCTCATCTTTGTCGCCATATTTATTACAACGTTTCGGCCTTTCAGTATCTGTCTATATTTCTGAGATGACGTATTATGTACACTATTTACATTATTCGGTCTATTTTCCTCATCTTTGTCGCCATATTTATTACAACGTTTCGGCCTTTCAGTATCTGTCTATATTTCTGAGATGACGTATTATGTACACTATTTACATTATTCGGTCTATTTTCCTCATCTTTGTCGCCATATTTATTACAACGTTTCGGCCTTTCAGTATCTGTCTATATTTCTGAGATGAGGTATTATGTACACTATTTACATTATTCGGACTATTTTCCTCATCTTTGTCGCCATATTTATTACAACGTTTCGGCCTTTCAGTATCTGTCTATATTTCTGAGATGACGTATTATGTACACTATTTACATTATTCGGTCTATTTTCCTCATCTTTGTCGCCATATTTATTACAACGTTTCGGCCTTTCAGTATCTGTCTATATTTCTGAGATGACGTATTATGTACACTATTTACATTATTCGGACTATTGTCCTCATCTTTGTCGCCATATTTATTACAACGTTTCGGCCTTTCAGTATCTGTCTATATTTCTGAGATGAGGTATTATGTACACTATTTACATTATTCGAACTATTGTCCTCATCTTTGTCGCCATATTTATTACAACGTTTCGGCCTTTCAGTATCTGTCTATATTTCTGAGATGAGGTATTATGTACACTATTTACATTATTCGGACTATTTTCCTCATCTTTGTCGCCATATTTATTACAACGTTTCGGCCTTTCAGTATCTGTCTATATTTCTGAGATGACGTATTATGTACACTATTTACATTATTCGGTCTATTTTCCTCATCTTTGTCGCCATATTTATTACAACGTTTCGGCCTTTCAGTATCTGTCTATATTTCTGAGATGACGTATTATGTACACTATTTACATTATTCGGACTATTGTCCTCATCTTTGTCGCCATATTTATTACAACGTTTCGGCCTTTCAGTATCTGTCTATATTTCTGAGATGAGGTATTATGTACACTATTTACATTATTCGGACTATTGTCCTCATCTTTGTCGCCATATTTATCACAACGTTTCGGCCTTTCAGTATCTGTCTATATTTCTGAGATGAGGTATTATGTACACTATTTACATTATTCGGTCTATTTTCCTCATCTTTGTCGCCATATTTATTACAACGTTTCGGCCTTTCAGTATCTGTCTATATTTCTGAGATGACGTATTATGTACACTATTTACATTATTCGGACTATTGTCCTCATCTTTGTCGCCATATTTATCACAACGTTTCGGCCTTTCAGTATCTGTCTATATTTCTGAGATGAGGTATTATGTACACTATTTACATTATTCGGTCTATTTTCCTCATCTTTGTCGCCATATTTATTACAACGTTTCGGCCTTTCAGTATCTGTCTATATTTCTGAGATGACGTATTATGTACACTATTTACATTATTCGGACTATTGTCCTCATCTTTGTTGCCATATTTATTACAACGTTTCGGCCTTTCAGTATCTGTCTATATTTCTGAGATGAGGTATTATGTACACTATTTACATTATTCGAACTATTGTCCTCATCTTTGTCGCCATATTTATTACAACGTTTCGGCCTTTCAGTATCTGTCTATATTTCTGAGATGAGGTATTATGTACACTATTTACATTATTCGGACTATTTTCCTCATCTTTGTCGCCATATTTATTACAACGTTTCGGCCTTTCAGTATCTGTCTATATTTCTGAGATGACGTATTATGTACACTATTTACATTATTCGGTCTATTTTCCTCATCTTTGTCGCCATATTTATTACAACGTTTCGGCCTTTCAGTATCTGTCTATATTTCTGAGATGACGTATTATGTACACTATTTACATTATTCGGACTATTGTCCTCATCTTTGTCGCCATATTTATTACAACGTTTCGGCCTTTCAGTATCTGTCTATATTTCTGAGATGAGGTATTATGTACACTATTTACATTATTCGGACTATTGTCCTCATCTTTGTCGCCATATTTATCACAACGTTTCGGCCTTTCAGTATCTGTCTATATTTCTGAGATGAGGTATTATGTACACTATTTACATTATTCGGTCTATTTTCCTCATCTTTGTCGCCATATTTATTACAACGTTTCGGCCTTTCAGTATCTGTCTATATTTCTGAGATGACGTATTATGTACACTATTTACATTATTCGGACTATTGTCCTCATCTTTGTTGCCATATTTATTACAACGTTTCGGCCTTTCAGTATCTGTCTATATTTCTGAGATGAGGTATTATGTACACTATTTACATTATTCGAACTATTGTCCTCATCTTTGTCGCCATATTTATTACAACGTTTCGGCCTTTCAGTATCTGTCTATATTTCTGAGATGAGGTATTATGTACACTATTTACATTATTCGGACTATTTTCCTCATCTTCGTCGCCATATTTATTACAACGTTTCGGCCTTTCAGTATCTGTCTATATTTCTGAGATGACGTATTATGTACACTATTTACATTATTCGGTCTATTTTCCTCATCTTTGTCGCCATATTTATTACAACGTTTCGGCCTTTCAGTATCTGTCTATATTTCTGAGATGACGTATTATGTACACTATTTACATTATTCGGACTATTGTCCTCATCTTTGTCGCCATATTTATTACAACGTTTCGGCCTTTCAGTATCTGTCTATATTTCTGAGATGAGGTATTATGTACACTATTTACATTATTCGGACTATTTTCCTCATCTTTGTCGCCATATTTATTACAACGTTTCGGCCTTTCAGTATCTGTCTATATTTCTGAGATGACGTATTATGTACACTATTTACATTATTCGGTCTATTTTCCTCATCTTTGTCGCCATATTTATTACAACGTTTCGGCCTTTCAGTATCTGTCTATATTTCTGAGATGACGTATTATGTACACTATTTACATTATTCGGACTATTGTCCTCATCTTTGTTGCCATATTTATTACAACGTTTCGGCCTTTCAGTATCTGTCTATATTTCTGAGATGAGGTATTATGTACACTATTTACATTATTCGAACTATTGTCCTCATCTTTGTCGCCATATTTATTACAACGTTTCGGCCTTTCAGTATCTGTCTATATTTCTGAGATGAGGTATTATGTACACTATTTACATTATTCGGTCTATTTTCCTCATCTTTGTCGCCATATTTATTACAACGTTTCGGCCTTTCAGTATCTGTCTATATTTCTGAGATGACGTATTATGTACACTATTTACATTATTCGGACTATTGTCCTCATCTTTGTCGCCATATTTATTACAACGTTTCGGCCTTTCAGTATCTGTCTATATTTCTGAGATGAGGTATTATGTACACTATTTACATTATTCGGACTATTGTCCTCATCTTTGTCGCCATATTTATCACAACGTTTCGGCCTTTCAGTATCTGTCTATATTTCTGAGATGAGGTATTATGTACACTATTTACATTATTCGGTCTATTTTCCTCATCTTTGTCGCCATATTTATTACAACGTTTCGGCCTTTCAGTATCTGTCTATATTTCTGAGATGACGTATTATGTACACTATTTACATTATTCGGACTATTGTCCTCATCTTTGTTGCCATATTTATTACAACGTTTCGGCCTTTCAGTATCTGTCTATATTTCTGAGATGAGGTATTATGTACACTATTTACATTATTCGAACTATTGTCCTCATCTTTGTTGCCATATTTATTACAACGTTTCGGCCTTTCAGTATCTGTCTATATTTCTGAGATGAGGTATTATGTACACTATTTACATTATTCGGACTATTTTCCTCATCTTTGTCGCCATATTTATTACAACGTTTCGGCCTTTCAGTATCTGTCTATATTTCTGAGATGACGTATTATGTACACTATTTACATTATTCGGTCTATTTTCCTCATCTTTGTCGCCATATTTATTACAACGTTTCGGCCTTTCAGTATCTGTCTATATTTCTGAGATGACGTATTATGTACACTATTTACATTATTCGGACTATTGTCCTCATCTTTGTCGCCATATTTATTACAACGTTTCGGCCTTTCAGTATCTGTCTATATTTCTGAGATGAGGTATTATGTACACTATTTACATTATTCGGACTATTTTCCTCATCTTTGTCGCCATATTTATTACAACGTTTCGGCCTTTCAGTATCTGTCTATATTTCTGAGATGACGTATTATGTACACTATTTACATTATTCGGTCTATTTTCCTCATCTTTGTCGCCATATTTATTACAACGTTTCGGCCTTTCAGTATCTGTCTATATTTCTGAGATGACGTATTATGTACACTATTTACATTATTCGGACTATTGTCCTCATCTTTGTTGCCATATTTATTACAACGTTTCGACCTTTCAGTATCTGTCTATATTTCTGAGATGAGGTATTATGTACACTATTTACATTATTCGAACTATTGTCCTCATCTTTGTCGCCATATTTATTACAACGTTTCGGCCTTTCAGTATCTGTCTATATTTCTGAGATGAGGTATTATGTACACTATTTACATTATTCGGTCTATTTTCCTCATCTTTGTCGCCATATTTCTTACAACGTTTCGGCCTTTCAGTATCTGTCTATATTTCTGAGATGACGTATTATGTACACTATTTACATTATTCGGACTATTGTCCTCATCTTTGTCGCCATATTTATTACAACGTTTCGGCCTTTCAGTATCTGTCTATATTTCTGAGATGAGGTATTATGTACACTATTTACATTATTCGGACTATTGTCCTCATCTTTGTCGCCATATTTATTACAACGTTTCGGCCTTTCAGTATCTGTCTATATTTCTGAGATGAGGTATTATGTACACTATTTACAATATTCAGACTATTGTCCTCATCTTTGTCGCCATATTTATTACAACGTTTCGGCCTTTCAGTATCTGTCTATATTTCTGAGATGAGGTATTATGTACACTATTTACATTATTCGGACTATTTTCCTCATCTTTGTCGCCATATTTATTACAACGTTTCGGCCTTTCAGTATCTGTCTATATTTCTGAGATGAGGTATTATGTACACTATTTACATTATTCGGACTATTGTCCTCATCTTTGTCGCCATATTTATTACAACGTTTCGGCCATTCAGTATCTGTCTATATTTCTGAGATGAGGTATTATGTACACTATTTACATTATTCGGACTATTTTCCTCATCTTTGTCGCCATATTTATCACAACGTTTCGGCCTTTCAGTATCTGTCTATATTTCTGAGATGAGGTATTATGTACACTATTTACATTATTCGGACTATTGTCCTCATCTTTGTCGCCATATTTATTACAACGTTTCGGCCTTTCAGTATCTGTCTATATTTCTGAGATGAGGTATTATGTACACTATTTACATTATTCGGACTATTTTCCTCATCTTTGTCGCCATATTTATTACAACGTTTCGGCCTTTCAGTATCTGTCTATATTTCTGAGATGAGGTATTATGTACACTATTTACAATATTCGGACTATTGTCCTCATCTTTGTCGCCATATTTATTACAACGTTTCGGCCTTTCAGTATCTGTCTATATTTCTGAGATGAGGTATTATGTACACTATTTACATTATTCGGACTATTTTCCTCATCTTTGTCGCCATATTTATCACAACGTTTCGGCCTTTCAGTATTTGTCTATATTTCTGATATGAGGTATTATGTACACTATTTACATTATTCGGACTATTGTCCTCATCTTTGTCGCCATATTTATTGCAACGTTTCGGCCTTTCAGTATCTGTCTATATTTCTGAGATGAGGTATTATGTACACTATTTACATTATTCGGACTATTGTCCTCATCTTTGTCGCCATATATATTACAACGTTTCGGCCGTTGTACGCTCCGGCCTTCTTCAGGTGGTTGGAATGTCAAACTGAAGTCTTTATTTCGTTCACTGGGGTAGACTGTTCTAGCTCCACGTGCCATGTTTAATGGATGTCAGTTATCAATTATCTCCTGTTAATACCCCTCTGAAAGTTCACCACTGCCTTAACCGGGTATTGAACTCACACTCTTTGGGTCATGTCACTGGATCTAACTAAAGCCTTTATCCACTAATAAATCTAGTATTTTTAAATGAACAAACAATTTAGATTTGAAAATTCGATCATCTTGCCGTCAGCGAAAATGCCGGCACCGAACAAGTGAGCATTCAAAATAGCGACTCGAACCGTGACTACTGATGCGCAACTATCTCAGCCACTAGGCAGATCGTTTGAAAGAATATCTGGGAGAAAGTGGAAGGAGATTTTAGGGATGAAAAAAAATTTTTTTTTTTTTCATTGTTATTATTATTTTCTATCCGTTACTTTGTAATTACTTGATAAGGAGTCTCACGGTCACAAATCCTTGATTAGAAGCTTTTTATTTGCAGCTAATAATTTACTCTCCTCACTCGATTTCTTGTATATCGGCCCTCCGACACATGCCATCGAAATATAAGCTTACTCCCACATCAAAGAAATACACGTGTTTCAACTTAAGCAATCCCAAACCGCTAGGTGGTAATGTTTACAACACAATGAATGCTAAGAAACTCACCTTACACGGAGTCGGAAGATAAGTTTTTTGTTCTTCCACACTGAAGTAAAAAGCGTGAATCTGAAACTCAACCGATTGTCAGTGAGAGATTTTAAAATAGGATTTGCTGTAAAAGGCGGTCATGGTTACTTTGTCTACAAGTCTCTTCTCTTTACAGGATCTGTTTTTAGACTAATCTCAAAGAAGTTAAAAAAAACAAGACCAAATTCCTATTTTGAAAAAAAAAAGGATAGAGATAAGTGTTTAACGAAAATAAACCATGAATAAGAAAAGTGTTTTGTTTAAGCAGTAACCTTTCCCCTCCGTTTCTGTTTTTAGAATTTCTAAGTTACGATGATGTAAGGCTTATAAAAATCCTTTATCAGGTGGATGACAAGGAACAGTTTTGATAACAGGAGAACGGCTTGCTCCCTT
>OZ038501.1:97342169-97359669 GCA_964036315.1 Acanthosepion esculentum | reverse complement strand
TGTTTGTAATATATATATATATATATATATATATATATATATATATATATATATATATATATATATATATATATACAAAAAATCAACAACATCGACTGACTTTAGACATTAAATTAAATCACTTCGCACCTTCTATAATTTATCTCGACTTTTCAATTAATCAAATGTATATTTATGAGAGTTCTTAAGTTTCAATATTTTTAAAAATTAAAATTTCTCCTATTTTTATATGTAAATTATTGTTTGTCTATAGTGAACCAAAATAGCCGAAACGTTGTGATAAATATGGCGACAAAGATGAGGACAATAGTTTGAATAATGTGAAGAAGGTAAATTATTGTTGCAAAATAAAGTTTAAACATTTTCCTTGATAAAGTTGAACAGAGGACGAATCGCGTTGGTTAATATAAGTTTTTCTTTTATCTTTATTCATATAAGTATATATAGCGACAGAAAGCGAAATTCATATCTATATATATATATATATATGAAAATTTCTCAAAGTTAACTTTCAGAGAAGACAATATTTATGAATAAATGACAATAGGAAAACAGTAACTGCTGATGCGTTTCGTCCAATGTGGACTTTTTCAAAGCAAGAAACGAAATGAATTTAATCAAACAAAGAAAATTAATAAAAACAAAAAACAGAATGTTCTTAGCAACTGGAATGTAGGAAACGCTATTTTCATATTGTTAACTGAAATTGTTTTCCTATTGTCATTTATTCATATATATATATATATATATATATATATATATATATATATATATATATATATATATATATATACATATCAAGAAAGTATACGTGGCCTCTCATTATGCTATATATATATATACATATATATATAATGATGGGGACTTGAATAGTGATTTTGGGGTTTGTTATTATTTTTTCAACTGCAAGAAAGGGGGAATAATAATAGAAAATGTTTGCCTTGAAAATCATTATTCAACATTTTGTCGTCGAAAATCATTCGCGATAGATTTCATTGTAAACTTTATACATGAATATTCAAATAATATAATTATTTTTATCCTTTCTCTACAAGCAAGGCAATAAAGCCACTAAGATGCATTGGACTACTGAGTGTAAGAGAATATAAAGAGGAAAAGCATTATTAAGGAGAGAAGACAATAAAAGAGCATGAATTAAGAAGACAGAAGATAACGATTGACATTGAATTTAATTTTTTGAAAATCAAAATGAAGAGGCCGGAGGAGAGTTCCACAGGCGAGAAGTGTGAGAAATGAAACTGTTAATGTTAACTTAGAAGTTATGATTACATCTCGCTATTTCAACTCTAAAATAATGAGATCTTACCGCCAATTTAGTATTAAGCTTAAAGTCATAGAGTCTAGGGGCCATAGAGAAAGTTCATCAGAGCAATTACCATAAAAATATTTATAGAGAACGCACAGGGAAGCTACATTATGGCGGTTTGAAATGAAGAAAGTAATTTCATTTAGTCAACACCCTTTAACGATGACTGAACATGTAACAGTGATTTTATTGATATCAATGCAGTAATTACATTCCCCCGGGGGCTGTGTTTTTAGCGTTGCCATTAAAGTTTAAAAAAAAAAAAGAAGCTTTTTATACCTTGACCACTCTCACAAATGAGACGAGAATTAATTTTCTGGCGAAAAGAAAAGTGTCAAAGGTCATTCAGTGCCTTTGTTTTATTCTTGGAATTATTATTGTTGTTGTAATCGTTGCATTTCCTTTGTTGTTAACAAATTTGGGTCCCAATCTGAGCAGAAGAAATTGGGTTGTCAGGAGAAGTTAATTGTGATCCGGTTGTTTGTAACTGGTGACCTTCCCACAATGCCCTTGTCTCCGCCATCGGCTGTCTACAGCACTCGGCTGCCACTTCGGCAAGCAAAGGAAGTAAACATCGATATAACCTTTGACAAGGCAACTCAGAACAGCCAGCATATCACGGGCCAAAAAAAAAACACCAAAAAACCCCACCCTTTTTGCGAAAGAAGGTTGACCGTTCCCACTCATGGCTGCCACAAATAAAGGTTGTTCTCAACACCTGATAAGGCATTTACAACAGCAAGTAGTAGTAGTAGTAGTAGCAGTAGTAGAAGAAGACGAAGAAGAAGAAAAGAAAAAGAAAGAACAAGAAAAAGAAAAAGAAGAAAAAGAAGACGAAGAAAAAAAGAAAAAGAAAAAGAAGAAAAGAAAAAGAAGAAAAAAGAAAAAGAAAAAGAAGACGAAGAAAAAGAAGAAGAAAAAAGATAAGGAAAAGAAGAAAAAGATAAAAAAGAAAAGAACAAAAAGAAGGAAAAGAAGAAGAAAAAAGTAGAAGAAAAGAAGTACAAAAAGAAAAAGAAGAAAAGAAAAAGAAGAAAAAGAAGAAAAGAAAAGGAAGAAAAGAAGAAAAAGAAGAAAATAAGAAGAAAAAATAAAAGAAAAGAACAAAAAGACGGAAAAGAAGAAGAAAAGATGAACAAAAAGAAAAAGAAAAGAAAAAGAAGAAAAAAAGAAAAAGACGAAGAAAAAGAAGAAGAAATAAAAAAGAAAAGAAGACGAAGAAAAAGAACAAGAAGTAGAAAAAGAAGAAAAAAGAAGTAGAAAAAGAAAAAGAAGGAAAAGAAGAAGAAAAAGTAGAAGAAAAGAAGTACAAAAAGAAAAAGAAGAAAAAGGAGATAAAAGAAAAAGAAAAAGAAGTACAAAAAGAAGAAGAAGAAGAAGAAGAAGAAGAAGAAGCCTGATTATAGATGATGATAGCATATTTCAAAATAGGATCTTTATTATAATTTGCCCTAACGGAATGAAAAAGAACTACAGAAAATGACGCTGGTCAATGTTTTTTGTTGGAAGAGCCGATGATGATGATGACGACGACGGTGGGGGCGGTGTTAGTGGTGATAATGACGGTGGTTTTGGTGTGGAGGATTTGGTAGTGATAATCACGATAGTGGTGGTCGTGGTTTTGGTGGTGGTGCTTGTGGTGGTGGTTTTGGTCGTAATAATGACGGTGGTGGTGATAATGATGGTGATGGTGATGGTGATAATGGCGGTGGTGATAGTGGTGGGGGTTTCGGTGGTGGTGGTAATGATGGTGATGGCGGGGGAGGCGTCATTGTCTCTCCGTTTCTTTATTTTATTTTCTCTACGCAAGGCGCCGTTTACTTTTTGATGAGAAATCCGAATCTTATCTCGACTTTCTTTAGTCGCTTAATTACCAAACGCCGGCGCGCGCAAGTCCGCGCGAAAATCCCCCCCACACACCTTACACACACGCACACACACACAAAGCACGCATTCAGGCACACTCGCGTACACATATGACCAAAATTATTTACCCACACGTGTATAAATCCCGCTACACACACACACACACACTCTCTCTCTCTCTCTCTCTCTCTCTCTCTCTCTCTCTCTCTCTCTCTCTCTCTCTCTCTCTCTAACAGACACAAACTGACACAAATAGACGCGTTACACATACAAGGAATGTTACATGTTCACCTGAGTCTGCACACACATATACTAATCTACACACACACACACACTCGCACACACCACACACACACACATACACGAATACGTATTTTCACTCATGTAGACACACAAACACCACAAAGAAAGAGGATGTACTTACTATTAAGTCACTATAAAAAAGATACGGGTAAAGTCAATCCTCACAGGGGACTCTACTATTTGGGCCTGATTACAAACTAGCTTAGTAAATATCATCTCGCGTGCACATGTTTAGAAAGCGGGCGCTTCAGTGAGTTTGACCCTCAGTAAGTGCCTCGCTAGAAAATTTGATAAATGTTATAGAAAAACATCGTATATATATATATATATATATATATACATATATATATATATATATATATATATATATATATATATATATATATATATATATATATATATATATAATAAAAAGACTTAAACACTAATATTCCATGGTCATAATGGTATATGTGTGAGAGTGTGGGAGGACACACATACTCTTACTAATATTTTCCCGGAGTGGTTTTTCTGTTTTCTTTTTGAATCTGTAGGTCTGATGAATTGGATCGTTCTTACGATTCCAATGGAATAAATTATGACCATGGAATATTAGTGTTTAAGTCTTTTTATTATATCCTTACTCTGTCCTGGACATTGAGTTCTACCTGGATCATATCCTCTTGGAATTATTTTTATACATATATGTATGTGTATATATAATTGCATATGTATGTGTATATTTACCACTAATATTGTATATATATATATATATATATATATATATATATATTTTTCGAAACATTTTTCGAAATTTCTAACATCGGTCATTTTTGTGTGTCTTTGACCTAGACAGGATTGGGTGTGTGTGTCTTGATAGAAACAAATCAGGATTTTTGTTTAGATGAGAAGAGAATTTCAAACCGTTTTTCCTAAAAAAATAAAGAATTTTTTTTATGTCTTCCATTTCGCTGCTTATCTTGAAAATGAGAAAAACAGATGAGATTTTGCGTTTATGTTTCCCGCGCCGGGCGTCATTATTTCTTTTACTGTCTTTATTCTTTGATTACTCGACCAACAGCCATTTTTTTTTTAAACTTTAATATCATATAATCTGTGGAATTGTCTTAAACTAAGAAATTGTCTTTCTTTCTAACATCGGAATAAATTTGATCTATTTCTTTGTATATAATGGTTACTTAAAAGTACTACATACTTTCCACTTTCCAAAAACTGACTGAATATCAGACTTTTTTTTTTTTTTTTGGTATCCATTCTGAGTCAGGCGAAAAGATTTCAGTTCACCATTGTATATATAGCGGTCCCACTTCCCCTCCTGAAGTCAATGTTCTGATAATGGGTGAGGGGGCTACGCCGACGGTATAGATATTCATAGTTAGGATAAGAATGATCTTGAACAAAAAAAATTAACGTCTTCTAAAAGTGTTCCAAAAAATAGGACTGACGATAAACCTTTCCAAATCAGAAACAGCGATCAGGATTTAGAATGAAAGCAGTGATGGAACCTACCCTGAATCCATCATCAAAATGAAAACATCCTCTACCAAGTGTTCTAAGAAAATAGGACTGAAGATAAACCCTTCAAAAACAGAAACTATGATTTGGAATTGGAATGAAAGCAGTGATAGCACATACACGGAATCCATCATCAAAAATACAAGTTGTGGTATTAGTAAATAGTAAACGTTTAATTATTTCAGTGTATGGATCATTTGTAAAAAAAAATTGTGTAGATGAAAAGGAAATTGAACATAGAATAGTCTTTCCTATTTGTCAAACACCACACATTGCTACAGAACCAAAACATTAACCTGAAAACTCAAATCATGTTCTTAGCCTCGTCAGGTCGAGACTTTCATATGAACAGAAAGATTTATAAATTCCAACTGACAGCTGCACTGGCTGCTCGATAAATGATTGCCAAATGTTTCCTTAGAAGGAAATGGTTGCTAATATTGCATTTACCACACACACACACACACACACACACACACACACATATGCGTGTGTGTGTGTATGCCTCTGTCTGTGTGTGTATGTTTAAAAATTAAATATTGCATTTTTTTTAATGTTAAATTTATTCTTCAAGAATATTACCATCTTTATTAGCAATATCAAAAAGATTGCTTTGAAAATATTTTTTATTATAATTTCTTGTTAAGAATCTGGAATTCTAAAAAATATCCAACCGAAATGTTTAATTATGTAAGTTATTAGTGGGCAACCGATGGAATATGGTAAATTTCATCTGTTATGAGCTCAGAATCGCAGTTGGACATTTTATTGTCAAGAACGAATGACGAATATAATTTGACGTAAAATATTCTTCGATCTTGTCAACAGGAAATGTCACCCTTTACAATAACAACGAAAATTCACACTCAATAAAATTTACTGACGAGACGATCGAATCATGAGGTTGGGAGATTTGTCTGCGCCCCCCTGACAACAAGCATTTTAGCACCTCAAGACTTCCATATAATCAGATCAGGGGAACACTTTTTTTTTTTAGGTAATGAGCAGATCAATTCAGTATTATTAGAACTCTTTTGCCGTTCAGGAGACAACATAATTTCGTTTATTCTATCAACGTTCCACAGTACATTATAAAAGCATCAATCTTCGTTAGAATAGTGAAATAAAACCAAGTCCAGGCGTTATTTCGAAAAACTAATATGGCGCCTGCCCTATCGTTAGTAAGCCCATCTCATAGAGCAATTTGCAGTGAGTTTGGTCCTCACTAAGTGCTTCACTGTTGTCGCGGACCTGAGCTATATCGAGGTAAGTTTAGTTTTGTAAAAGATGGTTAGTAAACTAATGAGTAAAGAGAAAAGGGAAACTTATCTTAGCCGAGTCGTTTCGTCCTTTGAGGGACTTTATCAAGGCAAATGCTAATCTCGCAGACTGTTGATAATGAAGTGAGAACGATTCCAACAAGGCTATGTAGAACAGTAGCAAGAGTTTATTAAACTTAGTATATGAGGAACGAACCGAATGTAGTACGGATTTTTGTCGCTACCCTTTCTGAGCAGTATTTTTCTTAGCAGAAATGAAGCGACCAATAAAGTTTTTATTGTCACAAACTGTAAATAAATATGAGAAGGTAAAAGAACAGTTCAGTTCGCGCTACAATTGTGAGATCCCTATATACTGTTGTAGATATACAGAAGCATTTAAATCTTCTTCTTTATGTGCTGTGTCCCTTCAGGACGTAGGCGATCACGGCTCTCCACCATTTCCTGTTTTTTATTTCTCCTAAACCTTGTTCCGCCATTCATTTACTCAAGTACACTATAGTATTTTCAATTCTGACTTCCCATATTTGAAGTCACTACCTGGCATCTCGGCTTCAGGCACTTTCGTCGTAATACAGTTTCCCTCTGCCTTTTCTATAAATACTTTCATGGTAATATTTTTGATCAATTTTATGGTTCTTAAACTTTATGAATTTAAACGGAGTACCAGATTGGCAACAAGGGTTCATCATTTTGCAGTTCAAATGACTAGATACAACCGTAAGTTCTATGTTAATAGTTCCTTTTCTCGCTGGTAGAAATTTCTTCTGGCTTCTTGCTTCCCAGTCAACTTTGTTCTTCAAAAATTTAATTGCATTGTTAATTGTTATCTTCTTAATTGCTGTTCTTTTATTGTCTTGCTTCATTAATAATGTTTCTTTTTCTTTTTCTTATATTCTTTTATACTCAGTAAGACACTGCGTCTTAGTGGCTTTATTGTCTTGCCTGGAGTGAAATGATTAAAATAATCTCTTTGAAGATTACTGGATACGGTACGCACCTGAGGAATGTAGGAGAGCGTACCGCCCGAAACGTCTGATCCAAATAACAACGATAAGGATACTAGTAAGAATAATTCACGGAACAATAAGTATATTTTATGTAGGGATTAATTAATTACCGGAGAGCGCGTCGGCCGAAATTTATTAATCGAAATGAATTTACTATTCATGTATTAATAATAATTTAGATAATCCGAGAAAGGTAGTTAATCGGATGTTGATTGGTTGATTTTGCTTGGTGGCATATCAACACATCTATGGGTTATTTAATGGCGAAATCTAAATGTTTTTTACGTAATTTTATACTTTCAGAATAAAGGTATGTTTTTTAGATATATATTTTGCAGATCATAAAATGTATTGTTAGTAATTTTACTATGAAAAATATAATGTTGATTTGGGGTTCACCATTTGCCATTATCTTTGCCCATAACAGGTGCTACCGCCCCGGGTCAGGGTAGATGTGCGAACAACAGCAATTAAGAGTCAAATCCTCCAATCTCCTGATTAGAGGTCTTGCTGCCGGATGTAGTTTATCGTCATACCCAGGACGAGTAAATCGGATTGGCTGAAGTATAATGATAGAAACAAATAAGATAAGGATATTCGTCCGTATCTTTCCTAGAGCAATGACAATATTTATACCTTAGAACATATAATTCATACAAAATAAATAAGATAAGGATATTCGTCCGTATCTTTCCTAGAGCAATGACAATATTTATACCTTAGAACATATAATTCATACAAAATAAATACGATAAAGATATACGTTCGTATCTTTCCTGGAGCTATGACAATATTTATACCTTAGAACAGATATATTTAAACAAAATAAAAAAGATAAGGATATTCGTCCGTATCTTTCCTAGAGCAATGACAATATTTATACCTTAGAACATATAATTCATACAAAATAAATACGATAAAGATATACGTTCGTATCTTTCCTGGAGCTATGACAATATTTATACCTTAGAACAGATATATTTAAACAAAATAAAAAAGATAAGGATATTCGTCCGTATCTTTCCTAGAGCAATGACAATATTTATACCTTAGAACATATAATTCATACAAAATAAATAAGATAAAGATATTCGTTCGTATCTTTCCTAGAGCTATGACAATATTTATACCTTAGAACAGATAATATTTAAACAAAATAAAAAAGATAAGGATATTCGTCCGTATCTTTCCTAGAGCAATGACAATATTTATACCTTAGAACATATAATTCATACAAAATAAATAAGATAAAGATATTCGTTCGTATCTTTCCTAGAGCTATGACAATATTTATACCTTAGAACAGATAATATTTAAACAAAATAAAAAAGATAAGGATATTCGTCCGTATCTTTCCTAGAGCAATGACAATATTTATACCTTAGAACATATAATTCATACAAAATAAATAAGATAAAGATATACGTTCGTATCTTTCCTGGAGCTATGACAATATTTATACCTTAGAACAGATATATTTAAACAAAATAAAAAAGATAAGGATATTCGTCCGTATCTTTCCTAGAGCAATGACAATATTTATACCTTAGAACATATAATTCATACAAAATAAATAAGATAAAGATATACGTTCGTATCTTTCCTAGAGCTATGACAATATTTATACCTTAGAACAGATATATTTAAACAAAATAAAAAAGATAAGGATATTCGTCCGTATCTTTCCTAGAGCAATGACAATATTTATACCTTAGAACATATAATTCATACAAAATAAATAAGATAAAGATATACGTTCGTATCTTTCCTGGAGCTATGACAATATTTATACCTTAGAACAGATATATTTAAACAAAATAAAAAAGATAAGGATATTCGTCCGTATCTTTCCTAGAGCAATGACAATATTTATACCTTAGAACATATAATTCATACAAAATAAATAAGATAAAGATATACGTTCGTATCTTTCCTAGAGCTATGACAATATTTATACCTTAGAACAGATATATTTAAACAAAATAAAAAAGATAAGGATATTCGTCCGTATCTTTCCTAGAGCAATGACAATATTTATACCTTAGAACATATAATTCATACAAAATAAATAAGATAAAGATATACGTTCGTATCTTTCCTAGAGCTATGACAATATTTATACCTTAGAACAGATATATTTAAACAAAATAAAAAAGATAAGGATATTCGTCCGTATCTTTCCTAGAGCAATGACAATATTTATACCTTAGAACATATAATTTATGGTCGAAAGACGCTTCAAAGAATGAACAAGACAAAGGATTCTTTCGAAATTAATAGGTCAGTACTGAAAAGAATAACTTCTTTGAAGCGTAAATCAATTAGCAAATCAATCCTTCTTGTAATGTGCCTGCCTTAATGGTAACTCCCTCACAAACCAATCATTTGATCAGCTCAAGAAAACTGGGTTCGATAAATTGTCAACCAAAGCCATAAAACTTAATCAGGAAATACCATCATCGGAAAAATGATTTTCCATGTTTTATTTTGGCGACCTGACCTAGATTTATTTCGAATGATCTTATCAATTCCATTGACCATGTTTTAGAGACCGTCAGTAGAGGTTTAAGCTTTCGGGCGTGGTCATTAATTCTGCAAAGTGGGTGACTAATGCCTTTGGTGAGTCAATAGGCTTAAGAAAACGCATTGGGTTCTATACCAAAAAGAAAAGCGAAACCATTTATCAGGTCCAAACAGACTTGTATTGAAAGTAAATGCTATGCACAATAAGAATTAAAAGGTGACATTAATGGCCGAATATGCAGCCTCATCGGAGGAGCGAGTCACATCAAGAATGAGTAATTTTATGGCCAATCAAAAACTTGGAAACTCAGGAATTTCTTCTCGTGGGAGAAGCTTGGCAGTATTGAACTGAGATTCTTTTACTTAATGTGTCAGCTCTTCATACATATATATATATATATATATATATATATATATATATATATATATATATATATATATATATATTGTCTAAATTATTCGATGAAACACGTCGCAATGAAAACCTACTGCCAAAATATAGGCAGTTTATATATATATGCATTAAAAACGACTGACAAGGTGCTTTTCTTTAGTTTTTCATACAATTTCTCATGTGATCTAATAATGTTTTTCTTTTCTATATAAAAACTGTCCAAATGTTCTTTTTATCCGAGCGCTTTCGGCTATACATTTAGCCATTTTCAAGGATTATATTTTAACTGTTAAAATTAGAAAAGAAAAACATTATTAGATCGCACGAGAAATTATATAAAAAACTAAATAAAATCAACCTTGTCAGTCGTTTTTAATGACATATGCATGAAAGAAGGATTGCTGCCTAAATACACAAATATATATATATATATATATATATATATATATATATATATATATATATATATTTTAAATAAAAACAGATTACTTTAAGGTTCCATATAATAAATTATTTCACCACAGCCCTTTTAAAGGACAGTGGATCATCAGATTTATTTCCAAATGTTGAAATGAAAAAAATGAAAATAAATTTACACATTTATGACGGGCAATAATAAGGAAATTAACGAAGTGGGGGCAGTGTAGGGGGTAGAGAGACAGCATTGAGTTAGATATAACATTTCTATTGTTTCAAATTTACCCCCTACACTGCCCCCACTTCGTTAATTTCCTTATTATTGCCCGTCATAAATGTGTAAATTTATTTTCATTTTTTTCATTTCAACATTTGGAAATAAATCTGATGATTCACTGTCCTTTAAAAGGGCTGTGGTGAAATATTTTTTTATATGGAACCTTAAAGTAATCTGTTTTTATTTAAATTATTAGCTCTGATTTACATTGAGCTCTCTGGGTTCTATCCTCATTGGGTCTTCCCATACGGATTACCTAGTTTTTCTTAAACTATATATATATATATATATATATATATATATATATATATATATATATATGCGAGAAAGAACAGATGAAGTAAAATTCCTCTGTTCGTGGCATTTACTTTTAAAAAGTGGTCAGTACAAAGTAGACCAATATATTAATAATATTTTATTATAAGATATATATATTATTTTATTATAAAATATTATATCTTATAAAATATTATAAGATATTATATCTTATAATATATATATATATATATATATATATATATATATATATATATATATATATATAGTGTTACTTTAAAAAATGCACATACCCACCACAAATCTGTGAATCTTGTTTCAACATTACATTTTCTTTTTAACGTTTCATCAGGTGGGAAATCACGTTGCTACTAAAATATTTTATTCCGAAATGCATTTCAGAAACAAGATTTACAGTTTCGTAGTGGTGCGTGTGTACATTTTCTAATGTAACAGTGCATAATAAATAAATATTTATTGTTCTACTTTTGTATTAAGCCCGGTTTTAAATTAATATTTTAAACGCTGAAACATTATATATATATATATATATATATATATATATATATATATATATATATATATATATATATATATATATATATGCGCCTACAATACATATATACATATATATGTATACATACTGGGGCATGTTTCGTTGGAAAAATACGAAAAAAAAATAACAGGCTTAATCGTTTTGTTTCACTTAATTTGAACAAGGGTGTATATTTTTAATATATATTTTATTACATTTAACTGGGGAATTAGCGAAGATTAAGGGCTTTAAAATTATTCCAACGATAAGGGCGTCAATAATAAGAGCTTTTTTTTTTGGTGCTTACTGTCTGCAGATTTTGGGCGACAACCAATGTCGAAATAGAGCAACGGTTACCGTCTCGAAAAGAGAATCGGAGGGTCACGATCGTATTCTTGTCGAGGATGCTGTGTTCATTCACGCACAAAAAATAAACTTTGGGAAAGGTACGCGGCCATCTCTTCTTCCGGCTAGGTTATAATAGCGGCTCTGTAGCTTTGGTTGGCAACCAGTCTAGGTGAATGACAATTCTGGATTCAGAACCGGTGGGGCGTGGAGCTAGCGACTCCATCCCATAACAACCTATTTGTACTGTAATTGCTTTACTCTTCAGTAAAGACTCCACATTTGGACATTTTTGCTCGGAGTTCAACCAAATAAATACAGAAAATTTGCATCCCTTAAGTAGGTAATAGAGTCTTATCAAGCCTTCCGGTTCTTGCTTCTTGGAATGGGAACCCTAATTTATCACAGGTGCAATCAGGCAGATTGATCTCACATCAGAGAGACTGCAGTGCCAGTCAATACTTTATGGCATTGCGTTCCATCAGTCTCCGACCGAGCTTAATCCAATGTAGGCACTTATTAAGCTTAGTTCAGTTTGGATTAAAAAAACACAAGTATATGGCACACAATGAGGTAGAATTCAAGTTTCGGTATTAATAGTCAACGAGACTTGATCGTTAACCATTACCAAGGTGCCTGTTCAATCAAATATTGTGGTGAACTCAGCGCCCCAAAATCAATGGTGGTTAGTTTTAAGTAAGTTATATCAACAACACGATAAAGAAAACAAAAGTGTCATGGCACACCCAACTCGGACCCCGAAAAACGGAGACGGAGGGAAGAGGAGAGTTCTATCTAGAAGCCCCAACAAGCAAGTGCCCGGTTTGCGCATGACACACCTGAACAAACATTTCACCTGTCATGATGTAATTTATTTTTGTGCTTTGTTTTTTTTTTTTTTTTGTTTTGTTTTTTTTTCAAAGAAATAAATAAAACAAGAATGTAATGTTTGGATTTTTTTCCTCCTTACAAATTGCTACCCGTACTTCGACAGAGTCAACAAATAGGCCACCAACATTCAATTTTCGGAATGAAGGACATAGCCCGAGAGTTCCAATAGTACAATGCCAGACCAACTCTAAAATAAATAGGAAACCTATACCATAGTGATGACAAAGTTATTCTCGCAGTCTCTTGCTAATGAATTTGATTTTTACAAAGTGTAACCCTAACCCTGCCAACTTTTGTCGATTTGTACGAACTTGTGTCCTTCCGATTGGTGCCATTGGCTCGCCGGTGTTTGAACCAAATATAAAGTCATCATTTAGAATACCACTATTCAAGGCAGGTATCCTCACTTTAAAACTTACCTCAAAGTCACCTCCTTCAGTTCTATTTATCTTATTTTTTGCTTTTTTTTTTTAAGCGTATCACCCCAAGCAAGGCTGGAGGCCACTATCACGCAAGGGGTTATAGAAGTCTTGGAGGAAGAGCAGACAGCAGTGGTAAAGGAGAGGATGTGGAGAAAGAGAAAGACAGTGGGTCGATCAAGGCAAGGGGGTTACAGAAGATTTGGAGCGAGAGCAGATAGGAATGAAAGGGGAAAGGATGTGGAGAAGGGAAGTGGATAGATCAAGGCAACTGGAGATGTCGATTGACGCTACACTTAAACCGTTGGAGATTGTATTTGTCAGGGAAACAGTAATAGGGAAGGGAGTTCCATAGGCGAGATGTGCGAGACATGAAGCTATTGGAGTAGAAGAGACGTCTACATCTAACAGTTTCAACGGTGTAGGGGTGGGAACGGGATGCCAGCCTCGTAGGACGTTTAAATTCACGAGGCCTAGGGACAAGCGAAAGCAGCTCCTCGGAGCAATTACCGTGAAAGTATTTGTAAAAAAGACAGAGCGAGGCAACATCGCGTCTGTGAGAAAGCGACTGCAGACGAGATGACAGATCAGGGCCAATCACATTGCATATCCGTCTCTGGATCTTATCAAGAACCCTGAGGCAAACAGCAGGGGCCCCAGACCATATATGGCAGCAATACTCCATGCAAGGGCGAATAGTCGATTTATAGACTTGGAGGATCGATTCCGGAGAGAAAATTTTCGGCAGAGGGAACCAACTTTCCTTGCGGTGGATGATGCAACTGACTCGATGTATTTGTTCCATCTCAGATCAGCGGACAGCGTGAGACCGAGCAGCCGCAGAGAGGAGCTCTCGAGAAGTTGGTCTTCAGACATTCTAATGGGATGCAGGGATGGATCCTTGTGGTGGTTAATAGAGAGCAGTTTTGTTTTAGAGGCGTTAAAGTTAACCATCCATTTCTCGCCCCAGTTCACAACCGATTGGAGGTACTTTTCAATTTGAGCTGCCAGGTTAACTTTGTCAGCATCACTAGATTTGTGTTTGAGGCAGGAGTAAATTGTGGTGTCGTCAGCGTAGATGCCGACTTGGGAGTCTATGGCGTCAGGAAGGTCGTTTATAAATATGAGGAACAGAGTAGGGCCTAGGATGGAGCCTTGAGGAACACCTGCGTTAGTGGGATAGGAGCTGGAGATGAATCCACTGAGAACGACCTTCAATTCCCGGTTTGACAGGAATGATTGTATTAGGTCAAACAATCGACCTGTGATACCATAACCCTGGAGCTTGCGAAGAAGGCCGGCATGCCAAACTCTATCAAACGCTTTGGAGGTGTCAAGGGCCACGGTACGAGCTTCACCGTTATTATGGATAGCTCGGTAGACAAATTCGTAGATCGGGCAAAGCGGAAACCATACTGCTTGTCTGAGAGCAGATCATGGGATATCAGATGATTAATCACTTCGGTGTTGATAATGGCCTCGAAGACTTTGCCGAAGAGGGGTAGGAGACTGATAGGACGGTAATTGGAAGGGTTGGAGGGGTCACCAGAGTTCTTAAAGACAGGAACAATGGTTGAGGACTTCCAGCAGTCAGGAAAACAGGACTCCTTGAGGCAGCGGTTGTATAATTTAGAGAGGGCAGGCGCCAGTTCAGGTGCGCATTTCTTCAGGACAATGGCTGGTATCCCGTCACTACCAGTAGCCTTGTGGTGATCTAAGTTAGAAATAATGCACAATACCGACGACGGGGTTATGTGCAATCCGTTCAAGAGGGCCTCAGTTCTGGGAGGGAAATCGGGCAAGGGTACCCCGGAAGAGTCTAGCGTTGAATTGGAAGAAAACTTCCGAGCAAAGCATTCGGCCTTGTCGGCAGAGGTGGTCAGGACCTCAAACGGATTGAACAGGGGAGGAATTGAGGGTTTGTTATTGTTCAGAACGCTCTTGCAGAGGCGCCAATAATCTTTGGAGCCAAATTTGCGGGATGCAATACGTTCCTTCATCCGAGCAGCAAATAGTGACTCGGCATCGTCGAGGATACGCTTACACTCGTTACGGGCAGAGGTAAATAGACGTCTATTGTAGTCGGACATATCACTACGAAAACGGTGGAAGAAGTGGTTCCTATGGGCAATGGCGGCTGAGCAAGCAGCTGTGAACCAGGGGGAGGGGCGCGGTTTGACCTTGAATTTCCTGGAGGGGATGAAAGCGTCGATTCCAGCTTTAACCCAGGAAGAGATCTCTGAAGCACAATCTTGAATGGGGAGCTTAAATACAGCATCCCAGGGGACATCGCGGAGGAAGTCACGAAACGAGTCCCAGTCAGACCATTGGTAGCAGAATGTGGTTCTGGTGGTAGGGGGCTCCTTGCAGTGGGTGGGGCTGAAGGAGATGCTAACAGACACTACAGCATGTTATTTTGATTTGTGCTAGGCTATACCAAAATTTGTACCAGCATAGTGAGTTCGAGCAACGAGGGTGAAACTGCATTCAATCAGACAATATGAAGCGTTCATTGTTGTTGTAATGTATCTACTCTTTATCGTCAGTCACAATTTAAATGCGGTTAAGTAATGTTTTTTCGCTTAAACGAAAGTCACAAATCAAAGCGACTAACATAACAATTCTCTTTAGTCGTTCCAAGTAAATTGCGATCCTTTCCCAATGAGTTTTACGATTGAAACCTTCGGCCAGACACACAACTACAGTGAGTTAATTGAAAAAAGCTTTTGCTGTTATAGGAATGTAAACTAAACTTGAAAGATATTGTGAGTTTCATCATCTGTGAGTGACCCACGAATGATTTTAATAATGACTGAGTTTAGATTAATACCACTCAAGGGAAAAGGTTATAATAAGATTGTGTTGCGCCAGTTTAAAATTTTCCGTCCTAAATCTTGGCATTTAATTATGTAACTCTGCAATCAGATCAACCATTATTCTATTTATTAAGTTGATTCTCATATTGTATGAGAGACAGATAGATATGAATAGACTGAGATAGATAGATAGATAGATAGATAGATAGATAGATAGATAGATAGATATGAACAAGCTGAGATAGATAGCGAAAAAGAAAGAAATTCTGGAATTTTTATTTTAGTGTTGTTTGAAATGTTGGTTAAAAATGTTGTTTATTTTGCATCAGCTTGGGACCATAAATTAGTATAGTAAATTTGAGCGTCTTTTCTTTCGGTGAAAAACAAATTGATTTGGAGAAATCAAATATTTTTTGGATTTTAATGAAACTTTCAAAACTTATTCACAAATGAATTAAATTATTTTAGCAATGTTTCTTTTTCAGAAAATCTCGATAAAAATATATATTTGACATTTCCCCACGCCACACACACTTAATTAATTTTATGAAATTTTGAGAAATTCATTTTTGTACGACTTAATGTTTATATTAGTTATAAGCAGAATTCCTTCAATTTTAAAATTTTAAATCATCAATATTCCTTTTAGTAAAAACAGGAACCCAACTTACTGAAAATCTGCTCAGAATCGTAAAATAAAAGACATTAATTGCTTTTATGAATGAAATATATTACTGACAATATTACTATTGTCTTAAGAAAAAAATTCAATGTACGAGGGTCATTCAATAAATAAGTTGAATTTTTCGGTATAAGGACTTCTAATACAGATAGAAGCGTACGTTTTTTTTGTTTTTTTTTTGTTTTACTTTTTTTCACATGGATTTAATTTCTTTTTGCAGATTAAAAAAAAACTTTGAGAGTTTTGGAGATTAACAAAAATGGCCGACACAAGAAGCATGCCCCAGGATTGAACAGCGGTCAGTTATCAAGTTTTTGGTTGCTGAAGGGTGCAAACCAGTTGAAATTCATAGGAGAATGTCAACTGTGTATGGTGCCACATGTTTCAGCCAAAAAAATGTCTACAAGTGGGCTAAATTGTTTAAAGAAAGACGGAGCAGTGTTGAGGATGAAGACAGGCCTGGGAGGCCTACAGAAGTGAGGTCTCCTGAGGTGATCGAATCAGTCAATGACCTCATTCAGTCTGACAGAAGGGTGACAGTGGATGACATTGCAAGGACTTTGAGCTTATCTGTTGGGACAAACGCATGGGTCATCAGTCAGAAGGTGTCATCTTGCATCATGA
>OZ038501.1:97327169-97337169 GCA_964036315.1 Acanthosepion esculentum | reverse complement strand
TGAACAAACAATTTGGGAAAATTTGATCAAGACAAGCGCGAACAGTACAGGCAAAATGAGGCGATGCACCATCCTGTTGGAAATAGACTGCTCGTCTGATTTGTTATGTATGTTATCAATGGCAAACCCTCGCAGTATTTCTAAGCAAGCATTTGCAGTCATCGTTGGAGTTGTAAAGAAATATGGGCCAATTACACCCGGTGATTTCTTGTTATAGGGGTGGATAAAGGATCGGGTGTATAGCCAAAAAGTTAGAGACATTGACGAACTCAAGAACAGAATAAAAGGTGGAATATCAAACATTCCCAGTGAAATGTGCGTCAAGGCACTTAATTGTACTGTTGATCACTGGTTTTTTTTTTCATCACTGGTGCTGGTGGACAGGTGGAGACTGTTCAAGAATCTCTGAATAAATGAATCCTCTCATACTAGTGTTAACATAATTTTAACTTTATAGGGTGTCCATAAAGTTCGTGTGCACATTTAAAATTGTTTAACTTTATTTGCATTTGCGATAGAAATAATCTGTAAAAACTTTTATAAAGTTTAATGTACCTAGTTTTAAGTATAGCTAAAATAACTAATGTGATTTCAGGCATTACTGTAAATCAGTTGGCAAATGTTTACCGTGAACTGCAAAATCGTATTACCCTTTGTATTGCTAATGATGGAGGACATGTGGAAACTTAAATAAAATTTCGATAAAACCTTAAAAAATAAAGATTTACTTCTTTCTAATCATTTTTACGAATTATTTCTATCGCAAATACAAATAACGTTATAAATTTTTTAAAGTGCACACGAACTTTATGGACACCCTGTATATATATATATATATGTATATATATATATATATATATATATATATATATATATATATATATATATATATATATATGAAGAAATATAGTCTTAAAGTGTGCTATATTTATGAGATAAAGTGCTCAATATCAGAGATAGAGCGTGTGTAAATATATAAGTGAACATGGAAGTCAACACTTAGAGGCGAAAGTCTGTTTCATGCTAGTGCAATCGTCAGGCTGACGATTGCACTAGCATGAAACAGACTGTCGCCTCTAAGTGCTGACTTCCATGTTCACTTATATATATATATATATATATATATATATATATATATATATATATATATATACACACACACACATATATATATATATATATATATATATATATATATATATATATATATATATATATATATATATATTCTTAATAAGGCATTAGAAGATTGCATTATGTCAATTTTCTTAATGACAAGGTCCGACGTTTTTTATATTCAGTATTCGATACAGTATCATTCTGTTATTTTTTATTGTTGTTTTTTTGTTGTTTTTGTTGTTGTTTTTTTTTTGTTGCTGTCGTTGTTGTTTTTTGCTTGTTATTTTAGTCTTGGTTTTAACATCAATGAGGAGTGCATTCGAGAGATACGCAACTATTTGTGCCACTGAGCAGGTCAGCTTTGAGCATTATGGCTATCACCAATTGAAACCTGAACTCGGAACGAAATGCCGGAGTTTAAATTACATTCGCCATCGTGCAAGCCGTTTACCCGAAGCCGTCACAGTGTCAGGTGCGTGATCAAATAACACGAGAAAAGGAGAGTCCACTCATAAAATTTGGATGGGAGACCGCCACCGGTACCGAACAAGCCCCACCCTCAAAGAGACAGGAACACCCTTGAGAAATGTTTACACCCTTTACCAAATAGAAGTCAGAAGGTTTAAAAGGTTCAAGCCATAATAATAGATCCATTGAAAATATGAGCTTCATATGACGAAGATTTAATCACAAGAAAACCACACAAGACGATAACCCCACACTCACGTACACCGAAAAAAAATCCGACTGTATTTCCGTCAACGAATTATCCAGACGAGTATCCACATAATTATTGATCCAGTCAATATTTATCCGTTTGTCGATTGTAAGGGGTGGGGATATCTAACTAAGAAGAGGTTTTGCCAAAAAACAGGGGGAGCAGGGCGTTATGTTTTAGACATTTCATCTTCACTTGCACGAAAATCAAATGTTTTCACCGAACGTCAAAACTTTAAATAGCTCTATCTTGATGCTAATGGACAGTTTTCAATGAACGTCATATACTTTTTCCCCTTGTCTGCTCAATATTATTAAAGTTTATTATACATATGAGCTGTTTTATCCAACATTTTCAAGGCCAAAAATTGCATTATCGTTTACAGGATCAACAATTTTACACGCTCTGTTATGGTCCATGTTCTTTGTACCACGGTGATGGTCCAAGGTAGAACCAATGAAGAATAATTCGAACACAGGTATGGAATAACACAGATATATTACAAACAGAATATGTACAAAAGAGTAGAAGTGTAATAACAATCAGGTTAGTTTAGTGAGAACTATGTAGTCTCGACCAGTATCACTATTCCAATGTCTTACAGTAATCGTCCGACGCGACTCTGTCTCTGACTGACTCACACTATGTTCAGCAACACGCCCACGTGTGTCGAATGTGGTACAAGGCCGGTTTAATGTGGGCTTTCCGAGCCCGTGGGCTCGGGCAAAAATTGCCCGTATAACCCGTATAAACGGGATCGGGGTGGTCAACCTCCCCGAAGGAGGTTCTGCCCTTTGGCGGAGCCCCGTCCGGGTTCCTCCCTGCCCAAAGGCAGAGAGTTCCCCTCTGCCTCAGAGGCAGAGAGTTCGACCAAATAGCTGAGACGTCCAAAAAGGACTGGATCTCACACGATGTTTAACAACACGCCCACGTGTGTCGAATGTGGCACAAGGCCGGTTTAATGTGGGCTTTCCGAGCCCGTAGGCTCGGGCAAAAATTGCCCGTAGAACCCGTATAAACGGGATCGGGGTGGTCAACCACCCCGACCGAGGCTCTGCCCTTCGGCGGAGCCTCGTCCGAGTTCCTCTCTGCCCGAAGGCAGAGAGTTCCCCTCTGCCTCAGAGGCAGAGAGTTCGACCGAATAGCTGAGACGTCCAAAAAGGACTGGATCTCACACGATGTTTAACAACACGCCCACGTGTGTCGAATGTGGCACAAGGCCGGTTTAATGTGGGCTTTCCGAGCCCGTAGGCTCGGGCAAAAATTGCCCGTAGAACCCGTATAAACGGGATCGGGGTGGTCAACCACCCCGAACGAGGTTCCGCCCTTCGGCGGAACCTCGTCCGGGTTCCTCTCTGCCCAAAGGCAGAGAGTTCCCCTCTGCCTCAGAGGCAGAGAGTTCGACCGAATAGCTGAGACGTCCAAAAAGGACTGGAGTATTTAGTGTCCTCCCCACGAGGGACAGATGTGGCACAAGGCCGGGTTTAAAGTGGGGTACCCGAGCCCGTAGGCTCGGCCAAAAAATAGCCCATAGATCCCGTATAAACGGGATCGGGCCGGTCAACCTCCCCGAACGAGGCTCTGCCCTTCGGCGGAGCCTCGTCCGAGTTCCTCTCTGCCCAAAGGCAGAGAGTTCCCCTCTGCCTCAGAGGCAGAGAGTTCGACCGAATAGCTGAGACGTCCAAAAAGGACTGGGTCTCACACTACTGCTTCCTCTTGAGGCGCAGTATTTATGGTGTGCGGGGTAGTCCATTCCTATTATGGGTAAGTTCCCATAACACGCTTGCAGACAGAATTGACGTCTGTCAGCAAAATAGACATGCCAAGATGAGAACTGTGTATCGGAGACTTCAAAATCAAGCAGATACCGAAATTTCACTATCTAGACGACAGAAAAGGTGACAGAAATATGCATGAGAATAGAGAAAGATGCCTTCCAGAAATTAAGCAAAGTATTAAGACATAGTAAAATGCCCTTAGAAACACGGCCAAAAGGTGAGGAATTGACATGTCTAATATTCTATCTGGACAATCACAGATGAAAAGAATTGATACAACTGCCATGATGTTTTACCGTCTATACCATGGACAGAACAACAAGGAAATTTTAAAGAAAGTCGGAACAACGAGGACATGTATGTATATGTACAATCAGAACGAGACAATCGAATTTTATGGGACAAATGATGAGGAAAGTGAACCTGGGGAAATTAAAGCTCACAGAGCATAAAGTTATCGGCCTGGCCCATTTTCCAAAACTGAAACATCAGAAATTATTTCGGAATTACTTCACTCACAATCAAGCAAAAACCTGTCGTAGATTAAATATCAAAACTTTGTCAAACAATTTTGTTCAACATTTTTTAAATTAATTGTTTAATCATCAAACTTTCCTTTCCGGTTCTGTTTTTAGTGCATAAAATAAATAACGCTAAGTGGCGTGGTGGAGTAAAGGTAAAGTCAGTGGGTACTAACAAAAAAAAACGAAACATTTTCGATGAAGCATTTAAATACAATTGACAATAAAATATTATCGTTATTTTTTAACCATTTCACTTCAAGTAAGGTAATAATGCCTCTAAGACGCAAAGGGTTACTGCGTGTGAAAGAATATGAGAAAAAGCAAACAATTGTCGAAATAAACCATAAATTGTCCAATAAACCATAAATGTATGTATAAAGGCGTCATCTAGAAGGCTAGCATTAAACATAATGGCGAGACAAAATTTTATTTCGGTTCCACAGCCAACAACTGGAAAACAAGATATTATCACCATAAAATGACTCTTAACAATAAGCAATATACAAATGCCACGGCACTCTCAAAATTTTACTGGGATGTTAAAACAGATAACTATACACTGGCAGTAAATTGGAATTTCGTCACCAAAACTACACCGTTTTCCGGCCGCAACGACCGATCGAACCTAAAAAAAGATTTATCCTCAAAAATATTAATAAACGAAATGAACTTATGTTTGCTTGTAATCACAGAAAAAAATCTTTCTTAAAATATTTTAAATCGGGATAAATATATTATTCAAATACAGCACAGGAGGAGTGACACAATGTCACCCCCAACAAAATTTTTCAACCAGACTCAGGTGCCGAAAATAGTCTGAAAACAGTGGTGGAGACACAGGGTTTAGCAGGCGAGCATATGACCCCCCCCCCCAGTTTTGTCCCTCCGTCAGAAATTTTATAATAAATTGTCGGGAAATTTGTGAGTAGGAAAAATAGCAATGTTTTCAGCTTTCATGTGATTCAGTTGCTACAATCTTGGTTACTAACAAGAGACATTGTTGTAACATTTTCTCGGATGATCTGGTGTTTTAACTCTGCGTCATTAATAACAACAAAGCGAAATACGAAGCCAAAAGATCTGGCTGTGCTGTCCATTGAAGACGTGCTTACAAGACAAACAGATTTTGACGATGTCATTGACCAATTTGCCACAATGAAAACAAGAAAACATTTTAACGTCAATTATTACTTATCGAGTTACCCGGTGTTCCTCTTTTAAACTTTAAGCTTGCCGTTTTTGTTTGCTTTTTTTGTTTTGTTTTTTACAATAACCTACACTCTACATTCTGTGTTTACACCCCAATAATATATTAAGTTCATATTAAATTTGAACTTTGAATCTGCGTTTAATTTAGGATTCCTCCCATGAGACCCAGTATTTATATTTTGAAATCAAATGTAATAATTCATGCCTGATGAGTTGGTAAAACAATGAAACTTAAGTTGCACTTCGAACGTAGGTATATATATATATATATATATATATATATATATATATATATATTAAATAATATATACTTCTTAGCTCTGTCTAACCGCATTGAACAATGATTTTTTTACACCTTATATTAAATTGAGTAAATATTTATTCACTTACCTGTGTATGCACGCTAACGCACCTATATACGGTTGCTAATATCTAGTTATCTGATTTATCCACATTAATACATACATATATATATATATATATATATATATATACACACACATATATATATACACACGCACACACACAAATATATATATACACACGCGCACACGCACACACATATATATACACACACACATATATACACACGCACACACACACACATATATATATATATATATACATACACACGCACACACACGCACATATATATAATATATACACACGCACACACACACACATATATATATATATATATATATATATATATATATACGCACACACACGCGCGCACACACACTCACACAACCACATACATATATATAGATATATATATATCTTTCATAAATGTTAATCAGTCATCTGATCTTGTACGATGTGACAGCTTCTGGATATATTTTCGAATCTTTCAAATAAATTCATGCTGTTCTCTTGGCGTGATTATGAAGATCCATTGTAATGTCGTTAATGCCACTTAGGAACTAAAACCTGACACTCTACACCTGGACATGAATATTCAGTAAAAAATAAAAAAAACCCTCTTCATGTTTACCGGAAACACTAAGGTCCTGTCTTCTAAAAAAAAGAAAGAAAAAAAAGAATGAAAAGAAATTATAACCCTTATGATATTTAGCCAAAAGATTACCCCCCTTACTATTTTCTTTACCGTAGTGTAATGGTAAACGAGCTCATTTAATAAACCATTCTTCACGAACCTAATTTTCGTTCTGCTGCAGGCGAAATATATGTCTGTCTGTATAAATATTCTTTTATGTACCGTACTTCTTTAGGACGTGGGCGATCATGGCTCTCCACAGCTTTACCGAAATTAACTCTTGTTTTCTTCAGTGAAAAAGTTGTTCCTTTAAAAGAAACAAAATCACAGAATGTGACGAATTGCAACTCTCATGAAAGAAAAGACTTTAGCCAAAAGTTTAAAAAATTCGGGACTCTTTCTTGTACAATAGCGTAATGACAAACGAGCTAGTTTACCAAATCATTCTTCTTCTTTATTTATTTATATAACGTGTCCTTCCAGGACGTGGATGATTATTGCTCTACACAACTTCTTGTCGTCTGTAGTTCAGGGCAAGGTCTGGCCTCTCACAATCCTTCCTAGTTTATTGTCAGCATCTTGATCGTTAAACGAATCATGAAGTCGAATGCGTTCCTGCTTTAATAAACTGAAAAGTTACCATTCCCAGCATGACAAAAATAAGAGCCCACCCTGAAAAAGAAACCTAAGAAAAAATAACATCCTTTGATGGAGGTGGGGGGCTTTTACATCTTCCATTCTCACAGGACTTAGTAAGATTTTCAAAAGCTTCGATTACTAGAACATTTCGTGACATTCGCAAAGAGAAGGAAATCGAAAATGTTTCTTTTCGGGATAAAACACGGATTTCTTAAAACGTGGAATCGAAAATGTTTCTTTTCGGGGCAAAACACGTTTTTCTTAAAACGTGGAATCGAAAATGTTTCTTTTCTGGGTAAAACACAGATTTCTTAAAACGTGGAATCGAAAATCTTTCTTTTCGGGTAAAACACGGATTTCTTAAAACGTGGAATCGAAAAGGTTTCTTTTCGGAGTAAAACACAGATTTCTTAAAACAGGGATCGAAAATCTTTATTTTCGGGGTAAAACACGTATTTCTTAAAACGTGGAATCGAAAATGTTTCTTTTCGGAGTAAAACACAGATTTCTTAAAACGGGGACCGAAAATCTTTATTTTTGGGGTAAAACACGGATTTCTGAAAACGTAGAATCGAAAATGTTTCTTTTCTAGACAAAACACAGATTTCTTAAAACGTGGAATCGAAAATGTTTCTTTTCGGGTTAAAACACTGTTTTCTTAAAACGTGGAATAGAAAATCTTTCTTTTCGGAGTAAAACACGCATTTCTAAAAACGTGGAATCGAAAATCTTTCTTTTCGGGTTAAAACACGGATTTCTTAAAACGTGGAATCGAATATTTCTTTCCGGGATAAAAAAAAAACGAATTTCTTTTAACGTGGAATCGAAAATCTTTCTTTTCGGGGGTAAAACACGGAATTCTTACAACGTGGAATCGAAAATGTTTCTCTTCGAGGTAAAACACAGATTTATTAAAACGTGGAATCGCAAATATTTCTTTCCGGGATAAAAAAACGTATTTCTTAAAACGTGAAATTGAAAATGTTTCTTTTCGGGATAAAACACGGATTTCTTAAAACGTGGATCGAAAATCATTCTTTTCGGTGTAAAACGGATTTCTTCAAATTTGGAATCGAAAATGTTTCTTTTCGGTGTAAAACACGGATTTCTTAAAATGTGGAATCGAAAATGTTTCTTTCCGTTTTATGCTGTTGAATATGAAAGTGATTACTTTTTCTAAATAATATTTAAATTAACTAAGCTTACATTTGTTTCGATATCATTTCTGATTAAAAAAAAAACTAGTTTCCGAATACCCTAACACTTTACTAAGTTTGAAGCCCCAGTGAGTTACCTTCCCCATGTAGTACCTCTCCTTCGGAAAGAGGCTGGGTTTATTCTTCCGGGGGGATTGACAGAGAAGGAGAAGAGTTTTTTGTCTCATCGGAATAGATGCTACGGTTGTAGTACCTGTTCCACATCGGAGGCGTTTTCTCCTCTCTTGTGTCAAGATTACGGATTTTTCCGAGGGGATTGGCAGAGGGGGTGAGGCTTTTTCTTCTCGTCGGTGTAGATGCTACACATGTAGTATCTGTCCCGTGTCGGAAGCTTTCTCTCTTCACTTGCGTTTCCCCCACCGTTGCGTGACATCTGTTACGCAGCGGTGGTATGACCGGCTATGATTAGCTCAGACAATCTCTGACTAGCTAAGCCCAGCTTAGACAAGTTTTGACCATCTTAGACAAGCTAAGACCAGCTTAGACCAGCGGCCCGAATGGAAACTCTCGAGTCCCCACGTTAAAAACTGACCTTGTGTCACAACCTGATTCAGTGGGCGGGGAGGTGCTGGGCGGTGCTGGGCGGGGCGGGACGGGGCGGGGCACGGTAAATCTCGGGTTTTTTGCCCGGTACCAGAGGCGTCTCCAAAAGGAGAAATGCCGAAGGCGGTTTGGGTAATTTTTCCGCGGTATTACCAATAAACCCTTAAAGCCTCGACCTTATGTCACATTCAGTGGCGACGTGGGCACGACGAAAAATAAATACTTTCCTAAGTTTCAAGCCCGATGAGGCCTCCCCGTCCCAGGCAGCTCATCTTCTTGGAAAAGGGGCTGAAGTCATTACCCGGCAACTTAGGCGTCCCCAAAAGCGGATGTGTCGAAGGAACTTCTAGCAATATTTGAACGGCTTTTCCGAAATCCCACATTAAGCTTCGACACTGTATCCCATTGTGTCTCATTGTGCTACGACCTACTGTGGTAAGTTCGATAAGTGCTTCATCGTTATGTCCTTGATCCATACCACACTAAGCTAAAATGCCAACATTGATAACCTCGCTTTTATTCTCTTGTTATCTGTGAGAGAACTTTATTCAGTGTTTCTCCGTTTTATTTTTGTGCCAAAAAATTGACAGGTTATCTGAAGGTGCTTTTCTTCAGTATCTGTCTATATTTCTGAGATGAGGTATTATGTACACTATTTACATTATTCGGACTATTGTCCTCATCTTTGTCGCCATATTTATTACAACGTTTCGGCCTTTCAGTATCTGTCTATATTTCTGAGATGAGGTATTATGTACACTATTTACATTATTCGGACTATTGTCCTCATCTTTGTCGCCATATTTATTACAACGTTTCGGCCTTTCAGTATCTGTCTATATTTCTGAGATGAGGTATTATGTACACTATTTACATTATTCGGACTATTGTCCTCATCTTTGTCACCATATTTATTACAACGTTTCGGCCTTTCAGTATCTGTCTATATTTCTGAGATGAGGTATTATGTACACTATTTACATTATTCGGACTATTGTCCTCATCTTTGTCGCCATATTTATTAAAACGTTTCGGCCTTTTAGTATCTGTCTATATTTCTGAGATGAGGTATTATGTACACTATTTACATTATTCGGACTATTGTCCTCATCTTTGTCACCATATTTATTACAACGTTTCGGCCTTTCAGTATCTGTCTATATTTCTGAGATGAGGTATTATGTACACTATTTACATTATTCGGACTATTGTCCTCATCTTTGTCGCCATATTTATTACAACGTTTCGGCCTTTCA
>OZ038501.1:97307169-97322169 GCA_964036315.1 Acanthosepion esculentum | reverse complement strand
CTTAACAAACTTTTTAAAGGGTATCCATTTAAATGATATGGGATAAAACCATAGATTTTTTAAAAAATACACAAAAAAAGGTACTTTCATGAGATCGCTACGAAAGAGCATAGCATGATGAAAAAGACGCCAAACTTGACGAAAACAAAATTTTATCGTCTAAATGTTTATGTTATTATTAAGAGGAAAGATCAAAGTATTTTTTTAAATTATTTTTAAAATTTTTTCCTTCTTTTTAGAACATTCTAAATTTTGATTAAAAAAACGCCTTGTTTTTTCTTTGTATCACCGGAACTAGTAAAATAACATATAAAATTTTAGCGCGTTTTTTTTTCTGTATGACAGACATTAATTTTGAAAATCTTGCAAAAATAAAAATAATTGTCAGATTTTAATGAAACTTTCAGAAACTATTCACACATAATGGAAGTTATGTTTTCCTTTTTTAAAGTCATGGCAAATTTTTTTTATTTTTTTCATATGTATTACCTCCTCCCCTAACTAATTGTACAAAAACTCTATAATTTCAATTTGGGGAAGATTAGTGATTATAATAGTTAAAAGCACAAGGCTTTGAGGAAACCAAATCATATTTTTTTGTTTTTTTTAGTTGGACCACCTCTACCTGAAAATCGTCTCTGAATTGTAACATACAAAACTCAATAAAACAAAAATATTATTTAATTTCAAAAGCTTTCAATTGCTTTTATTTATTTTAATGAAAATAGACAATATTGTCTGAAAGCAAAAAGATATTTCGATGAAAAATGAATTTTTAAAAACAATTATTTGTTATTTCTGAATTATTTTATTATTTTTACATTAAATGTTGTTAATTCTCCTAAAATTAGGGAAAAGTTTATAAAATTTAACGAATGTTGTTATTAAGTAGATATATATTTACAGATTATAATTTCCAAAGCTTCTTAAAAGCTAACGATCACCAGTATATAGAAAAAAATATAATTTTTGTCAATAATAAGACTGTAAATCAAATCTACGGAAGACCGGAAGTATCATGCGTGCAATAAAAAAAACGTCACGTGGATTGAGTTTCTGTCTAGTATTTAGCTAACGTCACGTGGATTGTGTTTCTGTCTAGTATTTAGCTTAAATACTGAATTTTTAATACAATTATTTGTTATTTCTTTAATTATAATAGATTTTTACATTTAAGTTGTTAAAATATAAAATTAGTTAAAAGCCGCATTCAGTTTCGTAAATGTCCTTTTGAAATAGATTTATTTTTGCGAAACACGTGTGGAAAAGTTAATTTGATTTTTCAATTTCAACTGAGAAGGATACCTACAAGTGTCAGTATCATCTTATGAAATTTAAATTTGTATTTTATGTACATTCTGATAAAATTTCATAAGAAAGTTACCTATAAATTAGACACCTTTCTTATGAAACGTAAAGGTGAAAGCTAAGTACAAAAAGAAATTAGAGCGCTGAAAGTTTTCCTTAAAAATAACGAGGTAAATTATTTGTTCACTTAAATCTAAATAATTTCACTTCTCTCCTTCCGTAGAAGGAATTATCCTCACGCAAGTTATCAAAACGTCACAAATGTCTTTCGTCACCTTGTCAAGTCACGCGAATGGTTATGACCTGCTTTGATTTATTTTCAAATTACATCTTTTCGGCGCAAAAACTAAGTTAAGCTTGGTTCAAAATATTTTAAATAAACATTATCATTTCTGATTTTCTTAAAATAAGTTTGGAAAAAATGATAATTGAGTTTTTAAAAATTTCAAACTGAGATTTTCATTTTTTTTTTTTAAATGGAAAAATGTTGACTTAATTGATTATCTGTCAATTTTGATGACTAAAAAAACAAGATTTTTAACGAAAATTTTGGACGTGCTTGGAAAGATTAAAAAATGTAAAAAAATACTCCAAAAATACTTTGATCTTTCCTCTTAATAATAACATAAACATTTGACGATAAAGTTTTGTTTTCGTCAAGTCTGGCATCTTTTTCATCATGCTATACTCTTTTTAGCGATCTAAGGTACCTACGAATATGAACTTAGGTTATTTCAATGTTTGTATTCAATTATTTCTGCAGCTTATTTAGTGTGAAACCTGTGCCTGATGTTTTTTTCGCGATATCTTCAATGTTTGGTCGAATGTGCAATAAGCAGACCCCCATTTCTTTTTCAGTTGAGTGAAGTCATTCTCGCTTCTTATTTTTGATGTTATTTAGGGTTGAGGGGCCTAATTCACATAAATAGGTAGAAAATTGCAATAAAACTAGTAAAGCCTTTTTAGCTAATGTCGGATATTTTTTTTGTATTGAACTCCAAAATGTATCAATGGATAACATCGAATGTTTTATTTTGAGCCCTTAAAAATATTTTTATTTTTAAAAAATGAATATAAAAACAAAGTATTTAAAATAACATAATCGAAGAATAGTGAAAAGAATTATTTGAATAAAATTTTATTCATTTATTCAAATACTAACTCTGTACCCTTACACACACACATACACACACACACACATACACACGCACACAAACACACACACACACACATATATATATATATATATATACATATATATATATATATATATATATATATATATATATATATATATATATGATTGACCATAGTTCAATTAGATCTCATTTAAATATTCATGGAGACGTCCCGGACACTATTCGAAACATACTTGTCGACAACACGAATATAATAATCCACTTGCAAAAAAGGCTAAAAATAATGGAAGCCTTATTAATAAAAACAAACAAACCGACACTTAATAATATTAACTTTGAACATGGACATAATATCTTGACCGTGTTTTGAAAAAGAAAACATTTTATAAAACATACATGCAACAAACTATTTCTTATTTAACAGTTAAAATATTTAATCTTCGAAAATGGCTAAATGTATAGCCGAAAGCGCTCGGATAAAAAGAACATTCGGACAGTTTTTATATAATTTATCATCTGAAAAGAAAAAAAAATTATTAGATCGCATGAGAAATTGCATAAAAAAACTAAATAAAAGCAGCTTGTCCGTTGTATTCAATGAAATGTGCATGAAAGAAGAATTGCTGCCTAATTATACACACACACATATATATATATATATATATATATATATATATATATATATATATATATATATATATATATATATATATATATATATATATATTTTAAGGCATTTTTGTTTATACGTTCTTTTTATAGATACAAATAAATGTAAATTCTCTGTTTATAAAAAACAGTATTAACAACATTTACCGGCCTGAATGTCATAGAAAATATGCGTCCTCCGACAGGAATCGAACCTGTATCCTATACGGAACTGTCATATAGCCTGACGTGCTTTAACCGATTCGGCCACAGAGGAGCGTTTCTGTTAGCAAGGTCGATTTTACTGTTTTTAAACTACAATTTTCCATGATTTTCTCTCATACATTCATATCTGCTCGATGCGTATCCAAATGTAAACAAATGACGTCACACATTATGAAATGGACAAAATCCAACAACTATTTTTTAAGACATTTTTTGTTTATACGGAGGACGCATATTTTCTATGAAATTTCTCGGACATTCAGGCCGGTAAATGTTGTTAATACTGTTTATTATAAAACAGAGCATTTACTTAAATATTTGTATCTATAAAAATAAAGTATAAACAAAAAATGTCTTAAAAATTAATTGTCGGACTTTGTCCATTTCATAACACACACACACACACACACACACACACATATATATATATATATATATATATATATATATATATATATATATATATTGGGTTTGAAAGTACTGGACTTGTTCAAATTGTTGATCTCGCCAGATTATGCGTTCTCTTCCAGAAACTGTAACTAAGATCTGCTCAGCATAATTTCGAGATAAACCACAGATTGGCTTTGTAGTTTGTTGTACAAACACACATGTGCCTGAGTGGGTGTCTGTAATAGGGATTAGCTAGCCCCACTAGCAGATATGCATATCTGGAAACAAGCGATCAGCCATTATTTAGGAATTAAAATGATTTCTTGACATTTATGTTCTGTTTATTCCTCGATATTTCAAAAAATTAAGCGGCGATCGGGAACAAATGTAAAACAAAAATATATTTTCACCAAGGTTTTTGAAAAAAATATTTAAAAAATAATTTCATTCATTTGTGAATAGATTCTGAAAATTTCATTAAAATACGACAATTATTTGATTTTTGCAAGAATTTCCAAATCAATATTTTGATGTTAAAATATCCTATAGAAAGCTTCCAAACCCCATTAACGCAAGAGAAACAAGATTTTTAACCAAACTTTCGAAAGTGCTGGAAAGGATTTTAAAATAACCAAAATCTATTTTGGTTCTTCCTCTTAAGAACAAATATTTTGACGATAAATTTTTGTTTTTATCAAGTTTAGCGTCTTTTTTTTTCAGAAAATTATTGGCAGTACTTAATAAAAAGTGTGTCAGCAAAACTCTTTGGAGTCATTTTTTGTGATTCCAGTATTTAAACTGAATAAAAAATAATATTAAATAGACAAATAATTTAAATTTAAAATATGACCATCTTGCAGATGGCGAAGAGTCAAATTATTTAAAGAAAAGGACACGGACAAATCTTTAATGCACATCATTATTATTATTATTATTATCATTATTATTATTATTATTATTATTAGCTTCTTAATTAATTAAGCAATTAGAAATTATTAATTAGAAAATATCCTTAGCGTGTAAATGCGTTAAAACATTTTAAATAATTAACTTTTTAAACAATTTTTTCTCACAAAAAACAGGGTCACACTCAGTAATCCATTTCTTTATTTACCATTTTTTATTTTGTTGGGGGGGGGGCGTGTGTGTGTCTGTATTTTTTCTTTTTATGTTGTTGCTCTTTTTTTGTTTTGGTTTTTTGGTTTGTTTCGTTTCTGTGTGTGGGTGTGTGTGGGCGTGTCTGTGCCTATTTTGTTTTTGTTTTTGTTTTGTTTTGTTTGTGTGTGGGGGCGTGGGTGTGTGTGTCTGTATTTTGTTTTTGTTTTCTTTTGTTTGGTTTGGTTTTTGTTTTGTTTTTTGTTCTTTATTTGTTTTTCTTTGTGGTGACGTGTGTGTATGCGTGTGTCTGTTTGTATTTTGTTTTGTTTCTTTTTTTGTTTTTGTGGGGGAGCGTGTGTGTGTCTGTCTGTATTTTGTTTTTGTTTTGTTTTTATTGTTTTGTCTTTTTTTGTGTGTGTCGGCGTGTGTCTGTGCGTGTGTGTCTGTATTTTGTTTTGTTTGTTTTTTGTTGTTTAGTCCTTGGGGGGGGGGGCATGTGCCCGTGTGTCTGTATTTTCTTTTTGTTTTGTTTTTACTCTTTTTGTTATCTTTTGTTTTTGTTTTTCTGTGTGGGCGCGCGCGCGTGTGTGTGTGTGTGTATTTTGTTTTTGTTTTAGTTTTAGTTTCATTTTTTGTTTTTTTTCTTTATTTGTTTTTGTTTTGTGTGGGGGCGTTTGTATTTTGTTTTTATTGTTTTTGTTCTTTCTTGTTTTTGTGTGTTTGTGCGTGTGTGTTTCTGTATTTCGTTCTTGTTTTGTTTTTGATTTTTGTTTTGTTTTGGGGGTGGAGTTGAGTGGGGAGACGCGTGCGTGGGTGTATGTGTTGGCGTGTGTGTGTAAGGGCGTATGTGTGAGCGCCTGTATTTTGTTTTTGTTTTCTTTTGTTTAGTTTTTGTTTTGTTTTGTTTTTTGTCTTTCTTTTTTTTCTGTTTGTGGGGGGGGCATGGGGCGTGTGTGTCTGTATTTTGTATTTGTCATTTTTGTGTTGTTTTGTTTCTTCCTTAATTTGATTTTCTGCAGCGGTGCACAGTCGCCGTTAGCCACTGTTTCAACGAAAAGCTGGGCTTGATTTTAACGATGAAGTCAGGGCCAGATGTTGACTGACTCGACATACCGCCAAGCCCCATAATTAATGCTGCCCCACGTCAAAAGCTAACATACGGCATAGCGAATAACAAAAACATGTCTGACATCTTCCGTTCTGAGATTCTGTCAATTTTCAGACTTCAACTCAGCTTAACCATTGGAAGTTGGGAAAGAATGCAAAACAGTTGGTCATTAAGCAAATTAGAATTAATTTCCCCAGGGGTGGGGGCTGTGCGAAACTAAATGAATATATCTGGCATGAGTGTCATGGCCGCTTTATTAAGACGTTCGGGGGGTGAGGGATGATGGGGGGGGGAAGGAGGGTCTTAACGAAATGACGAAGAGGAAGATGATTATTCGAATGGTGGCTTCAGTTGGTTTTCTTGGCAGCCATCATATCATCGTTACATTGTCGATCTCTGTTTATATCAAAAACTCTGTCTGTCTGTCTCAGGCTGCTCATTACACAAGTTCATACCTATCTATTATCGCCGCCTACATATCTATCTATTTATATATCTATCTCAGTCCGTTCATATCTGTCTGTTCCTTATCTATCTATCTATCTATCTATCTATCTGTCTGTCTCTTTCTCTCTCTCTCTCTCTCTCTCTCTCTCTCTATATATATATATATATATATATATATATATATATATATATGTCTGTTTATCTATCTCAGTCTGTTCATATCTACCTATCTGTCTCAGTCTGTTCATATCTATCTATCTATCTATCTCAGTCTGTTCATATCTATCTATCTATCTATCTATCTATCTGTCTGTCTGCCTGTCTCTATCTCTCTCTCTCTCTCTCTCTCTCTCTCTATATATATATATATATATATATATATATATATATATATATATATATATATATATATATATATATATGTCTGTTTATCTATCTCAGTCTGTTCATATCTACCTATCTGTCTCAATCTGTTCATATCTATCTATCTATCTATCTATCTCAGTCTGTTCATATCTATCTATCTATCTATCTATCTATCTATCTATCTATCTATCTATCTATCTCAGTCTGTTCATATCTATCTATCTATCTATTTATCTATCTATCTATCAGTCTATCTGTCTGCCTGTCTCTATCTCTATCTATCTCTCTCTCTCTCTCTCTCTCTCTCTATATATATATATATATATATATATATATATATATATGTATATATATATATATATATATATATATATATATATATATATATATATATATATATATATGTCAGTCTATCTATCTATCTATCTATCTATCTATTTTCCAGTCTTTTCGTATCTAACTAGCTATCTATGTTGGTAAACCTTTAATTTTGTTAATAAATTTTGTAACTATCATGTTTTATTATGCAAGGAAAACAAACGCAGCCTAACCTTTTATTTATAAATAAATTCAAACGAAACATATTTGATTAACATAATACTCATATATCTTGATAGATTATTATTATTATTATTATTATTATTATTATTATTCGTGCCTGTATATGCAGTAAATGGAACAAAGTGACTCACGCACAACGCAGACACAAACATATACATTACATATGCGCATGCAAGGTCACACGCAGACAGTGTATGACGGACAGAGAATCATCTCTTCTTTTATATTATAGATTACACTATCTGGTATATGACCACACTAGTACGATAACCAATAAGGATCCAACCTACCTCACTAGGGAGATGGGCTTGCTTGCTATCGCACTACGGTAGGTACCAGAAAAACACCGCCATCTTGTTATCAGTTGTTGAATGAATTTGGATTTAATGCTTTTTACTTATTTCGGAGGTGGGCGCCTGAAGCATTTTCTTCCCAACTCAACCCCGCCCAGAATAATGGCCCATTTCTGTCGCCATATCACGTCTTATCGGTTTCAATAATGGCCTGCAGTTCGCGTGCAGTGTGACGAAAATGGCTGGGGCGTTGCCCCGGGGCTGGCAGGAGTCCCTTTAAGCAGTTCGCTGCCATTTCAACACTGACAGGGACTTTTCCCAGCAGTAAGCACCAAGGAATCTGACAGTAGGAAAGAGTAAGGTTACGTTTAATTGAACGCCATCAGTTTTTGTCTGCCAGTTTTTGCAGAGAGAATTGGCTATTACAAAGAAAACCATCTTCCGTGGCGGGAAAGGACGACTGGCGGCGGCTATTTGAAAGCCATGTCGATATTTCGCTTCGGAATGTAAATGAACGTAATTAGATAAAACCTTGCGAATGATATGGTCCCCTCCGGGTCGTGCTTGGTGTGTGTGGGGATGCGGTCACATGCTGTCACGCATACTTTTCTTCGAGGCAATTCGACAAGAGAAAATTTTACACGTACAAAATTGATTTGCGCCTACCATAGAGCTATGACCCCTGATAAATACTTAGCACAGGCAGAGTAGATATAAAGACAGAAAGATTGTATTGCGCCAATCTTCCAAGTGGATTTTACGACATATCAACTGTTGTTGGGCTATCCAACTCTGGACGAAATAAGTCTATTATTATTATTATTATTATTATTATTATTATGACTATTATTATTATTATTATATTTCGATTTCTGCTATGGTCACATGACCTACCAAGTCTGCATGAATACCTAAGGCAGATAGTGGCGTGTTGCTATGGCTATATTTCATGATTTGTTTTTCTAACTCCTATAACATCACTAGCGTTACATGGACGAAGTTCTTCTTAGTGTGTGATCTGTAGACATCAAGACATTTTTTGTATTTCTCTTAAGCTGAGATTTCAAGGGATTTTTCGGTGTGTTGTTGTGTTCCTTTTTTATCATTCCAAGCGCACCTACTATGATTGACACTATTCTTCTTTCCAATTTCTACATATTTTCGATTTCGATTTCCAGCCCTTTATACTTCGATAATTTTATTATTATTATTATTATTATTATTATTATTATTATTATTATTATTATTATTTGTGTATGTTTCGTAATTTATATCCTGTAGAGCCGGGTTCAAACTATGGTCCGTAGGCCCTATAGGAGAATTGTCATTTAATTGATAGCACTTTTCTTAGTATATTATTATTATTATTATTATTTTTATTTCCTTTGATATCTGGCGTTTACACATTTCTTTCCGGGTCAGGAATTGTTGATGTTCCCATGTGCCACATTTTTGACATTTCTATTTCAAGGTCCTTGTATTTTGACAGCTTTTCGAATATCTTCAAAGATACATTGCAGTCTGCAGGGACTGCCATATCAATAAGGAGGCACTTATTTTGTTTGTGGTCTTTAATAACAATGTCTGGGCGGTTGGCTTTGATTGTTCTGTCAGTGTGTATTGTGTAGTCCCATAAAATTGTTACAAGTCCTGTCCCCGTAATTATTATTATTATTATTATTATTATTTTGCTGTCTAATATTGATGTAGTCAAAGAAAATTCTGTTACTGAAGAATGGTCTCAACAAAAAGTCTCTCAACTGAAAAACCTGTCGGAGAATTCTAGCAGAGTAAATGATTGCAGTTTTCTATGGGTTCCTGGTCTTAATTTCAATTTTACCTGAGCAATGTTTCAATTTTGTAGTGGGTGTTCCGAGCACGACCATTACTACAGAAATTACTCCGTCCTCGGCATGACGATAAACCACGTCCAACAGCAAGGCCTCTGATCAGGAGGTTTTGAGGATCATGGAAACACCTATTAATTGCTGGTGTCCCCAGGTCCACTCTGACCCGGGGTGGTAGCACCAGTTAGGGTCCCAGCTATGGGCAAATAGTTGACACCCAAACTTGTATAAAAATAGGTTTTAATACAAGAAATACTTTGTAATAAAAAAATTATTACCAGCAATAAGTTTTTAAGGAAAAATTATTATCAGCAATATTTCAAAATAAGTTCTAGCAATACAAACAGCTATACATTCTTTGAAAAAAATATGACCAGCTATAGATTTCTTCAAGTAAAAATATTCCCAGAAATAGATTTTTGAAGAAAAACATCTTACCAACAATAAAAATTTTGTCGGCATTAAATAAACCACTGAGGTTGATATGCCGTAAACCAAACCAAACAGAAATTACTTTAACAGTCATATTCCATAGCGCCTTCATCTCTCAAGCCAGATCTTGGTATTTTTTAAACTTTCCAGTTGTTTGGGGTATCCACAATAGATAACAAAACCTTTTTAACAATTTGCCACTTTTTATTTTTATGTTTTTATTTTTGTTTTTTTTCTAAATTATTATTAGTAGTAGTAGTAGTAGTGGTAGTAGTTTTAGTATTAGTATTATCTTAAGAGAGACAGACAGACAGACAGACAGAGAGAGCAACACTACCAACGAAATTATGCTGGTTTATCGATATACGAAGACCAATGTACCCATCATGACACCCAAGCTGATAAGAGTATAGCAGGCACATGCAGCACAGCCAAATGTACACGATGTGATGAGGATTTTCGATAAAAGCAGCACAGGACCATGGAGGTGGTTCCCAGTTAAAGTATTGTTCTAGTCTCACCGTATGCTCTAGAATTTTTTGCCTTGTGTCAAACTAAGCTAAACTTTATATAAGTAAAAAAGAATTACGTACTTATTAAATTCAAAGAAAAATGTATTTTTAATTTCTTTTCTCTCTCTCTCTTCCCCTCTCTCTCTCTCTCTCTCTCTCTCTGTCTGTCTGTCTATCTTTCGCTCACGCTCTCTCTGTCTCTCTCTTTCCCTCTCGCTCTCTCTCTCTCTGTCTGTCTCTCTCTGTCTGTCTCTCTATCCATCTCTCTCTCTCTGTCTCTCTCTCTTTCCCGTTCGCTCTCTCTCCCTCTCTGTATGTCTGTCTATCTCCCTCTTCTCTCTCCCTCTCTCTCTGTCTGTCTGTCTGTCTCTCTTTCTCTCTCGCTCTCCCTCCCTTGTGTCAAACTAAGATAAACTTTATATGAATAAAAAGAATTACGTACTTATTAAATTCAAAGAAAAATGTATTTTTAATTTATTTTCTCTCTCTCTCTCTTCCTTCCTCTCTCTCTCTGTCTGTCTCTCTTTCGCTCACGCTCTCTCTCTGTCTCACTCTTTCCCTCTCGCTCTCGCTCTCTCTCCCTCTCTCTGTCTGTCTCTCTATCCATCTCTCTCTCTCTGTCTGTTCTCTCTATTTCCCTTTCGCTCTCTCTCCCTCTCTCTGTCTGTCTGTCTCTCACCCTCTCTCCCTCCCTCTCTGTCTGTCTGTCTCTTTCTCTCTCGCTTTCTCTCTCTCTCTCTTTCTCTCTCCTTATCTCTGTCAGTCTGTCTCTCTCCCTCCCTCTTTCTCTCCCTCTTTCCCGCGCTTTCCACTGTTATTCTTTGTTTAACAACAGACGCCTCTCAATAGCAACACCGGGCAAAACACGAATTTGGATACAGTATGAAGAAACCCGAGTTGCCAATGTTTATTTAAAAGCAATATCAAAACTAAGAATGTTTTCTCTGAATCCCGACCAATAAGTTCAACATTGCATCGTCGCCCATCGTGTTACATGGCGTCACACAGCGTGTTATAAATTGAACATATACGATCATTGACGGCGCGTTGACACCATCACATCACACATCAAAAATGATATGAAAGGAGGTTGTTATCTTAGTTTTCATAAACATTTTAGACGAGAAGCTACTTAAAAAAAACACCTTTCGGCAGGTCCGAAAATCCTTCCCAAATAGCTGATATTCTTCACTTTTAGACACATTTTTAGCATAACCGGGAACTTGTCAGTTTTCTCGCATACATCAAGACCGCGTGAGAATCGAATTTAACACATGGCCATTTTGTCATTCGTTATATTGAAATATGTGAGTGCCGGTTGGAATGTAAAGATTATAACGAATCATTTAGTTTCAGAAATCGATATGAAAGGTCACAGGTCAAAAACGGGACAAAATTGTGGTCAAACAGCGAATATTATCAATATTCATTGTTCTTAAGTCAGTTATGTGCCATGCGTGATACACGCTTAGGCGATCATGTATCTTTCGATACATGACTGACGAGGCAGTAGGTTGCCATTTCTTTCTGCGGTAGACCAGTTACCATCTAAGACTATAGAACCCGATCTCTCCTGCTATTTACCCATAGCTGGGGGGAGAAGAAGACGATTCGTACCTTTCCCAAGAGTATTAGCACGTAAGTGAATGCAACTGGAATTTGAACTCGGCTCTCCGATTCCTCAATCCGAGCCGCTGTCCATTACTCCAAGGTGCCTCCTCGACCTTTGTCTTTAAATGTATCAAAATAGGTAAACACCATCAAAAATGATATTTACATTTCGCCAGGGTGTTTCGTTCTGAGACGATTAATCAAAACATTTCATTTTTAACGCGATTATTACACGAGCTCCTACCATCCATTTATTCTACATTACAATCTCATTACAACCATACCATTTTCAAGACTAACATCATACGCCTTCATTGCTCTCTACTGAGAACACAACACCATCTATTTATAACCCTATACCATAATGTAATGGTTAACAAGCTTGCCTCGCTAGGTCACATGCGACTGAATAGTGGATTAGATCCTCACTGGGTGCTCCATACTTTCGGCCTTATACCACATGTAAGCTACACTTAGAAAATCACTCGTCACTTCTACGTGGTGTAATGGTTAACAAGCTGGTCTCGTTAGAACAATTACGACTGAATAGTGAGTTCGATCCTCACTGGGTGCACCATACTTTCGGCCTTGTGCCACATCTAAGCTACACTTAGAAAATCACTCACACTTCTACGTGGTGTAATGGTTAGCAAGCTTGTTTCTCTAGAACAATTACGAATGAATAGTGAGTTCGGTCCTCACTGGGTGCTCCATACTTTCGGCCTTGTGCCACATCTAAGCTACGCTTGGAAAATCACTCGGCACTTCTACGTGGTGTAATGGTTAGCAAGCTTGTCTCGCTAGAACAATTACGACTGAATAGTGAGTTAGATCCTCACTGGGTGCTCCATACTTTCGGCCTTGTGCCACATCTAAGCTACACTTAGAAAATCACTCGGCACTTCTACGTGGTGTAATGGTTAGCAAGTTTGTCTCTCTAGAACAATTACGACTGAATAGTGAGTTAGATCCTCACTGGGTGCTCCATACTTTCGGCCTTGTGCCACATATAAGCTACACTTAGAAAATCACTCGGCACTTCTACGTGGTGTAATGGTTAGCAAGCTTGTCTCTCTAGAACAATTACGACTGAATAGTGAGTTAGATCCTCACTGGGTGCTCCATACTTTCGGCCTTGTGCCACATCTAAGCTACACTTAGAAAATCACTCGGCACTTCTACGTGGTGTAATGGTTAGCAAGCTTGTTTCTCTAGAACAATTACGACTGAATAGTGAGTTCGATCCTCACTGGATGCTCCATACTTTCGGCCTTGTGCCACATCTAAGCTACACTTAGAAAATAACATCACACCCCATCAGCTATTTATAACCCCAAATCATTCTTTACTCCTCATTATCTATTCATACCATACTTTACACCAAATCATCTATTTATAATTCTATATACACCCCCCATCACCTGTTTATAACTTTATACGACACTTTACACCTAACCATCTATTTATACTCCTATACCACTCTTTACAGCCCACCATCTACTTATTATCCCCCACCACACTTTACACCCCATCATCTACTTATAACCAAATACACATGTTTAGCCTCCCCCCGTCACAATCTACTTAGAGCCGCCGACCACTCTTTACTCCCGGCCGCTTATAATGCCGCATCATTTTTCACATTCAACATCTATTTCTAACTCCATACCATCATCCACACTTGGCTCTCTACTTATGAAGCAATAGCACAGTAGGTAGACACTCAGTGAGACACGAATTCCCTACAGTAGTAACGTTGTTTCTATTTAAAAGAATACAGAGAGCATAAGACAACGTTGTGTCGTCTAAAAGGATTTATTCAACCTTTACATCAAAAGCCAAGCCTAAAGGATCTGTTGTCTCTGGCACGATTTATTATTGGTGAGCACACAATCTTAACAATATAAGATACGCAGATGAAACTGTGATGATGTCAGAAACAGAGGGAAAAGTATATGAACTCCAAGACAAGTCCGTAATGGAAAGCAGGAAGAAAGGACTAAGCATCAATTGCCAGAAGACAGAACGGATGATTGTTGGCAAAGTGAATGCGCTCAAGATACTAACTACGCGCTGAAGATATCAGAATTAAACAAAGTTTAAATATCAAGGAAGTGTTTTTGTTTTGTTTTTGTTTTTTGTTTTATAAAGGACGGGAAATGTGAAACTGAGATAGATAGATAGATAGATAAAGAACAGACTGAGATAGATAGATAGATAGATAGATAGATAGATAGATAGATAGATAGATAGATAGATAGATAGATAGATATTGAATAGGGTCAGGTAGATAGATAGATAGATAGATAGATAGATAGATAGATAGATAGATAGATAGATAGATAGATAGATAGATATTGAATAGGGTCAGATAGATAGATAGATAGATAGATAGATAGATAGATAGATAGATAGATACATACATAGATAGATATTGAACAGAGTCAGATAGATAGATAGATAGATAGATAGATAGATAGATAGATAGATAGATAGATAGATATTGAACAGAGTCAGATAGATAGATAGATAGATAGATAGATAGATAGATAGATAGATAGATAGATAGATAGATAGATAGATAGATAGATATTGAACAGTCAGATAGATAGATAGATAGATAGATAGATAGATAGATAGATAGATAGATAGATAGATAGATAGATATTCGACTTAGCTCTGGAATATCAAAATATACCTTGGAAAAACTAAACAAAGAAACTGGAAGATTTCGTTAGAAAAGAGAGCTGAGCCGCTGTATAAGAACAATCATATGAAATAATGATACAGCATTGAATGCTGGACATTTCTCTCACAGATGAAGAGGGGATTGGTGACAACAGAAATATGGTTCTACAGAAGGATGCTGAGAATGCCATAGACGGAGCATGTAAGCAACGAGGCCGTTTTGAGGAAAATGAAAACAAAAAGGAAACCTATACTCAGAATCAGAAAGAGAGCTGAAATATTTGGGAAACATAACGAGGAAAGAGGGCTTGGAAAATCTGACACTCA
>OZ038501.1:97277169-97304669 GCA_964036315.1 Acanthosepion esculentum | reverse complement strand
CTCTTTACTCACTCTTTCTCTATTTTTACTCTCTCTCTCTTTCTCTCTCTCTCTCTTTCCATCTCTCTCTCTCTCTTTATTATATTCTTTACCTCTTTCTTTTATTCTCTCTCTCTCTTTACTCACTCTTTCTCTATTTTTACTCTCTCTCTCTCCCTCTCTTCGATATCGTTCAAATTCGATTTTACTTACTAACATATTCTCTATTGATATTATTCATCAAAGACAAGATGATCGTCCCGCTCCAGCGACGTTAAACGAGAAAATTCTCAATTTGCATACAACGCCGAGATTAAGCGATGAAATGCGAGACTTTGAATGAAAGAGTCATCAAAGCGTGAAGTGACGATAACAATAAATACAAAATTGTTTTTTGTTCGATTTGCGCCGACATTTGTAACTGGAAGATCTTAAGTTTTCTTGCTTTTATACAAATAATGGAAAATACAGGCGGAAAAAACAAAACAAATTCATACGAGTTTAGAAATGTGGGCGGAAAGAGAGGAATTGATGTGTAAATAAAATGTCGATTCTTCTTCGAGAATATAATTTATAAAAAGTCTGAAAATGTTGAATGAAATCGGCTATGCAGTGCATCTCGAAACATCGGACGCTAGAAATTTAATACTTAAATTTAATTTAAATTAAATACTTAAATTTAATGCCTAAATTTAATAGTAATTAAATTTAATTTAAATTAAATACTTAAATTTAATGCCTAAATTTTATAGTAATTAAATTTAATTTAAATTAAATACTTAAATTTAAGGCTTAAATTGGAATTTAATAATACTTAACTTTAAATTAAATACTTAAATTTAATGCTTAAATTTAAATTTAATAGTAATTAAATTTAATTTTAATTAAATATTTAAATTTAACACTTAAATTGAAATTTAATAATACTTAAATTTAATTTAAATTAAATACTTAAATTAAATTCTTAAATTTAAATTTAAATTTGATAATACTTAAATTTAATGTTAAGCGTCACTGCATCTTCAGCCTTTCTATCGATGTATACTTATATATTTGCTCATATTTTAACCCACTACACACACAAATACACACACACGTCGTTTATACATACATCTCTATCTATAAAAAGCAGGATGTGTTTGTGTGTGTAACGAATGCACGGCCGCAATTTTCGACGGATTTGCACCAAAATTTACATGCACATGCTCCAAGTTAACGGAAAGGCCAAGACCGACATTGCATTTCCCAACTCCCATCGATAGTGGAAATAATCGATTTTTTGAGTGTGAGATAGACAAGAAGTAAGTGTGTGTGTGTGTATGTGTGTGTGTGTGTGTGTGTGTGTGTGTGTGTGTGTGTGTGTGTGTGTTTCATTAAAGACGAGAGACAAGGTACTGCGATCCACATGTAAAAAAGATTAAAATAATGGCAAACTTAATAATAAAAAAGAAAAATCCAACACTTAAAAATATTAACTACGAACATGGCCACAATGTGCTGACTGTGTTCGGAAAATAAAACATCCCTATAACTGTAGAAACATACACACAAATGTCACACACCCAATTAAATTGAAAAAAATAAAATCATCCTTGATAATGGCTAAATGTATAGCCGAAAGCACTCAGAATTAGAGGGCATTTGGATAATTTCTACACACTGTGTCCAGAAAAGAAAACACTTGTTCGATCACTATTATTTTAATTTTCGATAATTATTTTAAAAAACTATGATTCATATTTTTTAAAAAATAAAAAAATTATCAAAAAAAAATAATTAAAAAATAATAATAATTTAAGTTCTACTTCTGTATGGAACACTGTTTTTTTAAAATAAAAATAAAACCCAAAATGCTAAAAAACTCCGGATTATTTACCTAACGTGTTCTTTCTTATTTTTCTGCATTCCTACACACACACACACACACACACATATATATATATATACATACATATATATATATATATATATATATATATATATATATATATATATATATATATATATATATATATATATATATACACATATATACACACACTCACACACATATATATATATATATATATATATATATATATATATATATATACACACATATACACACACACACACATATATATATATATATATATATATATATATATATATATATATATATAACCATTTACGACTGGATAGTGAGTTCGACTCACTGGGTGCCCTATACTTTCGGCCTTGTGTCACATCTAAGCTACGCTTGGAAAATCACTATAATAAAAACATTTTTAATTCGCTACTCAAAAGCTTTCATGTTTCAATACTTCACGTCTCTAACAATTACACCTACGATTTCGCCGATTTTCATTTCGTTGTTGGCAGTATGATTAGCTAAGGTAGTTATGCTTATGACTACATAACGTTACGATCACCAAAGTTAAGCAATGTCGATCCTGGTCAGTACCTAGCTGGGTGACCACTTGGGAAGACCTCGTGCTGAATGTTTAGATGTGCAGAAAGTGTAATGGATAAAGAATTGTTAATCGGAGAATCGTGTTCCAATTCCAGTTGGGTTCTTTATATTCACTTATATTCACTTACGCGCAAATACCCTTGAGAAAAGTATGTATCCACTTCTTCTCCCCTTCTATGGGTTAATTAGTAAGGCTTGTATCAGTAAACTATTATTATCTCCAGAAATATTTTTACAGTCTAAAAATATTTTCTGGGTTTAAATAACCTGCAAAGGGTTGATAAGCCGTAAAAATTAAATCAATAATGTAGTTTTTTTGTTTTGTTTTTTTTTAGCTTTTCACCCCAGGCAAGGCTGGAAGCCACTATCACGCAAGGGGTTACAGAGGATTTGAAGCGAGAGCAGATAGGAGTGTTAGAGGAAAGGATGTTGAGAAGGATAGAGGATAGATCAAGGCAACTGGAGATGTCGATTGACGTTACACTTGGATAGTTGGAGATCGTAGTCATCAGGGAAACAGGAATGAGGAAGGGAGTTCCATAGGCGTGAGGTGCGAGATATGAAGCTATTGGAGTAGAAGAGACGTCTACATTTAACAGTTTCAACAGTGAAAGGGTGGGAACGGGATGCCAGCCTCGTAGGACGCTTAGATTCATGGAGCCTCTGGGAACCAGCGATAGCAGCTCATCGAAGTATATGTAAAAAAGACAGAGAGAGGCGACGATGCGTCTGTGAGAGAGAGACTGCAGACGAGAAGCCAGATCAGGGCCAATTACATTGCATACCCGTCTCTGGATCTTATCAAGAACCTCGAGGCAAACAGAAGGGGCCCCAGACCATATATGGCAGCAATACTCCATGCAAGGGCGGATGGTTGATTTGTAAATTTGGAGGATCGATTCAGGGGAGAAGACTTGATCTTAAATTCTCCAAATGTCATTGTTTTCTAAGACATCTTTTCGGTTTCTTAGATTATCGAACTCGTTATTCATTCGATTTTCATCGATGCTAGAGGTCATGGGGCGCATATCCTCTGAAACCATTTTTCCTCTTTGCAGAATTCTTATTGGCACCGTCCTTTTCTTTTGGTTCTCTGACTTTTCCAAAGTCTTTGGGTGAAACCTTATAACTGGTTCCGCTGCTTCAGTTATTATGGCATGACCTCTGACATTATACAGATAAATTAACAAGTTCATAGCATCAGGATAAAAAGCACTTATTTTGCACAACAAATATTTATTTTGAACATAATCTCCTCCCTAATCAATGCCCTTCAGCAATGAATAATAATCATGTAGATTGAACATTATACAATGAAAATTTCAGATCGAACTCCAGCGAATATCAGGCTGCGGACATAGTGATGCAGCCAATTCATTTATTAACTACTGGAGCAAGTGAGCCCATGAAATCATTATTGACTTTGACGAGGCAAGCGTTCATAGTTGAGCGGCAAATCTGTCGTTAAATACAATGGCTGACAGAAAATAATTCGTTCTATTCAAATCTTTTATACAACTTTTCTTGCAGTCAGGTGTGGATATTTCAACTGGGAATTCTTTTTTTTTTCTTAATGAAAAGATCCGTCTGTTTGACTCGTACGCAGGTGCAAACGATAAGAAGCCATATTTTGAAACCCTGCCCCCCGGGCCGCTGACACCTAAATCCGCATGTTTGCGCGGGCATTTGAAGTAAGGGACGTGATTTCAAAGATTTAGCTTTTCTAAGGGTTCACATTGTAGATGATTGATTCTGAACCTTAAGATCTTCAAATATAATTGATTCTGCAAATCAGTACACACACATACATACACACACACACACACACATAGATAGATAGATAGATAGATAGATAGATAGATAGATAGATAGATAGATAGATAGATTGTGTATTTTGGCAGCATGTTTTCATGGAGGCCAGTTTCGTTGAATAGTTTAGACAAGTTTTGCCTGCGTATTTCCAATAGGTTCCTTCATATTCTCGGATGAGTTTTCTGATGTAGGTATAAAAAGGATAGAGAAAATTACCGTGTTGATACATACTGTTTATTCCGAGTACGTTCGACATTAACACAATGTCATCCTCAGGGTGCGTTTTTAAGAGAAAAAATATAGTGTTTATTATTTCCGTTTATTATTGCTTTGTTCATCTGAAAGTTATAAAAATCAATGTAGAGTGAAGACTGCTTTTTTTTGCCATGCCTTATATGTTACGTTCTAGCGGAGGTAGCTAATTATGATTTGTGAAGAATTCTTTTTTTAAAAAAAAGACAATAGTATGAGAAGCTGTTAATATAGACTTTGATATTTAGTCTAACGTAAATATTTAAAAAATTGTACAGTATTCATAATTCATTTTGTTAAGGTTTCGTTTCAATATTTTGATGTAGATGGTTTCAAGGATTTTTAGGTTATGTTTATTATTTTCATGAGAAAGTATGGATGCATTTTCGACAAGAATTTTTCTAAACTGCCAAAGTGGACAAGCATATTGTTGTAAATGTTTACAGATTTTAGACATGTCATTCTAATAAAAACTCAACCGCCGAGAAAACGTGGTCGTAGTTTGGCCAACATAATTTTTTTTTTTTCGTTGAAGATACAATCTCCCAGAGGACATATTTGTCTGGTTATTTTCAACAGGATCCGTTCATATTCTCCAATGATCTTTCTGGTGTCAGTATTAAAAGAAGAGATGAAATTACCACATTGATACATATTGTTTTATTCTGTGTACTTTCGACATTAACACAATGTCATCTTCAGGGTGTGTTTTTAAGACAAAAATGTAGTGTTCATTATTTCCAAAGACAAAATTGTTAAGTTCATCTGAAAGTTATAATTTTACGTGTGGAGTGAGGACCGCTAATTTTTGTGCCATGCGGTGAAGTTTATGTTCTAAATAAGGTAAATAATTATGATGTGTGAAGAGATCTTTTTTTCAAAAAACGGGACAGTGTCTCCATGGGTTCAATTCTGGGTTCGGGTTTTAGCAATTTCTACATGTCTAATCTGGAAAATAATACAATTATCAATTTTAAAAACCCTCCATCTACCCAAGACATGTCGATGATATCTTTATATTAGTCAAGAATATGGACGAAATACATCAACTCCAAAAACAATTCCAAAATAATTATGTTCTTAAATTTACGCAAGAATTTAATAATAGTAATAAAATTTCGTTTCTAGATATATTGATAAACAATAATCATATTAAATTCACTATCTCACCATATAAAAAAAATTACCAGCATAAATTCGTACATTATAAGGGTGAATATCCAAATTATTATAAAGCAGCAATTATAAAAAAAATCTAATAAACTGAGCAAAAATTAATTCTTTCACAAACATAGATCTTCTACAGTGAGCTAAAAAACATTAAAATTTTTTTATTAATAATAACTTTCCTAATTATTTTATTGATGAACAAATAAGACGCTCTATCAGTAATGCTAATATAAAGCAAATTGAATATAATACTGCTTCAACTGACCACAAACATATTAATCTTCTATATCGTAAGGAATTCTAATTATAAGCAAGACGAAATGATCATAAAATATTGATAAATACAAACATATCCACCACAGATGCTAGTAAAAAATTAATTAATTATATACTTTTCTAAATCCATTACATCCAATTTAATCATTCGTAATGACTCTTACAGAAAACCAACATTGTATATAAATGTAAATGTCCTCCGGGGGATTGTATCTCCAACGGAAAAAATAATGTTTATGTTGGCCATACTACGGCCACATTGTCTCGGCGGTTGAGTTTTTATTTGAATGACATGTCTAACATCTCTAAACATTTACAACGACACGCTTGTCCACATTTGCAATTTAGAAAAACTCTTGTCGAAAATACATCCACACTTTTTCATGGAAATGATAAACAAAACTAAAAATCCTTGAAGCTCTCTATATTAAAAACAAAAATGAAACCAAACCTTAACAAAATGAATTATGAATACTGAACAATTTTTAAAATGTTTACAATAGATAGTCTAAAAAAAAGAACTCTTCACACATCATAATATATCTCCCCTAGAACGTAATCGCATGGCACAAAAACTAGCGGTCTTCACTCCACATGTAAAATTATAACTTTCAGATGAACATAGTAATTTTTTCTTTGGAAATAATAAACACTACATATTTTTTTAAAAACACACCCTGAGGATGAAATTGTGTTAATGTCGAAAGTACTCGGAATAAAACGATATGTATCAGCAAGGTTATTTCCTCTCTTACTTTAATACCGACACCAGAAAGCTCGTGGCTATTTCACCACGACAATACACAACGTCCTGAGCATCCGGCAGTTCCTGGCCGAGAAGAACATCACCGTACTGGAACAACCTCCCCTATTCCCCTGGTTTCCGCGTGACTTTTTTCCTTGCCTGGGCCCCATAAGTATGAATGGTAAATTTATTAGCTCGACATGAAAAGTTTTGGTCGTGTGTGACGGACAGACAGACTCTGCCCATTTTTATAGATAGAGGTTTAACTATTATTTTTCAAAGAACACTATTATTTTTATTTTCCGAACATTAATAATGAAATACAAATTATAGTCGTAAACCAATCGGTCACAAACGATAATTGTTACTTTTCAAAATAAAACCCTGGAACAGAAGAAAGGTAGACATTTAGTTTTTCCCTATGATGAACAACAAGAAATCTATGTTCAAATTATTTCCTTGGCCCCATAAGTATGAAAGGTAAATTTATTAGCTCGACATTAAAAAGGTTTGGTCGTGTGTGACGGACAGACAGACTCTTCCCATTTTTATAGATAGACGCTTAACTAGCGGGGCGTAAGGAGCAGCTTCAATTCCTTTGCTCACTTTGCTTGTCCAAAGGAATTTTTTTTTCTCTTTTTATTGTCATTTATTTTAATACAAAGATGAATTTAAACGATATCACGTGAAGTTTTAGTCATCGCTTCTTTCTTTTGCGCCATGTTAATATGTCGCGTTCCTTTGATTTGTCAAGATCATTCGACACCTGAGCCGGGTGGCACGCACTCAACGGCTTTTAGCAAAGATTTAAAAAAAAAAAGAAAAAAGGCGGGGTTGATTCCATTGAAGGTTTACGAAAAGATCAGCAGACAGGGAAAGAATTTATGAAATTCTGAATTTCGTTTTCTCCTTCTCTAACCCTCTATACTCTTTCTCTCTGTCCTTCTCTCCTCCTCTATTCTCCCTCTATTTCTCTGTTTCTCTCTCTCTCTCTCTTCATATTCTACCTCTCTGTTTATATTTTCTCTCTTTCCTCCTCTATTCTCTTTCTCCAAATCTTGTTGTCACTCTTTCGCCCTTCTTCGTCTCTCTCTCTCTCTCTCTCTCTCTCTCTCTCTCTCTCTCTCTCTCTCTTCAATTCACCATTTTTTAAACTATTTTGACTCATTCTCTTTTCTATTTCCCTCTCCGTCTATATTTTATCTCTCTCTCCTCCTCTACTCTCCTTCTTTTTCTACATTTCCCTCTCTATGTCCTCTCTCTATTCTCCTTCCCTCCTCTTCATCTCTTTCCTGTATTCCCCTCTCTGTCTATATTTTCGCTTTATTCTTGCTTCTCACCCGCTCTCGTTCTATATAATCCTCCCCCTCTCTCTCCCCCTCTCCCTCTTTCACTTTCTTTCTATCGTCTCTCTGATTCAACTTCTCTATACTGATCCCTCGCTTATTTTCTCTCTCCGTCTCTATCATCCTCTCTCTTCCTCTCACTCTTCCTCTCTCTCTCTCTCTCCCTCTCTCTCCTCCTCACTCTTTCACTTTCTTTCTATCTTCTCTCTGACGCAACTCTTCTTCTTCCTCTCTATCCTGTCCCCTCGATTATTCTCTCTCTCCCCATCTCTTTTATCCTCTCTCTCCCACTCTCTCTCCCACTCTCTCTTCCTCTCTCCCTCCCTCTCTCTTCCTCTCTCTCTCGCTTATTCTGTCTCCCTCTCTCCATCTCTTTTATCCTCTCTCTCCCACTCTCTCTTCCTCTCTCTCTCTCTCCCTCCCTCTCTCTTCCTCTCTCTCTCTTCCTCTCACTCTTCCTCTCTCTCTCGCTCTCTCTCTCTCTCCTTTCACTTTCTTTCTATCTTCTCTCTGATGCAACTCTTCTTCTTTTCTATCCTGTCCCCTCCCTTATTCTCTCTCTCTCCGTCTCTTTTATCTTCTCTCTCTCCCACTCTCTCTTCCTCTCTCCCTCCCTCTCTCTCCCCTCGCTTATTCTGTCTGTCTCTCTCTCTCTCTGTCTCTTTTATCCTCTTCTTTAACAAAGAACATAATATCAATCGGCCTAGAAAACCGGGATGTCATTTGCATCCTAACAGGAATCGAACCATTATTCCGTTTTTCGTTCAAGAAACATCAAACAGGAAAAATTGCTCTTTCTCCTTAATATTTTTTATCACATTCCCTCACACGCCTTGCGATTTGGTTGCTTTATTGCCCTGGTTGGGGTGAAGTGATTAAAAAAAACGTCTACGCTAATTTTGCCTTACCATTTACGCTACGGCTATTCACCATGACAGAGCACAGCTTTATTATAAGCATTTATTAGTATTCTTAACCAAATATCGAAATAAAAAAATAAAAATATTATTTAATAAAAATACTTTGAACTTATTTTTTAAAATATATCTATATCTATATCTATATATATCTCTATATAACAAAATCTACGTAATTAATCAATCAGCGAACCAATGCTAGATTCTCTGTCCAAGAAAATATTTCTCTTCAACTCATTTTTTCTTTATCATTTCAAGTATTTCAAGCAAAATATCAAAGACTAAATAGAAAGAAAAAATAATTCCAATTTAGAAGACAAAATAGAAAAACAAAAGAAATCCCTTTGCTTTCGTGATGCAAGTGAACTTATCCTGAAAAGAATTCAAGAAATACGCCAACTTCTCGTTGATAAATGCCATGGATTCTTCTGACCAATACATTAGGGAAAGGTACGAATCCACCTCTTATCCCCCAGTTATGGGTTAAATATCACTAAATTATCACTAAATGACTTTTATCACTATGTCATTACTATCGCAAAAAAAAACAGCTTACAATCTAAAAATATTTTCTGGCTTTAAATAACCTGCAAATGGTTGATAAGCCGTAAAAAATCTGTTATAAAGTTCGTTTAACGCTCATAGCTGCTGGTTAGTAAGACTGTAAGGAAAACACTGGAAACAAAAGGTTGACTGAAGAAAGGATATAATCACACGAGAAGATGGATGGAGAATGCAGTCGTTCAGTGTGACAAGCGTACAACTGTAAAGAACGCTACGCCTTTGCTAACCAATTTTTGCCGCTGTTCCATGAGCAGGCGTTCTAGTCATAACGGATGGATGAGTCCATGTTTCATTAATAGAGGTAGAGAAGGCTGGACAGTCTTTCTATATAACAAAATCAAAGCAAATAATCAATCAGCGAACCAATGCGAGATTCGATCTTCAAGAAAAAATTTCTATTCAACTCATTTTTTCTTTATTATTTCAAGTATTTTAAGCAAAATATCAAAGACTAAATAGAAAGAAAAAAAAACAATTTCAATTTGAAAGACCAAAATAGAAAAACAAAGCAAATCCCTTTGCTTTCGTGAAGCAAGTGAACTTATCCTGAAAAGAATTCAAGAAATAGGCCAACTTCTCGTTGATAAATGACACGGATTCTTCTGACAAGCATGTGATTATTTAGTTTCAATATTCTCTCGTATTTTAGCTGTTTCACTGCAAGACAACCTAATATCGGAGCATAATTATATATTTAGGGCAAATTCTAATCTCGTAAATAATACTTCTTTTGAAGATCTCGGTATTAATTCATTTCAAACGTACATTCATCATATTCATTTTATAAATAATAACACTTACTGTCTCTCTTTCGCACACATACACAGAGATGCGTACGCACACACCCGCAATCATTTCTCACATACCTAGGCAGATAGATGTAATACACATTGACTAATAAATAAAAATGGGAAGTTTATTTCAAATACGAGTATCCACTATAATTGAACTAGAACAGTCTACCCCAGTGAGCGAAGTAAAGGTTTCAGTTCGACATTCCAACCACCAGAAGACGGCCGGAGCGTACAACGGCCGAAACGTTATAAAAAATATGGCGACAAAGATGAGGAGAATAGTCCGAATAATGTAAATAATCTAATATTATTTATTGAATCTGTTCTAATAAATACATTGAGGTCTTTTTGTGGATCAGTTTTAATATTGTATATTACATGGATCATATACCAATGGACTTATTACCTTTATCATATATATATATACTAGCAGCATGACCCGGCGTTGCCCGTGCTTGATTCAAAAATCGTACGACTCATACAGCAATCGCTATCTTTTGACTTAAAATATTTTTGCCCTTCCTTTGCCTTTAAAGGAGTGCCCTTTGCCGTGCTGATGTTGCTACATGCCTTACTTCTTGCCAATCTCACACTGCGAATTTTTTCTAAGCTCTATACTAAACATTAAATCTGTTACGAAAAAAGAACTAAACAAAATGAACACAAAACGATCAGCTTAAAAAAAGGACTCGTAACTAGAAAAACCGAATGAAAACAAATGTTAACAACAAATACTTTTTCACACCCAACCCAGTTCTGCGGAATCAGAATCAACGTTGAGTTTAAGCAAGCGAATGAACCAACTGGAGTAAAGTGCCATGCAGATTTAAATTTTTCCCACTTGTGACGAATGCAGCTATCGATTTTATTTTGCATGCTAGCATGCTAGTTAACATTCGTGTCAGTCAGCTGTTGGCTCTCACGCTGGCCAATAGAATCTTCCTGCCTATTCGTGGCAGCCAGCTATAGGCTCTCACTCTGGCCAGTAGAAAATGGCCGCAAACTACATGAAAACTGCCGTAGAAGCATGAAAAAATCGATTATTTCCACTATCGATGGGAGTTGGGAAATGCAAAGTCGGTCTTGGCCTTTTTACTAACTTGGAGCATGTGTATGTAAATTTTGGTGCAAATCCATCGAAAATTGCGGCCGTGCATTCGTTACACACACACACACACATCCTGCCTTATATATATATATATATATATATATATATATATATATATATATATATATATATACACTAGCTTAAAAGCCGCACTAGCATTTAAGCTAGCTTCTGCGGAGTGCTTTTGATTGGGCCTTCATCACGATAGAGAATTAGATGCAATAGTTAACAATAAAATACAGAGGAACTCAAAGTTGTTCACTTCATTTAAATATTGCATTAATATTTAAGCTTACATTTTAAAAGTTGAGCGATAATTCTTCTGCCGCCACTTAATTAAAAAAAATTTGATGTACGTAGGTCCTTACTTTCCAAAGAAACAAATATTTTTTATTTCATGGGTGACTTTCGCTGGATTTCGCAATTGATTTCAATTAGTCCCAAGTTTATTTCCAAGTTATAAAAATTGTTAGCAAGAAATCCCGTAAAAACATTGCCGAAAACAACCGCTGTAATGAAAACTTGAGAATCCAAAATTTCAGGATTGCGGGTCCAGATCCGGCCCGGATTGTTTTTTCATTTGCTCAGGAGTCAGCGCCATGAAAATGAAGGTTATGACAGCCACAGGGAAATCGGTGCAGTTGAAGATTCAGTGTGGATAAGTCACTTTGTATCTAATGGAGAAATCCATGTACCTTTGAATTATCGTAGATCAAACAGCGAATGGTAGTCATGCGACCAGGGCTCGGTTACCCCAGCATTAGTCACATGGGGTGTGGTTTGCTACGCCCAAATGATTATAGTATTCGCTATCACAGTTGGCAACTTGCTTCTTTTGCCCCCCCCCCCCATCTTATCTCTTGACTCAGTAAGGGTGCGTAGGATGCGGTATTGCACAATTGTTGCAGAAGGCTAGACTTTGCTTTCTCTTTGGGGTGTCCTGTCACTCCACCTTTCAAACGAAGGTAATTTTTTCATGATTTATATTTTTTATATATATATATATATATATATATATATATATCTGGTATAACAGATAATAATATATATATATATATATATATATATATATATATATATATATATACCGGGTGTTAGATCAAAATTGTTAGATTGAGCTTTAAACCGTGGTAACTTAGAAATGGTTAAAAATATCTTACTGGAATTTTCCGAGGTTTTTATAACGTTATTGGACTCTACTTTGAGCAATAAGAATGTATAATTACTCTCCAAGCTTAACAGAAGAATCGTGATGAAATCAATCATAAAGATAAATGATATGTTCATCATTAATTAATCATAGCTAAGGATCGGAAGATCATGAAGGATTGAAATAAAGTTCACGCACACACACACACACACACACACACACACACATATATATATACATATATATATATATATATTTTTTTTTTTCCAGGATCATTTTCCAACTTATTCAAGATGATCTTCGCCCTATCTAAACATCTAACTTACTGTCCTGGATTAACAAGGTGCCTCAAACATTTCACGTACTATTTCATTTACAAATCTTTCTTCACTGCTCTTTCGACTGTCATAGATGAAACTCTTCTCTCAAGTGCCAAACGTCTTATGGATTGAGTTGGATCTTTTCTAATGGATTTAGCTCTTAGCAGAAATGGTGATCTTTCTTCCTGTGGTAACGTCCTGATCCAGTTTTCCTCTCTGCTGTTCCCTCTTTTTTAAACTTATTCACTGTTCTTTTGATGGTTCTCGAATGGACTTTGAAGATGGAAGCAAAAGTATTAATGTTGGTACCATTACTGAAGGCCTGAATGATCTTTTTCCTCTCACCATTACTCCTTCGGGAAGACAGTGGGGCTGACACAAAACGATTTTAATCTATTCTCTTTCTCGCTGAATAACTCTGGGTTTTACTTCAAATGGTATCAAGATGACTAAACGTCTTGTCTGAAAAAACCTGGAAAAAAGGAACTCGGTCAGTTTATTGGATTTTTAGATATTAAACATATTGTGGGATGGACAGTTTTGCTGTTACACGATTTGGACAATTTTGCTGTTACACGATTTGGACAATTTTGCTGTTACACGATTTGGACAATTTTGCTGTTACACGATTTGGACAATTTTGCTGTTACACGATTTGGACAATTTTGCTGTTACACGATTTGGACAATTTTGCTGTTACACCCGAAACCTGATGAGACTTTTCTAGCTGTCTCCATATTTTGGTATATCGGGTCCGTACTAATTCTTCAATAGCTCTCTATATCTCTGGGATGGGGTATTATGATTGCTTGCATTATTTACATTATTCGAACTGTTTCGGTTCGAAATTCCAATCCCCTGAAGAAGGCCAGAGCGTACAACGGCCGAAACGTTGTGAATATGGCAATGAAGATGAGGATAACAGTCCAAATAATGTAAGGTATTTTGATCTACTGACAAATTCTGTCTTTTCATGGACACTTACTTAACTTAGTCTGGCACAAGGCCATGATTTTGGGGCACCAAAGAAAGGTGAAATTCATTACATTAATGGTCATCTACACTAATTTGCTATGCACTACGCCAGGGTGAGGCGGGGTTTTTTTTATCCTTAAACGTCGTCTTGAAGCTGTCTTCTGTGAAGCCCTCCCCGTTGTTCCTTAGATATCTGCCAATAAAAGTCCATTTGGGGTAAAAATACATCCAGATTTTAATCTTCAAGGTTATTTCAAGCAGATGTTGATCATTTGTTACGGGGTATGGCCATTTAGCATTGTTTTCAATGGAAGACGTACGAGGTTTGGGTGACGAATCGGGTGGATGGAAATAATGTACCCGGGTTGAGGCTAAGATTGAGACTAATTGCTTGGGTTGGATGACATTTGATAAGGTAGATATGTCGGGTAGATATAGAAAGCGTCAATGCCAAGCAGGAGACAGAAGACGCCTACCTCGGGGTGAAAAGGGTACAAACATTCTGCTAATAGCTGTAAATCTGAAACTGGATTCAGATTGGTTTGATAGCGATCAGAAAATTAGACACAATGATGTGTGACACCAGAAAATAAAGATGACAGTTTTCATTTGGAATTTATTCATTGGTTCTGTAGATATTTATTATTAAACACAACTTAATCCAATACTAAACTGAGTTTCACCAATGCTCCCATATTGTGATCGCATTTTGGTAACGGTTAGTCTAAAATGAAGCCATTTTGTTTATTGTAGGCATCTCCACTTGATCGCGTAAAAAACAGCATAGCATGATAAAAAAAGACCCCAAAATCAATAAAATAAAAAATAAACAATGTTTATGTTATTATTAAGAGGAAAGACCAAAATATTTTTTTATTATTTTTTTTAAATTTTAAACTTTTTCTAGCAAATTCCAAATTTCGGGTAAAAAGAAAGTCAGCAGTCGAACCAAACACATATGTTAGGTTTTTATTTTGGAAATTAATAGCCGGGTATTGAACTGACACTCATCAAGGGCGCATGGCACAGTGGATAAAGGTCGTTAGTTAAATCCAGTGACAGGACCCAAAGAGTGTGAGTTCAATACCCGGCTAAGGCAGTGGAGAACTTTCAGAGGGGAATTAAAAGAAGATAACTGATAACTGACATCCATTAAACATAGCATGTGGAACTAGAACAGTCTACCTCAGTGAGTGAAATAAAAGGTTCTGTTCGACATTCCAACGATCTGAAGAAGGCCGGAGCGTACAACGGCCGAAATGTTGTAATAAATATGGCGACAAAGATGAGGACAATAGTCTGAATAATGTAAATAGTGTACATAATACCTTATCTCAGAAATATAGACAGACCATTCGTCCTTGCATGGAGTATTGCTGCCATATATTGGCTGGAGCCCCTGCTGTTTGCCTCAGGGTTCTTGATAAGATAAGAGACGGATATGCAATGTAATTAGTCCCGATCTGTCATCTCGTCTGCAGTCTCTCTCTCACAGACGCGACGTTGCCTCGCTCTGTCTTTTTATATAAATACTTTCACGGTAATTGCTCCGAGGAGCTGCTTTCGCTGGTTCCTAGGCCTCATGAATTTAAACATCCCACGAGGCTGGCATCCCGTTCCCACCCCTTCACCGTTGAAACTGTTAGATGTAGACGTCTCTTCTACTCCAATAGCTTCATGTCTCGCACATCTCGCCTGTGGAACTCCCTTCTTTATTCCTGCTTCCCTGACAAATACAAGCTCCAACTATTTAAGTGTAACGTCAATCGACATCTCCAGCTGCCTTGATCTATCCTCTTCCCTTCTCCACACCCTTTCACCTTTCATTCCCATCTGCTCTCACTCCAAATCTTCTGTAACCCCCTAGCCTTGATCGATCCACTATCTTTCTCCACATCCTCTCCTTTACCACTCCTATCTGCTCTTCCTCCAAACCTTCTGTAACCCCCTGCGTACTAGTGGCTTCCAACCTTGCTTGGGGTGATATGCTTAAAAAAAAAAAAAAGAGATACTGAAAGGCCGAAACGTTGTAATAAATATGGCGACAAAGATGAGGAGAATAGTCCGAATAATGTAAATAGTGTACATAATACCTCATCCCAGAAATATAGACAGATACTGAAGGGCCGAAACGTTGTAATAACTATGGCAACAAAGATGAGGACAATAGTCCGAATAATGTAAATAGTGTACATAATACCTCATCTCAGAAATATAGACAGATACTGAAAGGCCGAAACGTTGTAATAAATATGGCGACAAAGATGAGGGCAATAGTCCGAATAATGTAAATAGTGTACATAATACCTCATCACAGAAATATTGACAGATACTGAAGGGCCGAAACTTTGTAATAAATATGGCGACAAAGATGAGGGCAATAGTCCGAATAATGTAAATAGTGTACATAATACCTCATCACAGAAATATTGACAGATACTGAAGGGCCGAAACTTTGTAATAAATATGGCGACAAAGATGAGGAGAATAGTCCGAATAATGTAAATAGTGTACATAATACCTCATCACAGAAATATTGACAGATACTGAAGGGCCGAAACGTTGTAATAAATATGGCGACAAAGATGAGGACAATAGTCCGAATAATGTAAATAGTGTACATAATACCTCATCACAGAAATATAGACAGATACTGAAAGGCCGAAACGTTGTAATAAATATGGCGACAATGATGAGGACAATAGTCCGAATAATGTAAATAGTGTACATAATACCTCATCTCAGAAATATAGACAGATACAGAAAATTAGGGGATCAGCCGATTCCGCCATCTTGGTTTCAACCTTTCGGTATTTTCAGGCGATTTCTCTCCATTGATTTCGTAACGCTTTATCTTTTTAAAATTTAAGAACGCTATATTTTTTGACTTTGAAATAAAAGTCAATATGAATGAGAAAACTGTCAAATATTTGGATGTAGAATTAAATCTACAAACTTGCAGAGTCTCTCCGTACATGAAACTCAATACAATATTAAAATACTTGAATGTTAGATCCAACCATATTGCGAGTATTATAAAGCAAATCCGCAAATGAATAGAGTCCAGGTTATCTAGAATATCCTGTAGCAAAATAATTTTTGAAGATAAAAAGAAAAAACATGAAAGGGCTTTAATAGAAGAGGGGCATAAAGCCAAATTGGAATTTAAACCTCAAATAAAACAATAAATGAAGTACAATTTGAGGAAAAGAAAAAATATTATTTGGTTTAACGCCCCTTTTAAGTTGGAGTTCAAGTGTAAAATAAGGAGAATATTTTTCAAATTACTTAATAAACACTTCCCCAAAATTCCGAATTATATAAAATATTTAATAAAAACACAGTTAAATTAAGCTACAACTGTACCAATAATTTAGAAACCACAATAAAAAGATAAAAAAACCCTGAAATTTCAAAACTAACGTGCAGCAAAACATCGTCAATTGCAGAAGGAAAAGTAGATGTCCATTAGATGGAGTTTGCAAAACTGAAGCAGTAATTTACTGTTGTGGAGTTATTTCCACAATAGAACTTGTAGTCGGACTAAATGCGTCCTAAATGGGATAAACGTACAGAAACGTTAGGAACTAATAAAGTGTTACGCAGAGTAATCGAGTTGTGGTCGCTAATCACTTCTTCTCTCGACTACCTACTGACTCTTAATCATAATAAGTGGGAGAGTCTATTACCTATAGACTAGGTGTCTTCCGCTATAACCCCCCCCTCCTAAAACGTTACTCCGTAGGAGTAAAAGTTTTAATTTTTTTTTTTTTATTTTATTTACAGAAAAAGAAAGAAACTTCATTTTTTTAGCAACATCGTAGCGTATCTCCTACGTTTTGGATCCATTTTTAAATGGTCAGTTGCCTTTCTTTTTCTCTTTGATCGGCGTACCTCCGGTAACATCGTTGCTGGTGTTGGAAAATCAAACGTATCAAAAATCACCTCCATAGGTGTTTCTTCAACTGGAGCGCTGTCAAACACTTCTGAAGAGCGTCGTCTGATCTGGTTAATGTGCCGTCTGCACGTGAATCTTTCACCTTTCACGAAGTACATCATGTTGCCAATCCGTTTTTCTATTTTTCCACTCTCCCAGAATGATTTATTCTGTTTATATACCTTAAAGTATACTTTTTCACCAGGATTGTACTTCTTAACGGTTCACTCATTTTAGGAATTAACCTGGAGAGCCCATCAGCATAGCTAAATTTGTTCGATGGTATGTATTCCATGCTGAAGTTATAATTTAGCAATATAGTAGCCCATCTTTGTAGTCGGTTTGCTGTATGCTTCGGCAAACCATTTTTTTATCCAAAAATCGAAATTAGAGGCTTATGATCGGTTTGTAGCTTAAAATGTCGACCGTGGAGAAAACGGTGAAATTTCGCTACCACAAATATTATTCCGAGCGCCTCTTTCTCTATCTGAGAGTAATTCTTCTCAGCCGGAAGTAGTGCTCTAGAAGCATGAGCATTGGTTTTACTTGACCATCTGCCATTTTGTGTAAAATACACGCTCCTATTCCATACGCACTAGCATCGCAAGCTACTATGATTTCTAACTCCGGGTTGTAGTGGGTTAGAAATAATTCCGAGGTTAATGCTTTCTTTATCTTTTCAAATGCTTTCTGGCATTCATTAGTCCACTTCCAGGGTTTTCCTTTCTTTAGTAGTTCATTTAATGGTTGCCGCAGATCATACATTTTAGGGATGTATATTTGGTAATAATTAGCTAGTCCCAAAAAACTCTGTAAAGTTGTAATATCTTTCGGAGCCGGCATGTCTTTTATAGCCATTGCTGGCTCTGGATCTGGCCTTCTATCATTCTTATCGATGATCTACCCCAGATATTTTACTTTATCCATTAAAAACTCGCATTTAGTTTCCTTGAGTTTAAATCCAAACTCCTGTATTCTAGAAACTACTGCATTGACATGTTTCACGTGTTCTGCAATACTTGTACTTCTCATGAGGATGTCGTCCAGATACGCCACTGCAAAATCCAAACCACCCAACATCGAATCCATTACTTGTTGGAAAATGGCGGGGGCAGCCTTAATCCCAAAAGGTAGTCTGTTAAATTTATACAGACCCCGATGTGTGTTAATACACAAAAGTTTAGACGTTTCTTCCTCTACCGGTATTTGCAGATATGCCTCGCTGATGTCTATTTTCAAAAATACAGTGCCTCCATTGAGCTTTGCAAATATTTCTTCTGCTGTTGGTAGAGGATAATTATAGTCTTTAAGTGCCGCGTTTAACCCCGTAGAAAAATCTGCACAAACACGAATGTCTTTAGACTTTTTCTTCACGTATACCGTCGGAGCTGCCCAATCACTGTAGTCAACTTTTTTGAGTACACCGGATTTCTCTAATCTGTCCAATTCTTTATCAATCTGTTCAATTGAGGTAAACGGAACACTTCTTTTCTTTTTGAATACCGCCTGAGCGTTTTCTTTTAAAAAGAATTTTGCCTCCATCTTGGTACACGTTCCCAAGCCCGGAGAAAAAACAGTAGGAAATGTTTCCTTTGGCTTCTCTATTAGTCTTCGGAGTTTATGCTTTTTACCTTGTAACAGAAAGAATTTATCGGTAGATCCCACAACTGAAATTCTGTTATCCAGTTCGTACCGAGTAAATTCGTGGCATTTTCCATGACAAATAGCTTGACTTTTCGCGTTTTTTTATTTAACGTGACGTTTGTAACAATTTCTCCAATAAATTTTTTTTTTATCTCCCGTGACTGACTTCGCGATTTTTCTTTGTCTTCATTAAAGTTGGTTTCCCCAACTTCTTCCACGTATGCAAATTTATGATAGAGAGATCCGAACCAGTGTCAAGTTGCATTTTTATTTTTTTATTATTTATTTCGACGGTAACGAATTTTCGAGTTATTCCATCGTTTAACTCGTTGGACTTTAGTTTCCTTATTTTATTGCCCTTATTTTTTGAATGGCAATGCGAGTGTTTGTGCCCAACTCTTCCACAGTTGAAACATTTTTTATTTTTAAAATTGCAATATCTGTACCAGTGTAGTTCACCGCAAGCAAAACATGGCTTCGGGTGCTTTTGTATGTTTTTTCCTGGTATTTTAGTTTTTGCAATTTTACAATTCTTTTTGTCAGACTGACTTTCTTTTTTGTACCGCATTTTCCTTACATGCGAAACGCCAGACTGTTCTATCTTTTTTGCGTCTTTTTTTACGCTAACATATCTTGTGCAGTCTTCTGCCAAATTCTGTACCGTAATACTTGGATTGCTTTCCAATTTTGCCAGTACTAATTTTCTTAACTCTACGTCTTTTTCCGCTACCAGATCTTGAACAAACACTAAGCACTTAAAATTGTCTGCGCTTAGCTCTGCTAGCTTGAATTCCTCACACTGCTTATTTACATTGGCTGCGTACGTTAGTCATGTTCGTCATCTTTCATCAAAGTTAAACATTTCCACCTCTTGTGGAACAAAGATGTCTTTTGACTAAATAACTGACTTAATATATTTACCGCCTCGTTAATTCATTAGTTTTTTTCGGTAAAATGTAGTTTACCAATTTGTTATGCTCAGCAGTTCCTAATTTACTTAAAAGAAGCCTAACCTTCTTTCTTTCAGACCACAAATGGCAGTCCTCGTTATATACGTCTGTATATTTTTTTAAATATTCTTGAAAAGTTACCTCTTCATCTGGACTGTACGTAAATATTTCAATTGAATTCCATATTGTATTCTCTGGGAAGGAATCATTTTGTAGACTTTTCTCTTTCCTGTTCTCGGTTATTTCCAGAATTTTTCTTTGAAACTCCTCATGCATTTGTTCCATTTTTGTTGGAATTGCATCTGTCTATTGAAAGTTTCCTCCTGTAACTGCTTCTGGAATGTATTCTGTTGTTCTAACATTTTAGTTTGTTGTTCCAATTGGAACTTTAAAAAATCTTGTAATAGACTTTTGAATTCCTCAATTTTTTTTTCAAAGTGTAAATCCGAGACTTTGTCGCCCACGTTATTTGTGGCGAACAAAATTTTTCTTCCTCCCTATGAGTACGAATTTCGTCGTCAAAACCACTGTGGCGGATGAACTTTTTATTCCTCCTTATGAGTGCAAATATTCGCTGCCAAAAGTTGTATTGGCGAACAAATTTTTTTCTGCCGCAGTATGAGTACGAATCGTCGTCAAAAGTTGTCTTGACTAACGATTTTTTTTCAAACTATATGAGTTCGAATTTCGTCGCCAAAAGTTATTGTGGAGCTATTTCCAGAAAACGTACAGAAACGTTAGGAACTTGTAATAAAGTGTTACGCAGAGTAATCGAGTTGTGGTCGCTAATCACTTCTTCTCTCAACTACCTACTGACTCTTAATTATAATAGGTGGGAGAGTCTATTACCTATAGACTAGGTGTCTTCCACTATAACATTTACAAAGCAGAAGATACAAATTGCCAAAACAAAATACACACACACACACATATATATATATATATATATATATATATATATATATATATATATATATATATGTGTGTGTGTGTGTGTGTGTGTGTGTGTAAAAGTGAACATAGCAGTCAACACTTAGAGGTGACAGTCTGTTTCATGCTAGTGCAATTGTCAGGCAACAAGTGTTGACTTCTATGTTCACTTTTTATATTTACACACGCTCTATCTCTTATATTGAGCACTTTATCCCATAAATATAGCACACTTTAAGACTATATTTCCTCATATATATATATATATATATATATATATATATATATATATATATATATATATATATATATAACTTAGCAGATCAACCGATCACGCTCCCTTGATTTCAACCTTTCGATATATCAAGGCGATCCGGGCTAAATAATTTCTTATAATAAAATAATTTTCTAAGATAAAAGAAAGAATATAAAAGACTTTAAAAGAAGGGGGGCATAAAACTAAACTAGAATTAAAACCTCAAATAAAACAACAAATTAAGATTAATTTAAGGAAAAGAAAATATATCATTTGGTTTAATCACTCCTCTTAACTTAGAAATCAAATTTAAAATGGGGAAAATATTTTTCAAGTTACTTAATAAACACTTCTCCCTAAAATTCAAAATTACATAAAATATTTAATAAAAACGCAGATAAATTAAGCTACAGCTGTACTAGTAATTTAGAAAACAAAATTAAAACAAACGCCAGAAATTTCAAAATTAATTCGCAGTATAACGTCGTTAAAAATGAGATATGCTATTGTAGAAATCAAAAATAGATGTTCATTAGATGGACTTTGCAAAACTGCAAAAATAAAAAGACAAAACGCGAGGAATTTTGCATTTTTACCATCTTTAGATAGCTTCCTTATATTGGGATGCATGCAAAATACCTGGAAAAAAAAAGTTACAATCGATAAATTTAAAATTTTAACATAATTATAAGAGTGTGTTCATGCTTATTTACAAAAATCAGCATCGCAAAAAACAGAGTTGCAATAAGTTTGACTTCACAATTCACCCGAGAGGATGATTTCAGAGAAGATTGAAAGGACTTAGGTTAACAAAAACTTCCTTAATGAATTTCAAACATCAAGAAGCTAATTAGAGATCTAGAAAGGATTATTATTAAAATAAATAGACATAATATGTCTATATTATTCAATGATATATACTGCCTATATATATACAGCCTATATATATATATATATATATTATAGTAATTCGTCGATCTTAGAATCCTCAACAGAATGCAGAAAGCACTGGACGGCCGTTTCGTCCTATCTGGGACTCATCAGCATCTTACAATTTTAAAAAGAAAAGCTATTTTGGTTTTGTTTATCATAGTGAGCACGAACGCAGACCCCACACTTAAAAATAGCGTACCAGAATCAAAAATCAGGGAAATATTCACATTTCGTAAGCGCGAATGATATATTCGAAGTATTTCCAAGGGACGTTTTAAAATTTAAAAAGAAAAAAAATCTTTTGGGGGCTTGCCTATTGGAGTGAGCATGAATGTAGACCCCACACACTTAAAAATAGCGCACCCGAGATGCCGACATTTGAGGCGATCGCAAGGGCCAAACCAACCGGTGTGCAATGGAAGGCTCTCGCCTGGGAAAAATTGGAGTGAATTTTAGTAAATATAAAATCTTTTTTTTATTTTGGGGTTAATTAACAGAAAAGATTCTAAAGTTGACGGTAAAAAAAAGAAAATAATGATCAATTTTATTGTTCAAGGATTTTTTCTCACAAACTGCTTTGAATTCGTTCTCCACCATTAAGTATTTCCTTCCAAATATTAAGATTTCTCTCCATTAATCTTTATTCCGTAGCAAACGTCGTCTTAACGAGATTGATCGTCAGCCATTGTTCACTTTACTCTGTAACATCGGCAAAACAATTCAGCTCTATTCAAATATCAAGATTGTTCCGTTCCTAATAAAAGAATATATTTTATGTTCTCTCGCTGTTCTTGCCACTCGACGCCAGTAGTAAAAAGAGAAGATGATACTTTGTCTATAACTCCGTTCCAGCTGAGAAAGTCTTTTGCTAGCGGCGAACCGTATCGGATTAACGTCATACCTCACGCGGCATGTCTCGTTTTCTTCCATGAAATTAGGTGAAAGAAGAAAAAAAGGCAAGACTGGTAACAAATAAAAACACTTTTTCTTGTGATGGCGGCCATGTATGACGAATGGGATTTTTTTCACCTCTCTCAAATTAGTATTAAAATGTACTAATTCATACTAATTTCATTAGTATTAATATGTACTAATTACAGCAGTGTTTGACGCAAGGCCAAAACGAGGAAGAATATAAAAGTATAAAGACATGTATTCCACTTATTCCACCAAGGTATAGACCAGGGGTGGGCAAACTACGGCCCGCGGGCCACATGCGGCCCATGGGCCTCATGCGGCCCGCCAAACGATTTCGTGCGGCCCGCCAAGAACAAACTGATTTATTAGTCAATACTAACATGCCCACGCCGCCAAAAATAACAACTTAAAATTGTTAGTAAAATGACAAAAAACCCAGTAAATTTATATTGAAGAATGAGATAAAATACAAAATACAAATATTAGTACATCATTCCCATTAGTATTTTTATCCTTCTGATGGTCAGTTGTGATGTTATAAAATAAATAATTATGCTTCTTTGATAGTTTCTATTTTATAATAGTAATAAAAATTCTTTCTTATTTCTTCAAACAGTTACTTTATCTTTCAAATAAATAAGTTTTTCTACTTTAAAATGTTATTTATTAAAACTATATTTTTCCTTTAAAAGCCCATTATTTTGCCAATTTTAAATATCAATTATTTTGGTTTATATATACTATGCGGCCCAGGGAAACTATAAATTTTTAGAATGCGGTCCTTGTACTAAAAAGTTTGCCCACCCCCGGGTTAACCCGACGAAGGACGAAACTCGCAATACGAAAGTAATTTTCCACTTTGTCATAGAATTTCCCAAAATTGTTCTTGATATAAAAAAAAGTATCTACCGTAATTCCCCGTGTATAATACGCCTTCACCCATAATACGCGCCCCTAAAATTGTGCTGAAAGTGTGGGAAAACGCTTGTACTCACGCATTGTCCTTCAATGTTTCCGCTTTTACGAAATATCTTCAGCTTATCCATCGTTCGGCGAAAAGCGAAGAAGCAATTACCAGTAATTTATATAGAAAAGAATTTTAAGCCTTTCCAGACACGCACAATAAAGCTCTTATATATCTGTCTTTCCTCAACGTCAAAAGTCGAGGCTCGTCGTCTACTGTGATATATATATATATATATATATATATATATATATATATATATATATATATATATATATATTGTGAAATGGACAAAGTCCGACAATTATTTTAAGACATTTTTTTTTTATACATTCTTTTTATATATACAAATATTTAAGTAAATGCTCTGTTTTATAATAAAGAGTATTAACGACATTTACCGGCCTGAATATCCGAGAAATTTTCATAGAAAATATTCGTCCACCAACAGGAATCGAACCTGTATCCTATGTATGACGTGGCTTTAACCGATTGGGCCACAGAGGAGCGTCCGGTTAGCAAGGTCGATTTTACTGCTTTTAAACTACAATCTTCCATGAATCTCTCACACATTCATATCTGCTCATGGTGTATCCAAATGTAAACAAATGACGTCACACATTATGAAATGAACAAAGTCCGACAATTATTTTAAATTTTTATTTTTAAATTTTTTAATGTCTTAAAATATATATATATATATATATATATATATATATATATAAACTCATCAGAGAGCCGAGTTCCAATCCCAGCTGGGTTCGTTATTTTCCCTTACGCGCAAATATCATTGAGAATGGTATGAATCCATCTATTCACTCCCCAGCTATGGGTTAATTAGTTAATTAGTAAGACTTGTATCAGTAAACCATTATTAACTCAAATAAATTGTTACAATCTAAAAATATTTTTCTGGTTTTAAATAACCTTGAAAGGGTTGATAAACTGTAAAAAAACAAATCAATCAATCAAGTAGAAGCTTAGTTATTTATAAAATTTTCTTAGTCTAACAAAAGATGACAGAAGGGCCACCAGTCCGCAATACGATCTTCCATACATTCGATGTACAGCGGGTACCCACTCGATTTTTTACTAGGCTTAATTTAATCCAGATCAAAGTGAAATGTTTAAAATACAAGTAGAAAGATTGTGTTACGCCAATTTTTCAAATGGAAAAAGTCTGCTTGCCTGTATATCTATTAAGATTACTATGATACAAATCGGAGTAGGAAGATTGTGGTGCGCCAAACTTTCAAGCGAGGTGGAACTGTCTTTATCAAGCAGCCTTAAATAAGCCTGATTTTGTCTTGGGCGTTATCATTGTCTTTAAAAAATATCGACAGTTTGAACCTCCCAGCTTGAAAGACTGACGCAACACAATCTTTCTAACCAACAAATTCTCATATTTCTTTCTCTGTAAATAACACTATCTAGTATAGTGATTACAAAGCTAGTCTTGCAAACTATTACTAATAGAGTTAGTTCAAATATTACCGGCGCTACACACTCTTCGGCATTGTGTTAGCCCCAGAGAAAATCATCGAGTAACCTACCAAACGAGCTTGTATAAATGGATGACAGAGAAGAGACTGGAAGTAATTGTAAAATGACATTGTTTACAGCTACAAAGAATAGGAAGGCGTGGAGAGCTGTGATCTAGCGTATGGTCAAGAAATACAGCACAGAAAACCATGCCGTTAAGTAGGGTTTATGAAGTTGGTCACATATATAGTTGCTCCGTAGTAAGTTTAATCATCGTTGAGTACCCCATAAGTGTGGCCTTGTGCCAGACTAAGCTGAAATTAGCAAATATTTTTTTTCGATGTGATAAAATCGATCCTCATTGGGTGGCCACTGTATAGCCTTAATCTAAGTTAAGCTTACAAAAATAAACATAAGATACAAGGATCTTTTTTTAAGCTATGTCTATTCCAACCAACAAGTTTACAAAATCCTTAGGGTATGATCTCGGATAATTTGAGCGACGTGGGGGTTCTAGCCAGGGTAAAACGAGAGGACCTTTGATATCAACCAAATACGGATTAATGCGGTTTAAATTCAATGATTCAGAAGCAGCCCGTTGTTGAATAATTAGCGGGAATAAAATATAATTTATCATCTGGATTTACAAAGAAATAAACTGAACGATAATTACTACAAAAAATCCATTTTATTTCGCCCCTGTTCCTCCCCCGCGGCACACAATTTTTTGTGGGAGGGTGGTCAGAATTGGGTCCTAAAATTTGCCAAAACTTCAAGAATAATACAAAACAAGAAATAGGACATTGGTGCAATGATTAGTAGGTTTGTGGGGGTGTTTTGTTTTTGTTTGATTTTTTTTATAATCAATTCACTCCAAGCAAGGTGATAATGCTACTAAGACGCAAGGAGCTACCGGGAGTGAAAGAGAATGAAAAGACTTTAGAAAGAATCAGAAAACCAATACTAAATAAGGAACACGTAATAAACCTAAACTCCTGCTCAGAAGATAGGGGAGGAGTGTGAAACGGACGATAGGCTAACTTATCTACCCCTATTGAGGAATAAATAACGTAAATATTTAATAAATTAAATATCAGAGTTTAAGAGGAGACCTTAGAAGTATAGACTTCATGTAGACTTTAGAAGGAACCAGAAACCCAATCTTGAATAGGAAACAAGTGACAAAACTCTACTCGTTTTCAAAAGACCGGGGAGGAGTGTGAAACGGACGATAGACTAAACTATCTACCCCTATTGATAAATAAAAAACATAAATAAATAATAAATAAAATATCAGAGTTTAAAAGGAGACCTTAGAAGTATAGACTTCATGTAGACTTTAGAAGGAACCAGAAACCCAATCTTGAATAGGAAACAAGTAACAAAACTCTACTCGTTTTCAAAAGACGGGGGAGGAGTGTGAAACGGACGATAGGCTAACCTATCTACCTCTATTGAGGAATAAAAAACGTAAATAAATAATAAATAAAATATCAGAGTTTAAAAGGAAACTTTAGAAGTATAGACTTCATGTAGACTTTAGAAGGAACCAGAAACCCAATCTTGAATAGAAAACAAGGAACAAAACTCTACTCGTTTTCAAAAGACCGGAGAGGAGTGTGAAAC
>OZ038501.1:96994669-97272169 GCA_964036315.1 Acanthosepion esculentum | reverse complement strand
ATACACATACATATATACATACACACATACATATATACATATACACATACATACATATATATATATACGTACATACATACATATATACATATATACACATACACACATACATATACAAACACATATATATATAAACATGTAGACACATACACAAAAAAGGAAAGGAATAAGTATACATAGACCAACTTATATTCTTATAATATTCCAACAATATTATGATAAAATATATTAAAAGTTTATCATAATTTAAGAAAAGAACAACGGTCTATAAGCAATTAAAGGTTCCTTATCAACAAAAGTAGATTTTAGTTTGTATCTATGATACACTCCAAGACACTAAAGCATACATACAAATACACATACAACGACACACAAACATACATCCATATATACACAAATATCTAATCATATATAAATACCCATATCAACACATCCAGATATACAGTACACCAACAGTCGAGCGCATACATATAAATACCCATACACAGATATATATGTACACCCATATACATACACACATACATACACATATACACATTTAAACATACACAGATATACATATATATGCATATATAAACATATACATACACATATATACATACATACTACATATACACACACATATGCACACTCACACATACATATACATACATATGCATATGTATACACATATCTACACACACACAAGTACACATATATATCTCTATATACCCAAACATATACTTACACATTTAGTGGTAGACACTTACCAGAATTTACACCCTTACTCGTACACATAAACAGGTTAACATATGATAGATGCCAATATACACAACCATATACCGTCATATAATAAAAATAACCTTACATATATATACCCCTATATACACATATACACATCCAACAGTAGAAACAACCCTACACAACATACAAATATATACATACAAATATAGACATGTATAATACTTTGTAAGTACACAGTACACATTCATATCGATCTGGCGACCATCATGCCTAAAAGGTAATAGTCTATTAAGTTTAACTTATCGTTATCATTGAAAGTATATGATCTCTATACTAAGTTAAATTTAAAACGATGTTTACAGTTAACTGTTAGTCCATATCTTTGATTTAAAAGATCAGTCTTATTTTTAAATCTAATTATTTCAAGATTCTCGTTAAGGCATAGGTAACACGGGGCATATAGGGAGTTACATGTCCGGGCCTTTCTAATTAATTTAATATATATATATATATGGTGTAAAGGTAATAAATCCGTTGGTATATAATCATATATATATATAGTGTAAAGGTAATAAAGGTAATAAATCTGTTGGTATATAATCCAAGTGGATCATAGTAATATATATATATATATATATATATATATATATATATATATATATATATATATATATATATATATATAGTGTAAAGGTAATAAAGGTAATAAATCCGTCGGTATATAATCCAAGTGGATCCTAGTAATATAAAATATTAAAAGTGATCCACAAAAAGAGCGCAATGTAGTTATTATAACAGAGCCAATAAATAGTATTACACAACAAAATCCAAAATTACATCATGTGGAGGTAGGTAGATCTATTTCAACCGACGACAACACCTATGTAATTCTTATTCAGCCCCGGTGTACAGACTGAGTTTGTGTCGAAATTAGAAATTTACCTTTGACAGGTGTCGAAAAATTGATACAGAATTTATCCATTTCAATGTTTCTGTCAGACGAATGGTGCGTGTTGTTAGATTGTTTTTTCCTATTTGTTTCTTAATCTTACCATTATATCCGATTCTAATCCCCATTTAATCTGTTTGATCCCATCTTATATATATATAGGCTCCTGAAAAATGTATTTCGGTTGAGCTCTCGGGGTGGGGGGTTGTAAATAGTGACTGTTAGGCCTAATAATGCAAGAGTCTTCGGTAAATCGAATTGAGTTCTCTCAGTCACTGTGTTTTTTTTATCTAAAAATAAATACGCTTAAATTCACCTTCATCTTAACAGCTTAGTGGTAGAATCTCTGACTGACACCGATTCAGACGGTTTTCGATCCTAGCTAGGGGCAACCGGACGTCTAGTCACACTGATGAGCTGTGATACAGCGAAACAGTCTGTCTATGGATGACAATATATATATATATATATATATATATATATTGTCATCCATATATATATATATATATATATATATATATATATATATATATATATATATATATATATATGTGTGTGTGTGTGTGTGTGTGTGTGTGTGTGTGGTATAAAATGACAATTGGAAAAATCTTAGATTTTGCCGACGCGTTTCGTCTTCCGACTTTTTCAAGGAAAAAATGAAATCGAAATATCTCTGTTGTTATAGTTACATTAAAAATCCAAATTTAAAAAGATAGATGCTTCTGTCCAAGCCTTTTTCTGGTTAATGTAAATTACCTTTATAGTAAGTGATTTTACATTAACCAGAAAAAAAAGGCTTGGACAGAAGCGTCTATCTTTTTAAATTTCGATTGTCATTTTATACCAATCTGTCGTGTATACAGAATTGATCTGGGAATTTAACTATATATATATAATAAAGTCAATAAATTCGTTGGTATATAATCCAAGTGGATGCTAGTAATATAAAATATTAAAACTGATCCAGAAAAAGAACTCAATGTATTTATTATTACAGAGCAAATAATTAGTATACAACAAAATCCCAAATTACCTCAAATGAGGAATAGACCGATTTCAACCGACGAAAAACTTCATCAGTCTTATCCAACCCCGGTATATAGACTGAGTTTGTGGGGCACCAAAGGAGGATGGAATTCATTACATTAATGGTCATCGGGAATAGTTTGCTATGCACTACGCCAGGCTTAGGCGTAAATTTTGCCGTTTTTGTATCCTGAAGAGGGATGGACTCCGCCTGGTCTACCGGCGCATGAAGTGCATTACATGACTTAATAACTCCGGCTTTCTACGTAGATACGTGGTAGGAACTGGTCAGGTGCTCAGCTACGTAGCGGCCCTACGACCACACTTGGTCACAGGACTGATAGTGATATTGACTTGTTTGGTACAAAGTCATGATTATGGAGCATAAAAGGGGGATGTAAGTCATTAAAAACTTAAATCCTCCCCGTTGTCCTCAGATATCTGCCACTAAAAGTCCGTTTGAGGCAAAATACACCCAGATTTCAATCTCCAAGGTTATTTGAAGCAGCTATCAATCATTTGTTACAGGTACAGGCATTTAGCATTGTTTCCAATGTAAGTCTGGGTGACGAATCGGGTGGATGGGAGTAAAGTACCCGAGTAGAGGCTAAGATTGAGACTAATTGCTAAGGTTGTATGATATTTGATAGGGTAGATATGTCGGGTAGATATGGAAAGCTTCAATGCCAGACAGAAAACGTTTGCCTCGAGGGGAAAAGGGTACAACCTTTAGGTCTGTAAATCTGGACTTGGTCTCAATTTGGTCTGATAACGATCAGAAACTGAAATAAATATTTGGGCCTAACATATATATATATATATATATATATATATATATATATATATATATATATATATATATATATATATATATATATATATATCGCCGAGTACTTTCGAATGATTTCATTCATTTTTAGATATTGTTCTGGGTGAAGTTACGCAACTAGTTTTTATTTACGAAGTTCTTACGTTTGATGGAATCAATTTCAACTCACTCAAGGTGACGTCATATAAACGGTCAAGCTGAAATTTTTGTGTGTGTTTTGTTTTTTTGTTTTTTTAACACATTTTAATATAAGTTCCCCTAAGGAGAAAGACATCTTATTCAATGCTGGGCGCTTTTCTCTTAATAAAATTTATTGAATAAAGTGTATTTCTCCATAGGGGAACTTATATTGATGGGTGTTTAAAAAAAAGAAGAAAAACAAACACATCAAAAGTTTGAAATTGATTCCATCAAAGGTGAGAACGCCAGAATTAAAAAAAACAGTTGCATAATTAAACACAGGGCACTATATATATATATATATATATATATATATATATATATATATATATATATATATATATATATATATATATATATGCGGTCCTTATTGGAAAGTTTTCAATATCAGTGATAGAGAAAATATGTCGGGTAGATGTGGAAAGCTTAAAAGCTAAGCAGGAGTTTAATTTTTTTATTACCTTGTTTCCAGTTTACGTCAGTTTCGTGCATCAAGAAAAGATGTCCAAAGTTCATAATGCCTTTGTTCAATCTTCAAGCGAATTTTGGAACCAATTTTTGATTAAAAAATAATGTCTTTCTTCGACTTTTTGATTCGAAAATAATGACTTTCTTCGAGTTTTTGATTCCAAAATAATGTCTCTCTTCGAGTTCTTTCGACCATGTCTTATTCAAGAATTTTAATGCTGTCAATGTCAGTGAGAAAAGTTTTTATGAACTTTATGCTGGCATTTTTCAGAATACGAAATTTTTAATCTTAAAATACATAAGCCGAATGCCAGAAAATAAAAAGGGTGGCTGTTAAATATCTGACGTAGAAGCCCTGCCGGCTACAGCTCTGTCCTGTCTCTCCGGTGGTTCTGGCCGAAAAGTAAACCACCCGGTCCTCCTCCGGTGAACTGAAGGAACCACCACTATCCGGCACGTTGTGTATTTTTGATCCGAACAGCAGGATTTCGATCCCTCAGGACGATCCGGAGGTAGGACGAATTAAATGGCTGGGCTCCACGCTGAAAGAAATCGCTATTCGTGCAGAAAAGTTCTTGTCGTAACCGCAAGGGCACAAAGAAGAAAGAAATAAGCAACACTTTCGGTTCCTGTACAAAGAGCCCTTTAAGGCTACTGTTTTTATGTCACTATCAAAGAAATTGCACGAATACAAACTGTCTTAACGAGGTTCACTCGTTTGCGTCGGAACGTCACAGAGAGGGAAAGACGCAATCATGCCGATAGAATTCGGCTGGTCTAAAGGAGATAAGTCGTGGTTCTTCTTCCGCCACCTCCGATATAACAGTCGGCTTTTCTCAGCTTTGTTGACGAAATCATCAGGATTTGCACGGGTACGATTCGGACATTTTGACGCAGGCAACCAACTGGCCAGATCAGCAAGACCCATTAAGCCGTTTCCGCCGCGTTTTCCTTCGCGTTCTCTCATCTGCGATCTCTCCCGTTCTCTCTCTCTCTCTCTCTCTCTCTCTCTCTCTCTCTCTCTGCCGCTTCTGTCGCTTCTCTCGCGTTCCGACGCGTTCTCCGATCCGATCTGATCTGATCTCCGATCTCATCTGTCCAAATCAAGCGTGCAGGCCGCTTATATAGAGAGAGGCGGAGCTAAACAGTTTTTAGGCACCGCCCACGAATTTTAATATGCAAACCGCCTGGACCACCATGTGTTTCCGACTGCTCTCCAAAACTCCGCGGGAACTTATTTTTCAAGAGGTACCAAAAATCGGATTCGGACTCCCTGCTGGGTTTTCCGCAGACAATGTCCACTTAAGCTCGGCGAAAAGCACTTATCTCGTCTGAGGGCTCTGGCTGGATCCAATTCACCATTTATCACAAGCTTTACTTAATGAACCCGTCCATTAATTACTCTGGAATTAATTCACCTAGTTAATTAATAATTCAATACCAGAGACAACTAAGTAAAAAAAAAACTTATTTCTGGAATTACTCCGAAATCCCTTCTACCCAACTAATTAGTACCTTCATCCCAATCCTTTAGAACCGTTGATTAATAAACCCACCTAGTGGGGTCTCTCTCTCTCTCTCTCTCTCACTCTCTCTCTCTCTCTCTCTCTCTCTCTCTCTCTCTCAAATACGATAATAAAAGTAGTAATATCAGTAATAAAAGTAGGTCTATATCAGGTTTGAAATCTTAATATTCCTTCATTCTACATTTTTTTTTCATCAAATGAACATTTTTTTTAGATCTTTTATTCGTCTGTAAACATGTGGATGGTGTAATGTGTAAGAGCTTTGAATGAGAAATTGGAGAACCGAGTTCGAATTCCAGTTGAATTAGTTACTTTCACTTACGTTAATACTCCTGGGAGAGGTATAAATCCATCCCTTTTCTTCCCAGTTATGTGTAAATATCTTGACTTAATAATCAAAAAGTCCTTTGGCCTTTCCTCTTAATAATAACATAAACATTTTGACTATAAAACTTGTTTTTAAATAAGTTTGGGGCATTTTTTCATTATGGTATGCTCATTTTTTACGAATTTTTCGAGGTATCTACGTTACAGTATTATTATTATTATCTTGGATTTTTCTTAATTTAAGTCTTACTAACGATTATTTTTTTTTTACTCGTGTTTCACTTGCTTTATTTCCACTAGAAGTATTATCTTGAATTTTTATTAGGTTGTGGTGATTATCATCACCATCACACACATACATACATACAGATCATACGACAAGCTAATGTCCTCAAAACTAGCTCGCTGATTGGTCAGTTCCGACCAATCAGATCGCCTGCACGCGAGGAATGATATTTCCCGCGCACTAAGCTGGGAGCCTGTCACGTGATACCCCTCCTTATATAAACAAAACACGAGTAAGCCTTCTCTCTCCATTCTCTCCGTTTTCCTTCCTTGCTGCCAAAATGTGACCTTCAAGAACTCTCGTCTTGACCTTGCGGTCAGACATTAAAGAACATTACCAACATTCACGCAAGTACAAACTCTTAACTGTTCTGAACTCTACCAACTTTTCCTAACATGCAACAAGAACTTTATTCTTCTAAAACTACAGTTTAATAATTAATTCAACTTCGTGTGCCCCGGTACAAATATCTCCCAAGTCTAAGAGACATAACTCTATCAAACCTTTAGCTTATATGCATGTACATTAAAACAAATAAATTCAAATGTTATGTTTTGAACCATTACATTCTCTCTTGTATTTTATGCTATGTGCTATTTTACGTCAAATATAAATTGCATGTGACCGCCACATTTGATGGTGACCTCCAGTGTCTTTGCTTGTCCCTTTTCCGCGTCATTCCTAATCAAAGTTAAACAAATGTGGTTGAGTTCGATACATCTGATTGGCAATCCTTCGCATTTTTATTGCTGACCCATCGTTCGTTGCAGATTCCGCTACAAGGTGAACCATTGTCAACTATTATTAATTTTTCACTAGGAATTTTTTCTCCTTTCTTTCCGTTACTTTTCATCGCAACTACCCAGCTCATCTGGAGGACCTGCCGACGGCGATTTCTGACAGGGATCGTTGGAAGGAACGAGTCAAGAGAATCCGAGAAAAATCTCGACATGATGACGACCCAGCTCATCATTCTACGACCATCGGTTAAAATCGTCGATCGGAAATAAAGTCTAAATTACAAGCAAGACTCGAATTCTCGTCCCATAAACATTGGGAAAATCGATGTACACCAACCCCTCTACCCATTTTGAGCTAGTAAAACATTACTACAGGCATGAACTCAAATGTAACCAAAGGGAATTACTCTGCTCGTTATATTCTTTATTGTTTTGTTAGGTTTGTTTTATTTTGTGTGCACTATTCCTTTTAGGAGTTGTAAATTTGTTTTTATTTTGTCGTGAAATTTTTTGCCACATGTTGCAAGCATTCTTAATGAAAGTCAATTTCGAAAGTTATTCATTTCGATACGACTAAATAAAAAAAAATAGTAAAATAAACTGTCGGTGATAAGTTTTTTAAAATACTAAAAGCGAAAACTAAAAGCTTCTCAATGAAATATGGCGAATATGATATACGTAAACATAAAACCGTGAAGATGACGTCTTAACCTCGTTTTGGTTTTCTATGAAAGAATGTCTGCTGAGCATTAAAATGTAACGAAAACCTGACGAAAATAGTCATCCGAGCGGAAATTTTAGCTACATTTGTCTATGCTTTCTGTCGGCGCTTTCATATTAAAAGGTTACTAAGTATGTTATAAAGTAAATTTTAGTCATAACTGTTTCATTTTTTATTTATTTATTTTTGTGGCCATTTAGTAAGTTCAACAAAGTATAATGTACTTTTGAGCTGAGATAAAAAAATATATATATACTTTTATAAATCAGTCCAGACGATAGATTGATTATCATTATTATTATTTTTATTTTTATTTCGTTTGATTTCTGGCGTTTACACATTTCTTTCCGGGTCCCGCCCAGGGACCTAAGGTTAGAAATGGCATCATGACACTTTCCACTGACAAACAAAAAAATATATATTTCACATAGATAAATCCCTTTGTAACGTGTGGGCTGTACTTGTAAGAACAATTTTTTTGTATTTCTTTGAGGCATGGGCTTCCAGGGATCCCTACAGTTAGTCTACTAGTCAATTATTATTATATATATATATATATATATATATATATATATATATATATATATATATATATATATATATATATATATATATCTAAATATATATATATATATATATATATACAGAAATATAGTCTTAAAGTGTGCTATATTTATGGGGTAAAGTGCTCAATATCAGAGATAGAGCGTGTGTAAATATAAAAGTGGACATGGAAGTCAGCACTTGGAGGCGACAGTCTGTTTCATGCTAGTGCAATCGTCAGGCGCCTGACGATTGCACTAGCATGAAACAGACTGTCGCCTCCAAGTGCTGACTTCCATGTCCACTTTTATATTTATATATATATATATATATATATATATATATATATATATATATATTACACGTCTATACATAAACGCAAATATTTTTATATTTGCATAGTGTATATGCACCGTACGTATTAACTCGCACACACACTTATACTCGCCCACGCACTTATACTCGCACACGCACTTATACTCGCCCACGCACTTATACTCGCACAGATAGACTAGAAAAATCGCTGTTAATAGATCATTTTAGAATTGCCTAACCATAACCCTAACCCTCCCTTAAAAGTCACCCCTCCCCTAGTGTGGCGCTTACCTTACTTTGGGTACCACGGCACTACATAAATGATCGACTGCTTATACCACTGCAGAAAGTACTCCACCTACCATGCGGAATCTTCCTAAGAGTCAGATCAGACAAAAAAAATAGGGCATTGCTACCATATCTGTGCTGGAGCTACACAATCTTTTCTTTCAAGTCTCGACAGGAGTTCAAAAGCGTTTATTCAGCCTTATGGACGATGGATTGTTTCCCACCTGACAACCCCACCCCCACCAACAGGCGCGCAATGCTGCTCTCGCCTATCTTCATCTGTCTGTGGAAAATTATTCTGATGAGCTCCATTTCTTAGTTCTACCTGTTCAGACCTTCACAGCTATAGGACCCCGACCAGGGACGAACCATCCTTAATTCGTTCGTATTCCTTTCATGAGGAAGAAGTCCCATTTGGAAAGCTTCTTCTACAAGAGGCGATGCTTTGCAGAACAAAATCCTAAGATGCTGCTTACACGTCCATTACAATCTCCACGTCTAGGTTCAAACCGTTAACTATTCTATATATCATCATAATCTACAATTCTTACTCTATTCAGGACACCATCCACTTTGAAGGGCCTTCTATTGGGTGAGTGAAAATAGCAGAGAAAAATAAAACACGTTATATTAAAAAAAAAATAGTGCGCGTTATGTTAGAAAAATAGTGCGCGTTATATTAGAAAAATAGTGCGCGTTATATTAGAAAAATAGTGCGCGTTATGGTAAAGATTTTGACAAAACCCAGCGCATAAATTTGCAGGTGTGATTTAGAAATACCTTCAATTCGAGTAACTCAGTCTTCTCGGGCGGTTATTATTATTATTATTATTATTATTATTATTATTATTATTATTATGTTTGGCCCTCCCTTCGTTAGTTCGTACGACCGTTACGCCCTGCCAGTACCTTATAAATAACAGATTATTCCGTTTTGATTGCGTGGAAAGTGGGGAAAAGACACGACTTGGTTTCAGTGAGAAAATGAATGACAGAGAGGAAGTGGAGAGAGAGAATCAGATTAAGCTGATAAGAACAGGTGCTACACTTTGATCTTAGACGCTTAACGTCTGTTTCAGTGAAATGAAAAAAGTCGACAATTTCAAATCTTCATTTCTAACCACTTCTTCAAATAGCATCCATATCTATAATTGTTATTGCACTATTCTGGTAAAGCTCAAATATTTAATGATATGATAGAGGGTTTTCGACGGATATTTCATTGTCGTAGAAATCGCTATGAGCTTACTCAATCTCTAACTTAAGAATTAAGATTTATCAGAAAATTCAAATAGGAAAACCGCGAAATATTCAAGGGTTAAAACAAGTTATTATTATTATTTTATTTCCTTTGATATCTGGCGTTTACACATTTCTTTCCGGGTCCGGCCCAGGGACCTAAGGTTAGAAATGGTATCATGACACTTTCCACTGCAAAAAAAAATTTACATAGATAAAGCCCTTCGGAAAGTGTGGGCTGTACTTGTGAGTACAATTTTTTGTATCTCTTTGAGGCATGGACTTCCAGGGATCCCTTCAATTAGTCTACTGGAATCTTTTCCAACCAACAAAAAATAGGCAAAACGGATTTAATAACTTCGTCGCTTTGGCGAAGAATTGATGGAGACACCGAATAGTTGCCGGCGCGTGCGCATGCGTGTATAATTCTCATAATGGTAGTCCGAATATTAAACCAAATATTAACCCGAATATGGTATTTTTATTAGTAAGTAAAAGCGTAATACAGAGCAGGCTTTGATTGAAAAATAGAAAATTAAGTTTTAAAATCCATGTTGTTTTCTGTTTTATAATCTACCATGTTAAATGAAACAAGACTGATATATGAAATGGAAATGTTCTCTACTTTAGAATGAAGAAAAAAAAAGCGATATAGTTATAGCCACGTTCAGATCAAACAATATTTGTTTTATTCACTATGAAGTCACTCGCCGGGGACTATGAAAAACAAAGACAAAATTCTCAATAATAATCGTGATATGAAAGAAAAAATATATGAATACAGGAATCCCTCGATTAATGCGTTTTCCATTAGTGTGCTAAAATTGTTATATACCAAAATTCGATTAGTACGTAAAAATACTCGATTAGTGAGGGAAAACATTCTTCAGTTTAAGCATAGGAATTGAAATGTTTTTGTAGTTACCGATGTAGACATTAGCCTCACTAATCGTGGGATTCCTGTACTAAGTCTGAGAAGCGATAACAGAATACTAGATAGATAGATAGATAGATAGATAGGAACAGAACGATATAGATAGATAGATAGATAGATAGATAGATAGGAACAGAATGAGATAGATAGATAGATAGATAGATAGATAGATAGATAGATAGATAGATAGATAGATAGATAGATAGATAGATATGTATGAACAGACTGAGATAGATAGATACGAACAGAATGAGATAGATAGAGAGAGAGAGAGAGAGAGAGAGAGAGAGAGAGAACTAGACTGTGATAGATATTTACAGAGACTGAGATAGATAGATAGTGATAGAATCGTCAATATTTTCTAATCGCCCCCTTGATAAAATACACTCTTCCATCAAAATCAGTTTTAACCAATCAACACCTCACATTGCAAATCTCGACGTTTTATTGGTCGAGATGACACCAAAATGTATAACAATTGTCGAAAACCTATTTTTACGCCAAGTTCACTGGAGCCTACTTTGGATTCCCAAAACAAATAAAAAGGACCATTTCGACCCAATTCACCAGTCAGTCACTTTGCCTCAGAGAGATGCCACACGAATCTACGCGTGTCACTATTTTGACTTAAGAAACTTTTTGCGCGTCAATTGCTGACTCAAACACCAACATTATTCTCTCAAAATTCACTTACAACTTTCAAAGAAAAGTGTTCTTACACACTACTAAAATAGAAATTGTATTTAACAAAAGATAAACACAGAACAATCCGAGGTAAACAACTCTAGAAAATTAAGACATTTATACTCTACTTTAATCACGCACACAAACTACACAAATTTCTGTATAAGTAATATTTTCCATTTTACTCTATTTGACCAGTTCTTTAACACATGAACAATTTTGAACTGTAAATCAATAAGATACCCAATTTGTACATGGTCAATTCTTGCATTATCAAACCACAAGTTTTCTAATTGTATATTAATTGTACATAAATGTCTGTTGTTTTTATTGAAACCTAAATTACCGTTGTTTCTTATTCAATTGCCTTGTGATTGATTCGTTTTGAATGCCTATATTCTATATTGTTGTGGATTAATATGGTGAACATGCCTGTAAACTAACCATCTTAATATTAAAACCTTCTGATAACAAATTCAAACTCATAACAATCCCAACAATAGGAAGAGAACGAGATAGATAGATAGATAGATAGATAGATAGATAGATAGATAGATAGGAAGAGAACTAGATAGATAGATAGATAGATAGGTAGATAGATAGATAGATAGATAGATAGATAGATAGATAGATAGATAGGAAGAGAACTAGATAGATAGATAGATAGATAGATAGATAGAAAGAGAACGAGATAGATAGATAGATAGATAGAGAACGAGATAGATAGATAGATAGATAGATAGAAAGAGAACGAGATAGATAGATAGATAGATAGATAGAGAACGAGATAGATAGATAGATAGATAGATAGATAGATAGGAAGAGAACTAGATAGATAGATAGATAGATAGGTAGATAGATAGATAGATAGATAGATAGATAGATAGATAGATAGATAGATAGATAGATAGGAAGAGAACTAGATAGATAGATAGATAGATAGATAGATAGATAGAAAGAGAACGAGATAGATAGATAGATAGATAGATAGAGAACGAGATAGATAGATAGATAGATAGAAAGAGAACGAGATAGATAGATAGATAGAGAACGAGATAGATAGATAGATAGATAGATAGATAGATAGATAGATAGATAGATAGATAGAAAGAGAACGAGATAGATAGATAGATAGATAGATAGATAGATAGATAGATAGATAGGAAGAGAACTAGATAGATAGATAGGAAGAGAACTAGATAGATAGATAGGAAGAGAGCGAGATAGATAGATAGATAGATAGATAGATAGATAGATAGATAGATAGATAGATAATCACCAATAAAATAATGGAATGTGCCAGAACTAAACGCACAAGGCTAATCTCTCCATTAATACGCGTTTCATTAATGCATTTTCGATAAGCGGGTTAAATTTTTTATAAACCGAAATTCGATTAGTGCATAAATAATCCTCGATTAGTGCGGTAAAACATTCTCCAGTTTATGAATAGCAATTGAAAATTAATTTTGTAAAATTTAAAAATGGAGTCTGAGTAAATGTTTTGTCAAATATTTATTTTTTTATGTTTCATGTCCTCTCAGGACGTAGTACGTTATCTAATTAATTAGGGAAGTGTTAAGAGGAAAATGAATTTTGTAATATAAGCCGCTAATAAAAAATACATATTTTAATATTTGTCCCTATCAAAAAAAAATTAATATTTTGATATTTTTCCATGTTTATTTTGAAGGCCTTAAATGGAAATTTCTGATTTTTTTTTGTTTAAAAAAAATGAACGATTTAATTAGATTCAGAAAATTACATTTATTAAATAATATGGAAATATAAAAGATGCCTGCATTTATTATAGTGTGGACCCGTCTAATATTCTTACCTGTCCAACCCTAGAAAGAACAGTCCATTTCGTACGCCTACGTGCTAGAGAACTTCAACCAATAGAAATTGAACAAAGTGAAACAAACTATCTAATTGGTTCATCACTAAAAGTTCACGTGCAGAATCAAGATTGCGCCAAAAAAAACAGTGATCCACTCTGTCGAACCAAAACATTATAAAAGCAAAACGTAGACAATCCCACGCAGTTAGTCTAACGAATTCACAAAGTTACTTACGATACAATCCACGCCACCACGAACCACAATTTTGCCGCGCACGACTCCATTTGAACATACATCGACCAACGCTGTGAACACTTTGCTTATATACAATGAATGTAATTCATTACCAAAGATAAGTAAATATCAAAGACGCTTAAAGGTAGACAACTCAAAAAAACTCTTAATACATAACGAACAATATCAACAAAAGAGACATTCACAAACCAGACAATTACATACATTTCGTACGCACGACACCACTGATTACCAATCTGTATATTGTTTAATTGTATATAAATGTTGCATTGTTTATTTGAATTGTATATGTCTCGTCTCTTTTTAATTGCCTCTGAAGTTATTATTTTATTTGTTCGGGACGCAGTACGACGCGCAACCAACTAAAAATTCCTTCTGATCCTTTCTAAAAATAATTAATAATCCTGCACGTCCCCTACAATAGAAAGATTATAAATAAAAATTTTCAGGTTAAAATACTAATATGTTTGGAAAATTTCTAATAATAGAAAATATGTACCTAAGACTAAAAATTGGAGTACAAATTACATCATTTCCGATAAGTTATTATATTAAGGTGTTTTAAATTATCTTTTAATTTACATATTAGCCTCACTAGTCAAGGGTTTTCCTGTTTAAGACTATCATCAGGTCTGTTTTCCGTAAATGTGTTTCTACGCGCATGCGCACATTTTTCTCCTTTTTACGTCTGCTTGGAATATTTTTCAAATACGCCAAATGTTGACATCCATCTGCGTCTCATTTTACTGGGTTTTTCTTTTTCTCTTTCCTTTCCTTTTTTTTTCCTTTTACTTTTTTTGTCTTATTTTTCCTCTAAATCCATTTTTCTTCACCTACTTAACTTGTAAGTTGCCAACTATTTGATCTTCCGGAATTCTGTCAAAAGCAAAATCCCATGTAGTTGATGATAAACACATGACTACTTCCAAAACAAGCAAATATTTCGACAAGATCTTTTTTTTTTTTTTCTTAGTTTTTCATTTTTTCTTTCTTTATTGACAGTCAAAACCGAATTATTTTTTCATTAGTAATTGCAATACTAGTCTAACGGAACATATTTCTGTGCAAATTCATTTACTAAGTGGCTCTAAACAATAAACAAGTATTTTCACTCCATTAAGCGATTGTCGTCAAATAGCCGAATAAGATCCATTTTCTTTTTATCCTAACGGTATTTAAGAGAAAATGGCTTTTCTTCGGGTGTCATAATTCAATAGCTTGATTAAGACTGGAGTCTTTATTTCATTTATTTCTAAGAATAGATATCATTTCATAAATGATTGAATTTGATTACTTTTTGAATTTATGCCAATCGAATATCCTTGTTTAAACAAATCGATTATCTCTTATCTGCTTCGATGGCACAGATGATACTGCCGCTATTGTAGGACATAGGATGGAGCTGCCAAAACGAGGGTTCGAAGGCTCTTGGTTGATTCTAAACCTCACAAATTCATTAGAAACAAACAAGAATAATGAAATCTTGTCTTATATAGCAATCCTCAATTATTTCTATGCAAATAAGGCAATAAAGCCGCTAAGACACAAGGTGGGGGTTACTGAGAGCTGGTGAATATGAGAAAATATACTATTAAGAAAAGAAGACAATAACAGGATACAAATTAAGAAGACAGAAGATAACGATTGACATTGCATTTAAATTTTTGAAGATCAAAGGCAATAAAGCCACTAGGATGCAAAGGGTTTACTGAGTGTTAGAGAATATGAAAAAAATTACTATTAAGGAGAGAGGACAATAAAAGAACTGGAATTAAGAAGACAGAAGATAACGATTGACATTGCATTTAAATTTTTGAAGATCAAAGGCAATAAAGCCACTAGGGTGGAAAGGGTTTACTGAGTGTTAGAGAATATGAGAAAAATTACTATTAAGGAGAGAGGACAGTAAAAGAACTGGAAATAAGAAGATAGAAGATAACGATTGACATTGCATTTAAATGTTTGAAGATCAAAGGCAATAAAGCCACTAGGACGCAAGGGGTTACTGAGTGTTAGAGAATATGAGAAAAACTACTATTAAGGAGAGAGGACAATAAAAGAACAAGAATTAAGAAGACAGAAGATAACGATTGACATTGAACTTAAATTTTTGAAGATCAAATGCAATAAAGCCACTAGAACGCAAGGGTTACTGTGTAATACATGTTTAATGTAGTTTGAATGTAGCAATCCGACGTAGGAAGTAATTTGTTCAATGTAACAGCACCAATGTCTCGTAGCAGCTATTCAGGAATTCTTAATGTCTTCCATATCAGAGGTTGGCAGTGGCTATTTGGAGAGAGTAGGAAAACGTAGTTCTGCAGGTCTCCTCAGCTGACAGGTTAGCAGTGGATATTCCGACGAAAAAAGAAAACAAAATGGCCGCCTTTATACACATCGGGTGGAATATTTCTAGTCTTTTGATTGGTTAACGTTCTATGGGTGTACTATAAAATGAGTCAGCTCATTTTGCTTTGCTCACTAGTACAAAAGTACACAAAATAATCTAACACCCCCTTCATTTTGGGTACATTATAGAATCTTCCTTTAAAATTTGAGTAAAGTCAACATTTACTTTAGTATTAATGAAAGGATTCTTTTATTTATTTATTATTTTTTTCTTTTTTTTTAGTTTTCATCAAATAATTATTTTTTCTTAATATTCATAAAATGATTTTTTTTTTATTTATTTTTTTTTTTTTAAATGAAAAATTTATAGCCACAAAAATTAGTTATATCATTTGTTCACTGTTAAGTACTTTAGGTTAATAAACATTAACAACAATATTAAAAATTTAGGTTGTGATCACAACAAAAAAGGTAGAAAAAGTTGTTATTTTACCCATAGCTGGGAACCATTAAAACAGTCACTATCACTCCGGGTCAGAGTGATTCTGAGAGTTATTCAGGAGGGGGATCGGGCTAAAAGTAGGACTATTCACGTTTATACCCCAATATAGGACAGTAACTAATGGATGTAGTTTTACGTCCTACCCAGAGAACCTTATAAGTCAGTACCAAATATGAGAGGAATGAAAGCCCGTAATTTCAATTTTGTAACTGGCTTCGTAAACAAATCCGACATGTTATTTTCCGATTGAACATATTCAATTTCTACTGTTTTCTTTTGTACCTGATCCCTAACAAATTGATATTTAATATCAATATGCTTTGATCTTTGATGTATTATTGGATTTTTAGCCAAAGCAATACTGGCCTGATTATCACAGTAAATAGTTATAGGCTCACTTATTATTAGTGTTTTAATAGTTTTTATTAGTGATTTAAGAAAAATAGCCTCTTGTGTTGCTTGCAACAATGCAACGTATTCTGCTTCACAGGTTGAAAGTGAAATCATCCCGTTTCTTAGATTTCCAGCTAATTATTGGATTATTTTTGCCAATCTAAAGCAATAGCCTGTGATACTCTTGCGATCTGGTGATTTTGCCCAATCAGCATCATGAAATCCTTCCAGTTGTAGTGGGTTTTTTGATTGTCGAAATACTAGGCACTGATTCTTAGTTCTCTTTAAATAACGTAATACTTGCTTAGCTCTTGTTAAATGAACAGTCCTTGGTTTATTTAAGTTTGAGACAAATGTCAGGCCTTGTTGATATCATGACGTAAATAAGACTTCCAATCAACATTCTGTATTCTTTCTCACACGCCGCTATACCATCTTCATTATTCATAATTGTGTTTAAATACATTTCACATGGAGTAGTCCGCGTTTTACAATTTCGCATGTCGAATTTTGATAAGAGTTTGTCGATGTATCTGGATTGATTCATTGTAATAGTGTTGCCCTTAAATTCGAACTGTATACCCAGAAACCATGATAGTTGACCCAAGTCGGTTATTTTAAACCTTATATTTAAGGAATTTTTAATTTCCAATAGAGTAGCTTTACATTTTGAAGCAATTAACATATCGTCGACCCAAAAAATCAGAATTGCTAATATTCCATTATTAAATGTCGTTGTGTACAGGCACGGGTCCACCGGGGAGGGCTCAAAAAGTTGTTCAATTAAATAAGAATGTAGTAATTTATTCCACGTTCTTCCGCTTTGCTTCAGCCCATATAGTGACTTTTTGAGTTTCCATACATAATTGTCACCTTTTTCAAAACCTTCTGGCGGTTTTATGTATATTTCATAGTCAATCGGTGCATTCAAATATGCTCCTTTGACATCCATATGGTGTATATCCACGCCATAATGCGCAGCCATTTGCATTAAAATTCTGACTGTTGTCATGTTTGTTGTTGGACTGAATGTTTCTACATAATCTTCCCCGTATATCTGCGAGAATCCTTTAACTACAAAACGAGCCTTATACACTGGCGAGCCATCCTCAGTTCGCTTTACAGTATAAACCCAACGTCTGCCGATTACATTTTTATCATCCGGGGCTTCTTTTCAATTCAATTGGTTAGGTTAGACAAGCTTCAGTGTACGTAGTTAATGTAAGTGTTGTTCCTGGCCTGTTCTCGGCTATCTCTTTTGTTATGATCCAAGTTGAGATTTCCAACCTCACCGGTTTGTTTTTGGCCCCCTTTTATCTCGACTGGGTCAGCCTTTTATTCCCCATGTCCGTGTTATTTTATCTCTTTCCCACTCCCTTAGGGAGAGTGCTGCTTAATTTTGTCCTATGGGCAGAATACAGCGGCCTCTCTGTTTTGAGGGTTGGACGGGACCTACTAACATCAGTTATATTTAGTTTGCTTTTCGCGAATATTTAGTTGTTATGGCGTCCATCTCTCTCCCCTCTCATTTCTCATGATTATAATTTTATGTATTATATATTTTCATCAAATTTTTATGGATTGGGGCGCGTTTTTGTAGGTTCCCCTTGTGAGGATGCGCGGTATTATGGTGGATGGAGGATTGAATGGTGACGGACGAGTTCTTGTGGTGAATGTCTCAATTGTAATGTATGAATGGGTCGCGAATCGGATTAGCTAGGTATAGGAAAGTTAGTTTGGACCAGCCTCTACCCCGCCAATTTTTCGGCCTCGTGCCACCATTTTTGTATAAAAGCAAAAATAAATATCCTAGTACAAAAGTACTTTTTGTCCCCTATGTGTTTGCGTTGCTAGTACGCTAGTACACGTGTTTTTTTGCTTTTGTTTTACCGAGCTAAAAAGTAAGTGGAACAATTATTTTTTCAGTGATATTTTCTTGAACTGTTTGTTTGATTTGACGTTTTTGTGGGGAATACCCTCTCGCTATGGCGGAGGTGACCCAAGAAAAAAGAGCCTTTGGCCACTACATCGACTGCACCTTCTGCTTGGGTGCAGCAAAGGACCCAAAAATGACCGCAGTATTATCAAAAACTGCGGGAGGAGTATCAAGAGTTCATAAAAAAATGAACTCGTATCAATGCCTTCAGTCCTGAAGACTGTTGAAACCAGGACTATTTCCCTGTTGACGGTTGATATTAAGACCCGGAAATTTATACCCGTCAACAGGGAACCGATGGAAGAAGCCCTAAAAGCTCTTAACATTAGTGCCAAAGTTTTGGCTCGGAGATCAAACGCGTGCTGGGATATCCTCCTGGCAATCGAGGAAGCGGCAAAGGCGCTGGCAGGATGCACCCTCACTACGAAGAATATGAGGCTGCAGACTGAGTATATGGATACTCAAAATCCCGCATAATCCTCCATGACGTACCCATGTACATCACTGAAGACCATGTGGGAGCCTTCTTCGCGGAATACGGGCCTGTGGAGGTGGTCACCGCCATCAAAAGTAAAGCGGGGATTTCTACCGGGGACTTAAACAGGGAAGCCTTCAAAAACATACCCAACATAATCACCTGTCGCGACCGCAGCATTTATGTTGTGGTCGAGGGTCGCCGACCCTTCTGTTGGGTATGTAGTAAGCCTGGTCACCTGGCTAAGTCATGTCCGGCCAAAAAGCCTGTGCTACAGGCAAAGCAAGCTACAGCGGAGCTGCCCAGCGGGGGAAGTACCAACAGAAACCTCGGGCAGTGAATGGACGGAAGTGATCAAGAGGAAGGTCAAGGTGTCATCTCCACCTTCCCAGCAGGACGCTTCCAAACCGCAGGAAGTTCCTGTGATGGCTGCAGGCAATGATTAACTAGGAATAGGATAGCTAGTGAAGGACCAACCTTTTCCCCAGTTCCCCTTCGGCCTTGTGCCACAATTTTGTAATTTTACAAAATAAATAATCACTAGTACAAAAGTACGCAGTACGCGGTTATTTGTTGGTTTTTCTTCAAGTAAGTGCGACAAGCCTTAGTGACGAAAGAGCTGTTAAGTTTTTGATTTTGATTTTCTAAAACTTTTTTGTATTTTCAGTTTTTCATTTTCGTTTATTTGTACACATATTTGTGAATTCTCTTCTTTCTCTGTTTATTTCTTTTCCTGTATTTTTCACTGGTTTTGTTTACATTACATTTTATATTTGTTTGAATTGTTCATTGTCTTTTCGGTTGTCCACGGTTTTTCTTTCCTTTCATTTCGTTTGAACTGAACATTGTTTCCAGTGTTGGAATAATTCTGAAAAAGGAAATAGGAAAACAACTGGTTCTTGGGTCGGCGTGGTGGTCTCTCGTACCGTCATGAGCGACGATAACGATTCAGAAACAACACCGCCGGTGTCCTCCACGCCGCCGGTGTCATCGGTAAAAAACGCCTTGTCTAAGGATAGACCTAAAGAAAAAGACGCTGAATATTACGTCGAAGAAAGAAAGAACTTTTTAGAGACTCCTTTAAGGAAAATGATTTCCTTACAATAGTAAGGAAATCATTTTCCTTAAAGGAGTCTCTAAAAGAAGAGGAGTTTAATGCCGTGCAGGTTAGAACCGTATCCCTGCTGTCCTCTGACGTAAATAGCCGGAAACTAGTTGGAGTCAGTAGGGAAACAATGGTGGAAGTCCTGAAGACTTTAAAAATTGCACCAAAAGTTCTCGCAAGAAGAACGAATGCCCTATGGGACATTCTTCTTTCGTCCGAGCAAGAGGCGAAGCAAATGGCAGGAAGTGTCATGAGCACTAAGAACTTAAGACTACAAACGGAGTACATGGGTACCCGTAAGACCAGAATTACTGTGCATGGAGTACCCTCAGACGTCTCCGAAGACAGAATGGTTGCCTTTTTTGCAAAGTTCGGCAGGGTCGAAGAAGCAAGAGCAATTGTCGGAAAAGCGGGGATCGCGACAGGTGACGTCGAACTACATGTCACGTTAAACCATCAAAGCTTCAAGGATATCCCGAATATCCTAACATGCAGGAAAAGAAAGACGTTGGTAGTCGTAGAGGGCAGGAGGCCGAGCTGTTGGTCCTGCGGTGTGCCTGGACACATGGCGAAGGAGTGCCCAGCCAAACGCCCTCCGCCTACAACAGAGCCCATGAAAGGAGAAGCAGCAGCAGCAGTAGTAGTAGCAACACCTCCAGTAGAAGTGGCTGCCTCAGAAGACACCGATGGTGTCTGGAAAGTAGTAGGAGGTGGAAAAAAACCGAAGAACATGCCTTCCCCACCAAAAAAAGAGGACAGTGTGCAGAAGTCAAAGGAGGTGCCCCTTCCACAAAGGACAGAGAGGGAGGTACAACAGAAGGAGGAGGCACCAAAACAGAAGCAGAAGGGTGAAGAAAAGCAACATCAGCTGCAGCAACGGCAGCGGTAGCAGCAGCAGCAACAACAACAGCAACAAAAGCAGCTGGAAAAGGAAAAAAGGGAATGATACAGATATGGAGGTGGACGAAATGCCCCCACCTCGGGTATCTGCCCTTAAAAGAAGCTGAGAGGAAGATGAGGAGGTGGAGAGTACAACCCAAAGGCATTCATGGCGTAGTAGAGCGGACGGGGCCATGGACAAAACTAGGCCCCTATCCGTCCCTGCTTCCCCGAAAGATACTCAGGAAACAACAATAGCAAGGAGTTATCCTTCTTCCCCTTCCCGTGCTCCATCTCCCACTCCCTCGAACCCTTCCCTCAGTTCTGTTTCAACCTACCTTTCCCCTCCCCACTCTGTGAAAACTAAAAAGAAAAAGAAAAAAACTGTTTTCTGGGCCCGGATCCTTTTGTAAGGTGGAAAAGGAGGATTTTAAGGGTCTGTCCAGCCAAAAGAGGGCCCAGTTAGGGCTTTTATATAAAATAAAGACAGTGGATGGGAAATCGGTGGAAGAACTAAGAAACTTCCCAAAAGCCCCTGGTGTCTTGACCTGTATAAGGGACACCGGATCTCACCTAAAAGTTTGGGATCACGTGACGAAGGCCAAAGAAGCTTTTGGAAATATGAGAATCGCTGTGATTGATTCTCCTTTTCTTAAAAAAAATGAGCCAATTTTGTGAGGAGAAGGTCCCTGTTATTGTCCACCACGCCTTATATAGGTGCCTAAAATTAACCTATCCCACGGATGTCGGGGTTATTGCGCTAGAAGGGCGAATGACGTCAGAGATAGGTGTGGGGAGCCTAGAGCATCCATCGGCATCCTAAATGACTCATATTTCCGCCTCGTATGTGAATAGGTTTTTGCCTTAATTCTACTTTTTTATAATTGCAGGCTTAGAAGATGTCAATCAAGTTAGCAAGTCTGAAAGTGAGGGGCTTGAGAGACCCGGGTAAGGCTGCCCGCCTGCTCCGGGATCTCTTGTCCTTCGGCGTGGATGTTGCCGCGATCGAAGAGACCCACTTTGTTTGCAGTTCCGATGCGTGTGTGCTGGAGGATGACTTTGTCGTCTATTCAGCATATGGGGACCGGTTTGCCAGAGGAGTCTCTTTGTTGGTCAGACGTACTCTTGATGCGAAGGTGGACCTTGTGCATACCGATGCCGAGGACCGGTTAATCATGGCCGATATTGCCGTGAAAAGTGGTTCGTTTCGGGTCGTTGGGATTTATGCGCACAACGACCGGGAGGAGCAGGTTTACTTTTTTCAGCGGTTGGGGCCGTTCCTGGTGGATTCAACGCGCCTAGTTTTAATGAGGGACTGGAATGCCATCCTGGACCCCAGGTTAGACAGTGGTCGGGGCGCTAGCGGGAGTAGGGGCGATCGTAGGCTGGTTGATCTGATCGACGATTATGGTCTCGTCGATAGATACCGGGTCGATCATCCCGGGGGGAAAATGTGGACGTGGGCTCTTAGTTGGCTTTTGGACAAGGTGGTTAAATACCTTGACAGAATGTTAGTTAAAAGAGCCGATGTAGACTTGTAATATTGTCCTACGTTCCACCGGTTAGCCTACTCGGCTCACAAACTTGTTTATGCCCGGGTGGCGTTAGAACATTACTGGAAGTTCAATCTGTCTTTACTGGACAGGCGGGACTTCCAGGAGCAGCTAACTAGCTTAGTGCAGCGGGGACTAGCGGGGACTAGTGGGGTCGGTTATCGGGAATAAGTGGTGGGTGAGACATAAGGATAGCATGAGGTCTATCACCACTGATTTCAGCAAACGGCCCGCTCTAGATAGAGCTAAAAAGGTGAAGAACATTAAGGCAAATTTATCCCGGGCGGAGGCTGGGAGCGTTCCAATAGCGAGGGCTACATGGGCCAGTGAATTAGACATAAGTTAAGCAAGATGTCTTCCGAAGCTGTGAATATGGGCGGAGATCTGCGTCGGAAAGAATTCCGTCGAGGTGGCGATCGTAACATTCGTGAAGGCAATTGTTTCTATCTGTTCCGATCGTAAAAGTTGAAATTGAAAGAATCAATGAATCTCTCAACCAGTGCCGGTACATTACCGCAGAATTATGAAAAAATTCAGAAATTATTATTAAGATCCATTCAGACATATTCTCTTAAATGGGCTCGTCCGGGATTTGAACCCGGGACCACTCGCACCCAAAGCAAGTATCATACCCCTAGACCAACGAGCCTTCACTGCACTGCTTTGTCATATAAATGGTGTTATCGGTTTATTGTTTCTACCTATTCCGATCGTAAAAGTTGAAATTGGAAAAATCAATGAATCTCTCAACGTGTGACGGTAGATTACTGCAGAATTACGAAAATATTCAGAAAATATTACTGAAATACATTCACGCATATTCTCTTAAACGGGTTCGTCCGAGATTTGAACGCGGTACCACTCGATACCAAAGCGAGTATCATACCACTAGACCAACGAGCCATCACTGCACTGGTTTGTCATATATATGGTGTTATCGGTTTATTGTTTCTACCTATTCCGATCGTAAAAGTTGAAATTGAAAGAATCAATGAATCTCTCAACGTGTGCCGGTAGATTACTGCAGAATTATGAAAAAATTCAGAAATTATTACTAAAACACATTCAGACATATTCTCTCAAATGGGCTCGTCCGGGATTTGAACCCGGGACCACTCGCACCCTAAGGGAGTATCACACCCCTAGACCAACGAGCCATCACTGCACCGGTTCGTCATATATGTGGTGTTATCGGTTTATTGTTTCTACCTATTCCGATCGTAAAAGTTGAAATGGAAAGAATCAATGAATCTCTCAACGTGTGACGGTCGATTACTGCAGAATTATGAAAAAATTCAGAAATTATTACTAAAACACATTCACACATATTCTCTTAAATGGGCTCCTCCGGGATTTGAACCCGGGACCACTCGCACCCTAAGCGAGTATCATACCCCTAGACCAACGAGCCATCACTGCACCGGTTCGTCATATATGTGGTGTTATCGGTTTATTGTTTCTACCTATTCCGATCGTAAAAGTTGAAATGGAAAGAATCAATGAATCTCTCAAGCTGTGCCGGTAGATTACTGCAGAATTATGAAAAAATTCAGAAATTATTACTAAAACACATTCAGACATATTCTCTTAAGTGGGCTCGTCCGGGATTTGAACCCGGGACCACTCGCACCCAAAGCAAGTATCATACCCCTAGACCAACGAGCCATAACTGCACTGGTCGGCCATATATATGGTGTTATCGGTTTATTGTTTCTACCTATTCCGATCGTAAAAGTTGAAATTGAAAGAATCAATGAATCTCTCAACCTGTGCCGGTAGATTACTGCAGAATTATGAAAAATTTCAGAAATTATTACTAAAACACATTCACACATATTCTCTTAAATGGGCTCGTCCGGGATTTGAACCCGGGACCACTCGCACCCTAAGCGAGTATCATACCCCTAGACCAAAGAGCCATCACGGCACTGGTTGGTCATATATATGGTGTTATCGGTTTATTGTTTCTACCTATTCCGATCGTAAAAGTTGAAATTGAAAGAATCAATGAATCTCTCAACCTGTGCCGGTAGATTACTGCAGAATTATGAAAAATTTCAGAAATTATTACTAAAACACATTCACACATATTCTCTTAAATGGGATCGTTCGGGATTTGAACCCGGGACCACTCGCACCCTAAGCGAGTATCATACCCCTAGACCAACGAGCCATCACTGCACCGGTTCGTCATATATGTGCTGTTATCGGTTTATTGTTTCTACCTATTCCGATCGTAAAAGTTGAAATGGAAAGAATCAATGAATCTCTCAACGTGTGACGGTCGATTACTGCAGAAATATGAAAAAATTCAGAAATTATTACTAAAACACATTCACACATATTCTCTTAAATGTGCTCGTCCGGGATTTGAACCCGGGACCACTCGCACCCTAAGCGAGTATCATACCCCTAGACCTACGAGCTATCACTGCACTGGTTTGTCATATATATGGTGTTATCGGTTTATTGTTTCTACCTATTCCGATCGTAAAAGTTGAAATTGAAAGAATCAATGAATCTCTCAACGTGTGCCGGTAGATTACTGCAGAATTATGAAAAATTTCAGAAATTATTACTAAAACACATTCACACATATTCTCTTAAATGTGCTCGTCCGGGATTTGAACCCGGGACCACTCGCACCCAAAGCGAGTATCATACCCCTAGACCAACGAGCCATCACTGCACTGGTCTGTCAAATATATGGTGTTATCGGTTTATTGTTTCTACCTATTCCGATCGTAAAAGTTGAAATTGAAAGAATCAATGAATCTCTCAACGTGTGCCGGTAGATTACTGCAGAATTATGAAAAAATTCAGAAATTATTACTCAAACACATTCAGACATATTCTCTTAAATGGGCTCGTCCGGGATTTGAACCCGGGACCACTCGCACCCAAAGCGAGTATCATACCCCTAGACCAACGAGCCATCGCTGCACTGGTTTGTCATATATATGGTGTTATCGGTTTATTGTTTCTACCTATTCCGATCGTAAAAGTTGAAATTGAAAGAATCAATGAATCTCTCAACCTGTGCCGGTAGATTACTGCAGAATTATGAAAAATTTCAGAAATTATTACTAAAACACATTCACACATATTCTCTTAAATGTGCTCGTCCGGGATTTGAACCCGGGACCACTCGCACCCAAAGCGAGTATCATACCGCTAGACCAACGAGCCATCACTGCACTGGTCTGTCAAATATATGGTGTTATCGGTTTATTGTTTCTACCTATTCCGATCGTAAAAGTTGAAATTGAAAGAATCAATGAATCTCTCAACGTGTGCCGGTAGATTACTGCAGAATTATGAAAAAATTCAGAAATTATTACTCAAACACATTCAGACATATTCTCTTAAATGGGCTGGTCCGGGATTTGAACCCGGGACCACTCGCACCCAAAGCGAGTATCATACCCCTAGACCAACGAGCCATCGCTGCACTGGTTTGTCATATATATGGTGTTATCGGTTTATTGTTTCTACCTATTCCGATCGTAAAAGTTGAAATTGAAAGAATCAATGAATCTCTCAACCTGTGCCGGTAGATTACTGCAGAATTATGAAAAATTTCAGAAATTATTACTAAAACACATTCACACATATTCTCTTATATGTGCTCGTCCGGGATTTGAACCCGGGACCACTCGCACCCAAAGCGAGTATCATACCCCTAGACCAACGAGCCATCACTGCACTGGTCTGTCAAATAAATGGTGTTATCGGTTTATTGTTTCTACCTATTCCGATCGTAAATGTTGAAATTGAAAGAATCAATGAATCTCTCAACGTGTGCCGGTAGATTACTGCAGAATTATGAAAAAATTCAGAAATTATTACTCAAACACATTCAGACATATTCTCTTAAATGGGCTCGTCCGGGATTTGAACCCGGGACAACTCGCACCCAAAGCGAGTATCATACCCCTAGACCAACGAGCCATCGCTGCACTGGTTTGTCATATATATGGTGTTATCGGTTTATTGTTTCTACCTATTCCGATCGTAAAAGTTGAAATTGAAAGAATCAATGAATCTCTCAACCTGTGCCGGTAGATTACTGCAGAATTATGAAAAATTTCAGAAATTATTACTAAAACACATTCACACATATTCTCTTAAATGGGACCGTTCGGGATTTGAACCCGGGACCACTCGCACCCTAAGCGAGTATCATACCCCTAGACCAACGAGCCATCACTGCACTGGTTGATCATATATATGGTGTTATCGGTTTATTGTTTCTACCTATTCCGATCGTAAAAGTTGAAATTGAAAGAATCAATGAATCTCTCAACGTGTGCCGGTAGATTACTGCAGAATTATGAAAAAATTCAGAAATTATTACTCAAACACATTCAGACATATTATCTTAAATGGGCTCGTCCGGGATTTGAACCCGGGACCACTCGCACCCAAAGCGAGTATCATACCCCTAGACCAACGAGCCATCACTGCACCGGTTCGTCATATATGTGGTGTTATCGGTTTATTGTTTCTACCTATTCCGATCGTAAAAGTTGAAATGGAAAGAATCAATGAATCTCTCAACGTGTGACGGTCGATTACTGCAGAAATATGAAAAAATTCAGAAATTATTACTAAAACACATTCACACATATTCTCTTAAATGTGCTCGTCCGGGATTTGAACCCGGGACCACTCGCACCCAAAGCGAGTATCATACCCCTAGACCAACGAGCCATCACTGCACTGGTTTGTCATATATATGGTGTTATCGGTTTATTGTTTCTACCTATTCCGATCGTAAAAGTTGAAATTGAAAGAATCAATGAATCTCTCAACCTGTGCCGGTAGATTACTGCAGAATTATGAAAAAATTCAGAAATTATTACTAAAACACATTCAGACATATTCTCTTAAATGGGCTCGTCCGGGATTTGAACCCGGGACCACTCGCACCCATAGCGAGTATCATACCCCTAGACCAACGAGCCATCACTGCACTGGTTTGTCATATATATGGTGTTATCGGTTTATTGTTTCTACCTATTCCGATCGTAAAAGTTGAAATTGAAAGAATCAATGAATCTCTCAACCTGTGCCGGTAGATTACTGCAGAATTATGAAAAAATTCAGAAATTATTACTAAAACACATTCAGACCTACTCTCTTAAATGGGCTCGTCCGGGATTTGAACCGGGGACCACTCGCACCCAAAGCGAGTATCATACCCCTAGACCAACGAGCCATCACTGCACTGGTTTGTCATATATATGGTGTTATCGGTTTATTGTTTCTACCTATTCCGATCGTAAAAGTTGAAATTGAAAGAATCAATGAATCTCTCAACCTGTGCCGGTAGATTACTGCAGAATTATGAAAAAATTCAGAAATTATTACTCAAACACATTCAGACATATTCTCTTAAATGGGCTCGTCCGGGATTTGAACCCGGGACCACTCGCACCCAAAGCGAGTATCATACCCCTAGACCAACGAGCCATCACTGCACCGGTTCGTCATATATGTGGTGTTATCGGTTTATTGTTTCTACCTATTCCGATCGTAAAAGTTGAAATGGAAAGAATCAATGAATCTCTCAACGTGTGACGGTCGATTACTGCAGAAATATGAAAAAATTCAGAAATTATTACTAAAACACATTCACACATATTCTCTTAAATGTGCTCGCCCGGGATTTGAACCCGGGACCACTCGCACCCAAAGCGAGTATCATACCCCTAGACCAACGAGCCATCACTGCACTGGTTTGTCATATATATGGTGTTATCGGTTTATTGTTTCTACCTATTCCGATCGTAAAAGTTGAAATTGAAAGAATCAATGAATCTCTCAACCTGTGCCGGTAGATTACTGCAGAATTATGAAAAAATTCAGAAATTATTACTCAAACACATTCAGACATATTCTCTTAAATGGGCTCGTCCGGGATTTGAACCCGGGACCACTCGCACCCAAAGCGAGTATCATACCCCTAGACCAACGAGCCATCACTGCACCGGTTCGTCATATATGTGGTGTTATCGGTTTATTGTTTCTACCTATTCCGATCGTAAAAGTTGAAATGGAAAGAATCAATGAATCTCTCAACGTGTGACGGTCGATTACTGCAGAAATATGAAAAAATTCAGAAATTATTACTAAAACACATTCACACATATTCTCTTAAATGTGCTCGTCCGGGATTTGAACCCGGGACCACTCGCACCCAAAGCGAGTATCATACCCCAAGACCAACGAGCCATCACTGCACTGGTTTGTCATATATATGGTGTTATCGGTTTATTGTTTCTACCTATTCCGATCGTAAAAGTTGAAATTGAAAGAATCAATGAATCTCTCAACCTGTGCCGGTATATTACTGCAGAATTATGAAAAAATTCAGAAATTATTACTAAAACACATTCAGACATATTCTCTTAAATGGGCTCGTCCGGGATTTGAACCCGGGACCACTCGCACCCAAAGCGAGTATCATACCCCTAGACCAACGAGCCATCACTGCACTGGTTTGTCATATATATGGTGTTATCGGTTTATTGTTTCTACCTATTCCGATCGTAAAAGTTGAAATTGAAAGAATCAATGAATCTCTCAACCTGTGCCGGTAGATTACTGCAGAATTATGAAAAAATTCAGAAATTATTACTAAAACACATTCAGACATATTCTCTTAAATGGGCTCGTCCGGGATTTGAACCCGGGACCACTCGCACCCAAAGCGAGTATCATACCCCTAGACCAACGAGCCATCACTGCACCGGTTCGTCATATATGTGGTGTTATCGGTTTATTGTTTCTACCTATTCCGATCGTAAAAGTTGAAATGGAAAGAATCAATGAATCTCTCAACGTGTGACGGTCGATTACTGCAGAAATATGAAAAAAGTCAGAAATTATTACTAAAACACATTCACACATATTCTCTTAAATGTGCTCGTCCGGGATTTGAACCCGGGACCACTCGCACCCAAAGCGAGTATCATACCCCTAGACCAACGAGCCATCACTGCACTGGTTTGTCATATATATGGTGTTATCGGTTTATTGTTTCTACCTATTCCGATCGTGAAAGTTGAAATTGAAAGAATCAATGAATCTCTCAGCCTGTGCCGGTAGATTACTGCAGAATTATGAAAAAATTCAGAAATTATTACTAAAACACATTCAGACATATTCTCTTAAATGGGCTCGTCCGGGATTTGAACCCGGGACCACTCGCACCCAAAGCGAGTATCATACCCCTAGACCAACGAGCCATCACTGCACTGGTTTGTCATATATATGGTGTTATCGGTTTATTGTTTCTACCTATTCCGATCGTAAAAGTTGAAATTGAAAGAATCAATGAATCTCTCAACGTGTGCCGGTAGATTACTGCAGAATTATGAAAAATTTCAGAAATTATTACTAAAACACATTCACACATATTCTATTAAATGGGCTCGTTCGGGATTTGAACCCGGGACCACTCGCACCCTAAGCGAGTATCATACCCCTAGACCAACGAGCCATCACTGTACTGGTTTGTCATATATATGGTGTTATCGGTTTATTGTTTCTACCTATTCCGATCGTAAAAGTTGAAATTGAAAGAATCAATGAATCTCTCAACGTGTGCCGGTAGATTACTGCAGAATTATTAAAAAATTCAGCAATTATTACTCAAACACATTCAGACATATTCTCTTAAATGGGCTCGTCCGGGATTTGAACCCGGGACCACTCGCACCCAAAGCGAGTATCATACCCCTAGACCAACGAGCCATCGTTGCACTGGTTTGTCATATATATGGTGTTATCGGTTTATTGTTTCTACCTATTCCGAACGTAAAAGTTGAAATTGAAAGAATCAATGAATCTCTCAACGTGTGCCGGTAGATTACTGCAGAATTATGAAAAAATTCAGAAATTATTGCTAAAACACATTCAGACATATTCTCTTAAATGGGCTCGTCCGGGATTTGAACCCGGGACCACTCGCACCCAAAGCGAGTATCATACCCCTAGACCAACGAGCCAGCACTGCACTGGTCTGTCATATATATGGTGTTATCGGTTTATTGTTTCTACCTATTCCGATCGTAAAAGTTGAAATTAAAAGAATCAATGAATCTCTCAACGTGTGCCGGTAGATTACTGCAGAATTATGAAAAATTTCAGAAATTATTACTAAAACACATTCACACATATTCTCTTAAATGGGTTCGTTCGGGATTTGAACACGGGACCACTCGCACCCTAAGCGAGTATCATACCCCAAGACCAACGAGCCATCACTGCACTGGTCGGTCATATATGTGGTGTTATCGGTTTATTGTTTCTACCTATTCCGATCGTAAAAGTTGAAATTGAAAGAATCAATGAATCTCTCAACGTGTGCCGGTAGATTACTGCAGAATTATGAAAAAATTCAGAAATTATTACTAAAACACATTCACACATATGCTCTTAAATGGGCTCGTCCGGGATTTGAACCCGGGACCACTCGCACCCAAAGCGAGTATCATACCCCTAGACCAACGAGCCATCACTGCACTGGTTTGTCATATATATGGTGTTATCGGTTGATTGTTTCTCCCCATTCCGATCTTAAAAGTTGAAATTGAAAGAATCAATGAATCTCTCAACGTGTGCCGGTAGATTACTGCAGAATTATGAAAAAATTCAGAAATTATTACTCAAACACATTCAGACATTTTCTCTTAAATGGGCTCGTCCGGGATTTGAACCCGGGACAACTCGCACCCAAAGCGAGTATCATACCCCTAGACCAACGAGCCATCACTGCACTGGTTTGTCATATATATGGTGTTATCGGTTTATTGTTTCTCCCTATTCCGATCGTAAAAGTTGAAATTGAAAGAATCAATGAATCTCTCAACGTGTGCCGGTAGATTACTGCAGAATTATGAAAAATTTCAGAAATTATTACTCAAACACATTCAGACATATTCTCTTAAATGGGCTCGTCCGGGATTTGAACCCGGGACCACTCGCACCCTAAGCGAGTATCATACCCCTAGACCAACGAGCCATCACTGCACTGGTTTGTCATATATATGGTGTTATCGGTTTATTGTTTCTACCTATTCCGATCGTAAAAGTTGAAATTGAAAGAATCAATCAATCTCTCAACCTGTGCCGGTAGATTACTGCAGAATTATGAAAAATTTCAGAAATTATTACTAAAACACATTCACATATATTCTCTTAAATGGGCTCGTCCGGGATTTGAACCCGGGACCACTCGCACCCTAAGCGAGTATCATACCCCTAGACCAACGAGCCATCACTGCACTGGTTTGTCATATATATGGTGTTATCGGTTTATTGTTTCTACCTATTCCGATCGTAAAAGTTGAAATTGAAAGAATCAATGAACCTCTCAACCTGTGCCGGTAGATTACTGCAGAATTATGAAAAATTTCAGAAATTATTACTAAAACACATTCACGCATATTCTCTTAAATGTGCTCGACGGGATTTGAACACGGGACAACTCGCACCCTAAGCGAGTATCATACCACTAGACAAACGAGCCATCACTGTAGTGTTTTGTCATATATATGGTGTTATCGGTTTATTGTTTCTCCCCATTCCGATCGTAAAAGTTGAAATTGAAAGAATCAATGAATCTCTCAACGTGTGCCGGCAGATTACTACAGAATTATGAAAAATTTCAGAAATTATTACTAAAACACATTCACACATATTCTCTTAAATGGGCTCGTCCGGGATTTGAACCCGGGACCACTCGCACCCTAAGCGAGTATCATACCCCTAGACCAACGAGCCATCACTGCACTGGTTTGTCATATATATGGTGTTATCGGTTTATTGTTTTTCGCCATTCCGATCGTAAAAGTTGAAATTAAAAGAATCAATGAATCTCTCAACCTGTGCCGGTAGATTACTCCAGAATTATGAAAAATTTCAGAAATTATTACTAAAACGCATTCACACATATTCTCTTAAACGGGCTCGTCCCGGGATTTGAACCCGGGACCGCTCGCACCTTAAGCGAATATCATACCCCTAGACCAAGGAGCCATCACTGCACTGGTTTGTCATATATATGGTGTTATCGGTTTATTGTTTCTACCTATTCCGATCGTAAAAGTTGAAATTGAAAGAATCAATGAATCTCTCAACGTGTGCCGGTAGATTACTGCAGAATTATGAAAAATTTCAGAAATTATTACTAAAACACATTCACACATATGCTCTTAAATGTGCCCGACCGGGATTTGAACACGGGACAACTCGCACCCTAAGCGAGTATCATACCCCTAGACAAACGTGCCATCACTGTAGTGGTTTGTCATATATATGGTGTTATCGGTTTATTGTTTCTCCCCATTCCGATCGTAAAAGTTGAAATTGAAAGATTCAATGAATCTCTCAACGTGTGCCGGCAGATTACTGCAGAATTATGAAAAATTTCAGAAATTATTACTAAAACACATTCACACATATTGTCTTAAATGGGCTCGTCCGGGATTTGAACCCGGGACCACTCGCACCCTAAGCGAGTATCATACCCCTAGATCAACGAGCCATCACTGCACTGGTTTGTCAGATATACGGTGTTATCGGTTTATTGTTTCTACCTATTCCGATCCTAAAAGTTGAAATTGAAAGAATCAATGAATCTCTCAACCTGTGCCGGTAGATTACTGCAGAATTATGAAAAATTTCAGAAATTATTACTAAAACACATTCACACATATTCTCTTAAATGGGCTCGTCCGGGATTTTAACCCGGGACCACTCGCACCCTAAGCGAGTATCATACCCCTAGACCAACGAGCCATCACTGCACTGGTTTGTCATATATATGGTGTTATCGGTTTATTGTTTCTACCTATTCCGATCGTAAAAGTTGCAATTGAAAGAATCAATGAATCTCTCAACGTGTGCCGGTAGATTACTGCAGAATTATGAAAAATTTCAGAAATTATTACTAAAACACATTCACACATATTCTCTTAAATGGGCTCGTACGGGATTTGAACCCGGGACCACTCGCACCCTAAGCGAGTATCATACTCCTAGACCAACGAATCATCATTGCACTGGTTTGTCAAATATATGGTGTTATCGGTTTATTGTTTCCACCTATTCCGATCGTAAAAGTTGAAATTGAAAGAATCAATGAATCTCTCAACCTGTGCCGGTAGATTACTGCAGAATTATGAAAAATTTCAGAAATTATTACTAAAACACATTCACATATATTCTCTTAAATGGGCTCGTCCGGGATTTGAACCCGGGACCACTCGCACCCTAAGCGAGTATCATACCCCTAGACCAAGGAGCCATCACTGCACTGGTTTGTCATATATATGGTGTTATCGGTTTATTGTTTCTACCTATTCCGATCGTAAAAGTTGAAATTGAAAGAATCAATGAACCTCTCAACCTGTGCCGGTAGATTACTGCAGAATTATGAAAAATTTCAGAAATTATTACTAAAACACATTCACACATATTCTCTTAAATGTGCTCGACGGGATTTGAACACGGGACAACTCGCACCCTAAGCGAGTATCATACCCCTAGACAAACGAGCCATCACTGTAGTGTTTTGTCATATATATGGTGTTATCGGTTTATTGTTTCTCCCCATTCCGATCGTAAAAGTTGAAATTGAAAGAATCAATGAATCTCTCAACGTGTGCCGGCAGATTACTGCAGAATTATGAAAAATTTCAGAAATTATTACTAAAACACATTCACACATATTCTCTTAAATGGGCTCGTTCGGGATTTGAACCCGGGACCACTCGCACCCTAAGCGAGTATCATACCCCTAGATCAACGAGCCATCACTGCACTGGTTTGTCAGATATACGGTGTTATCGGTTTATTGTTTCTACCTATTCCGATCCTAAAAGTTGAAATTGAAAGAATCAATGAATCTCTCAACCTGTGCCGGTAGATTACTGCAGAATTATGAAAAATTTCAGAAATTATTACTAAAACACATTCACACATATTCTCTTAAATGGGCTCGTCCGGGATTTTAACCCGGGACCACTCGCACCCTAAGCGAGTATCATACCCCTAGACCAACGAGCCATCACTGCACTGGTTTGTCATATATATGGTGTTATCGGTTTATTGTTTCTACCTATTCCGATCGTAAAAGTTGCAATTGAAAGAATCAATGAATCTCTCAACGTGTGCCGGTAGATTACTGCAGAATTATGAAAAATTTCAGAAATTATTACTAAAACACATTCACACATATTCTCTTAAATGGGCTCGTACGGGATTTGAACCCGGGACCACTCGCACCCTAAGCGAGTATCATACTCCTAGACCAACGAATCATCATTGCACTGGTTTGTCAAATATATGGTGTTATCGGTTTATTGTTTCCACCTATTCCGATCGTAAAAGTTGAAATTGAAAGAATCAATGAATCTCTCAACCTGTGCCGGTAGATTACTGCAGAATTATGAAAAATTTCAGAAATTATTACTAAAACACATTCACATATATTTTCTTAAATGGGCTCGTCCGGGATTTGAACCCGGGACCACTCGCACCCTAAGCGAGTATCATACCCCTAGACCAAGGAGCCATCACTGCACTGGTTTGTCATATATATGGTGTTATCGGTTTATTGTTTCTACCTATTCCGATCGTAAAAGTTGAAATTGAAAGAATCAATGAACCTCTCAACCTGTGCCGGTAGATTACTGCAGAATTATGAAAAATTTCAGAAATTATTACTAAAACACATTCACACATATTCTCTTAAATGTGCTCGACGGGATTTGAACACGGGACAACTCGCACCCTAAGCGAGTATCATACCCCTAGACAAACGAGCCATCACTGTAGTGTTTTGTCATATATATGGTGTTATCGGTTTATTGTTTCTCCCCATTCCGATCGTAAAAGTTGAAATTGAAAGAATCAATGAATCTCTCAACGTGTGCCGGCAGATTACTGCAGAATTATGAAAAATTTCAGAAATTATTACTAAAACACATTCACACATATTCTCTTAAATGGGCTCGTCCGGGATTTGAACCCGGGACCACTCGCACCCTAAGCGAGTATCATACCCCTAGACCAACGAGCCATCACTGCACTGGTTTGTCATATATATGGTGTTATCGGTTTATTGTTTTTCGCCATTCCGATCGTAAAAGTTGAAATTAAAAGAATCAATGAATCTCTCAACCTGTGCCGGTAGATTACTCCAGAATTATGAAAAATTTCAGAAATTATTACTAAAACGCATTCACACATATTCTCTTAAATGGGCTCGTCCCGGGATTTGAACCCGGGACCGCTCGCACCTTAAGCGAATATCATACCCCTAGACCAAGGAGCCATCACTGCACTGGTTTGTCATATATATGGTGTTATCGGTTTATTGTTTCTACCTATTCCGATCGTAAAAGTTGAAATTGAAAGAATCAATGAATCTCTCAACGTGTGCCGGTAGATTACTGCAGAATTATGAAAAATTTCAGAAATTATTACTAAAACACATTCACACATATGCTCTTAAATGTGCTCGACCGGGATTTGAACACGGGACAACTCGCACCCTAAGCGAGTATCATACCCCTAGACAAACGTGCCATCACTGTAGTGGTTTGTCATATATATGGTGTTATCGGTTTATTGTTTCTCCCCATTCCGATCGTAAAAGTTGAAATTGAAAGATTCAATGAATCTCTCAACGTGTGCCGGCAGATTACTGCAGAATTATGAAAAATTTCAGAAATTATTACTAAAACACATTCACACATATTGTCTTAAATGGGCTCGTCCGGGATTTGAACCCGGGACCACTCGCACCCTAAGCGAGTATCATACCCCTATATCAACGAGCCATCACTGCACTGGTTTGTCATATATATGGTGTTATCGGTTTATTGTTTCTACCTATTCCGATAGTAAAAGTTGAAATTGAAAGAATCAATGAATCTCTCAACGTGTGCCGGTAGATTACTGCAGAATTATGAAAAATTTCAGAAATTATTACTAAAACACATTCACACATATGCTCTTAAATGTGCTCCACCGGGATTTGAACACGGGACAACTCGCACCCTAAGCGAGTATCATACCCCTAGACAAACGTGCCATCACTGTAGTGGTTTGTCATATATATGGTGTTATCGGTTTATTGTTTCTCCCCATTCCGATCGTAAAAGTTGAAATTGAAAGATTCAATGAATCTCTCAACGTGTGCCGGCAGATTACTGCAGAATTATGAAAAATTTCAGAAATTATTACTAAAACACATTCACACATATTGTCTTAAATGGGCTCGTCCGGGATTTGAACCCGGGACCACTCGCACCCTAAGCGAGTATCATACCCTTAGATCAACGAGCCATCACTGCACTGGTTTGTCAGATATACGGTGTTATCGGTTTATTGTTTCTACCTATTCCGATCCTAAAAGTTGAAATTGAAAGAATCAATGAATCTCTCAACCTGTGCCGGTAGATTACTGCAGAATTATGAAAAATTTCAGAAATTATTACTAAAACACATTCACACATATTCTCTTAAATGGGCTCGTCCGGGATTTTAACCCGGGACCACTCGCACCCTAAGCGAGTATCATACCCCTAGACCAACGAGCCATCACTGCACTGGTTTGTCATATATATGGTGTTATCGGTTTATTGTTTCTACCTATTCCGATCGTAAAAGTTGCAATTGAAAGAATCAATGAATCTCTCAACGTGTGCCGGTAGATTACTGCAGAATTATGAAAAATTTCAGAAATTATTACTAAAACACATTCACACATATTCTCTTAAATGGGCTCGTCCGGGATTTGAACCCGGGACCACTCGCACCCTAAGCGAGTATCATACTCCTAGACCAACGAATCATCATTGCACTGCTTTGTCAAATATATGGTGTTATCGGTTTATTGTTTCCACCTATTCCGATCGTAAAAGTTGAAATTGAAAGAATCAATGAATCTCTCAACCTGTGCCGGTAGATTACTGCAGAATTATGAAAAATTTCAGAAATTATTACTAAAACACATTCACATATATTCTCTTAAATGGGCTCGTCCGGGATTTGAACCCGGGACCACTCGCACCCTAAGCGAGTATCATACCCCTAGACCAAGGAGCCATCACTGCACTGGTTTGTCATATATATGGTGTTATCGGTTTATTGTTTCTACCTATTCCGATCGTAAAAGTTGAAATTGAAAGAATCAATGAACCTCTCAACCTGTGCCGGTAGATTACTGCAGAATTATGAAAAATTTCAGAAATTATTACTAAAACACATTCACACATATTCTCTTAAATGTGCTCGACGGGATTTGAACACGGGACAACTCGCACCCTAAGCGAGTATCATACCCCTAGACAAACGAGCCATCACTGTAGTGTTTTGTCATATATATGGTGTTATCGGTTTATTGTTTCTCCCCATTCCGATCGTAAAAGTTGAAATTGAAAGAATCAATGAATCTCTCAACGTGTGCCGGCAGATTACTGCAGAATTATGAAAAATTTCAGAAATTATTACTAAAACACATTCACACATATTCTCTTAAATGGGCTCGTCCGGGATTTGAACCCGGGACCACTCGCACCCTAAGCGAGTATCATACCCCTAGACCAACGAGCCATCACTGCACTGGTTTGTCATATATATGGTGTTATCGGTTTATTGTTTCTCCCCATTCCGATCGTAAAAGTTGAAATTGAAAGAATCAATGAATCTCTCAACGTGTGCCGGCAGATTACTGCAGAATTATGAAAAATTTCAGAAATTATTACTAAAACACATTCACACATATTGTCTTAAATGGGCTCGTCCGGGATTTGAACCCGGGACCACTCGCACCCTAAGCGAATATCATACCCCTAGACCAACGAGCCATCACTGCACAGGTTTGTCATATATATGGTGTTATCGGTTTATTGTTTCTACCTATTCCGATCGTAAAAGTTGAAATTGAAAGAATCAATGAATCTCTCAACCTGTGCCGGTAGATTACTGCAGAATTATGAAAAATTTCAGAAATTATTACTAAAACACATTCACACATATTCTCTTCAATGTGCTCGACGGGATTTGAACAGGGGACAACTCGCACCCTAAGCGAGTATCATACCCCTAGACAAACGAGCCATCACTGTAGTGGTTTGTCATATATATGGTGTTATCGGTTTATTGTTTCTCGCCATTCCGATCGTAAAAGTTGAAATTAAAAGAATCAATGAATCTCTCAAAGTGTGCCGGTAGATTACTGCAGAATTATGAAAAATTTCAGAAATTATTACTAAAACAGATTCACACATATTCTCTTAAATGGGCTCGCCCGGGATTTGAACCCGGGACCACTCGCACCCTAAGCGAGTATCATACTCCTAGACCAACGAATCATCATTGCCCTGGTTTGTCAAATATATGGTGTTATCGGTTTATTGTTTCCACCTATTCCGATCGTAAAAGTTGAAATAGAAAGAATCAATGAATCTCTCAACCTGTGCCGGTAGATTACTGCAGAATTATGAAAAATTTCAGAAATTATTACTAAAACACATTCACATATATTCTCTTAAATGGGCTCGTCCGGGATTTGAACCCGGGACCACTCGCACCCTAAGCGAGTATCATACCCCTAGACCAAGGAGCCATCACTGCACTGGTTTGTCATATATATGGTGTTATCGGTTTATTGTTTCTACCTATTCCGATCGTAAAAGTTGAAATTGAAAGAATCAATGAACCTCTCAACCTGTGCCGGTAGATTACTGCAGAATTATGAAAAATTTCAGAAATTATTACTAAAACACATTCACACATATTCTCTTAAATGTGCTCGACGGGATTTGAACACGGGACAACTCGCACCCTAAGCGAGTATCATACCCCTAGACAAACGAGCCATCACTGTAGTGTTTTGTCATATATATGGTGTTATCGGTTTATTGTTTCTCCCCATTCCGATCGTAAAAGTTGAAATTGAAAGAATCAATGAATCTCTCAACGTGTGCCGGCAGATTACTGCAGAATTATGAAAAATTTCAGAAATTATTACTAAAACACATTCACACATATTGTCTTAAATGGGCTCGTCCGGGATTTGAACCCGGGACCACTCGCACCCTAAGCGAGTATCATACCCCTATATCAACGAGCCATCACTGCACTGGTTTGTCATATATATGGTGTTATCGGTTTATTGTTTCTACCTATTCCGATAGTAAAAGTTGAAATTGAAAGAATCAATGAATCTCTCAACGTGTGCCGGTAGATTACTGCAGAATTATGAAAAATTTCAGAAATTATTACTAAAACACATTCACACATATGCTCTTAAATGTGCTCCACCGGGATTTGAACACGGGACAACTCGCACCCTAAGCGAGTATCATACCCCTAGACAAACGTGCCATCACTGTAGTGGTTTGTCATATATATGGTGTTATCGGTTTATTGTTTCTCCCCATTCCGATCGTAAAAGTTGAAATTGAAAGATTCAATGAATCTCTCAACGTGTGCCGGCAGATTACTGCAGAATTATGAAAAATTTCAGAAATTATTACTAAAACACATTCACACATATTCTCTTAAATGGGCTCGTCCGGGATTTGAACCCGGGACCACTCGCACCCTAAGCGAGTATCATACCCCTAGACCAACGAGCCATCACTGCACTGGTTTGTCATATATATGGTGTTATCGGTTTATTGTTTTTCGCCATTCCGATCGTAAAAGTTGAAATTAAAAGAATCAATGAATCTCTCAACCTGTGCCGGTAGATTACTCCAGAATTATGAAAAATTTCAGAAATTATTACTAAAACGCATTCACACATATTCTCTTAAATGGGCTCGTCCCGAGATTTGAACCCGGGACCGCTCGCACCTTAAGCGAATATCATACCCCTAGACCAAGGAGCCATCACTGCACTGGTTTGTCATATATATGGTGTTATCGGTTTATTGTTTCTACCTATTCCGATCGTAAAAGTTGAAATTGAAAGAATCAATGAATCTCTCAACGTGTGCCGGTAGATTACTGCAGAATTATGAAAAATTGCAGAAATTATTACTAAAACACATTCACACATATGCTCTTAAATGTGCTCGACCGGGATTTGAACACGGGACAACTCGCACCCTAAGCGAGTATCATACCCCTAGACAAACGTGCCATCACTGTAGTGGTTTGTCATATATATGGTGTTATCGGTTTATTGTTTCTCCCCTTTCCGATCGTAAAAGTTGAAATTGAAAGATTCAATGAATCTCTCAACGTGTGCCCGCAGATTACTGCAGAATTATGAAAAATTTCAGAAATTATTACTAAAACACATTCACACATATTGTCTTAAATGGGCTCGTCCGGGATTTGAACCCGGGACCACTCGCACCCTAAGCTAGTATCATACCCCTAGATCAACGAGCCATCACTGCACTGATTTGTCATATATATGGTGTTATCGGTTTATTGTTTCTACCTATTCCGATAGTAAAAGTTGAAATTGAAAGAATCAATGAATCTCTCAACCTGTGCCGGTAGATTACTGCAGAATTATGAAAAATTTCAGAAATTATTACTAAAACACATTCACACATATGCTCTTAAATGTGCTCGACCGGGATTTGAACACGGGACAACTCGCACCCTAAGCGAGTATCATACCCCTAGACAAACGTGCCATCACTGTAGTGGTTTGTCATATATATGGTGTTATCGGTTTATTGTTTCTCCCCATTCCGATCGTAAAAGTTGAAATTGAAAGATTCAATGAATCTCTCAACGTGTGCCGGCAGATTACTGCAGAATTATGAAAAATTTCAGAAATTATTACTAAAACACATTCACACATATTGTCTTAAATGGGCTCGTCCGGGATTTGAACCCGGGACCACTCGCACCCTAAGCGAGTATCATACCCTTAGATCAACGAGCCATCACTGCACTGGTTTGTCAGATATACGGTGTTATCGGTTTATTGTTTCTACCTATTCCGATCCTAAAAGTTGAAATTGAAAGAATCAATGAATCTCTCAACCTGTGCCGGTAGATTACTGCAGAATTATGAAAAATTTCAGAAATTATTACTAAAACACATTCACACATATTCTCTTCAATGTGCTCGACGGGATTTGAACAGGGGACAACTCGCACCCTAAGCGAGTATCATACCCCTAGACAAACGAGCCATCACTGTAGTGGTTTGTCATATATATGGTGTTATCGGTTTATTGTTTCTCGCCATTCCGATCGTAAAAGTTGAAATTAAAAGAATCAATGAATCTCTCAAAGTGTGCCGGTAGATTACTGCAGAATTATGAAAAATTTCAGAAATTATTACTAAAACAGATTCACACATATTCTCTTAAATGGGCTCGCCCGGGATTTGAACCCGGGACCACTCGCACCCTAAGCGAGTATCATACTCCTAGACCAACGAATCATCATTGCCCTGGTTTGTCAAATATATGGTGTTATCGGTTTATTGTTTCCACCTATTCCGATCGTAAAAGTTGAAATTGAAAGAATCAATGAATCTCTCAACCTGTGCCGGTAGATTACTGCAGAATTATGAAAAATTTCAGAAATTATTACTAAAACACATTCACATATATTCTCTTAAATGGGCTCGTCCGGGATTTGAACCCGGGACCACTCGCACCCTAAGCGAGTATCATACCCCTAGACCAAGGAGCCATCACTGCACTGGTTTGTCATATATATGGTGTTATCGGTTTATTGTTTCTACCTATTCCGATCGTAAAAGTTGAAATTGAAAGAATCAATGAACCTCTCAACCTGTGCCGGTAGATTACTGCAGAATTATGAAAAATTTCAGAAATTATTACTAAAACACATTCACACATATTCTCTTAAATGTGCTCGACGGGATTTGAACACGGGACAACTCGCACCCTAAGCGAGTATCATACCCCTAGACAAACGAGCCATCACTGTAGTGTTTTGTCATATATATGGTGTTATCGGTTTATTGTTTCTCCCCATTCCGATCGTAAAAGTTGAAATTGAAAGAATCAATGAATCTCACAACGTGTGCCGGCAGATTACTGCAGAATTATGAAAAATTTCAGAAATTATTACTAAAACACATTCACACATATTGTCTTAAATGGGCTCGTCCGGGATCTGAACCCGGGACCACTCGCACCCTAAGCGAATATCATAACCCTAGACCAAGGAGCCATCACTGCACAGGTTTGTCATATATATGGTGTTATCGGTTTATTGTTTCTACCTATTCCGATCGTAAAAGTTGAAATTGAAAGAATCAATGAATCTCTCAACCTGTGCCGGTAGATTACTCCAGAATTATGAAAAATTTCAGAAATTATTACTAAAACAGATTGACACATATTCTCTTAAATGGGCTCGCCCGGGATTTGAAACCGGGACCACTCGCACCCTAAGCGAGTATCATACCCCTAGACCAAGGAGCCATCACTGCACTGGTTTGTCATATATATGGTGTTATCGGTTTATTGTTTCTACCTATTCCGATCGTAAAAGTTAAAATTGAAAGAATCAATGAATCTCTCAACGTGTGCCGGTAGATTACTGCAGAATTAAGAAAAATTTCAGAAATTATTACTAAAACCCATATTCTCATAAATGGGCTCGTCCGGGATTTGAACCCGGGACCACTCGCACCCTAAGCGAGTATCATACCCCTAGACCAACGAGCCATCACTGCACTGGTTTGTCATATATATGGTGTTATCGGTTCATTGTTTCTCGCCATTCCGATCGTAAAAGTTGAAATTAAAAGAATCAATGAATCTCTCAACGTGTGCCGGTAGATTACTGCAGAATTATGAAAAATTTCAGAAATTATCACTAAAACACATTCACACATATACTCTTAAATGTGCTCGACCGGGATTTGAACACGGGACAATTCGCACCCTAAGCGAGTATCATACCCCTAGACCAAGGAGCCATCACTGCACTGGTTTGTCAGATATACGGTGTTATCGGTTTATTGTTTCTACCTATTCCGATTCTAAAAGTTGAAATTGAAAGAATCAATGAATGTCTCAACCTGTGCCGGTAGATTACTGCAGAATTATGAAAAATTTCAGAAATTATTACTAAAACACATTCACACATATTCTCTTAAATGGGCTCGTCCGGGATTTTAACCCGGGACCACTCGCACCCTAAGCGAGTATCATACCCCTAGAACAACGAGCCATCACTGCAATGGTTTGTCATATATATGGTGTTATCGGATTATTGTTTCTACCTATTCCGATCGTAAAAGTTGCAATTGAAAGAATCAATGAATCTCTCAACGTGTGCCGGTAGATTACTGCAGAATTATGAAAAATTTCAGAAATTATTACTAAAATACATTCACACATATTCTCTTAAATGGGCTCGTCCGGGATTTTAACCCGGGACCACTCGCACCCTAAGCGAGTATCATACACCTAGACCAACGAGCCATCACTGAAATGGTTTGTCATATATATGGTGTTATCGGTTTATTGTTTCTACCTATTCCGATCGTAAAAGTTGCAATTGAAAGAATCAATGAATCTCTCAACGTGTGCCGGTAGATTACTGCAGAATTATGAAAAATTTCAGAAATTATTACTAAAACACATTCACACATATTCTCTTAAATGGGCTCGTCCGGGATTTTAACCCGGGACCACTCGCACCCTAAGCGAGTATCATACCCCTAGACCAACGAGCCATCACTGCAATGGTTTGACATATATATGGTGTTATCGGTTTATTGTTTCTACCTATTCCGATCGTAAAAGTTGCAATTGAAAGAATCAATGAATCTCTCAACGTGTGCCGGTAGATTACTGCAGAATTATGAAAAATTTCAGAAATTATTACTAAAACACATTCACACATATTCTCTTAAATGGGCTCGTCCGGGATTTTAACCCGGGACCACTCGCACCCTAAGCGAGTATCATACCCCTAGACCAACGAGCCATCACTGCACTGGTTTGTCATATATATGGTGTTATCGGTTTATTGTTTCTACCTATTCCGATCGTAAAAGTTGCAATTGAAAGAATCAATGAATCTCTCAACGTGTGCCGGTAGATTACTGCAGAATTATGAAAAATTTCAGAAATTATTACTAAAACACATTCACACATATTCTCTTAAATGGGCTCGTCGGGGATTTTAACCCGGGACCACTCGAACCCTAAGCGAGTATCATACCCCTAGACCAACGAGCCATCACTGCAATGGTTTGTCATATATATGGTGTTATCGGTTTATTGTTTCTACCTATTCCGATCGTAAAAGTTGCAATTGAAAGAATCAATGAATCTCTCAACGTGTGCCGGTAGATTACTGCAGAATTATGAAAAATTTCAGAAATTATTACTAAAACACATTCAAACATCTTCTCTTAAATGGGCTCGTCCGGGATTTTAACCCGGGACCACTCGCACCCTAAGCGAGTATCATACCCCTAGACCAACGAGCCATCACTGCACTGGTTTGTCATATATATGGTGTTATCGGTTTATTGTTTCTACCTATTCCGATCGTAAAAGTTGCAATTGAAAGAATCAATGAATCTCTCAACGTGTGCCGGTAGATTACTGCAGAATTATGAAAAATTTCAGAAATTATTACTAAAACACATTCACACATATTCTCTTAAATGGGCTCGTCCGGGATTTTAACCCGGGACCACTCGCACCCTACGCGAGTATCATACCCCTAGACCAACGAGCCATCACTGCAATGGTTTGTCATATATATGGTGTTATCGGTTTATAGTTTCTCCCCATTCCGATCGTAAAAGTTGCAATTGAAAGAATCAATGAATCTCTCAATGTGTGCCGGTAGATTACTGCAGAATTATGAAAAAATTCAGAAATTATTACTCAAACACATTCAGACATATTCTCTTAAATGGGCTCGTCCGGGATTTGAACCCGGGACCACTCGCACCCTAAGCGAGCATCATAGCCTTAGACAAACGAGCCATCACTGTAGTGGTTTGTCATATATATGGTGTTATCGGTTTATTGTTTCTCCCCATTCCGATCGTAAAAGTGGAAATTGAAAGAATCAATGAATCTCTCAACCTGTGCCGGTAGATTACTGCAGAATTATGAAAAACTTCAGAAATTATTACTAAAACACATATTCTCTTAAAAGGCTCGTCCGGGATTTGAACCCGGGACCACTCGCACCCTAAGCGATTATCATACCCCTAGACCAACGTGCCATCACTGCGCTGGTATGTCATATATATGGTGTTATCGGTTTATTGTTTCTACCTATTCCGATCGTAAAAGTTGAAATTGAAAGAATCAATGAATCTCTCAACCTGTGCCGGTAGATTACTGCAGAATTATGAAAAATTTCAGAAATTATTACTAAAACACATTCACACATATTCTCTTAAATGGGCTCGTCCGGGATTTGAACACGGGACCACTCGCACCCTAAGCGAGTATCATACCCCTAGACCAACGAGCCATCACTGCGCAGGTGTGTCAAATATATGGTGTTATCGGTTTATTGTTTCTACCTATTCCGATCGTGAAAGTTGCAATTGAAAGAATCAATGAATCTCTCAACGTGTTCCGGTAGATTACTGCAGAATTATGAAAAAATTCAGAAATTATTACTAAAACCCATAATCTCTTAAATGGGCTCGTCCGGGATTTGAAACCGGGACCACTCGAACCCTAAGCGAGTATCATACCCCTACATTAACGAGCTATCACTGCAATGGTTTGTCATATATATGGTGTTATCGGTTTATTGTTTCTACCTATTCCGATCGTAAAAGTTGCAATTGAAAGAATCAATGAATCTCTCAACGTGTGCCGGTAGATTACTGCAGAATTATGAAAAATTTCAGAAATTATTGCTAATGCACATTCACACATATTCTCTTAAATGGGCTCGTCCGGGATTTGAACCCGGGACCACTCGCACCCTAAGCGAGTATCATACCCCTAGACCAACGAGCCATCACTGCGCAGGTTTGTCATATATATGGTGTTATCGGTTTATTGTTTCTACCTATTCCGATCGTAAAAGTTGCAATTGAAAGAATCAATGAATCTCTCAACGTGTACCGGTAGATTACTGCAGAATAATGAAAAATTTCAGAAATTATTGCTAAAACACATTCACACATATTTTCTTAAATGGGCTCGTCCGGGATTTGAACCCGGGACCACTCGCACCCTAAGCGAGTATCATACCCCTAGACCTACGAGCTATCACTGCACTGGTTTGTCATATATATGGTGTTATCGGTTTATTGTTTCTACCTATTCCGATCGTAAAAGTTGCAATTGAAAGAATCAATGAATCTCTCAACGTGTGCCGGTAGATTACTGCAGAATTATTAAAAAATTCAGAAATTATTACTAAAACCAATATTCCCTTAAATGGGCTCGTCCGGGATTTGAACCCAGGACCACTCGCACCCTAAGCGAGTATCATACCCCTACATTAACGAGCTATCACTGCACTGGTTTGTCATATATATGGTGTTATCGGTTTATTGTTTCTACCTATTCCGATCGTAAAAGTTGCAATTCAAAGAATCAATGAATCTCTCAACGTGTGCCGGTAGATTACTGCAGAATTATGAAAAATTTCAGAAATTATTGCTAAAACACATTCACACATATTTTCTTAAATGGGCTCGTCCGGGATTTGAACCCGGGACCACTCGCACCCTAAGCGAGTATCATACCCCTACATTAACGAGCTATCACTGCACTGGTTTGTCATATATATGGTGTTATCGGTTTATTGTTTCTACCTATTCCGATCGTAAAAGTTGCAATTGAAAGAATCAATGAATCTCTCAACGTGTACCGGTAGATTACTGCAGAATTATGAAAAATTTCAGAAATTATTGCTAAAACACATTCACACATATTTTCTTAAATGGGCTCGTCCGGGATTTGAACCCGGGACCACTCGCACCCTAAGCGAGTATCATACCCCTAGACCTACGAGCTAACACTGCACTGGTTTGTCATATATATGGTGTTATCGGTTTATTGTTTCTACCTATTCCGATCGTAAAAGTTGCAATTGAAAGAATCAATGAATCTCTCAACGTGTGCCGGTAGATTACTGCAGAATTATTAAAAAATTCAGAAATTATTACTAAAACCAATATTCCCTTAAATGGGCTCGTCCGGGATTTGAACCCAGGACCACTCGCACCCTAAGCGAGTATCATACCCCTACATTAACGAGCTATCACTGCACTGGTTTGTCATATATATGGTGTTATCGGTTTATTGTTTCTACCTATTCCGATCGTAAAAGTTGCAATTGAAAGAATCAATGAATCTCTCAACGTGTACCGGTAGATTACTGCAGAATTATGAAAAATTTCAGAAATTATTGCTAAAACACATTCACACATATTTTCTTAAATCGGCTCGTCCGGGATTTGAACCCGGGAACACTCGCACCCTAAGCGAGTACCATACCCCTAGACCTACGAGCTATCACTGCACTGGTTTTGTATTATATATGGTGTTATCGGTTTATTGTTTCTACCTATTCCGATCGTAAAAGTTGCAATTGAAAGAATCAATGAATCTCTCAACGTGTGCCGGTAGATTACTGCAGAATTATTAAAAAATTCAGAAATTATTACTAAAACCAATATTCCATTAAATGGGCTCGTCCGGGATTTGAACCCAGGACCACACGCACCCTAAGCGAGTATCATACCCCTACATTAACGAGCTATCACTGCACTGGTTTGTCATATATATGGTGTTATCGGTTTATTGTTTCTACCTATTCCGATCGTAAAAGTTGCAATTCAAAGAATCAATGGATCTCTCAACGTGTGCCGGTAGATTACTGCAGAATTATGAAAAAATTCAGAAATTATTAATAAACACATTCACACATATTCTCTTAAATGGGCTCGTCCGGGATTTGAACCCGGGACCACTCGCACCCTAAGCGAGTATCATACCCCTAGACCAACGAGCCATCACTGCACTGGTTTGTCATATATATGGTGTTATCGGTTTATTGTTTCTACCTATTCCGATCGTATAAGTTGAAATTGTAAGAATCAATGAATCTCTCAACGTGTGCCGGTAGATTACTGCAGAATTATGAAAATATTCAGAAATTATTACTAAAACACATTCACACATATTTTCTTAAATGGGCTCGTCCGGGATTTGAACCCGGGACTACTCGCACCCTAAGCGAGTATCATACCCCTAGACCGACGAGCCATCACTGCACTGGTTTGTCATATATAAGGTGTTATCGGTTTATTGTTTCTACCTATTCCGAACGTAAAAGTTGAAATTGAAAGAATCAATGAATCTCTCAACCTGTGCCGGTAGATTACTGCAGAATTATGAAAAAATTCAGAAATTATTACTAAAACCAATATTCTCTTAAATGGGCACGTCCGGGATTTGAACACGGGACCACTCGCACCCTAAGCGAGTAACATACCCCTAGACCAACGAGCCATCACTGCATTGGTTTGTAATATATATGGTGTTATCGGTTTATTGTTTCTACCTATTCCGATCGTAAAAGTTGAAATTGAAAGACTCAATGAATCTCTCAACGTGTGCCGGTAGATTACTGCAGACTTTGAAAAAATTCAGAAATTATTACTAAAACGAATATTTTCTTAAATGGGCACGTCCGGGATTTGAACCCGGGACCACTCGCACCCTAAGCGAGTATCATACCCCTAGACCAACGAGCCATCACTGCACTGGTTTGTCATATATATGCTGTTATCGGTTTATTGTTTCTACCTATTCCGATCGTAAAAGTTGAAATTGAAAGAATCAATGAATCTCTCAACGTGTACCGGTAGATTACTGCAGAATTATAAAAAAATTCAGAAATTATTACTAAAACACATTCACACATATTCTTTTAAATGGGCTAGTCCGGGATTTGAACCCGGGACCACTCGCACCCTAAGCGAGTATCATACCCCTAGACCAACGAGCCATCACTGCGCAGGTTCGTCAAATATATGGTGTTATCGGTTTATTGTTTCTACCTATTCCGATCGTAAAAGTTGCAATTGAAAGAATCAATGAATCTCTCAACGTGTGCCGGTAGATTACTGCAGAATTGTGAAAAAATTCAGAAATTTTTACTAAAACACATTCACACATATCCTCTTAAATGGGCTCGTCCGGGATTTGAACCCGGGACCACTCGCACCCTAAGCGAGTAACATACCCCTTGACCAACGAGCCATCACTGCCTTGGTTTGTCATATATATGGTGTTATCGGTTTATTGTTTCTACCTATTCCGATCGTAAAAGTTGAAATTGAAAGACTCAATGAATCTCTCAACGTGTGCCGGTAGATTACTGCAGAATTGTGAAAAAATTCAGAAATTATTACTAAAACACATTCACACATATTCTCTTAAATGGGTTCGTCAGGGATTTGAACCCGGGACCACTCGCACCCTAAGCGAGTATCATACCCCTAGACCAACGAGCCATCACTGCGCTGGTTTGTCATATATATGGTGTTATCGGTTTATTGTTTCTACCTATTCCGATCGTAAAAGTTGAAATTGAAAGAATCAATGAATCTCTCAACGTGTGCCGGTAGATTACTGCAGAATTATGAAAATATTCAGAAATTATTACTAAAACACATTAACAAATATTCTCTTAAATGGGCTCGTCCGGGATTTGAACCCGGGACCACTCGCACCCAAAGCGAGTATCATACCCCTAGACCAACGAGCCATCGTTGCACTGGTTTGTCATATATATGGTGTTATCGGTTTATTGTTTCTACCTATTCCGATCGTAAAAGTTGAAATTGAAAGAATCAATGAATCTCTCAACGTGTGCCGGTAGATTACTGCAGAATTATGAAAATATTCAGAAATTATTACTAAAACACATTAACAAATATTCTCTTAAATGGTCTCGTCCGGGATTTGAACCCGGGACCACTCGCACCCAAAGCGAGTATCATACCCCTAGACCAACGAGCCATCGTTGCACTGGTTTGTCATATATATGGTGTTATCGGTTTATTGTTTCTACCTATTCCGATCGTAAAAGTTGAAATTGAAAGAATCAATGAATCTCTCAACGTGTGCCGGTAGATTACTGCAGAATTATGAAAATATTCAGAAATTATTACTAAAACACATTAACAAATATTCTCTTAAATGGGCTCGTCCGGGATTTGAACCCGGGACCACTCGCACCCTAAGCGAGTATCATACCCCTAGACCAACGAGCCATCACTGCACTGGTTTGTCATATTTATGGTGTTATCGGTTTATTGTTTCTACCTATTCCGAACGTAAAAGTTGAAATTGAAAGAATCAATGAATCTCTCAACGTGTGACGGTAGATTACTGCAGAATTATGAAAAAATTCAGAAATTATTACTAAAACACATTCACACATATTCTCTTAAATGGGCTCGTCCGGGATTTGAACCCGGGACCACTCGCACCCTAAGCGAGTATCATTCCCCTAGACCAACGAGCCATCACTGCGCTGGTTTGTCATATATATGGTGTTATCGGTTTATTGTTTCTACCTATTCCGAACGTAAAAGTTGAAATTGAAAGAATCAATGAATCTCTCAACCTGTGCCGGTAGATTACTGCAGAATTATGAAAATATTCAGAAATTATTACTAAAACACATTCACATATATTCTCTTAAATGGGCTCGTCAGGGATTTGAACCCGGGACCACTCGCACCCTAAGCGAGTATCATACCCCTAGACCAACGAGCCATCCCTGCGCAGGTTTGTCATATATATGGTGTTATCGGTTTATTGTTTCTACCTATTCCGATCGTAAAAGTTGAAATTGAAAGACTCAATGAATCTCTCAACGTGTGCCGGTAGATTACTGCAGAATTATGAAAAAATTCAGAAATTATTACTAAAACACATTCACACATATTCTCTTAAATGGGCTCGTCCGGGATTTGAGGCCGGGACCACTCGCACCCTAAGCGAGTATCATACCCCTAGACCAACGAGCCATCACTGCACTGGTTTGTCATATATATGGTGTTATCGGTTTTTTGTTTCTACCTATTCCGAACGTAAAAGTTGAAATTGAAAGAATCAATGCATCTCTCAACGTGTGCCGGTAGATTACTGCAGAATTATCAAAATATTCAGAAATTATTACTAAAACACATATTCTCTTAAATGGGCTCGTCCGGGATTTGAACCCGGGACCACTCGCACCCTAAGCGAGTATCATACCCCTAGACCAACGAGCCATCACTGCACAGGTTTGTCAAATATATGGTGTTATCGGTTTATTGTTTCTAACTATTCCGATCGTAACAGTTGAAATTGAAAGAATCAATGAATCTCTCAACCTGTGCCGGTAGATTACTGCAGAATTATGAAAATATTCAGAAATTATTACTAAAACACATATTCTCTTAAATGGGCTCGTCCGGGATTTGAACCTGGGACCACTCGCACCCTAAGCGAGTATCATACCCCTAGACCAACGAGCCATCACTGCACAGGTTTGTCAAATATATGGTGTTATCGGTTTATTGTTTCTAACTATTCCGATCGTAAAAGTTGAAATTGAAAGAATCAATGAATCTCTCAACCTGTGCCAGTAGATTACTGCAGAATTATGAAAATATTCAGAAATTATTACTAAAACACATTCACACATATTCTCTTAAATGGGCTCGTCCGGGATTTGAACCCGGGACCACTCGCACCCTTAGCGAGTATCATAACCCTAGACCAACGAGCCATCACTGCACTGGGTTGTCATATATATGGTGTTATCGGTTTATTGTTTCTACCTATTCCGAACGTAAAAGTTGAAATTGAAAGAATCAATGAATCTCTCAACGTGTGCCGGTAGATTAGTGCAGAATTATGAAAATATTCAGAAATTATTACTAAAACACATATTCTCTTAAATGAGCTCGTCCGGGATTTGAACCCGGGACCACTCGCACCCTAAGCGAGTATCATACCCCTAGACCAACGAGCCATCCCTGCGCAGGTTTGTCATATATATGGTGTTATCGGTTTATTGCTTCTACCTATTCCGATCGTAAAAGTTGAAATTGAAAGACTCAATGAATCTCTCAACGTGTGCCGGTAGATTACTGCAGAATTATGAAAATATTCAGAAATTATTACTAAAACACATTCACATATATTCTCTTAAATGGGCTCGTACGGGATTTGAACCCAGGACCACTCGCACCCTAAGCGAGTATCATACCCCTAGACCAACGAGCCATCACTGCACAGGTTTGTCAAATATATGGTGTTATCGGTTTATTGTTTCTACCTATTCCGATCGTAAAAGTTGAAATTGAAAGAATCAATGAATCTCTCAACCTGTGCCGGTAGATTACTGCAGAATTATGAAAATATTCAGAAATTATTACTAAAACACATTCACACATTTTCTCTTAAATGGGCTCGTCCGGGATTTGAACCCGGGACCACTCGCACCCTAAGCGAGTAAAATACCCCTAGACCAACGAGCCATCACTGCACAGGTTTGTCAAATATATGGTGTTATCGGTTTATTGTTTCTACCTATTCCGATCGTAAAAGTTGGAATTGAAAGAATCAATGAATCTCTCAACCTGTGCCGGTAGATTACTGCAGAATTATGAAAATATTCAGAAATTATTACTAAAACACCTTCACACATTTTCTCTTAAATGGGCTGGTCCGGGATTTGAACCCGGGACCACTCGCACCCTAAGCGAGTATCATACCCCTAGACCAACGAGCCATCACTGCACAGGTTTGTCAAATATATGGTGTTATCGGTTTATTGTTTCTACCTATTCCTATCGTAAAAGTTGAAATTGAAAGAATCAATGAATCTCTCAACGTGTGCCGGTAGATTGCTGCAGAATTATGAAAATATTCAGAAATTATTACTAAAACACATTCACACTTAAATGGGCTCGTCCTGGATTTGAACCCGGGACCACTCGCACCCTAAGCGAGTATCATACCCCTAGACCAACGAGCCATCACTGCACAGGTTTGTCAAATATATGGTGTTATCGGTTTATTGTTTCTACCTATTCCGATCGTAAAAGTTGAAATTGAAAGAATCAATGAATCTCTCAACGTTTGCCGGTAGATTACTGCAGAATTATGAAAATATTCAGAAATTATTACTAAAACACATATTCTCTTAAATGGGCTCGTCCGGGATTTGAACCCGGGACCACTCGCACCCTAAGCGAGTATCATACCCCTAGACCAACGAGCCATCACTGCACAGGTTTGTCAAATATATGGTGTTATCGGTTTATTGTTTCTAACTATTCCGATCGTAAAAGTTGAAATTGAAAGAATCAATGAATCTCTCAACCTGTGCCAGTAGATTACTGCAGAATTATGAAAATATTCAGAAATTATTACTAAAACACATTCACACATATTCTCTTAAATGGGCTCGTCCGGTATTTGAACCCGGGACCACTCGCACCCTTAGCGAGTATCATACCCCTAGACCAACGAGCCATCACTGCACAGGTTTGTCATATATATGGTGTTATCAGTTTATTGTTTCTACCTATTCCGAACGTAAAAGTTGAAATTGAAAGAATCAATGAATCTCTCAACGTGTGCCGGTAGATTAGTGCAGAATTATGAAAATATTCAGAAATTATTACTAAAACACAAATTCTCTTAAAAGAGATCGTCCGGGATTTGAACCCGGGACCACTCGCACCCTAAGCAAGTATCATACCCCTAGTCCAACGAGCCATCCCTGCGCAGGTTTGTCATATATATGGTGTTATCGGTTTATTGTTTCTACCTATTCCGATCGTAAAAGTTGAAATTGAAAGACTCAATGAATCTCTCAACGTGTGCCGGTAGATTACTGCAGAATTATGAAAATATTCAGAAATTATTACTAAAACACATTCACACATATTCTCTTATATGGGCTCGTCAGGGATTTGAACCCGGGACCACTCGCACCCTAAGCGAGTATCATACCCCTAGACCAACGAGCCATCACTGCACAGGTTTGTCAAATATATGGTGTTATCGGTTTATTGTTTCTACCTATTCCGATCGTAGAAGTTGAAATTGAAAGAATCAATGAATCTCTCAACCTGTGCCGGTAGATTACTGCAGAATTATGAAAATATTCAGAAATTATTACTAAAACACATTCACACATTTTCTCTTAAATGGGCTCGTCCGGGATTTGAACCCGGGACCACTCGCACCCTAAGCGAGTAAAATACCCCTAGACCAACGAGCCATCACTGCACAGGTTTGTCAAATATATGGTGTTATCGGTTTATTGTTTCTACCTATTCCGATCGTAAAAGTTGGAATTGAAAGAATCAATGAATCTCTCAACCTGTGCCGGTAGATTACTGCAGAATTATGAAAATATTCAGAAATTATTACTAAAACACCTTCACACATTTTCTCTTAAATGGGCTCGTCCGGGATTTGAACCCGGGACCACTCGCACCCTAAGCGAGTATCATACCCCTAGACCAACGAGCCATCACTGCACAGGTTTGTCAAATATATGGTGTTATCGGTTTATTGTTTCTACCTATTCCTATCGTAAAAGTTGAAATTGAAAGAATCAATGAATCTCTCAACGTGTGCCGGTAGATTGCTGCAGAATTATGAAAATATTCAGAAATTATTACTAAAACACATTCACACTTAAATGGGCTCGTCCTGGATTTGAACCCGGGACCACTCGCACCCTAAGCGAGTATCATACCCCTAGACCAACGAGCCATCACTGCACAGGTTTGTCAAATATATGGTGTTATCGGTTTATTGTTTCTACCTATTCCGATCGTAAAAGTTGAAATTGAAAGAATCAATGAATCTCTCAACGTTTGCCGGTAGATTACTGCAGAATTATGAAAATATTCAGAAATTATTACTAAAACACATATTCTCTTAAATGGGCTCGTCCGGGATTTGAACCCGGGACCACTCGCACCCTAAGCGAGTATCATACCCCTAGACCAACGAGCCATCACTGCACAGGTTTGTCAAATATATGGTGTTATCGGTTTATTGTTTCTAACTATTCCGATCGTAAAAGTTGAAATTGAAAGAATCAATGAATCTCTCAACCTGTGCCAGTAGATTACTGCAGAATTATGAAAATATTCAGAAATTATTACTAAAACACATTCACACATATTCTCTTAAATGGGCTCGTCCGGTATTTGAACCCGGGACCACTCGCACCCTTAGCGAGTATCATACCCCTAGACCAACGAGCCATCACTGCACAGGTTTGTCATATATATGGTGTTATCAGTTTATTGTTTCTACCTATTCCGAACGTAAAAGTTGAAATTGAAAGAATCAATGAATCTCTCAACGTGTGCCGGTAGATTAGTGCAGAATTATGAAAATATTCAGAAATTATTACTAAAACACAAATTCTCTTAAAAGAGATCGTCCGGGATTTGAACCCGGGACCACTCGCACCCTAAGCAAGTATCATACCCCTAGTCCAACGAGCCATCCCTGCGCAGGTTTGTCATATATATGGTGTTATCGGTTTATTGTTTCTACCTATTCCGATTGTAAAAGTTGAAATTGAAAGACTCAATGAATCTCTCAACGTGTGCCGGTAGATTACTGCAGAATTATGAAAATATTCAGAAATTATTACTAAAACACATTCACACATATTCTCTTATATGGGCTCGTCAGGGATTTGAACCCGGGACCACTCGCACCCTAAGCGAGTATCATACCCCTAGACCAACGAGCCATCACTGCACAGGTTTGTCAAATATATGGTGTTATCGGTTTATTGTTTCTACCTATTCCGATCGTAGAAGTTGAAATTGAAAGAATCAATGAATCTCTCAACCTGTGCCGGTAGATTACTGCAGAATTATGAAAATATTCAGAAATTATTACTAAAACACATTCACACATTTTCTCTTAAATGGGCTCGTCCGGGATTTGAACCCGGGACCACTCGCACCCTAAGCGAGTATCATACCCCTAGACCAACGAGCCATCACTGCACAGGTTTGTCAAATATATGGTGTTATCGGTTTATTGTTTCTACCTATTCCTATCGTAAAAGTTGAAATTGAAAGAATCAATGAATCTCTCAACGTGTGCCGGTAGATTGCTGCAGAATTATGAAAATATTCAGAAATTATTACTAAAACACATTCACACTTAAATGGGCTCGTCCGGGATTTGAACCCGGGACCACTCGCACCCTAAGCGAGTATCATACCCCTAGACCAACGAGCCATCACTGCACAGGTTTGTCAAATATATGGTGTTATCGGTTTATTGTCTCTACCTATTCCGATCGTAAAAGTTGAAATTGAAAGAATCAATGAATCTCTCAACGTGTGCCGGTAGATTACTGCAGAATTATGAAAATATTCAGAAATTATTACTAAAACACATTCACACAATTTCTCTTAAATGGGCTCGTCCGTGATTTGAACCCGGGACCACTCGCACCCTAAGCGAGTATCATACCCCTAGACCAACGAGCCATCACTGCACAGGTTTGTCAAATATATGGTGTTATCGGTTTATTGTTTCTACCTATTCCGATCGTAAAAGTTGAAATTGAAAGAATCAATGAATCTCTCAACGTGTGCCGGTAGATTAGTGCAGAATTATGAAAATATTCAGAAATTATTACTAAAACACATATTCTCTTAAATGGGCTCGTCCGGGATTTGAACCCGGGACCACTCGCACCCTAAGCGAGTATCATACCCCTAGCCCAACGAGCCATCACTGCACAGGTTTGTCAAATATATGGTGTTATCGGTTTATTGTTTCTACCTATTCCGATCGTAAAAGTTGAAATTGAAAGAATCAATGAATCTCTCAACGTGTGCCGGTAGATTACTGCAGAATTATGAAAATATAAAGAAATTATTACGAAAACACATATTTTCTTAAATGGGCTCGTCCGGGATTTGAACCCGGGACCACTCGCACCCTAAGCGAGTATCATACCCCTAGACCAACGAGCCATCACAGCACAGGCTTGTCAAATATGTGGTGTTATCGGTTTATTGTTTCTACCTATTCCGATCGTAAAAGTTGAAATTGAAAGAATCAATGAATCTCTCAACCTGTGCCAGTAGATTGCTGCAGAATTATGAAAATATTCAGAAATTATTACTAAAACACATTCACACATATTCTTTTAAATGGGCTCGTCCGGGATTTGAACCCGGGACCACTCGCACCCTAAGCGAGTATCATACCCCTAGACCAACGAGCCATCGTTGCACTGGTTTGTCATATATATGGTGTTATCGGTTTATTGTTTCTACCTATTCCGAACGTAAAAGTTGAAATTGAAAGAATCAATGAATCTCTCAACGTGTGCCGGTAGATTACTGCAGAATTATGAAAATATTCAGAAATTATTACTAAAACACATATTCTCTTAAATGGGCTCGTCCGGGATTTGAACCCGGGACCACTCGCACCCTAAGCGAGTATCATACCCCTAGACCAACGAGCCATCACTGCACAGGTTTGTCAAATATATGGTGTTATCGGTTTATTGTTTCTAACTATTCCGATCGTAAAAGTTGAAATTGAAAGAATCAATGAATCTCTCAACCTGTGCCAGTAGATTACTGCAGAATTATGAAAATATTCAGAAATTATTACTAAAACACATTCACACATATTCTCTTAAATGGGCTCGTCCGGTATTTGAACCCGGGACCACTCGCACCCTTAGCGAGTATCATACCCCTAGACCAACGAGCCATCACTGCACAGGTTTGTCATATATATGGTGTTATCAGTTTATTGTTTCTACCTATTCCGAACGTAAAAGTTGAAATTGAAAGAATCAATGAATCTCTCAACGTGTGCCGGTAGATTACTGCAGAATTATGAAAATATTCAGAAATTATTACTAAAACACATTCACACATATTCTCTTATATGGGCTCGTCAGGGATTTGAACCCGGGACCACTCGCACCCTAAGCGAGTATCATACCCCTAGACCAACGAGCCATCACTGCACAGGTTTGTCAAATATATGGTGTTATCGGTTTATTGTTTCTACCTATTCCGATCGTAGAAGTTGAAATTGAAAGAATCAATGAATCTCTCAACCTGTGCCGGTAGATTACTGCAGAATTATGAAAATATTCAGAAATTATTACTAAAACACATTCACACATTTTCTCTTAAATGGGCTCGTCCGGGATTTGAACCCGGGACCACTCGCACCCTAAGCGAGTAAAATACCCCTAGACCAACGAGCCATCACTGCACAGGTTTGTCAAATATATGGTGTTATCGGTTTATTGTTTCTACCTATTCCGATCGTAAAAGTTGGAATTGAAAGAATCAATGAATCTCTCAACCTGTGCCGGTAGATTACTGCAGAATTATGAAAATATTCAGAAATTATTACTAAAACACCTTCACACATTTTCTCTTAAATGGGCTCGTCCGGGATTTGAACCCGGGACCACTCGCACCCTAAGCGAGTATCATACCCCTAGACCAACGAGCCATCACTGCACAGGTTTGTCAAATATATGGTGTTATCGGTTTATTGTTTCTACCTATTCCTATCGTAAAAGTTGAAATTGAAAGAATCAATGAATCTCTCAACGTGTGCCGGTAGATTGCTGCAGAATTATGAAAATATTCAGAAATTATTACTAAAACACATTCACACTTAAATGGGCTCGTCCTGGATTTGAACCCGGGACCACTCGCACCCTAAGCGAGTATCATACCCCTAGACCAACGAGCCATCACTGCACAGGTTTGTCAAATATATGGTGTTATCGGTTTATTGTTTCTACCTATTCCGATCGTAAAAGTTGAAATTGAAAGAATCAATGAATCTCTCAACGTTTGCCGGTAGATTACTGCAGAATTATGAAAATATTCAGAAATTATTACTAAAACACATATTCTCTTAAATGGGCTCGTCCGGGATTTGAACCCGGCACCACTCGCACCCTAAGCGAGTATCATACCCCTAGACCAACGAGCCATCACTGCACAGGTTTGTCAAATATATGGTGTTATCGGTTTATTGTTTCTAACTATTCCGATCGTAAAAGTTGAAATTGAAAGAATCAATGAATCTCTCAACCTGTGCCAGTAGATTACTGCAGAATTATGAAAATATTCAGAAATTATTACTAAAACACATTCACACATATTCTCTTAAATGGGCTCGTCCGGTATTTGAACCCGGGACCACTCGCACCCTTAGCGAGTATCATACCCCTAGACCAACGAGCCATCACTGCACAGGTTTGTCATATATATGGTGTTATCAGTTTATTGTTTCTACCTATTCCGAACGTAAAAGTTGAAATTGAAAGAATCAATGAATCTCTCAACGTGTGCCGGTAGATTAGTGCAGAATTATGAAAATATTCAGAAATTATTACTAAAACACAAATTCTCTTAAAAGAGATCGTCCGGGATTTGAACCCGGGACCACTCGCACCCTAAGCAAGTATCATACCCCTAGTCCAACGAGCCATCCCTGCGCAGGTTTGTCATATATATGGTGTTATCGGTTTATTGTTTCTACCTATTCCGATTGTAAAAGTTGAAATTGAAAGACTCAATGAATCTCTCAACGTGTGCCGGTAGATTACTGCAGAATTATGAAAATATTCAGAAATTATTACTAAAACACATTCACACATATTCTCTTATATGGGCTCGTCAGGGATTTGAACCCGGGACCACTCGCACCCTAAGCGAGTATCATACCCCTAGACCAACGAGCCATCACTGCACAGGTTTGTCAAATATATGGTGTTATCGGTTTATTGTTTCTACCTATTCCGATCGTAGAAGTTGAAATTGAAAGAATCAATGAATCTCTCAACCTGTGCCGGTAGATTACTGCAGAATTATGAAAATATTCAGAAATTATTACTAAAACACATTCACACATTTTCTCTTAAATGGGCTCGTCCGGGATTTGAACCCGGGACCACTCGCACCCTAAGCGAGTATCATACCCCTAGACCAACGAGCCATCACTGCACAGGTTTGTCAAATATATGGTGTTATCGGTTTATTGTTTCTACCTATTCCTATCGTAAAAGTTGAAATTGAAAGAATCAATGAATCTCTCAACGTGTGCCGGTAGATTGCTGCAGAATTATGAAAATATTCAGAAATTATTACTAAAACACATTCACACTTAAATGGGCTCGTCCGGGATTTGAACCCGGGACCACTCGCACCCTAAGCGAGTATCATACCCCTAGACCAACGAGCCATCACTGCACAGGTTTGTCAAATATATGGTGTTATCGGTTTATTGTCTCTACCTATTCCGATCGTAAAAGTTGAAATTGAAAGAATCAATGAATCTCTCAACGTGTGCCGGTAGATTACTGCAGAATTATGAAAATATTCAGAAATTATTACTAAAACACATTCACACAATTTCTCTTAAATGGGCTCGTCCGTGATTTGAACCCGGGACCACTCGCACCCTAAGCGAGTATCATACCCCTAGACCAACGAGCCATAACTGCACAGGTTTGTCAAATATATGGTGTTATCGGTTTATTGTTTCTACCTATTCCGATCGTAAAAGTTGAAATTGAAAGAATCAATGAATCTCTCAACGTGTGCCGGTAGATTAGTGCAGAATTATGAAAATATTCAGAAATTATTACTAAAACACATATTCTCTTAAATGGGCTCGTCCGGGATTTGAACCCGGGACCACTCGCACCCTAAGCGAGTATCATACCCCTAGCCCAACGAGCCATCACTGCACAGGTTTGTCAAATATATGGTGTTATCGGTTTATTGTTTCTACCTATTCCGATCGTAAAAGTTGAAATTGAAAGAATCAATGAATCTCTCAACGTGTGCCGGTAGATTACTGCAGAATTATGAAAATATTAAGAAATTATTACGAAAACACATATTTTCTTAAATGGGCTCGTCCGGGATTTGAACCCGGGACCACTCGCACCCTAAGCGAGTATCATACCCCTAGACCAACGAGCCATCACAGCACAGGCTTGTCAAATATGTGGTGTTATCGGTTTATTGTTTCTACCTATTCCGATCGTAAAAGTTGAAATTGAAAGAATCAATGAATCTCTCAACCTGTGCCAGTAGATTGCTGCAGAATTATGAAAATATTCAGAAATTATTACTAAAACACATTCACACATATTCTTTTAAATGGGCTCGTCCGGGATTTGAACCCGGGACCACTCGCACCCTAAGCGAGTATCATACCCCTAGACCAACGAGCCATCGTTGCACTGGTTTGTCATATATATGGTGTTATCGGTTTATTGTTTCTACCTATTCCGAACGTAAAAGTTGAAATTGAAAGAATCAATGAATCTCTCAACGTGTGCCGGTAGATTACTGCAGAATTATGAAAATATTCAGAAATTATTACTAAAACACATATTCTCTTAAATGGGCTCGTCCGGGATTTGAACCCGGGACCACTCGCACCCTAAGCGAGTATCATACCCCTAGACCAACGAGCCATCACTGCACTGGTTTGTCATATATATGGTGTTATCGGTTTATTGTTTCTACCTATTCCGAACGTAAAAGTTGAAATTGAAAGAATCAATGAATCTCTCAACGTGTGCCGGTAGATTACTGCAGAATTATGAAAATATTCAGAAATTATTACTAAAACACATATTCTCTTAAATGGGATCGTCCGGGATTTGAACCCGGGACCACTCGCACCCTAAGCGAGTATCATACCCCTAGACCAACGAGCCATCACTGCACTGGTTTGTCATATATATGGTGTTATCGGTTTATTGTTTCTACCTATTCCGATCGTAAAAGTTGAAATTGAAAGAATCAATGAATCTCTCAACCTGTGCCGGTAGATTATTGCAGAATTATGAAAATATTCAGAAATTATTACTAAAACACATTCACACATATTCTTTTAAATGGGCTCGTCCGGGATTTGAACCCGGGACCACTCGCACCCTAAGCGAGTATCATACCCCTAGACCAACGAGCCATCACTGCACTGGTTTGTCATATATATGGTTTTATCGGTTTATTGTTTCTACCTATTCCGATCGTCAAAGTTGAAATTGAAAGAATCAATGAATCTCTCAACGTGTGCCGGTAGATTACTGCAGAATTATGAAAATATTCAGAAGTTATTACTAAAACACATATTCTCTTAAATGGGCTCGTCCGGGATTTGAACCCGGGATCACTCGCACCCTAAGCGAGTATCATACCCCTAGACCAACGAGCCATCACTGCACAGGTTTGTCAAATATATGGTGTTATCGGTTTATTGTTTCTACCTATTCCGATCGTAGAAGTTGAAATTGAAAGAATCAATGAATCTCTCAACCTGTGCCGGTAGATTACTGCAGAATTATGAAAATATTCAGAAATTATTACTAAAACACATTCACACATTTTCTCTTAAATGGGCTCGTCCGGGATTTGAACCCGGGACCACTCGCACCCTAAGCGAGTATCATACCCCTAGACCAACGAGCCATCACTGCACAGGTTTGTCAAATATATGGTGTTATCGGTTTATTGTTTCTACCTATTCCTATCGTAAAAGTTGAAATTGAAAGAATCAATGAATCTCTCAACGTGTGCCGGTAGATTGCTGCAGAATTATGAAAATATTCAGAAATTATTACTAAAACACATTCACACAATTTCTCTTGAATGGGCTCGTCCGTGATTTGAACCCGGGACCACTCGCACCCTAAGCGAGTATCATACCCCTAGACCAACGAGCCATCACTGCACAGGTTTGTCAAATATATGGTGTTATCGGTTTATTGTTTCTACCTATTCCGATCGTAAAAGTTGAAATTGAAAGAATCAATGAATCTCTCAACGTGTGCCGGTAGATTAGTGCAGAATTATGAAAATATTCAGAAATTATTACTAAAACACATATTCTCTTAAATGGGCTCGTCCGGGATTTGAACCCGGGACCACTCGCACCCTAAGCGAGTATCATACCCCTAGCCCAACGAGCCATCACTGCACAGGTTTGTCAAATATATGGTGTTATCGGTTTATTGTTTCTACCTATTCCGATCGTAAAAGTTGAAATTGAAAGAATCAATGAATCTCTCAACGTGTGCCGGTAGATTACTGCAGAATTATGAAAATATTCAGAAATTATTACGAAAACACATATTTTCTTAAATGGGCTCGTCCGGGATTTGAACCCGGGACCACTCGCAACCTAAGCCAGTATCATACCCCTAGACCAACGAGCCATCACAGCACAGGCTTGTCAAATATGTGGTGTTATCGGTTTATTGTTTCTACCTATTCCGATCGTAAAAGTTGAAATTGAAAGAATCAATGAATCTCTCAACCTGTGCCAGTAGATTGCTGCAGAATTATGAAAATATTCAGAAATTATTACTAAAACACATTCACACATATTCTTTTAAATGGGCTCGTCCGGGATTTGAACCCGGGACCACTCGCACCCTAAGCGAGTATCATACCCCTAGACCAACGAGCCATCGTTGCACTGGTTTGTCATATATATGGTGTTATCGGTTTATTGTTTCTACCTATTCCGAACGTAAAAGTTGAAATTGAAAGAATCAATGAATCTCTCAACGTGTGCCGGTAGATTACTGCAGAATTATGAAAATATTCAGAAATTATTACTAAAACACATATTCTCTTAAATGGGCTCGTCCGGGATTTGAACCCGGGACCACTCGCACCCTAAGCGAGTATCATACCCCTAGACCAACGAGCCATCACTGCACTGGTTTGTCATATATATGGTGTTATCGGTTTATTGTTTCTACCTATTCCGAACGTAAAAGTTGAAATTGAAAGAATCAATGAATCTCTCAACGTGTGCCGGTAGATTACTGCAGAATTATGAAAATATTCAGAAATTATTACTAAAACACATATTCTCTTAAATGGGCTCGTCCGGGATTTGAAACCGGGACCACTCGCACCCTAAGCGAGTATCATACCCCTAGACCAACGAGCCATCACTGCACTGGTTTGTCATATATATGGTGTTATCGGTTTATTGTTTCTACCTATTCCGATCGTAAAAGTTGAAATTGAAAGAATCAATGAATCTCTCAACCTGTGCCGGTAGATTATTGCAGAATTATGAAAATATTCAGAAATTATTACTAAAACACATTCACACATATTCTTTTAAATGGGCTCGTCCGGGATTTGAACCCGGGACCACTCGCACCCTAAGCGAGTATCATACCCCTAGACCAACGAGCCATCACTGCACTCGTTTGTCATATATATGGTTTTATCGGTTTATTGTTTCTACCTATTCCGATCGTCAAAGTTGAAATTGAAAGAATCAATGAATCTCTCAACGTGTGCCGGTAGATTACTGCAGAATTATGAAAATATTCAGAAGTTATTACTAAAACACATATTCTCTTAAATGGGCTCGTCCGGGATTTGAACCCGGGACCACTCGCACCCTAAACGAGTATCATACCCCTAGACCAACGAGCCATCAGTGCTCAGGTTTGTCAAATATATGGTGTTATCGGTTTATTGTTTCTACCTCTTCCGATCGTAAAATTTGAAATTGAAAGAATCAATGAATCTCTCAACCTGTGCCGGTAGAGTACTGCAGAATTATGAAAATATTCAGAAATTATTACTAAAACACATTCACACATATTCTCTTAAATGGGCTCGTCCGGGATTTGAACCCGGGACCACTCGCACCCTAAGCGAGTATCATACCCCTAGACCAACGAGCCATCACTGCACTGGTTTGTCATATATATGGTGTTATCGGTTTTTTGTTTCTACCTATTCCGAACGTAAAAGTTGAAATTGAAAGAATCAATGAATCTCTCAACGTGTGCCGCTAGATTACTGCAGAATTATGAAAATATTCAGAAATTATTACTAATACACATATTCTCTTAAATGGGCTCGTCCGGGATTTGAACCGGGGAGCACTCGCACCCTAAGCGAGTATCATACCCCTAGACCAACGAGCCATCACTGCACAGGTTTGTCAAATATATGGTGTTATCGGTTTATTGTTTCTACCTATTCCGATCGTAAAAGTTGAAATTGAAAGAATCAATGAATCTCTCAACCTGTGCCGGTAGATTACTGCAGAATTATGAAAATATTCAGAAATTATTACTAAAACACATTCACACAATTTCTCTTAAATGGGCTCGTCCGTGATTTGAACCCGGGACCACTCGCACCCTAAGCGAGTATCATGCCCCTAGACCAACGAGCCATCACTGCACAGGTTTGTCAAATATATGGTGTTATCGGTTTATTGTTTCTACCTATTCCGATCGTAAAAGTTGAAATTGAAAGAATCAATGAATCTCTCAACGTGTGCCGGTAGATTACTGCAGAATTATGAAAATATTCAGAAGTTATTACTAAAACACATATTCTCTTAAATGGGCTCGTCCGGGATTTGAACCCGGGATCACACGCACCCTAAGCGAGTATCATACCCCTAGACCAACGAGCCATCACTGCACAGGTTTGTCAAATATATGGTGTTATCGGTTTATTGTTTCTACCTATTCCGATCGTAGAAGTTGAAATTGAAAGAATCAATGAATCTCTCAACCTGTGCCGGTAGATTACTGCAGAATTATGAAAATATTCAGAAATTATTACTAAAACACATTCACACATTTTCTCTTAAATGGGCTCGTCCGGGATTTGAACCCGGGACCACTCGCACCCTAAGCGAGTATCATACCCCTAGACCAACGAGCCATCACTGCACAGGTTTGTCAAATATATGGTGTTATCGGTTTATTGTTTCTACCTATTCCTATCGTAAAAGTTGAAATTGAAAGAATCAATGAATCTCTCAACGTGTGCCGGTAGATTGCTGCAGAATTATGAAAATATTCAGAAATTATTACTAAAACACATTCACACAATTTCTCTTAAATGGGCTCATCCGTGATTTGAACCCGGGACCACTCGCACCCTAAGCGAGTATCATACCCCTAGACCAACGAGCCATCACTGCACAGGTTTGTCAAATATATGGTGTTATCGGTTTATTGTTTCTACCTATTCCGATCGTAAAAGTTGAAATTGAAAGAATCAATGAATCTCTCAACGTGTGCCGGTAGATTAGTGCAGAATTATGAAAATATTCAGAAATTATTACTAAAACACATATTCTCTTAAATGGGCTCGTCCGGGATTTGAACCCGGGAGCACTCGCACCCTAAGCGAGTATCATACCCCTAGCCCAACGAGCCATCACTGCACAGGTTTGTCAAATATATGGTGTTATCGGTTTATTGTTTCTACCTATTCCGATCGTAAAAGTTGAAATTGAAAGAATCAATGAATCTCTCAACGTGTGCCGGTAGATTACTGCAGAATTATGAAAATATTCAGAAATTATTACGAAAACACATATTTTCTTAAATGGGCTCGTCCGGGATTTGAACCCGGGACCACTCGCACCCTAAGCGAGTATCATACCCCTAGACCAACGAGCCATCACAGCACAGGCTTGTCAAATATGTGGTGTTATCGGTTTATTGTTTCTACCTATTCCGATCGTAAAAGTTGAAATTGAAAGAATCAATGAATCTCTCAACCTGTGCCAGTAGATTGCTGCAGAATTATGAAAATATTCAGAAATTATTACTAAAACACATTCACACATATTCTTTTAAATGGGCTCGTCCGGGATTTGAACCCGGGACCACTCGCACCCTAAGCGAGTATCATACCCCTAGACCAACGAGCCATCGTTGCACTGGTTTGTCATATATATGGTGTTATCGGTTTATTGTTTCTACCTATTCCGAACGTAAAAGTTGAAATTGAAAGAATCAATGAATCTCTCAACGTGTGCCGGTAGATTACTGCAGAATTATGAAAATATTCAGAAATTATTACTAAAACACATATTCTCTTAAATGGGCTCGTCCGGGATTTGAACCCGGGACCACTCGCACCCTAAGCGAGTATCATACCCCTAGACCAACGAGCCATCACTGCACTGGTTTGTCATATATATGGTGTTATCGGTTTATTGTTTCTACCTATTCCGAACGTAAAAGTTGAAATTGAAAGAATCAATGAATCTCTCAACGTGTGCCGGTAGATTACTGCAGAATTATGAAAATATTCAGAAATTATTACTAAAACACATATTCTCTTAAATGGGCTCGTCCGGGATTTGAAACCGGGACCACTCGCACCCTAAGCGAGTATCATACCCCTAGACCAACGAGCCATCACTGCACTGGTTTGTCATATATATGGTGTTATCGGTTTATTGTTTCTACCTATTCCGATCGTAAAAGTTGAAATTGAAAGAATCAATGAATCTCTCAACCTGTGCCGGTAGATTATTGCAGAATTATGAAAATATTCAGAAATTATTACTAAAACACATTCACACATATTCTTTTAAATGGGCTCGTCCGGGATTTGAACCCGGGACCACTCGCACCCTAAGCGAGTATCATACCCCTAGACCAACGAGCCATCACTGCACTCGTTTGTCATATATATGGTTTTATCGGTTTATTGTTTCTACCTATTCCGATCGTCAAAGTTGAAATTGAAAGAATCAATGAATCTCTCAACGTGTGCCGGTAGATTACTGCAGAATTATGAAAATATTCAGAAGTTATTACTAAAACACATATTCTCTTAAATGGGCTCGTCCGGGATTTGAACCCGGGACCACTCGCACCCTAAACGAGTATCATACCCCTAGACCAACGAGCCATCAGTGCTCAGGTTTGTCAAATATATGGTGTTATCGGTTTATTGTTTCTACCTCTTCCGATCGTAAAATTTGAAATTGAAAGAATCAATGAATCTCTCAACCTGTGCCGGTAGAGTACTGCAGAATTATGAAAATATTCAGAAATTATTACTAAAACACATTCACACATATTCTCTTAAATGGGCTCGTCCGGGATTTGAACCCGGGACCACTCGCACCCTAAGCGAGTATCATACCCCTAGACCAACGAGCCATCACTGCACTGGTTTGTCATATATATGGTGTTATCGGTTTTTTGTTTCTACCTATTCCGAACGTAAAAGTTGAAATTGAAAGAATCAATGAATCTCTCAACGTGTGCCGCTAGATTACTGCAGAATTATGAAAATATTCAGAAATTATTACTAATACACATATTCTCTTAAATGGGCTCGTCCGGGATTTGAACCGGGGAGCACTCGCACCCTAAGCGAGTATCATACCCCTAGACCAACGAGCCATCACTGCACAGGTTTGTCAAATATATGGTGTTATCGGTTTATTGTTTCTACCTATTCCGATCGTAAAAGTTGAAATTGAAAGAATCAATGAATCTCTCAACCTGTGCCGGTAGATTACTGCAGAATTATGAAAATATTCAGAAATTATTACTAAAACACATTCACACAATTTCTCTTAAATGGGCTCGTCCGTGATTTGAACCCGGGACCACTCGCACCCTAAGCGAGTATCATGCCCCTAGACCAACGAGCCATCACTGCACAGGTTTGTCAAATATATGGTGTTATCGGTTTATTGTTTCTACCTATTCCGATCGTAAAAGTTGAAATTGAAAGAATCAATGAATCTCTCAACGTGTGCCGGTAGATTAGTGCAGAATTATGAAAATATTCAGAAATTATTACTAAAACACATATTCTCTTAAATGGGCTCGTCCGGGATTTGAACCCGGGACCACTCGCACCCTAAGCGAGTATCATACCCCTAGCCCAACGAGCCATCACTGCACAGGTTTGTCAAATATATGGTGTTATCGGTTTATTGTTTCTACCTATTCCGATCGTAAAAGTTGAAATTGAAAGAATCAATGAATCTCTCAACGTGTGCCGGTAGATTACTGCAGAATTATGAAAATATTCAGAAATTATTACTAAAACACATATTTTCTTAAATGGGCTCGTCCGGGATTTGAACCCGGGACCACTCGCACCCTAAGCGAGTATCATGCCCCTAGCCCAACGAGCCAACACTGCACAGGTTTGTCAAATATATGGTGTTATCGGTTTATTGTTTCTACCTATTCCGATCGTAAAAGTTGAAATTGAAAGAATCAATGAATCTCTCAACCTGTGCCAGTAGATTGCTGCAGAATTATGAAAATATTCAGAAATTATTACTAAAACACATTCACACATATTCTCTTAAATGGGCTCGTCCGGGAATTGAACCCGGGACCACTCGCACCCTAAGCGAGTATCATACCCCTAGACCAACGAGCCATCACTGCACTGGTTTGTCATATATATGGTGTTATCGGTTTATTGTTTCTACCTATTCCGAACGTAAAAGTTGAAATTGAAAGAATCAATGAATCTCTCAACGTGTGCCGGTAGATTACTGCAGAATTATGAAAATATTCAGAAATTATTACTAAAACACATATTCTCTTAAATGGGCTCGTCCGGGATTTGAACCCGGGACCACTCGCACCCTAAGCGAGTATCATACCCCTAGACCAACGAGCCATCACTGCACTGGTTTGTCATATATATGGTGTTATCGGTTTATTGTTTCTACCTATTCCGAACGTAAAAGTTGAAATTGAAAGAATCAATGAATCTCTCAACCTGTGCCGGTAGATTATTGCAGAATTATGAAAATATTCAGAAATTATTACTAAAACACATATTCTCTTAAATGGGCTCGTCCGGGATTTGAACCCGGGACCACTCGCACCCTAAGCGAGTATCATACCCCTAGCCCAACGAGCCATCACTGCACAGGTTTGTCAAATATATGGTGTTATCGGTTTATTGTTTCTACCTATTCCGATCGTAAAAGTTGAAATTGAAAGAATCAATGAATCTCTCAACCTGTGCCGGTAGATTACTGCAGAATTATGAAAATATTCAGAAATTATTACTAAAACACATATTTTCTTAAATGGGCTCGTCCGGGATTTGAACCCGGGACCACTCGCACCCTAAGCGAGTATCATACCCCTAGCCCAACGAGCCAACACTGCACAGGTTTGTCAAATATATGGTGTTATCGGTTTATTGTTTCTACCTATTCCGATCGTAAAAGTTGAAATTGAAAGAATCAATGAATCTCTCAACCTGTGCCAGTAGATTGCTGCAGAATTATGAAAATATTCAGAAATTATTACTAAAACACATTCACACATATTCTCTTAAATGGGCTCGTCCGGGAATTGAACCCGGGACCACTCGCACCCTAAGCGAGTATCATACCCCTAGACCAACGAGCCATCACTGCACTGGTTTGTCATATATATGGTGTTATCGGTTTATTGTTTCTACCTATTCCGAACGTAAAAGTTGAAATTGAAAGAATCAATGAATCTCTCAACGTGTGCCGGTAGATTACTGCAGAATTATGAAAATATTCAGAAATTATTACTAAAACACATATTCTCTTAAATGGGCTCGTCCGGGATTTGAACCCGGGACCACTCGCACCCTAAGCGAGTATCATACCCCTAGACCAACGAGCCATCACTGCACTGGTTTGTCATATATATGGTGTTATCGGTTTATTGTTTCTACCTATTCCGAACGTAAAAGTTGAAATTGAAAGAATCAATGAATCTCTCAACCTGTGCCGGTAGATTATTGCAGAATTATGAAAATATTCAGAAATTATTACTAAAACACATATTCTCTTAAATGGGCTCGTCCGGGATTTGAACCCGGGACCACTCGCACCCTAAGCGAGTATCATACCCCTAGCCCAACGAGCCATCACTGCACAGGTTTGTCAAATATATGGTGTTATCGGTTTATTGTTTCTACCTATTCCGATCGTAAAAGTTGAAATTGAAAGAATCAATGAATCTCTCAACGGGTGCCGGTAGATTACTGCAGAATTATGAAAATATTCAGAAATTATTACTAAAACACATATTTTCTTAAATGGGCTCGTCCGGGATTTGAACCCGGGACCACTCGCACCCTAAGCGAGTATCATACCCCTAGACCAACGAGCCATCACTGCACAGGTTTGTCAAATATATGGTGTTATCGGTTTATTGTTTCTACCTATTCCGATCGTAGAAGTTGAAATTGAAAGAATCAATGAATCTCTCAACCTGTGCCGGTAGATTACTGCAGAATTATGAAAATATTCAGAAATTATTACTAAAACACATTCACACATTTTCTCTTAAATGGGCTCGTCCGTGATTTGAACCCGGGACCACTCGCACCCTAAGCGAGTATCATACCCCTAGACCAACGAGCCATCACTGCACAGGTTTGTCAAATATATGGTGTTATCGGTTTATTGTTTCTACCTATTCCGATCGTAAAAGTTGAAATTGAAAGAATCAATGAATCTCTCAACGTGTGCCGGTAGATTAGTGCAGAATTATGAAAATATTCAGAAATTATTACTAAAACACATATTCTCTTAAATGGGCTCGTCCGGGATTTGAACCCGGGACCACTCGCACCCTAAGCGAGTATCATACCCCTAGCCCAACGAGCCATCACTGCACAGGTTTGTCAAATATATGGTGTTATCGGTTTATTGTTTCTACCTATTCCGATCGTAAAAGTTGAAATTGAAAGAATCAATGAATCTCTCAACGTGTGCCGGTAGATTACTGCAGAATTATGAAAATATTCAGAAATTATTACGAAAACACATATTTTCTTAAATGGGCTCGTCCGGGATTTGAACCCGGGACCACTCGCACCCTAAGCGAGTATCATACCCCTAGACCAACGAGCCATCACAGCACAGGCTTGTCAAATATGTGGTGTTATCGGTTTATTGTTTCTACCTATTCCTATCGTAAAAGTTGAAATTGAAAGAATCAATGAATCTCTCAACCTGTGCCAGTAGATTGCTGCAGAATTATGAAAATATTCAGAAATTATTACTAAAACACATTCACACATATTCTTTTAAATGGGCTCGTCCGGGATTTGAACCCGGGACCACTCGCACCCTAAGCGAGTATCATACCCCTAGACCAACGAGCCATCGTTGCACTGGTTTGTCATATATATGGTGTTATCGGTTTATTGTTTCTACCTATTCCGAACGTAAAAGTTGAAATTGAAAGAATCAATGAATCTCTCAACGTGTGCCGGTAGATTACTGCAGAATTATGAAAATATTCAGAAATTATTACTAAAACACATATTCTCTTAAATGGGCTCGTCCGGGATTTGAACCCGGGACCACTCGCACCCTAAGCGAGTATCATACCCCTAGACCAACGAGCCATCACTGCACTGGTTTGTCATATATATGGTGTTATCGGTTTATTGTTTCTACCTATTCCGAACGTAAAAGTTGAAATTGAAAGAATCAATGAATCTCTCAACGTGTGCCGGTAGATTACTGCAGAATTATGAAAATATTCAGAAATTATTACTAAAACACATATTCTCTTAAATGGGCTCGTCCGGGATTTGAACCCGGGACCACTCGCACCCTAAGCGAGTATCATACCCCTAGACCAACGAGCCATCACTGCACTGGTTTGTCATATATATGGTGTTATCGGTTTATTGTTTCTACCTATTCCGATCGTCAAAGTTGAAATTGAAAGAATCAATGAATCTCTCAACGTGTGCCGGTAGATTGCTGCAGAATTATGAAAATATTCAGAAATTATTACTAAAACACATTCACACAATTTCTCTTAAATGGGCTCGTCCGTGATTTGAACCCGGGACCACTCGCACCCTAAGCGAGTATCATACCCCTAGACCAACGAGCCATCACTGCACAGGTTTGTCAAATATATGGTGTTATCGGTTTATTGTTTCTACCTATTCCGATCGTAAAAGTTGAAATTGAAAGAATCAATGAATCTCTCAACGTGTGCCGGTAGATTAGTGCAGAATTATGAAAATATTCAGAAATTATTACTAAAACACATATTCTCTTAAATGGGCTCGTCCGGGATTTGAACCCGGGACCACTCGCACCCTAAGCGAGTATCATACCCCTAGCCCAACGAGCCATCACTGCACAGGTTTGTCAAATATATGGTGTTATCGGTTTATTGTTTCTACCTATTCCGATCGTAAAAGTTGAAATTGAAAGAATCAATGAATCTCTCAACGTGTGCCGGTAGATTACTGCAGAATTATGAAAATATTCAGAAATTATTACGAAAACACATATTTTCTTAAATGGGCTCGTCCGGGATTTGAACCCGGGACCACTCGCACCCTAAGCGAGTATCATACCCCTAGACCAACGAGCCATCACAGCACAGGCTTGTCAAATATGTGGTGTTATCGGTTTATTGTTTCTACCTATTCCGATCGTAAAAGTTGAAATTGAAAGAATCAATGAATCTCTCAACCTGTGCCAGTAGATTGCTGCAGAATTATGAAAATATTCAGAAATTATTACTAAAACACATTCACACATATTCTTTTAAATGGGCTCGTCCGGGATTTGAACCCGGGACCACTCGCACCCTAAGCGAGTATCATACCCCTAGACCAACGAGCCATCGTTGCACTGGTTTGTCATATATATGGTGTTATCGGTTTATTGTTTCTACCTATTCCGAACGTAAAAGTTGAAATTGAAAGAATCAATGAATCTCTCAACGTGTGCCGGTAGATTACTGCAGAATTATGAAAATATTCAGAAATTATTACTAAAACACATATTCTCTTAAATGGGCTCGTCCGGGATTTGAACCCGGGACCACTCGCACCCTAAGCGAGTATCATACCCCTAGACCAACGAGCCATCACTGCACTGGTTTGTCATATATATGGTGTTATCGGTTTATTGTTTCTACCTATTCCGAACGTAAAAGTTGAAATTGAAAGAATCAATGAATCTCTCAACGTGTGCCGGTAGATTACTGCAGAATTATGAAAATATTCAGAAATTATTACTAAAACACATATTCTCTTAAATGGGCTCGTCCGGGATTTGAACCCGGGACCACTCGCACCCTAAGCGAGTATCATACCCCTAGACCAACGAGCCATCACTGCACTGGTTTGTCATATATATGGTGTTATCGGTTTATTGTTTCTACCTATTCCGATCGTAAAAGTTGAAATTGAATGAATCAATGAATCTCTCAACCTGTGCCGGTAGATTATTGCAGAATTATGAAAATATTCAGAAATTATTACTAAAACACATTCACACATATTCTTTTAAATGGGCTCGTCCGGGATTTGAACCCGGGACCACTCGCACCCTAAGCGAGTATCATACCCCTAGACCAACGAGCCATCACTGCACTCGTTTGTCATATATATGGTTTTATCGGTTTATTGTTTCTACCTATTCCGATCGTCAAAGTTGAAATTGAAAGAATCAATGAATCTCTCAACGTGTGCCGGTAGATTACTGCAGAATTATGAAAATATTCAGAAGTTATTACTAAAACACATATTCTCTTAAATGGGCTCGTCCGGGATTTGAACCCGGGACCACTCGCACCCTAAACGAGTATCATACCCCTAGACCAACGAGCCATCAGTGCTCAGGTTTGTCAAATATATGGTGTTATCGGTTTATTGTTTCTACCTCTTCCGATCGTAAAATTTGAAATTGAAAGAATCAATGAATCTCTCAACCTGTGCCGGTAGAGTACTGCAGAATTATGAAAATATTCAGAAATTATTACTAAAACACATACACACATATTCTCTTAAATGGGCTCGTCCGGGATTTGAACCCGGGACCACTCGCACCCTAAGCGAGTATCATACCCCTAGACCAACGAGCCATCACTGCACTGGTTTGTCATATATATGGTGTTATCGGTTTTTTGTTTCTACCTATTCCGAACGTAAAAGTTGAAATTGAAAGAATCAATGAATCTCTCAACGTGTGCCGCTAGATTACTGCAGAATTATGAAAATATTCAGAAATTATTACTAATACACATATTCTCTTAAATGGGCTCGTCCGGGATTTGAACCGGGGAGCACTCGCACCCTAAGCGAGTATCATACCCCTAGACCAACGAGCCATCACTGCACAGGTTTGTCAAATATATGGTGTTATCGGTTTATTGTTTCTACCTATTCCGATCGTAAAAGTTGAAATTGAAAGAATCAATGAATCTCTCAACCTGTGCCGGTAGATTACTGCAGAATTATGAAAATATTCAGAAATTATTACTAAAACACATTCACACAATTTCTCTTAAATGGGCTCGTCCGTGATTTGAACCCGGGACCACTCGCACCCTAAGCGAGTATCATGCCCCTAGACCAACGAGCCATCACTGCACAGGTTTGTCAAATATATGGTGTTATCGGTTTATTGTTTCTACCTATTCCGATCGTAAAAGTTGAAATTGAAAGAATCAATGAATCTCTCAACGTGTGCCGGTAGATTAGTGCAGAATTATGAAAATATTCAGAAATTATTACTAAAACACATATTCTCTTAAATGGGCTCGTCCGGGATTTGAACCCGGGACCACTCGCACCCTAAGCGAGTATCATACCCCTAGACCAACGAGCCATCGTTGCACTGGTTTGTCATATATATGGTGTTATCGGTTTATTGTTTCTACCTATTCCGAACGTAAAAGTTGAAATTGAAAGAATCAATGAATCTCTCAACGTGTGCCGGTAGATTACTGCAGAATTATGAAAATATTCAGAAATTATTACTAAAACACATATTCTCTTAAATGGGCTCGTCCGGGATTTGAACCCGGGACCACTCGCACCCTAAGCGAGTATCATACCCCTAGACCAACGAGCCATCACTGCACTGGTTTGTCATATATATGGTGTTATCGGTTTATTGTTTCTACCTATTCCGAACGTAAAAGTTGAAATTGAAAGAATCAATGAATCTCTCAACGTGTGCCGGTAGATTACTGCAGAATTATGAAAATATTCAGAAATTATTACTAAAACACATATTCTCTTAAATGGGCTCGTCCGGGATTTGAACCCGGGACCACTCGCACCCTAAGCGAGTATCATACCCCTAGACCAACGAGCCATCACTGCACTGGTTTGTCATATATATGGTGTTATCGGTTTATTGTTTCTACCTATTCCGATCGTCAAAGTTGAAATTGAAAGAATCAATGAATCTCTCAACGTGTGCCGGTAGATTGCTGCAGAATTATGAAAATATTCAGAAATTATTACTAAAACACATTCACACAATTTCTCTTAAATGGGCTCGTCCGTGATTTGAACCCGGGACCACTCGCACCCTAAGCGAGTATCATACCCCTAGACCAACGAGCCATCACTGCACAGGTTTGTCAAATATATGGTGTTATCGGTTTATTGTTTCTACCTATTCCGATCGTAAAAGTTGAAATTGAAAGAATCAATGAATCTCTCAACGTGTGCCGGTAGATTAGCGCAGAATTATGAAAATATTCAGAAATTATTACTAAAACACATATTCTCTTAAATGGGCTCGTCCGGGATTTGAACCCGGGACCACTCGCACCCTAAGCGAGTATCATACCCCTAGCCCAACGAGCCATCACTGCACAGGTTTGTCAAATATATGGTGTTATCGGTTTATTGTTTCTACCTATTCCGATCGTAAAAGTTGAAATTGAAAGAATCAATGAATCTCTCAACGTGTGCCGGTAGATTACTGCAGAATTATGAAAATATTCAGAAATTATTACGAAAACACATATTTTCTTAAATGGGCTCGTCCGGGATTTGAACCCGGGACCACTCGCACCCTAAGCGAGTATCATACCCCTAGACCAACGAGCCATCACAGCACAGGCTTGTCAAATATGTGGTGTTATCGGTTTATTGTTTCTACCTATTCCGATCGTAAAAGTTGAAATTGAAAGAATCAATGAATCTCTCAACCTGTGCCAGTAGATTGCTGCAGAATTATGAAAATATTCAGAAATTATTACTAAAACACATTCACACATATTCTTTTAAATGGGCTCGTCCGGGATTTGAACCCGGGACCACTCGCACCCTAAGCGAGTATCATACCCCTAGACCAACGAGCCATCGTTGCACTGGTTTGTCATATATATGGTGTTATCGGTTTATTGTTTCTACCTATTCCGAACGTAAAAGTTGAAATTGAAAGAATCAATGAATCTCTCAACGTGTGCCGGTAGATTACTGCAGAATTATGAAAATATTCAGAAATTATTACTAAAACACATATTCTCTTAAATGGGCTCGTCCGGGATTTGAACCCGGGACCACTCGCACCCTAAGCGAGTATCATACCCCTAGACCAACGAGCCATCACTGCACTGGTTTGTCATATATATGGTGTTATCGGTTTATTGTTTCTACCTATTCCGAACGTAAAAGTTGAAATTGAAAGAATCAATGAATCTCTCAACGTGTGCCGGTAGATTACTGCAGAATTATGAAAATATTCAGAAATTATTACTAAAACACATATTCTCTTAAATGGGCTCGTCCGGGATTTGAACCCGGGACCACTCGCACCCTAAGCGAGTATCATACCCCTAGACCAACGAGCCATCACTGCACTGGTTTGTCATATATATGGTGTTATCGGTTTATTGTTTCTACCTATTCCGATCGTAAAAGTTGAAATTGAAAGAATCAATGAATCTCTCAACCTGTGCCGGTAGATTATTGCAGAATTATGAAAATATTCAGAAATTATTACTAAAACACATTCACACATATTCTTTTAAATGGGCTCGTCCGGGATTTGAACCCGGGACCACTCGCACCCTAAGCGAGTATCATACCCCTAGACCAACGAGCCATCACTGCACTCGTTTGTCATATATATGGTTTTATCGGTTTATTGTTTCTACCTATTCCGATCGTCAAAGTTGAAATTGAAAGAATCAATGAATCTCTCAACGTGTGCCGGTAGATTACTGCAGAATTATGAAAATATTCAGAAGTTATTACTAAAACACATATTCTCTTAAATGGGCTCGTCCGGGATTTGAACCCGGGACCACTCGCACCCTAAACGAGTATCATACCCCTAGACCAACGAGCCATCAGTGCTCAGGTTTGTCAAATATATGGTGTTATCGGTTTATTGTTTCTACCTCTTCCGATCGTAAAATTTGAAATTGAAAGAATCAATGAATCTCTCAACCTGTGCCGGTAGAGTACTGCAGAATTATGAAAATATTCAGAAATTATTACTAAAACACATTCACACATATTCTCTTAAATGGGCTCGTCCGGGATTTGAACCCGGGACCACTCGCACCCTAAGCGAGTATCATACCCCTAGACCAACGAGCCATCACTGCACTGGTTTGTCATATATATGGTGTTATCGGTTTTTTGTTTCTACCTATTCCGAACGTAAAAGTTGAAATTGAAAGAATCAATGAATCTCTCAACGTGTGCCGCTAGATTACTGCAGAATTATGAAAATATTCAGAAATTATTACTAATACACATATTCTCTTAAATGGGCTCGTCCGGGATTTGAACCGGGGAGCACTCGCACCCTAAGCGAGTATCATACCCCTAGACCAACGAGCCATCACTGCACAGGTTTGTCAAATATATGGTGTTATCGGTTTATTGTTTCTACCTATTCCGATCGTAAAAGTTGAAATTGAAAGAATCAATGAATCTCTCAACCTGTGCCGGTAGATTACTGCAGAATTATGAAAATATTCAGAAATTATTACTAAAACACATTCACACAATTTCTCTTAAATGGGCTCGTCCGTGATTTGAACCCGGGACCACTCGCACCCTAAGCGAGTATCATGCCCCTAGACCAACGAGCCATCACTGCACAGGTTTGTCAAATATATGGTGTTATCGGTTTATTGTTTCTACCTATTCCGATCGTAAAAGTTGAAATTGAAAGAATCAATGAATCTCTCAACGTGTGCCGGTAGATTAGTGCAGAATTATGAAAATATTCAGAAATTATTACTAAAACACATATTCTCTTAAATGGGCTCGTCCGGGATTTGAACCCGGGACCACTCGCACCCTAAGCGAGTATCATACCCCTAGCCCAACGAGCCATCACTGCACAGGTTTGTCAAATATATGGTGTTATCGGTTTATTGTTTCTACCTATTCCGATCGTAAAAGTTGAAATTGAAAGAATCAATGAATCTCTCAACGTGTCCCGGTAGATTACTGCAGAATTATGAAAATATTCAGAAATTATTACTAAAACACATATTTTCTTAAATGGGCTCGTCCGGGATTTGAACCCGGGACCACTCGCACCCTAAGCGAGTATCATACCCCTAGCCCAACGAGCCATCACTGCACAGGTTTGTCAAATATATGGTGTTATCGGTTTATTGTTTCTACCTATTCCGATAGTAAAAGTTGAAATTGAAAGAATCAATGAATCTCTCAACGTGTGCCGGTAGATTACTGCAGAATTATGAAAATATTCAGAAATTATTACTAAAACACATATTTTCTTAAATGGGCTCGTCCGGGATTTGAACCCGGGACCACTCGCACCCTAAGCGAGTATCATACCCCTAGACCAACGAGCCATCACAGCACAGGCTTGTCAAATATATGGTGTTATCGGTTTATTGTTTCTACCTATTCCGATCGTAAAAGTTGAAATTGAAAGAATCAATGAATCTCTCAACCTGTGCCAGTAGATTGCTGCAGAATTATGAAAATATTCAGAAATTATTACTAAAACACATTCACACATATTCTCTTAAATGGGCTCGTCCGGGAATTGAACCCGGGACCACTCGCACCCTAAGCGAGTATCATACCCCTAGACCAACGAGCCATCACTGCACTGGTTTGTCATATATATGGTGTTATCGGTTTATTGTTTCTACCTATTCCGAACGTAAAAGTTGAAATTGAAAGAATCAATGAATCTCTCAACGTGTGCCGGTAGATTACTGCAGAATTATGAAAATATTCAGAAATTATTACTAAAACAAATATTCTCTTAAATGGGCTCGTCCGGGATTTGAACCCGGGACCACTCGCACCCTAAGCGAGTATCATACCCCTAGACCAACGAGCCATCACTGCACTGGTTTGTCATATATATGGTGTTATCGGTTTATTGTTTCTACCTATTCCGAACGTAAAAGTTGAAATTGAAAGAATCAATGAATCTCTCAACCTGTGCCGGTAGATTATTGCAGAATTATGAAAATATTCAGAAATTATTACTAAAACACATATTCTCTTAAATGGGCTCGTCCGGGATTTGAACCCGGGACCACTCGCACCCTAAGCGAGTATCATACCCCTAGCCCAAGGAGCCATCACTGCACAGGTTTGTCAAATATATGGTGTTATCGGTTTATTGTTTCTACCTATTCCGATCGTAAAAGTTGAAATTGAAAGAATCAATGAATCTCTCAACGGGTGCCGGTAGATTACTGCAGAATTATGAAAATATTCAGAAATTATTACTAAAACACATATTTTCTTAAATGGGCTCGTCCGGGATTTGAACCCGGGACCACTCGCACCCTAAGCGAGTATCATACCCCTAGACCAACGAGCCATCACTGCACAGGTTTGTCAAATATATGGTGTTATCGGTTTATTGTTTCTACCTATTCCGATCGTAGAAGTTGAAATTGAAAGAATCAATGAATCTCTCAACCTGTGCCGGTAGATTACTGCAGAATTATGAAAATATTCAGAAATTATTACTAAAACACATTCACACATTTTCTCTTAAATGGGCTCGTCCGTGATTTGAACCCGGGACCACTCGCACCCTAAGCGAGTATCATACCCCTAGACCAACGAGCCATCACTGCACAGGTTTGTCAAATATATGGTGTTATCGGTTTATTGTTTCTACCTATTCCGATCGTAAAAGTTGAAATTGAAAGAATCAATGAATCTCTCAACGTGTGCCGGTAGATTAGTGCAGAATTATGAAAATATTCAGAAATTATTACTAAAACACATATTCTCTTAAATGGGCTCGTCCGGGATTTGAACCCGGGACCACTCGCACCCTAAGCGAGTATCATACCCCTAGCCCAACGAGCCATCACTGCACAGGTTTGTCAAATATATGGTGTTATCGGTTTATTGTTTCTACCTATTCCGATCGTAAAAGTTGAAATTGAAAGAATCAATGAATCTCTCAACGTGTGCCGGTAGATTACTGCAGAATTATGAAAATATTCAGAAATTATTACGAAAACACATATTTTCTTAAATGGGCTCGTCCGGGATTTGAACCCGGGACCACTCGCACCCTAAGCGAGTATCATACCCCTAGACCAACGAGCCATCACAGCACAGGCTTGTCAAATATGTGGTGTTATCGGTTTATTGTTTCTACCTATTCCTATCGTAAAAGTTGAAATTGAAAGAATCAATGAATCTCTCAACCTGTGCCAGTAGATTGCTGCAGAATTATGAAAATATTCAGAAATTATTACTAAAACACATTCACACATATTCTTTTAAATGGGCTCGTCCGGGATTTGAACCCGGGACCACTCGCACCCTAAGCGAGTATCATACCCCTAGACCAACGAGCCATCGTTGCACTGGTTTGTCATATATATGGTGTTATCGGTTTATTGTTTCTACCTATTCCGAACGTAAAAGTTGAAATTGAAAGAATGAATGAATCTCTCAACGTGTGCCGGTAGATTACTGCAGAATTATGAAAATATTCAGAAATTATTACTAAAACACATATTCTCTTAAATGGGCTCGTCCGGGATTTGAACCCGGGACCACTCGCACCCTAAGCGAGTATCATACCCCTAGACCAACGAGCCATCACTGCACTGGTTTGTCATATATATGGTGTTATCGGTTTATTGTTTCTACCTATTCCGAACGTAAAAGTTGAAATTGAAAGAATCAATGAATCTCTCAACGTGTGCCGGTAGATTACTGCAGAATTATGAAAATATTCAGAAATTATTACTAAAACACATACTCTCTTAAATGGGCTCGTCCGGGATTTGAACCCGGGACCACTCGCACCCTAAGCGAGTATCATACCCCTAGACCAACGAGTCATCAGTGCTCAGGTTTGTCAAATATATGGTGTTATCGGTTTATTGTTTCTACCTCTTCCGATCGTAAAATTTGAAATTGAAAGAATCAATGAATCTCTCAACCTGTGCCGGTAGAGTACTGCAGAATTATGAAAATATTCAGAAATTATTACTAAAACACATTCACACATATTCTCTTAAATGGGCTCGTCCGGGATTTGAACCCGGGACCACTCGCACCCTAAGCGAGTATCATACCCCTAGACCAACGAGCCATCACTGCACTGGTTTGTCATATATATGGTGTTATCGGTTTTTTGTTTCTACCTATTCCGAACGTAAAAGTTGAAATTGAAAGAATCAATGAATCTCTCAACGTGTGCCGCTAGATTACTGCAGAATTATGAAAATATTCAGAAATTATTACTAATACACATATTCTCTTAAATGGGCTCGTCCGGGATTTGAACCGGGGAGCACTCGCACCCTAAGCGAGTATCATACCCCTAGACCAACGAGCCATCACTGCACAGGTTTGTCAAATATATGGTGTTATCGGTTTATTGTTTCTACCTATTCCGATCGTAAAAGTTGAAATTGAAAGAATCAATGAATCTCTCAACCTGTGCCGGTAGATTACTGCAGAATTATGAAAATATTCAGAAATTATTACTAAAACACATTCACACAATTTCTCTTAAATGGGCTCGTCCGTGATTTGAACCCGGGACCACTCGCACCCTAAGCGAGTATCATGCCCCTAGACCAACGAGCCATCACTGCACAGGTTTGTCAAATATATGGTGTTATCGGTTTATTGTTTCTACCTATTCCGATCGTAAAAGTTGAAATTGAAAGAATCAATGAATCTCTCAACGTGTGCCGGTAGATTAGTGCAGAATTATGAAAATATTCAGAAATTATTACTAAAACACATATTCTCTTAAATGGGCTCGTCCGGGATTTGAACCCGGGACCACTCGCACCCTAAGCGAGTATCATACCCCTAGCCCAACGAGCCATCACTGCACAGGTTTGTCAAATATATGGTGTTATCGGTTTATTGTTTCTACCTATTCCGATCGTAAAAGTTGAAATTGAAAGAATCAATGAATCTCTCAACGTGTGCCGGTAGATTACTGCAGAATTATGAAAATATTCAGAAATTATTACTAAAACACATATTTTCTTAAATGGGCTCGTCCGGGATTTGAACCCGGGACCACTCGCACCCTAAGCGAGTATCATACCCCTAGCCCAACGAGCCATCACTGCACAGGTTTGTCAAATATATGGTGTTATCGGTTTATTGTTTCTACCTATTCCGATCGTAAAAGTTGAAATTGAAAGAATCAATGAATCTCTCAACGTGTGCCGGTAGATTACTGCAGAATTATGAAAATATTCAGAAATTATTACTAAAACACATATTTTCTTAAATGGGCTCGTCCGGGATTTGAACCCGGGACCACTCGCACCCTAAGCGAGTATCATACCCCTAGACCAACGAGCCATCACAGCACAGGCTTGTCAAATATATGGTGTTATCGGTTTATTGTTTCTACCTATTCCGATCGTAAAAGTTGAAATTGAAAGAATCAATGAATCTCTCAACCTGTGCCAGTAGATTGCTGCAGAATTATGAAAATATTCAGAAATTATTACTAAAACACATTCACACATATTCTCTTAAATGGGCTCGTCCGGGAATTGAACCCGGGACCACTCGCACCCTAAGCGAGTATCATACCCCTAGACCAACGAGCCATCACTGCACTGGTTTGTCATATATATGGTGTTATCGGTTTATTGTTTCTACCTATTCCGAACGTAAAAGTTGAAATTGAAAGAATCAATGAATCTCTCAACGTGTGCCGGTAGATTACTGCAGAATTATGAAAATATTCAGAAATTATTACTAAAACACATATTCTCTTAAATGGGCTCGTCCGGGATTTGAACCCGGGACCACTCGCACCCTAAGCGAGTATCATACCCCTAGACCAACGAGCCATCACTGCACTGGTTTGTCATATATATGGTGTTATCGGTTTATTGTTTCTACCTATTCCGAACGTAAAAGTTGAAATTGAAAGAATCAATGAATCTCTCAACCTGTGCCGGTAGATTATTGCAGAATTATGAAAATATTCAGAAATTATTACTAAAACACATATTCTCTTAAATGGGCTCGTCCGGGATTTGAACCCGGGACCACTCGCACCCTAAGCGAGTATCATACCCCTAGCCCAACGAGCCATCACTGCACAGGTTTGTCAAATATATGGTGTTATCGGTTTATTGTTTCTACCTATTCCGATCGTAAAAGTTGAAATTGAAAGAATCAATGAATCTCTCAACGGGTGCCGGTAGATTACTGCAGAATTATGAAAATATTCAGAAATTATTACTAAAACACATATTCTCTTAAATGGGCTCGTCCGGGATTTGAACCCGGGACCACTCGCACCCTAAGCGAGTATCATACCCCTAGACCAACGAGCCATCACAGCACAGGCTTGTCAAATATATGGTGTTATCGGTTTATTGTTTCTACCTATTCCGATCGTAAAAGTTGAAATTGAAAGAATCAATGAATCTCTCAACCTGTGCCAGTAGATTGCTGCAGAATTATGAAAATATTCAGAAATTATTACTAAAACACATTCACACATATTCTCTTAAATGGGCTCGTCCGGGATTTGAACCCGGGACCACTCGCACCCTAAGCGAGTATCATACCCCTAGACCAACGAGCCATCACTGCACTGGTTTGTCATATATATGGTGTTATCGGTTTATTGTTTCTACCTATTCCGAACGTAAAAGTTGAAATTGAAAGAATCAATGAATCTCTCAACGTGTGCCGGTAGATTACTGCAGAATTATAAAAATATTCAGAAATTATTACTAAAACACATATTCTCTTAAATGGGCTCGTCCGGGATTTGAACCCGGGACCACTCGCACCCTAAGCGAGTATCATACCCCTAGACCAACGAGCCATCACTGCACTGGTTTGTCATATATATGGTGTTATCGGTTTATTGTTTCTACCTATTCCGATCGTAAAAGTTGAAATTGAAAGAATCAATGAATGTCTCAACCTGTGCCGGTAGATTATTGCAGAATTATGAAAATATTCAGAAATTATTACTAAAACACATTCACACATATTCTTTTAAATGGGCTCGTCCGGGATTTGAACCCGGGACCACTCGCACCCTAAGCGAGTATCATACCCCTAGACCAACGAGCCATCACTGCACTGGTTTGTCATATATATGGTGTTATCGGTTTATTGTTTCTACCTATTCCGATCGTCAAAGTTGAAATTGAAAGAATCAATGAATCTCTCAACGTGTGCCGGTAGATTACTGCAGAATTATGAAAATATTCAGAAGTTATTACTAAAACACATATTCTCTTAAATGGGCTCGTCCGGGATTTGAACCCGGGACCACTCGCACCCTAAACGAGTATCATACCCCTAGACCAACGAGCCATCAGTGCTCAGGTTTGTCAAATATATGGTGTTATCGGTTTATTGTTTCTACCTCTTCCGATCGTAAAATTTGAAATTGAAAGAATCAATGAATCTCTCAACCTGTGCCGGTAGATTACTGCAGAATTATGAAAATATTCAGAAATTATTACTAAAACACATTCACACATATTCTCTTAAATGGGCTCGTCCGGGATTTGAACCCGGGACCACTCGCACCCTAAGCGAGTATCATACCCCTAGACCAACGAGCCATCACTGCACTGGTTTGTCATATATATGGTGTTATCGGTTTTTTGTTTCTACCTATTCCGAACGTAAAAGTTGAAATTGAAAGAATCAATGAATCTCTCAACGTGTGCCGGTAGATTACTGCAGAATTATGAAAATATTCAGAAATTATTACTAAAACACATATTCTCTTAAATGGGCTCTTCCGGGATTTGAACCCGGGACCACTCGCACCCTAAGCGAGTATCATACCCCTAGACCAACGAGCCATCACTGCACAGGTTTGTCAAATATATGGTGTTATCGGTTTATTGTTTCTACCTATTCCGATCGTAAAAGTTGAAATTGAAAGAAATCAATGAATCTCTCAACCTGTGCCGGTAGATTACTGCAGAATTATGAAAATATTCAGAAATTATTACTAAAACACATTCACACATATTCTCTTAAATGGGCTCGTCCGGGATTTGAACCCGGGACCACTCGCACCCTAAGCGAGTATCATACCCCTAGACCAACGAGCCATCACTGCACTGGTTTGTCATATATATGGTGTTATCGGTTTTTTGTTTCTACCTATTCCGAACGTAAAAGTTGAAATTGAAAGAATCAATGAATCTCTCAACGTGTGCCGGTAGATTACTGCAGAATTATGAAAATATTCAGAAATTATTACTAAAACACATATTCTCTTAAATGGGCTCGTCCGGGATTTGAACCCGGGACCACTCGCACCCTAAGCGAGTATCATACCCCTAGACCAACGAGCCATCACTGCACAGGTTTGTCAAATATATGGTGTTATCGGTTTATTGTTTCTACCTCTTCCGATCGTAAAATTTGAAATTGAAAGAATCAATGAATCTCTCAACCTGTGCCGGTAGAGTACTGCAGAATTATGAAAATATTCAGAAATTATTACTAAAACACATTCACACATATTCTCTTAAATGGGCTCGTCCGGGATTTGAACCCGAGACCACTCACACCCTAAGCGAGTATCATACCCCTAGACCAACGAGCCATCACTGCGCTGGTTTGTCATATATATGGTGTTATCGGTTTTTTGTTTCTACCTATTCCGAACGTAAAAGTTGAAATTGAAAGAATCAATGAATCTCTCAACGTGTGCCGGTAGATTACTGCAGAATTATGAAAATATTCAGAAATTATTACTAAAACACATATTCTCTTAAATGGGCTCTTCCGGGATTTGAACCCGGGACCACTCGCACCCTAAGCGAGTATCATACCCCTAGACCAACGAGCCATCACTGCACAGGTTTGTCAAATATATGGTGTTATCGGTTTATTGTTTCTACCTATTCCGATCGTAAAAGTTGAAATTGAAAGAAATCAATGAATCTCTCAACCTGTGCCGGTAGATTACTGCAGAATTATGAAAATATTCAGAAATTATTACTAAAACACATTCACACATATTCTCTTAAATGGGCTCGTCCGGGATTTGAACCCGGGACCACTCGCACCCTAAGCGAGTATCATACCCCTAGACCAACGAGCCATCACTGCGCAGGTTTGTCAAATATATGGTGTTATCGGTTTATTGTTTCTACCTATTCCGATCGTAAAAGTTGAAATTGAAAGAATCAATGAATCTCTCAACATGTGCCGGTAGATTACTGCAGAATTATGAAAATATTCAGAAATTATTACTAAAACACATTCACACATATTCTCTTAAAATGGCTCGTCCGGGATTTGAACCCGGGACCACTCGCACCCTAAGCGAGTATCATACCCCTAGACCAACGAGCCATCACTGCACTGGTTTGTCATATATATGGTGTTATCGGTTTTTTGTTTCTACCTATTCCGAACGTAAAAGTTGAAATTGAAAGAATCAATGAATCTCTCAACGTGTGCCGCTAGATTACTGCAGAATTATGAAAATATTCAGAAATTATTACTAATACACATATTCTCTTAAATGGGCTCGTCCGGGATTTGAACCGGGGAGCACTCGCACCCTAAGCGAGTATCATACCCCTAGACCAACGAGCCATCACTGCACAGGTTTGTCAAATATATGGTGTTATCGGTTTATTGTTTCTACCTATTCCGATCGTAAAAGTTGAAATTGAAAGAATCAATGAATCTCTCAACCTGTGCCGGTAGATTACTGCAGAATTATGAAAATATTCAGAAATTATTACTAAAACACATTCACACATATTCTCTTAAATGGGCTCGTCCGGGATTTGAACCCGAGACCACTCACACCCTAAGCGAGTATCATACCCCTAGACCAACGAGCCATCACTGCGCTGGTTTGTCATATATATGGTGTTATCGGTTTTTTGTTTCTACCTATTCCGAACGTAAAAGTTGAAATTGAAAGAATCAATGAATCTCTCAACGTGTGCCGGTAGATTACTGCAGAATTATGAAAATATTCAGAAATTATTACTAAAACACATATTCTCTTAAATGGGCTCTTCCGGGATTTGAACCCGGGACCGCTCGCACCCTAAGCGAGTATCATACCCCTAGACCAACGAGCCATCACTGCACAGGTTTGTCAAATATATGGTGTTATCGGTTTATTGTTTCTACCTATTCCGATCGTAAAAGTTGAAATTGAAAGAAATCAATGAATCTCTCAACCTGTGCCGGTAGATTACTGCAGAATTATGAAAATATTCAGAAATTATTACTAAAACACATTCACACATATTCTCTTAAATGGGCTCGTCCGGGATTTGAACCCGAGACCACTCACACCCTAAGCGAGTATCATACCCCTAGACCAACGAGCCATCACTGCACTGGTTTGTCATATATATGGTGTTATCGGTTTTTTGTTTCTACCTATTCCGAACGTAAAAGTTGAAATTGAAAGAATCAATGAATCTCTCAACGTGTGCCGGTAGATTACTGCAGAATTATGAAAATATTCAGAAATTATTACTAAAACACATATTCTCTTAAATGGGCTCTTCCGGGATTTGAACCCGGGACCACTCGCACCCAAAGCGAGTATCATACCCCTAGACCAACGAGCCATCACTGCACAGGCTTGTCTAATATATGGTGTTATCGGTTTATTGTTTCTACCTATTCCGATCGTAAAAGTTGAAATTGAAAGAAATCAATGAATCTCTCAACCTGTGCCGGTAGATTACTGCAGAATTATGAAAATATTCAGAAATTATTACTAAAACACATTCACACATATTCTCTTAAATGGGCTCGTCCGGGATTTGAACCCGGGACCACTCGCACCCTAAGCGAGTATCATACCCCTAGACCAACGAGCCATCACTGCGCAGGTTTGTCAAATATATGGTGTTATCGGTTTATTGTTTCTACCTATTCCGATCGTAAAAGTTGAAATTGAAAGAATCAATGAATCTCTCAACCTGTGCCGGTAGATTACTGCAGAATTATGAAAATATTCAGAAATTATTACTAAAACACATTCACACATATTCTCTTAAATGGGCTCGTCCGGGATTTGAACCCGGGACCACTCGCACCCTAAGCTAGTATCATACCCCTAGACCAACGAGCCATCACTGCACTGGTTTGTCATATATATGGTGTTATCGGTTTATTGTTTCTACCTATTCCGATCGTAAAAGTTGAAATTGAAAGAATCAATGAATCTCTCAACCTGTGCCAGTAGATTACTGCAGAATTATGAAAATATTCAGAAATTATTACTAAAACACATTCACACATATTCTCTTAAATGGGCTCGTCCGGGGTTTGAACCCGGGACCACTCGCACCCTAAGCGAGTATCATACCCCTAGACCAACGAGACATCACTGCACTGGTTTGTCATATATATGGTGTTATCGGTTTATTGTTTCTACCTATTCCGAACGTAAAAGTTGAAATTGAAAGAATCAATGAATCTCTCAACCTGTGCCGGTAGATTACTGCAGAATTATGAAAATATTCAGAAATTATTACTAAAACACATATTCTCTTAAATGGGCTCGTCCGGGATTTGAACCCGGGACCACTCGCACCCTAAGCGAGTATCATACCCCTAGACCAACGAGCCATCACTGCACTGGTTTGTCATATATATGGTGTTATCGGTTTATTGTTTCTACCTATTCCGATCGTAAAAGTTGAAATTGAAAGAATCAATGAATCTCTCAACCTGTGCCGGTAGATTACTGCAGAATTATGAAAATATTCAGAAATTATTACTAAAACACATTCACACATATTCTCTTAAATGGGCTCGTACGGGATTTGAACCCGGGACCACTCGCACCCTAAGCGAGTATCATACCCCTAGACCAACGAGCCATCACTGCACTGGTTGGTCAAATATATGGTGTTATCGGTTTATTGTTTCTACCTATTCCGATCGTAAAAGTTGAAATTGAAAGAATCAATGAATCTCTCAACCTGTGCCAGTAGATTACTGCAGAATTATGAAAATATTCAGAAATTATTACAAAAACACATTCACACATATTCTCTTGAATGGGCTCGTCCGGGATTTGAACCCGGGACCACTCGCACCCTAAGCGAGTATCATAACCCTAGACCAACGAGCCATCACTGCGCAGGTTTGTCAAATATATGGTGTTATCGGTTTATTGTTTCTACCTATTCCGATCGTAAAAGTTGAAATTGAAAGAATCAATGAATCTCTCAACCTGTGCCGGTAGATTACTGCAGAATTATGAAAATATTCAGAAATTATTACTAAAACACATTCACACATATTCTCTTAAATGGGCTCGTCCGGGATTTGAACCCGGGACCACTCGCACCCTAAGCGAGTATCATACCCCTAGACCAACGAGCCATCACTGCACTGGTTTGTCATATATATGGTGTTATCGGTTTATTGTTTCCACCTATTCCGATCGTAAAAGTTGAAATTGAAAGAATCAATGAATCTCTCAACCTGTGCCAGTAGATTACTGCAGAATTATGAAAATATTCAGAAATTATTACTAAAACACATATTCTCTTAAATGGTCTCGTCCGGGATTTGAACCCGGGACCACTCGCACCCTAAGCGAGTATCATACCCCTAGTCCAACGAGCCATCACTGCTCTGGTTTGTCATATATATGGTGTTATCGGTTTATTGTTTCTACCTATTCCGATCGTAAAAGTTGAAATTGAAAGAATCAATGAATCTCTCAACCTGTGCCGGTAGATTACTGCAGAATTATGAAAATATTCAGAAATTATTACTAAAACACATTCACACATATTCTCTTAAATGGGCTCGTCCGGGATTTGAACCCGGGACCACTCGCACCCTAAGCGAGTATCATACCCCTAGACCAACGAACCATCACTGCAATGGTTTGTCATATATATGGTGTTATCGGTTTATTGTTTCTACCTATTCCGATCGTAAAAGTTGAAATTGAAAGAATCAATGAATCTCTCAACCTGTGCCGGTAGATTACTGCAGAATTATGAAAATATTCAGAAATTATTACTAAAACACATTCACACATATTCTCTTAAATGGGCTCGTCCGGGATTTGAACCCGGGACCACTCGCACCCTAAGCGAGTATCATACCCCTAGACCAACGAGCCATCACTGCACTGGTTTGTCATATATATGGTGTTATCGGTTTATTGTTTCTACCTCTTCCGAACGTAAAAGTTGAAATTGAAAGAATCAATGAATCTCTCAACGTGTGCCGGTAGATGACTGCAGAATTATGAAAATATTCAGAAATTATTACTAAAACACATTTTCTCTTAAATGGGCTCGTCCGGGATTTGAACCCGGGACCACTCGCACCCTAAGCTAGTATCATACCCCTAGACCAACGAGCCATCACTGCACTGGTTTGTCATATATATGGTGTTATCGGTTTATTGTTTCTACCTATTCCGATCGTAAAAGTTGAAATTGAAAGAATCAATGAATCTCTCAACCTGTGCCGGTAGATTACTGCAGAATTATGAAAATATTCAGAAATTATTACTAAAACACATTCACACATATTCTCTTAAATGGGCTCGTACGGGATTTGAACCCGGGACCACTCGCACCCTAAGCGAGTATCATACCCCTAGACCAACGAGCCATCACTGCACTGGTTGGTCAAATATATGGTGTTATCGGTTTATTGTTTCTACCTATTCCGATCGTAAAAGTTGAAATTGAAAGAATCAATGAATCTCTCAACCTGTGCCAGTAGATTACTGCAGAATTATGAAAATATTCAGAAATTATTACAAAAACACATTCACACATATTCTCTTGAATGGGCTCGTCCGGGATTTGAACCCGGGACCACTCGCACCCTAAGCGAGTATCATAACCCTAGACCAACGAGCCATCACTGCGCAGGTTTGTCAAATATATGGTGTTATCGGTTTATTGTTTCTACCTATTCCGATCGTAAAAGTTGAAATTGAAAGAATCAATGAATCTCTCAACCTGTGCCGGTAGATTACTGCAGAATTATGAAAATATTCAGAAATTATTACTAAAACACATTCACACATATTCTCTTAAATGGGCTCGTCCGGGATTTGAACCCGGGACCACTCGCACCCTAAGCGAGTATCATACCCCTAGACCAACGAGCCATCACTGCACTGGTTTGTCATATATATGGTGTTATCGGTTTATTGTTTCCACCTATTCCGATCGTAAAAGTTGAAATTGAAAGAATCAATGAATCTCTCAACCTGTGCCAGTAGATTACTGCAGAATTATGAAAATATTCAGAAATTATTACTAAAACACATATTCTCTTAAATGGTCTCGTCCGGGATTTGAACCCGGGACCACTCGCACCCTAAGCGAGTATCATACCCCTAGTCCAACGAGCCATCACTGCTCTGGTTTGTCATATATATGGTGTTATCGGTTTATTGTTTCTACCTATTCCGATCGTAAAAGTTGAAATTGAAAGAATCAATGAATCTCTCAACCTGTGCCGGTAGATTACTGCAGAATTATGAAAATATTCAGAAATTATTACTAAAACACATTCACACATATTCTCTTAAATGGGCTCGTCCGGGATTTGAACCCGGGACCACTCGCACCCTAAGCGAGTATCATACCCCTAGACCAACGAACCATCACTGCAATGGTTTGTCATATATATGGTGTTATCGGTTTATTGTTTCTACCTATTCCGATCGTAAAAGTTGAAATTGAAAGAATCAATGAATCTCTCAACCTGTGCCGGTAGATTACTGCAGAATTATGAAAATATTCAGAAATTATTACTAAAACACATTCACACATATTCTCTTAAATGGGCTCGTCCGGGATTTGAACCCGGGACCACTCGCACCCTAAGCGAGTATCATACCCCTAGACCAACGAGCCATCACTGCACTGGTTTGTCATATATATGGTGTTATCGGTTTATTGTTTCTACCTCTTCCGAACGTAAAAGTTGAAATTGAAAGAATCAATGAATCTCTCAACGTGTGCCGGTAGATTACTGCAGAATTATGAAAATATTCAGAAATTATTACTAAAACACATTTTCTCTTAAATGGGCTCGTCCGGGATTTGAACCCGGGACCACTCGCACCCTAAGCTAGTATCATACCCCTAGACCAACGAGCCATCACTGCACTGGTTTGTCATATATATGGTGTTATCGGTTTATTGTTTCTACCTATTCCGATCGTAAAAGTTGAAATTGAAAGAATCAATGAATCTCTCAACCTGTGCCAGTAGATTACTGCAGAATTATGAAAATATTCAGAAATTATTACTAAAACACATTCACACATATTCTCTTAAATGGGCTCGTCCGGGGTTTGAACCCGGGACCACTCGCACCCTAAGCGAGTATCATACCCCTAGACCAACGAGACATCACTGCACTGGTTTGTCATATATATGGTGTTATCGGTTTATTGTTTCTACCTATTCCGAACGTAAAAGTTGAAATTGAAAGAATCAATGAATCTCTCAACCTGTGCCGGTAGATTACTGCAGAATTATGAAAATATTCAGAAATTATTACTAAAACACATTCACACATATTCTCTTAAATGGGCTCGTACGGGATTTGAACCCGGGACCACTCGCACCCTAAGCGAGTATCATACCCCTAGACCAACGAGCCATCACTGCACTGGTTGGTCAAATATATGGTGTTATCGGTTTATTGTTTCTACCTATTCCGATCGTAAAAGTTGAAATTGAAAGAATCAATGAATCTCTCAACCTGTGCCAGTAGATTACTGCAGAATTATGAAAATATTCAGAAATTATTACAAAAACACATTCACACATATTCTCTTGAATGGGCTCGTCCGGGATTTGAACCCGGGACCACTCGCACCCTAAGCGAGTATCATACCCCTAGACCAACGAGCCATCACTGCGCAGGTTTGTCAAATATATGGTGTTATCGGTTTATTGTTTCTACCTATTCCGATCGTAAAAGTTGAAATTGAAAGAATCAATGAATCTCTCAACCTGTGCCGGTAGATTACTGCAGAATTATGAAAATATTCAGAAATTATTACTAAAACACATTCACACATATTCTCTTAAATGGGCTCGTCCGGGATTTGAACCCGGGACCACTCGCACCCTAAGCGAGTATCATACCCCTAGACCAACGAGCCATCACTGCACTGGTTTGTCATATATATGGTGTTATCGGTTTATTGTTTCCACCTATTCCGATCGTAAAAGTTGAAATTGAAAGAATCAATGAATCTCTCAACCTGTGCCAGTAGATTACTGCAGAATTATGAAAATATTCAGAAATTATTACTAAAACACATATTCTCTTAAATGGTCTCGTCCGGGATTTGAACCCGGGACCACTAGCACCCTAAGCGAGTATCATACCCCTAGTCCAACGAGCCATCACTGCCCTGGTTTGTCATATATATGGTGTTATCGGTTTATTGTTTCTACCTATTCCGAACGTAAAAGTTGAAATTGAAAGAATCAATGAATCTCTCAACGTGTGCCGGTAGATTACTGCAGAATTATCAAAATATTCAGAAATTATTGCTAAAACACATATTCTCTTAAATGGGCTCGTCCGGGATTTGAACCCGGGACCACTCGCACCCTAAGCGAGTATCACACCCCTAGACCAACGAGCCATCACTGCACTGGTTTGTCATATATATGGTGTTATCGGTTTATTGTTTCTACCTATTCCGATCGTAAAAGTTGAAATTGAAAGAATCAATGAATCTCTCAACCTGTGCCGGTAGATTACTGCAGAATTATGAAAATATTCAGAAATTATTACTAAAACACATTCACACATATTCTCTTAAATGGGCTCGTCCGGGATTTGAACCCGGGACCACTCGCACCCTAAGCGAGTATCATACCCCTAGACCAACGAACCATCACTGCAATGGTTTGTCATATATATGGTGTTATCGGTTTATTGTTTCTACCTATTCCGATCGTAAAAGTTGAAATTGAAAGAATCAATGAATCTCTCAACCTGTGCCGGTAGATTACTGCAGAATTATGAAAATATTCAGAAATTATTACTAAAACACATTCACACATATTCTCTTAAATGGGCTCGTACGGGATTTGAACCCGGGACCACTCGCACCCTAAGCGAGTATCATACCCCTAGACCAACGAGCCATCACTGCACTGGTTGGTCAAATATATGGTGTTATCGGTTTATTGTTTCTACCTATTCCGATCGTAAAAGTTGAAATTGAAAGAATCAATGAATCTCTCAACCTGTGCCAGTAGATTACTGCAGAATTATGAAAATATTCAGAAATTATTACAAAAACACATTCACACATATTCTCTTGAATGGGCTCGTCCGGGATTTGAACCCGGGACCACTCGCACCCTAAGCGAGTATCATAACCCTAGACCAACGAGCCATCACTGCGCAGGTTTGTCAAATATATGGTGTTATCGGTTTATTGTTTCTACCTATTCCGATCGTAAAAGTTGAAATTGAAAGAATCAATGAATCTCTCAACCTGTGCCGGTAGATTACTGCAGAATTATGAAAAATTTCAGAAATTATTACTAAAACACATTCACACATATTCTCTTAAATGGGCTCGTCCGGGATTTTAACCCGGGACCACTCGCACCCTAAGCGAGTATCATACCCCTAGACCAACGAGCCATCACTGCACTGGTTTGTCATATATATGGTGTTATCGGTTTATTGTTTCCACCTATTCCGATCGTAAAAGTTGAAATTGAAAGAATCAATGAATCTCTCAACCTGTGCCAGTAGATTACTGCAGAATTATGAAAATATTCAGAAATTATTACTAAAACACATATTCTCTTAAATGGTCTCGTCCGGGATTTGAACCCGGGACCACTCGCACACTAAGCGAGTATCATACCCCTAGTCCAACGAGCCATCACTGCTCTGGTTTGTCATATATATGGTGTTATCGGTTTATTGTTTCTACCTATTCCGATCGTAAAAGTTGAAATTGAAAGAATCAATGAATCTCTCAACCTGTGCCGGTAGATTACTGCAGAATTATGAAAATATTCAGAAATTATTACTAAAACACATTCACACATATTCTCTTAAATGGGCTCGTCCGGGATTTGAACCCGGGACCACTCGCACCCTAAGCGAGTATCATACCCCTAGACCAACGAAACATCACTGCAATGGTTTGTCATATATATGGTGTTATCGGTTTATTGTTTCTACCTATTCCGATCGTAAAAGTTGAAATTGAAAGAATCAATGAATCTCTCAACCTGTGCCGGTAGATTACTGCAGAATTATGAAAATATTCAGAAATTATTACTAAAACACATTCACACATATTCTCTTAAATGGGCTCGTCCGGGATTTGAACCCGGGACCACTCGCACCCTAAGCGAGTATCATACCCCTAGACCAACGAGCCATCACTGCACTGGTTTGTCATATATATGGTGTTATCGGTTTATTGTTTCTACCTCTTCCGAACGTAAAAGTTGAAATTGAAAGAATCAATGAATCTCTCAACGTGTGCCGGTAGATTACTGCAGAATTATGAAAATATTCAGAAATTATTACTAAAACACATTTTCTCTTAAATGGGCTCGTCCGGGATTTGAACCCGGGACCACTCGCACCCTAAGCTAGTATCATACCCCTAGACCAACGAGCCATCACTGCACTGGTTTGTCATATATATGGTGTTATCGGTTTATTGTTTCTACCTATTCCGATCGTAAAAGTTGAAATTGAAAGAATCAATGAATCTCTCAACCTGTGCCAGTAGATTACTGCAGAATTATGAAAATATTCAGAAATTATTACTAAAACACATTCACACATATTCTCTTAAATGGGCGCGTCCGGGGTTTGAACCCGGGACCACTCGCACCCTAAGCGAGTATCATACCCCTAGACTAACGAGACATCACTGCACTGGTTTGTCATATATATGGTGTTATCGGTTTATTGTTTCTACCTATTCCGAACGTAAAAGTTGAAATTGAAAGATTCAATGAATCTCTCAACCTGTGCCGGTAGATTACTGCAGAATTATGAAAATATTCAGAAATTATTACTAAAACACATTCACACATATTCTCTTAAATGGGCTCGTACGGGATTTGAACCCGGGACCACTCGCACCCTAAGCGAGTATCATACCCCTAGACCAACGAGCCATCACTGCACTGGTTGGTCAAATATATGGTGTTATCGGTTTATTGTTTCTACCTATTCCGATCGTAAAAGTTGAAATTGAAAGAATCAATGAATCTCTCAACCTGTGCCAGTAGATTACTGCAGAATTATGAAAATATTCAGAAATTATTACAAAAACACATTCACACATATTCTCTTGAATGGGCTCGTCCGGGATTTGAACCCGGGACCACTCGCACCCTAAGCGAGTATCATACCCCTAGACCAACGAGCCATCACTGCGCAGGTTTGTCAAATATATGGTGTTATCGGTTTATTGTTTCTACCTATTCCGATCGTAAAATTTGAAATTGAAAGAATCAATGAATCTCTCAACCTGTGCCGGTAGATTACTGCAGAATTATGAAAATATTCAGAAATTATTACTAAAACACATTCACACATATTCTCTTAAATGGGCTCGTCCGGGATTTGAACCCGGGACCACTCGCACCCTAAGCGAGTATCATACCCCTAGACCAACGAGCCATCACTGCACTGGTTTGTCATATATATGGTGTTATCGGTTTATTGTTTCCACCTATTCCGATCGTAAAAGTTGAAATTGAAAGAATCAATGAATCTCTCAACCTGTGCCAGTAGATTACTGCAGAATTATGAAAATATTCAGAAATTATTACTAAAACACATATTCTCTTAAATGGTCTCGTCCGGGATTTGAACCCGGGACCACTAGCACCCTAAGCGAGTATCATACCCCTAGTCCAACGAGCCATCACTGCCCTGGTTTGTCATATATATGGTGTTATCGGTTTATTGTTTCTACCTATTCCGAACGTAAAATTTGAAATTGAAAGAATCAATGAATCTCTCAACGTGTGCCGGTAGATTACTGCAGAATTATCAAAATATTCAGAAATTATTGCTAAAACACATATTCTCTTAAATGGGCTCGTCCGGGATTTGAACCCGGGACCACTCGCACCCTAAGCGAGTATCACACCCCTAGACCAACGAGCCATCACTGCACTGGTTTGTCATATATATGGTGTTATCGGTTTATTGTTTCTACCTATTCCGATCGTAAAAGTTGAAATTGAAAGAATCAATGAATCTCTCAACCTGTGCCGGTAGATTACTGCAGAATTATGAAAATATTCAGAAATTATTACTAAAACACATTCACACATATTCTCTTAAATGGGCTCGTCCGGGATTTGAACCCGGGACCACTCGCACCCTAAGCGAGTATCATACCCCTAGACCAACGAACCATCACTGCAATGGTTTGTCATATATATGGTGTTATCGGTTTATTGTTTCTACCTATTCCGATCGTAAAAGTTGAAATTGAAAGAATCAATGAATCTCTCAACCTGTGCCGGTAGATTACTGCAGAATTATGAAAATATTCAGAAATTATTACTAAAACACATTCACACATATTCTCTTAAATGGGCTCGTCCGGGATTTGAACCCGGGACCACTCGCACCCTAAGCGAGTATCATACCCCTAGACCAACGAGCCATCACTGCACTGGTTTGTCATATATATGGTGTTATCGGTTTATTGTTTCTACCTCTTCCGAACGTAAAAGTTGAAATTGAAAGAATCAATGAATCTCTCAACGTGTGCCGGTAGATTACTGCAGAATTATGAAAATATTCAGAAATTATTACTAAAACACATATTCTCTTAAATGGGCTCGTCCGGGATTTAAACCCGAGACCACTCGCACCCTAAGCGAGTATCATACCCCTAGACCAACGAGCCATCACTGCACAGGTTTGTCAAATATATGGTGTTATCGGTTTATTGTTTCTACCTATTCCGATCGTAAAAGTTGAAATTGAAAGAATCAATGAATCTCTCAACCTGTGCCGGTAGATTACTGCAGAATTATGAAAATATTCAGAAATTATTACTAAAACACATTCACACATATTCTCTTAAACGGGCTCGTCCGGGATTTGAACCCGGGACCACTCGCACCCTAAGCGAGTATCATACCCCTAGACCAACGAGCCATCACTGCGCAGGTTTGTCAAATATATGGTGTTATCGGTTTATTGTTTCTACCTATTCCGATCGTAAAAGTTGAAATTGAAAGAATCAATGAATCTCTCAACCTGTGCCGGTAGATTACTGCAGAATTATGAAAATATTCAGAAATTATTACTAAAACACATTCACACATATTCTCTTAAATGGGCTCGTCCGGGATTTGAACCCGGGACCACTCGCACCCTAAGCGAGTATCATACCCCTAGACCAACGAGCCATCACTGCACTGTTCTGTCATATATATGGTGTTATCGGTTTATTGTTTCTACCTATTCCGAACGTAAAAGTTGAAATTGAAAGAATCAATGAATCTCTCAACCTGTGCCGGTAGATTACTGCAGAATTATGAAAATATTCAGAAATTATTACTAAAACACAGTTTCTCTTAAATGGGCTCGTCCGGGATTTGAACCCGGGACCACTCGCACCCTAAGCGAGTATCATACCCCTAGACCAACGAGCCATCACTGCACTGGTTTATCATATATATGGTGTTATCGGTTTATTGTTTCTACCTATTCCGATCGTAAAAGTTGAAATTGAAAGAATCAATGAATCTCTCAACCTGTGCCGGTAGATTACTGCAGAATTATGAAAATATTCAGAAATTATTACTAAAACACATTCACACATATTCTCTTAAATGGGCTCGTCCGGGATTTGAACCCGGGACCACTCGCACCCTAAGCGAGTATCATACCCCTAGACCAACGAGCCATCACTGCACTGGTTGGTCAAATATATGGTGTTATCGGTTTATTGTTTCTACCTATTCCGATCGTAAAAGTTGAAATTTAAAGAATCAATGAATCTCTCAACCTGTGCCGGTAGATTACTGCAGAATTATGAAAATATTCAGAAATTATTACTATAACTCATATTCTCTTAAATGGGCTCGTCCGGGATTTGAACCCGGGACCACTCGCACCCTAAGCGAGTATCATACCCCTAGACCAACGAGCCATCACTGCACTGGTTTGTCATATATATGGTGTTATCGGTTTATTGGTTCTACCTATTCCGATCGTCAAAGTTGAAATTGAAAGAATCAATGAATCTCTCAACGTGTGCCGGTAGATTACTGCAGAATTATGAAAATATTCAGAAATTATTACTAAAACACATATTCTCTTAAATGGGCTCGTCTGGGATTTGAACCCGGGACCACTCGCACCCTAAGCGAGTATCATACCCCTAGAAACACGAGCCATCACTTCACTGGTTTGTCATATATACGGTGTTATCGGTTTATTGTTTCTACCTATTCCGATCGTCAAAGTTGAAATTGAAAGAATCAATGAATCTCTCAACGTGTGCCGGTAGATTACTGCAGAATTATGAAAATATTCAGAAATTATTACTAAAACACATATTCTCTTAAATGGGCTCGTCCGGGATTTGAACCCGGGACCACTCGCACCCTAAGCGAGTATCATACCCCTAGACCAACGAGCCATCACTGCACAGGTTTATCAAATATATGGTGTTATCGGTTTATTGTTTCTACCTATTCCGATCGTAAAAGTTGAAATTGAAAGAATCAATGAATCTCTCAACGTGTGCCGGTAGATTACTGCAGAATTATGAAAATATTCAGAAATTATTACTAAAACACATTCACACATATTCTCTTAAATGGGCTCGTCCGGGATTTGAACCCGGGACCACTCGCACCCTAAGCGAGTATCATACCCCTAGACCAACGAGCCATCACTGCACTGGATTGTCATATATATGGTGTTATCGGTTTATTGTTTCTACCTATTCCGATCGTAAAAGTTGAAATTGAAAGAATCAATGAATCTCTCAACGTGTGCCGGTAGATTACTGCAGAATTATGAAAATATTCAGAAATTATTACTAAAACACACATTCTCTTAAATGGGCTCGTCCGGGATTTGAACCCGGGACCACTCGCACCCTAAGCGAGTATCATACCCCTAGACCAACGAGCCATCACTGCACAGGTTTGTCAAATATATGGTGTTATCGGTTTATTGTTTCTACCTATTCCGATCGTAAAAGTTGAAATTGAAAGAATCAATGAATCTCTCAACCTGTGCCGGTAGATTACTGCAGAATTATGAAAATATTCAGAAATTATTACTAAAACACATTCACACATATTCTCTTAAATGGGCTCGTCCGGGATTTGAACCCGGGACCACTCGCACCCTAAGCGAGTATCATACCCCTAGACCAACGAGCCATCACTGCACTGTTCTGTCATATATATGGTGTTATCGGTTTATTGTTTCTACCTATTCCGAACGTAAAAGTTGAAATTGAAAGAATCAATGAATCTCTCAACGTGTGCCGGTAGATTACTGCAGAATTATGAAAATATTCAGAAATTATTACTAAAACACAGTTTCTCTTAAATGGGCTCGTCCGGGATTTGAACCCGGGACCACTCGCACCCTAAGCGAGTATCATACCCCTAGACCAACGAGCCATCACTGCACTGGTTTATCATATATATGGTGTTATCGGTTTATTGTTTCTACCTATTCCGATCGTAAAAGTTGAAATTGAAAGAATCAATGAATCTCTCAACCTGTGCCGGTAGATTACTGCAGAATTATGAAAATATTCAGAAATTATTACTAAAACACATTCACACATATTCTCTTAAATGGGCTCGTCCGGGATTTGAACCCGGGACCACTCGCACCCTAAGCGAGTATCATACCCCTAGACCAAGGAGCCATCACTGCACTGGTTGGTCAAATATATGGTGTTATCGGTTTATTGTTTCTACCTATTCCGATCGTAAAAGTTGAAATTTAAAGAATCAATGAATCTCTCAACCTGTGCCGGTAGATTACTTCAGAATTATGAAAATATTCAGAAATTATTACTATAACTCATATTCTCTTAAATGGGCTCGTCCGGGATTTGAACCCGGGACCACTCGCACCCTAAGCGAGTATCATACCCCTAGACCAACGAGCCATCACTGCACTGGTTTGTCATATATATGGTGTTATCGGTTTATTGTTTCTACCTATTCCGATCGTCAAAGTTGAAATTGAAAGAATCAATGAATCTCTCAACGTGTGCCGGTAGATTACTGCAGAATTATGAAAATATTCAGAAATTATTACTAAAACACATATTCTCTTAAATGGGCTCGTCTGGGATTTGAACCCGGGACCACTCGCACCCTAAGCGAGTATCATACCCCTAGACAACCGAGCCATCACTTCACTGGTTTGTCATATATACGGTGTTATCGGTTTATTGTTTCTACCTATTCCGATCGTCAAAGTTGAAATTGAAAGAATCAATGAATCTCTCAACGTGTGCCGGTAGATTACTGCAGAATTATGAAAATATTCAGAAATTATTACTAAAACACATATTCTCTTAAATGGGCTCGTCCGGGATTTGAACCCGGGACCACTCGCACCCTAAGCGAGTATCATACCCCTAGACCAACGAGCCATCACTGCACAGGTTTATCAAATATATGGTGTTATCGGTTTATTGTTTCTACCTATTCCGATCGTAAAAGTTGAAATTGAAAGAATCAATGAATCTCTCAACGTGTGCCGGTAGATTACTGCAGAATTATGAAAATATTCAGAAATTATTACTAAAACACATTCACACATATACTCTTAAATGGGCTCGTCCGGGATTTGAACCCGGGACCACTCGCAGCCTAAGCGAGTATCATACCCCTAGACCAACGAGCCATCACTGCACTGGTTTGTCATATATATGGTGTTATCGGTTTTTTGTTTCTACCTATTCCGAACGTAAAAGTTGAAATTGAAAGAATCAATGAATCTCTCAACGTGTGCCGGTAGATTACTGCAGAATTATGAAAATATTCAGAAATTATTACTAAAACACATATTCTCTTAAATGGGCTCTTCCGGGATTTGAACCCGGGACCACTCGCACCCAAAGCGAGTATCATACCCCTAGACCAACGAGCCATCACTGCACAGGCTTGTCTAATATATGGTGTTATCGGTTTATTGTTTCTACCTATTCCGATCGTAAAAGTTGAAATTGAAAGAAATCAATGAATCTCTCAACCTGTGCCGGTAGATTACTGCAGAATTATGAAAATATTCAGAAATTATTACTAAAACACATTCACACATATTCTCTTAAATGGGCTCGTCCGGGATTTGAACCCGGGACCACTCGCACCCTAAGCGAGTATCATACCCCTAGACCAACGAGCCATCACTGCGCAGGTTTGTCAAATATATGGTGTTATCGGTTTATTGTTTCTACCTATTCCGATCGTAAAAGTTGAAATTGAAAGAATCAATGAATCTCTCAACCTGTGCCGGTAGATTACTGCAGAATTATGAAAATATTCAGAAATTATTACTAAAACACATTCACACATATTCTCTTAAATGGGCTCGTCCGGGATTTGAACCCGGGACCACTCGCACCCTAAGCTAGTATCATACCCCTAGACCAACGAGCCATCACTGCACTGGTTTGTCATATATATGGTGTTATCGGTTTATTGTTTCTACCTATTCCGATCGTAAAAGTTGAAATTGAAAGAATCAATGAATCTCTCAACCTGTGCCAGTAGATTACTGCAGAATTATGAAAATATTCAGAAATTATTACTAAAACACATTCACACATATTCTCTTAAATGGGCTCGTCCGGGGTTTGAACCCGGGACCACTCGCACCCTAAGCGAGTATCATACCCCTAGACCAACGAGACATCACTGCACTGGTTTGTCATATATATGGTGTTATCGGTTTATTGTTTCTACCTATTCCGAACGTAAAAGTTGAAATTGAAAGAATCAATGAATCTCTCAACCTGTGCCGGTAGATTACTGCAGAATTATGAAAATATTCAGAAATTATTACTAAAACACATATTCTCTTAAATGGGCTCGTCCGGGATTTGAACCCGGGACCACTCGCACCCTAAGCGAGTATCATACCCCTAGACCAACGAGCCATCACTGCACTGGTTTGTCATATATATGGTGTTATCGGTTTATTGTTTCTACCTATTCCGATCGTAAAAGTTGAAATTGAAAGAATCAATGAATCTCTCAACCTGTGCCGGTAGATTACTGCAGAATTATGAAAATATTCAGAAATTATTACTAAAACACATTCACACATATTCTCTTAAATGGGCTCGTACGGGATTTGAACCCGGGACCACTCGCACCCTAAGCGAGTATCATACCCCTAGACCAACGAGCCATCACTGCACTGGTTGGTCAAATATATGGTGTTATCGGTTTATTGTTTCTACCTATTCCGATCGTAAAAGTTGAAATTGAAAGAATCAATGAATCTCTCAACCTGTGCCAGTAGATTACTGCAGAATTATGAAAATATTCAGAAATTATTACAAAAACACATTCACACATATTCTCTTGAATGGGCTCGTCCGGGATTTGAACCCGGGACCACTCGCACCCTAAGCGAGTATCATAACCCTAGACCAACGAGCCATCACTGCGCAGGTTTGTCAAATATATGGTGTTATCGGTTTATTGTTTCTACCTATTCCGATCGTAAAAGTTGAAATTGAAAGAATCAATGAATCTCTCAACCTGTGCCGGTAGATTACTGCAGAATTATGAAAATATTCAGAAATTATTACTAAAACACATTCACACATATTCTCTTAAATGGGCTCGTCCGGGATTTGAACCCGGGACCACTCGCACCCTAAGCGAGTATCATACCCCTAGACCAACGAGCCATCACTGCACTGGTTTGTCATATATATGGTGTTATCGGTTTATTGTTTCCACCTATTCCGATCGTAAAAGTTGAAATTGAAAGAATCAATGAATCTCTCAACCTGTGCCAGTAGATTACTGCAGAATTATGAAAATATTCAGAAATTATTACTAAAACACATATTCTCTTAAATGGTCTCGTCCGGGATTTGAACCCGGGACCACTCGCACCCTAAGCGAGTATCATACCCCTAGTCCAACGAGCCATCACTGCTCTGGTTTGTCATATATATGGTGTTATCGGTTTATTGTTTCTACCTATTCCGATCGTAAAAGTTGAAATTGAAAGAATCAATGAATCTCTCAACCTGTGCCGGTAGATTACTGCAGAATTATGAAAATATTCAGAAATTATTACTAAAACACATTCACACATATTCTCTTAAATGGGCTCGTCCGGGATTTGAACCCGGGACCACTCGCACCCTAAGCGAGTATCATACCCCTAGACCAACGAACCATCACTGCAATGGTTTGTCATATATATGGTGTTATCGGTTTATTGTTTCTACCTATTCCGATCGTAAAAGTTGAAATTGAAAGAATCAATGAATCTCTCAACCTGTGCCGGTAGATTACTGCAGAATTATGAAAATATTCAGAAATTATTACTAAAACACATTCACACATATTCTCTTAAATGGGCTCGTCCGGGATTTGAACCCGGGACCACTCGCACCCTAAGCGAGTATCATACCCCTAGACCAACGAGCCATCACTGCACTGGTTTGTCATATATATGGTGTTATCGGTTTATTGTTTCTACCTCTTCCGAACGTAAAAGTTGAAATTGAAAGAATCAATGAATCTCTCAACGTGTGCCGGTAGATTACTGCAGAATTATGAAAATATTCAGAAATTATTACTAAAACACATTTTCTCTTAAATGGGCTCGTCCGGGATTTGAACCCGGGACCACTCGCACCCTAAGCTAGTATCATACCCCTAGACCAACGAGCCATCACTGCACTGGTTTGTCATATATATGGTGTTATCGGTTTATTGTTTCTACCTATTCCGATCGTAAAAGTTGAAATTGAAAGAATCAATGAATCTCTCAACCTGTGCCAGTAGATTACTGCAGAATTATGAAAATATTCAGAAATTATTACTAAAACACATTCACACATATTCTCTTAAATGGGCTCGTCCGGGGTTTGAACCCGGGACCACTCGCACCCTAAGCGAGTATCATACCCCTAGACCAACGAGACATCACTGCACTGGTTTGTCATATATATGGTGTTATCGGTTTATTGTTTCTACCTATTCCGAACGTAAAAGTTGAAATTGAAAGAATCAATGAATCTCTCAACCTGTGCCGGTAGATTACTGCAGAATTATGAAAATATTCAGAAATTATTACTAAAACACATTCACACATATTCTCTTAAATGGGCTCGTACGGGATTTGAACCCGGGACCACTCGCACCCTAAGCGAGTATCATACCCCTAGACCAACGAGCCATCACTGCACTGGTTGGTCAAATATATGGTGTTATCGGTTTATTGTTTCTACCTATTCCGATCGTAAAAGTTGAAATTGAAAGAATCAATGAATCTCTCAACCTGTGCCAGTAGATTACTGCAGAATTATGAAAATATTCAGAAATTATTACAAAAACACATTCACACATATTCACTTGAATGGGCTCGTCCGGGATTTGAACCCGGGACCACTCGCACCCTAAGCGAGTATCATACCCCTAGACCAACGAGCCATCACTGCGCAGGTTTGTCAAATATATGGTGTTATCGGTTTATTGTTTCTACCTATTCCGATCGTAAAAGTTGAAATTGAAAGAATCAATGAATCTCTCAACCTGTGCCGGTAGATTACTGCAGAATTATGAAAATATTCAGAAATTATTACTAAAACACATTCACACATATTCTCTTAAATGGGCTCGTCCGGGATTTGAACCCGGGACCACTCGCACCCTAAGCGAGTATCATACCCCTAGACCAACGAGCCATCACTGCACTGGTTTGTCATATATATGGTGTTATCGGTTTATTGTTTCCACCTATTCCGATCGTAAAAGTTGAAATTGAAAGAATCAATGAATCTCTCAACCTGTGCCAGTAGATTACTGCAGAATTATGAAAATATTCAGAAATTATTACTAAAACACATATTCTCTTAAATGGTCTCGTCCGGGATTTGAACCCGGGACCACTAGCACCCTAAGCGAGTATCATACCCCTAGTCCAACGAGCCATCACTGCCCTGGTTTGTCATATATATGGTGTTATCGGTTTATTGTTTCTACCTATTCCGAACGTAAAAGTTGAAATTGAAAGAATCAATGAATCTCTCAACGTGTGCCGGTAGATTACTGCAGAATTATCAAAATATTCAGAAATTATTGCTAAAACACATATTCTCTTAAATGGGCTCGTCCGGGATTTGAACCCGGGACCACTCGCACCCTAAGCGAGTATCACACCCCTAGACCAACGAGCCATCACTGCACTGGTTTGTCATATATATGGTGTTATCGGTTTATTGTTTCTACCTATTCCGATCGTAAAAGTTGAAATTGAAAGAATCAATGAATCTCTCAACCTGTGCCGGTAGATTACTGCAGAATTATGAAAATATTCAGAAATTATTACTAAAACACATTCACACATATTCTCTTAAATGGGCTCGTCCGGGATTTGAACCCGGGACCACTCGCACCCTAAGCGAGTATCATACCCCTAGACCAACGAACCATCACTGCAATGGTTTGTCATATATATGGTGTTATCGGTTTATTGTTTCTACCTATTCCGATCGTAAAAGTTGAAATTGAAAGAATCAATGAATCTCTCAACCTGTGCCGGTAGATTACTGCAGAATTATGAAAATATTCAGAAATTATTACTAAAACACATTCACACATATTCTCTTAAATGGGCTCGTACGGGATTTGAACCCGGGACCACTCGCACCCTAAGCGAGTATCATACCCCTAGACCAACGAGCCATCACTGCACTGGTTGGTCAAATATATGGTGTTATCGGTTTATTGTTTCTACCTATTCCGATCGTAAAAGTTGAAATTGAAAGAATCAATGAATCTCTCAACCTGTGCCAGTAGATTACTGCAGAATTATGAAAATATTCAGAAATTATTACAAAAACACATTCACACATATTCTCTTGAATGGGCTCGTCCGGGATTTGAACCCGGGACCACTCGCACCCTAAGCGAGTATCATAACCCTAGACCAACGAGCCATCACTGCGCAGGTTTGTCAAATATATGGTGTTATCGGTTTATTGTTTCTACCTATTCCGATCGTAAAAGTTGAAATTGAAAGAATCAATGAATCTCTCAACCTGTGCCGGTAGATTACTGCAGAATTATGAAAAATTTCAGAAATTATTACTAAAACACATTCACACATATTCTCTTAAATGGGCTCGTCCGGGATTTTAACCCGGGACCACTCGCACCCTAAGCGAGTATCATACCCCTAGACCAACGAGCCATCACTGCACTGGTTTGTCATATATATGGTGTTATCGGTTTATTGTTTCCACCTATTCCGATCGTAAAAGTTGAAATTGAAAGAATCAATGAATCTCTCAACCTGTGCCAGTAGATTACTGCAGAATTATGAAAATATTCAGAAATTATTACTAAAACACATATTCTCTTAAATGGTCTCGTCCGGGATTTGAACCCGGGACCACTCGCACCCTAAGCGAGTATCATACCCCTAGTCCAACGAGCCATCACTGCTCTGGTTTGTCATATATATGGTGTTATCGGTTTATTGTTTCTACCTATTCCGATCGTAAAAGTTGAAATTGAAAGAATCAATGAATCTCTCAACCTGTGCCGGTAGATTACTGCAGAATTATGAAAATATTCAGAAATTATTACTAAAACACATTCACACATATTCTCTTAAATGGGCTCGTCCGGGATTTGAACCCGGGACCACTCGCACCCTAAGCGAGTATCATACCCCTAGACCAACGAACCATCACTGCAATGGTTTGTCATATATATGGTGTTATCGGTTTATTGTTTCTACCTATTCCGATCGTAAAAGTTGAAATTGAAAGAATCAATGAATCTCTCAACCTGTGCCGGTAGATTACTGCAGAATTATGAAAATATTCAGAAATTATTACTAAAACACATTCACACATATTCTCTTAAATGGGCTCGTCCGGGATTTGAACCCGGGACCACTCGCACCCTAAGCGAGTATCATACCCCTAGACCAACGAGCCATCACTGCACTGGTTTGTCATATATATGGTGTTATCGGTTTATTGTTTCTACCTCTTCCGAACGTAAAAGTTGAAATTGAAAGAATCAATGAATCTCTCAACGTGTGCCGGTAGATTACTGCAGAATTATGAAAATATTCAGAAATTATTACTAAAACACATTTTCTCTTAAATGGGCTCGTCCGGGATTTGAACCCGGGACCACTCGCACCCTAAGCTAGTATCATACCCCTAGACCAACGAGCCATCACTGCACTGGTTTGTCATATATATGGTGTTATCGGTTTATTGTTTCTACCTATTCCGATCGTAAAAGTTGAAATTGAAAGAATCAATGAATCTCTCAACCTGTGCCAGTAGATTACTGCAGAATTATGAAAATATTCAGAAATTATTACTAAAACACATTCACACATATTCTCTTAAATGGGCTCGTCCGGGGTTTGAACCCGGGACCACTCGCACCCTAAGCGAGTATCATACCCCTAGACCAACGAGACATCACTGCACTGGTTTGTCATATATATGGTGTTATCGGTTTATTGTTTCTACCTATTCCGAACGTAAAAGTTGAAATTGAAAGAATCAATGAATCTCTCAACCTGTGCCGGTAGATTACTGCAGAATTATGAAAATATTCAGAAATTATTACTAAAACACATATTCTCTTAAATGGGCTCGTCTGGGATTTGAACCCGGGACCACTCGCACCCTAAGCGAGTATCATACCCCTAGAAACACGAGCCATCACTTCACTGGTTTGTCATATATACGGTGTTATCGGTTTATTGTTTCTACCTATTCCGATCGTCAAAGTTGAAATTGAAAGAATCAATGAATCCCTCAACGTGTGCCGGTAGATTACTGCAGAATTATGAAAATATTCAGAAATTATTACTAAAACACATATTCTCTTAAATGGGCTCGTCCGGGATTTGAACCCGGGACCACTCGCACCCTAAGCGAGTATCATACCCCTAGACCAACGAGCCATCACTGCACAGGTTTATCAAATATATGGTGTTATCGGTTTATTGTTTCTACCTATACCGATCGTAAAAGTTGAATTTGAAAGAATCAATGAATCTCTCAACGTGTGCCGGTAGATTACTGCAGAATTATGAAAATATTCAGAAATTATTACTAAAACACATATTCTCTTAAATGGGCTCGTCCGGGATTTGAACCCGGGACCACTCGCACCCTAAGCGAGTATCATACCCCTAGACCAACGAGCCATCACTGCACAGGTTTGTCAAATATATGGTGTTATCGGTTTATTGTTTCTACCTATTCCGATCGTAAAAGTTGAAATTGAAAGAATCAATGAATCTCTCAACCTGTGCCGGTAGATTACTGCAGAATTATGAAAATATTCAGAAATTATTACTAAAACACATTCACACATATTCTCTTAAATGGGCTCGTCCGGGATTTGAACCCGGGACCACTCGCACCCTAAGCGAGTATCATACCCCTAGACCAACGAGCCATCACTGCACTGTTCTGTCATATATATGGTGTTATCGGTTTATTGTTTCTACCTATTCCGAACGTAAAAGTTGAAATTGAAAGAATCAATGAATCTCTCAACGTGTGCCGGTAGATTACTGCAGAATTATGAAAATATTCAGAAATTATTACTAAAACACAGTTTCTCTTAAATGGGCTCGTCCGGGATTTGAACCCGGGACCACTCGCACCCTAAGCGAGTATCATACCCCTAGACCAACGAGCCATCACTGCACTGGTTTATCATATATATGGTGTTATCGGTTTATTGTTTCTACCTATTCCGATCGTAAAAGTTGAAATTGAAAGAATCAATGAATCTCTCAACCTGTGCCGGTAGATTACTGCAGAATTATGAAAATATTCAGAAATTATTACTAAAACACATTCACACATATTCTCTTAAATGGGCTCGTCCGGGATTTGAACCCGGGACCACTCGCACCCTAAGCGAGTATCATACCCCTAGACCAACGAGCCATCACTGCACTGGTTGGTCAAATATATGGTGTTATCGGTTTATTGTTTCTACCTATTCCGATCGTAAAAGTTGAAATTTAAAGAATCAATGAATCTCTCAACCTGTGCCGGTAGATTACTTCAGAATTATGAAAATATTCAGAAATTATTACTATAACTCATATTCTCTTAAATGGGCTCGTCCGGGATTTGAACCCGGGACCACTCGCACCCTAAGCGAGTATCATACCCCTAGACCAACGAGCCATCACTGCACTGGTTTGTCATATATATGGTGTTATCGGTTTATTGTTTCTACCTATTCCGATCGTCAAAGTTGAAATTGAAAGAATCAATGAATCTCTCAACGTGTGCCGGTAGATTACTGCAGAATTATGAAAATATTCAGAAATTATTACTAAAACACATATTCTCTTAAATGGGCTCGTCTGGGATTTGAACCCGGGACCACTCGCACCCTAAGCGAGTATCATACCCCTAGACAACCGAGCCATCACTTCACTGGTTTGTCATATATACGGTGTTATCGGTTTATTGTTTCTACCTATTCCGATCGTCAAAGTTGAAATTGAAAGAATCAATGAATCTCTCAACGTGTGCCGGTAGATTACTGCAGAATTATGAAAATATTCAGAAATTATTACTAAAACACATATTCTCTTAAATGGGCTCGTCCGGGATTTGAACCCGGGACCACTCGCACCCTAAGCGAGTATCATACCCCTAGACCAACGAGCCATCACTGCACAGGTTTATCAAATATATGGTGTTATCGGTTTATTGTTTCTACCTATTCCGATCGTAAAAGTTGAAATTGAAAGAATCAATGAATCTCTCAACGTGTGCCGGTAGATTACTGCAGAATTATGAAAATATTCAGAAATTATTACTAAAACACATTCACACATATACTCTTAAATGGGCTCGTCCGGGATTTGAACCCGGGACCACTCGCAGCCTAAGCGAGTATCATACCCCTAGACCAACGAGCCATCACTGCACTGGATTGTCATATATATGGTGTTATCGGTTTATTGTTTCTACCTATTCCGATCGTAAAAGTCGAAATTGAAAGAATCAATGAATCTCTCAACCTGTGCCGGTAGATTACTGCAGAATTATGAAAATATTCAGAAATTATTACTAAAACACATCCACACACATTCTCTTAAATTGGCTCGTCCGGGATTTGAACCCGGGACCACTCGCACCCTAAGCGAGTATCATACCCCTAGACCAACGAGCCATCACTGCACTGGTTTGTCATATATATGGTGTTATCGGTTTATTGTTTCTACCTATTCCGATCGTCAAAGTTGAAATTGAAAGAATCAATGAATCTCTCAACGTGTGCCGGTAGTTTACTGCAGAATTATGAAAATATTCAGAAATTATTACTAAAACACATATTCTCTTAAATGGGCTCGTCCGGGATTTGAACCCGGGACAACTCGCACCCTAAGCGAGTATCATACCCCTAGACCTACGAGCCATCACTGCACAGGTTTGTCAAATATATGGTGTTATCGGTTTATTGTTTCTACCTATTCCGATCGTCAAAGTTGAAATTGAAAGAATCAATGAATCTCTCAACGTGTGCCGGTAGATTACTGCAGAATTATGAAAATATTCAGAAATTATTACTAAAACACATATTCTCTTAAATGGGCTCGTCCGGGATTTGGACCCGGGACCACTCGCACCCTAAGCGAGTATCATACCCCTAGACCAACGAGCCATCACTGCACAGGTTTGTCAAATATATGGTGTTATCGGTTTATTGTTTCTACCTATTCCGATCGTAAAAGTTGAAATTGAAAGAATCAATGAATCTCTCAACCTGTGCCGGTAGATTACTGCAGAATTATGAAAATATTCAGAAATTATTACTAAAACACATTCACACATATTCTCTTAAATGGGCTCGACCGGGATTTGAACCCGGGACCACTCGCACCCTAAGCGAGTATCATACCCCTAGACCAACGAGCCATCACTGCACTGGTTGGTCAAATATATGGTGTTATCGGTTTATTGTTTCTACCTATTCCGATCGTAAAAGTTGAAATTGAAAGAATCAATGAATCTCTCAACCTGTGCCAGTAGATTACTGCAGAATTATGAAAATATTCAGAAATTATTACTAAAACACATATTCTCTTAAATGGTCTCGTCCGGGATTTGAACCCGGGACCACTCGCACCCTAAGCGAGTATCATACCCCTAGTCCAACGAGCCATCACTGCACTGGTTTGTCATATATATGGTGTTATCGGTTTATTGTTTCTACCTATTCCGAACGTAAAAGTTGAAATTGAAAGAATCAATGAATCTCTCAACGTGTGCCGGTAGATTACTGCAGAATTATCAAAATATTCAGAAATTATTGCTAAAACACATATTCTCTTAAATGGGCTCGTCCGGGATTTGAACCCGGGACCACTCGCACCCTAAGCGACTATCACACCCCTAGACCAACGAGCCATCACTGCACTGGTTTGTCATATATATGGTGTTATCGGTTTATTGTTTCTACCTATCCCGATCGTAAAAGTTGAAATTGAAAGAATCAATGAATCTCTCAACCTGTGCCGGTAGATTACTGCAGAATTATGAAAATATTCAGAAATTATTACTAAAACACATTCACACATATTCTCTTAAATGGGCTCGTCCGGGATTTGAACCCGGGACCACTCGCACCCTAAGCGAGTATCATACCCCTAGACCAACGAGCCATCACTGCACGGGTTTGTCATATATATGGTGTTATCGGTTTATTGTTTCTACCTATTCCGATCGTAAAAGTTGAAATTGAAAGAATCAATGAATCTCTCAACCTGTGCCGGTAGATTACTGCAGAATTATGAAAATATTCAGAAATTATTACTAAAACACATTCACACATATTCTCTTAAATGGGGTCGTCCGGGATTTGAACCCGGGACCACTCGCACCCTAAGCGAGTATCATACCCCTAGACCAACGAGCCATCACTGCACTGGTTTGTCATATATATGGTGTTATCGGTTTATTGTTTCTACCTCTTCCGAACGTAAAAGTTGAAATTGAAAGAATCAATGAATCTCTCAACGTGTGCCGGTAGATTACTGCAGAATTATGAAAATATTCAGAAATTATTACTAAAACACATATTCTCTTAAATGGGCTCGTCCGGGATTTAAACCCGGGACCACTCGCAACCTAAGCGAGTATCATACCCCTAGACCAACGAGCCATCACTGCACTGGTTGGTCAAATATATGGTGTTATCGGTTTATTGTTTCTACCTATTCCGATCGTAAAAGTTGAAATTGAAAGAATCAATGAATCTCTCAACCTGTGCCAGTAGATTACTGCAGAATTATGAAAATATTCAGAAATTATTACTAAAACACATTCACACATATTCTCTTAAACGGGCTCGTCCGGGATTTGAACCCGGGACCACTCGCACCCTAAGCGAGTATCATACCCCTAGACCAACGAGCCATCACTGCACTGGTTGGTCAAATATATGGTGTTATCGGTTTATTGTTTCTACCTATTCCGATCGTAAAAGTTGAAATTGAAAGAATCAATGAATCTCTCAACCTGTGCCAGTAGATTACTGCAGAATTATGAAAATATTCAGAAATTATTACTAAAACACATATTCTCTTAAATGGTCTCGTCCGGGATTTGAACCCGGGACCACTCGCACCCTAAGCGAGTATCATACCCCTAGTCCAACGAGCCATCACTGCACTGGTTTGTCATATATATGGTGTTATCGGTTTATTGTTTCTACCTATTCCGAACGTAAAAGTTGAAATTGAAAGAATCAATGAATCTCTCAACGTGTGCCGGTAGATTACTGCAGAATTATCAAAATATTCAGAAATTATTGCTAAAACACATATTCTCTTAAATGGGCTCGTCCGGGATTTGAACCCGGGACCACTCGCACCCTAAGCGAGTATCACACCCCTAGACCAACGAGCCATCACTGCACTGGTTTGTCATATATATGGTGTTATCGGTTTATTGTTTCTACCTATTCCGATCGTAAAAGTTGAAATTGAAAGAATCAATGAATCTCTCAACCTGTGCCGGTAGATTACTGCAGAATTATGAAAATATTCCGAAATTATTACTAAAACACATTCACACATATTCTCTTAAATGGGCTCGTCCGGGATTTGAACCCGGGACCACTCGCACCCTAAGCAAGTATCATACCCCTAGACCAACGAGCCATCACTGCACTGGTTTGTCATATATATGGTGTTATCGGTTTATTGTTTCTACCTATTCCGATCGTAAAAGTTGAAATTGAAAGAATCAATGAATCTCTCAACCTGTGCCGGTAGATTACTGCAGAATTATGAAAATATTCAGAAATTATTACTAAAACACATTCACACATATTCTCTTAAATGGGCTCGTCCGGGATTTGAACCCGGGACCACTCGCACCCTAAGCGAGTATCATACCCCTAGACCAACGAGCCATCACTGCACTGGTTTGTCATATATATGGTGTTATCGGTTTATTGTTTCTACCTATTCCGATCGTAAAAGTTGAAATTGAAAGAATCAATGAATCTCTCAACCTGTGCCGGTAGATTACTGCAGAATTATGAAAATATTCAGAAATTATTACTAAAACACATTCACACATATTCTCTTAAATGGGCTCGTCCGGGATTTGAACCCGGGACCACTCGCACCCTAAGCGAGTATCATACCCCTAGACCAACGAGCCATCACTGCACTGTTCTGTCATATATATGGTGTTATCGGTTTATTGTTTCTACCTATTCCGAACGTAAAAGTTGAAATTGAAAGAATCAATGAATCTCTCAACGTGTGCCGGTAGATTACTGCAGAATTATGAAAATATTCAGAAATTATTACTAAAACACAGTTTCTCTTAAATGGGCTCGTCCGGGATTTGAACCCGGGACCACTCGCACCCTAAGCGAGTATCATACCCCTAGACCAACGAGCCATCACTGCACTGGTTTATCATATATATGGTGTTATCGGTTTATTGTTTCTACCTATTCCGATCGTAAAAGTTGAAATTGAAAGAATCAATGAATCTCTCAACCTGTGCCGGTAGATTACTGCAGAATTATGAAAATATTCAGAAATTATTACTAAAACACATTCACACATATTCTCTTAAATGGGCTCGTCCGGGATTTGAACCCGGGACCACTCGCACCCTAAGCGAGTATCATACCCCTAGACCAACGAGCCATCACTGCACTGGTTGGTCAAATATATGGTGTTATCGGTTTATTGTTTCTACCTATTCCGATCGTAAAAGTTGAAATTTAAAGAATCAATGAATCTCTCAAACTGTGCCGGTAGATTACTGCAGAATTATGAAAATATTCAGAAATTATTACTATAACTCATATTCTCTTAAATGGTCTCGTCCGGGATTTGAACCCGGGACCACTCGCACCCTAAGCGAGTATCACACCCCTAGACCAACGAGCCATCACTGCACTGGTTTGTCATATATATGGTGTTATCGGTTTATTGTTTCTACCTATTCCGATCGTAAAAGTTGAAATTGAAAGAATCAATGAATCTCTCAACCTGTGCCGGTAGATTACTGCAGAATTATGAAAATATTCAGAAATTATTACTAAAACACATTCACACATATTCTCTTAAATGGGCTCGTCCGGGATTTGAACCCGGGACCACTCGCACCCTAAGCGAGTATCATACCCCTAGACCAACGAGCCATCACTGCACTGGTTGGTCAAATATATGGTGTTATCGGTTTATTGTTTCTACCTATTCCGATCGTAAAAGTTGAAATTTAAAGAATCAATGAATCTCTCAAACTGTGCCGGTAGATTACTGCAGAATTATGAAAATATTCAGAAATTATTACTATAACTCATATTCTCTTAAATGGTCTCGTCCGGGATTTGAACCCGGGACCACTCGCACCCTAAGCGAGTATCACACCCCTAGACCAACGAGCCATCACTGCACTGGTTTGTCATATATATGGTGTTATCGGTTTATTGTTTCTACCTATTCCGATCGTAAAAGTTGAAATTGAAAGAATCAATGAATCTCTCAACCTGTGCCGGTAGATTACTGCAGAATTATGAAAATATTCAGAAATTATTACTAAAACACATTCACACATATTCTCTTAAATGGGCTCGTCCGGGATTTGAACCCGGGACCACTCGCACCCTAAGCGAGTATCATACCCCTAGACCAACGAGCCATCACTGCACTGGTTTGTCATATATATGGTGTTATCGGTTTATTGTTTCTACCTATTCCGATCGTAAAAGTTGAAATTGAAAGAATCAATGAATCTCTCAACCTGTGCCGGTAGATTACTGCAGAATTATGAAAATATTCAGAAATTATTACTAAAACACATTCACACATATTCTCTTAAATGGGCTCGTCCGGGATTTGAACCCGGGACCACTCGCACCCTAAGCGAGTATCATACCCCTAGACCAACGAGCCATCACTGCACTGGTTTGTCATATATATGGTGTTATCGGTTTATTGTTTCTACCTATTCCGATCGTAAAAGTTGAAATTGAAAGAATCAATGAATATCTCAACCTGTGCCGGTAGATTACTGCAGAATTATGTAAATATTCAGAAATTATTACTAAAACACATTCACACATATTCTCTTAAATGGGCTCGTCCGGGATTTGAACCCGGGACCACTCGCACCCTAAGCGAGTATCATACCCCTAGACCAACGAGCCATCACTGCACTGTTCTGTCATATATATGGTGTTATCGGTTTATTGTTTCTACCTATTCCGAACGTAAAAGTTGAAATTGAAAGAATCAATGAATCTCTCAACGTGTGCCGGTAGATTACTGCAGAATTATGAAAAAAGTTCAGAAATTATTACTAAAACACAGTTTCTCTTAAATGGGCTCGTCCGGGATTTGAACCCGGGACCACTCGCACCCTAAGCGAGTATCATACCCCTAGACCAACGAGCCATCACTGCACTGGTTTATCATATATATGGTGTTATCGGTTTATTGTTTCTACCTATTCCGATCGTAAAAGTTGAAATTGAAAGAATCAATGAATCTCTCAACCTGTGCCGGTAGATTACTGCAGAATTATGAAAATATTCAGAAATTATTACTAAAACACATTCACACATATTCTCTTAAATGGGCTCGTCCGGGATTTGAACCCGGGACCACTCGCACCCTAAGCGAGTATCATACCCCTAGACCAACGAGCCATCACTGCACTGGTTGGTCAAATATATGGTGTTATCGGTTTATTGTTTCTACCTATTCCGATCGTAAAAGTTGAAATTTAAAGAATCAATGAATCTCTCAACCTGTGCCGGTAGATTACTGCAGAATTATGAAAATATTCAGAAATTATTACTATAACTCATATTCTCTTAAATGGGCTCGTCCGGGATTTGAACCCGGGACCACTCGCACCCTAAGCGAGTATCATACCCCTAGACCAACGAGCCATCACTGCACTGGTTTGTCATATATATGGTGTTATCGGTTTATTGTTTCTACCTATTCCGATCGTAAAAGTTGAAATTGAAAGAATCAATGAATCTCTCAACCTGTGCCGGTAGATTACTGCAGAATTATGAAAATATTCAGAAATTATTACTAAAACACATTCACACATATTCTCTTAAATGGGCTCGTCCGGGATTTGAACCCGGGACCACTCGCACCCTAAGCGAGTATCATACCCCTAGACCAACGAGCCATCACTGCACTGGTTTGTCATATATATGGTGTTATCGGTTTATTGTTTCTACCTATTCCGATCGTAAAAGTTGAAATTGAAAGAATCAATGAATATCTCAACCTGTGCCGGTAGATTACTGCAGAATTATGTAAATATTCAGAAATTATTACTAAAACACATTCACACATATTCTCTTAAATGGGCTCGTCCGGGATTTGAACCCGGGACCACTCGCACCCTAAGCGAGTATCATACCCCTAGACCAACGAGCCATCACTGCACTGTTCTGTCATATATATGGTGTTATCGGTTTATTGTTTCTACCTATTCCGAACGTAAAAGTTGAAATTGAAAGAATCAATGAATCTCTCAACGTGTGCCGGTAGATTACTGCAGAATTATGAAAATATTCAGAAATTATTACTAAAACACAGTTTCTCTTAAATGGGCTCGTCCGGGATTTGAACCCGGGACCACTCGCACCCTAAGCGAGTATCATACCCCTAGACCAACGAGCCATCACTGCACTGGTTTATCATATATATGGTGTTATCGGTTTATTGTTTCTACCTATTCCGATCGTAAAAGTTGAAATTGAAAGAATCAATGAATCTCTCAACCTGTGCCGGTAGATTACTGCAGAATTATGAAAATATTCAGAAATTATTACTAAAACACATTCACACATATTCTCTTAAATGGGCTCGTCCGGGATTTGAACCCGGGACCACTCGCACCCTAAGCGAGTATCATACCCCTAGACCAACGAGCCATCACCGCACTGGTTGGTCAAATATATGGTGTTATCGGTTTATTGTTTCTACCTATTCCGATCGTAAAAGTTGAAATTTAAAGAATCAATGAATCTCTCAACCTGTGCCGGTAGATTACTGCAGAATTATGAAAATATTCAGAAATTATTACTAAAACACATATTCTCTTAAATGGGCTCGTCCGGGATTTGAACCCGGGACCACTCGCACCCTAAGCGAGTATCATACCCCTAGACCTACGAGCCATCACTGCACCGGTTTGTCAAATATATGGTGTTATCGGTTTATTGTTTCTACCTATTCCGATCGTCACAGTTGAAATTGAAAGAATCAATGAATCTCTCAACGTGTGCCGGTAGATTACTGCAGAATTATGAAAATATTCAGAAATTATTACTAAAACACATATTCTCTTAAATGGGCTCGTCCGGGATTTGAACCCGGGACCACTCGCACCCTAAGCGAGTATCATACCCCTAGACCAACGAGCCATCACTGCACAGGTTTGTCAAATATATGGTGTTATCGGTTTATTGTTTCTACCTATTCCGATCGTAAAAGTTGAAATTGAAAGAATCAATGAATCTCTCAACCTGTGCCGGTAAATTACTGCAGAATTATGAAAATATTCAGAAATTATTACTAAAACACATTCACACATATTCTCTTAAATGGGCTCGTCCGGGATTTGAACCCGGGACCACTCGCACCCTAAGCGAGTATCATACCCCTAGACCAACGAGCCATAACTGCACTGGTTTGTCATATATATGGTGTTATCGGTTTATTGTTTCTACCTATTCCGAACGTAAAAGTTGAAATTGAAAGAATCAATGAATCTCTCAACCTGTGCCGGTAGATTACTGCAGAATTATGAAAATATTCAGAAATTATTACTAAAACACATATTCTCTTAAATGGGCTCGTCCGGGATTTGAACCCGGGACCACTCGCACCCTAAGCGAGTATCATACCCCTAGACCAACGAGCCATCACTGCACAGGTTTGTCAAATATATGGTGTTATCGGTTTATTGTTTCTACCTATTCCGATCGTAAAAGTTGAAATTGAAAGAATCAATGAATCTCTCAACCTGTGCCGGTAGATTACTGCAGAATTATGAAAATATTCAGAAATTATTACTAAAACACATTCACACATATTCTCTTAAATGGGCTCGTCCGGGGTTTGAACCCGGGACCACTCGCACCCTAAGCGAGTATCATACCCCTAGACTAACGAGACATCACTGCACTGGTTTGTCATATATATGGTGTTATCGGTTTATTGTTTCTACCTATTCCGATCGTAAAAGTTGAAATTGAAAGAATCAATGAATCTCTCAACCTGTGCCGGTAGATTACTGCAGAATTATGAAAATATTCAGAAATTATTACTAAAACACATTCACACATATTCTCTTAAATGGGCTCGTCCGGGATTTGAACCCGGGACCACTCGCACCCTAAGCGAGTATCATACCCCTAGACCAACGAGCCATCACTGCACTGGTTTGTCATATATATGGTGTTATCGGTTTATTGTTTCTACCTATTCCGATCGTAAAAGTTGAAATTGAAAGAATCAATGAATCTCTCAACGTGTGCCGGTAGATTACTGCAGAATTATGTAAATATTCAGAAATTATTACTAAAACACATTCACACATATTCTCTTAAATGGGCTCGTCCGGGATTTGAACCCGGGACCACTCGCACCCTAAGCGAGTATCATACCCCTAGACCAACGAGCCATCACTGCACTGTTCTGTCATATATATGGTGTTATCGGTTTATTGTTTCTACCTATTCCGAACGTAAAAGTTGAAATTGAAAGAATCAATGAATCTCTCAACGTGTGCCGGTAGATTACTGCAGAATTATGAAAATATTCAGAAATTATTACTAAAACACAGTTTCTCTTAAATGGGCTCGTCCGGGATTTGAACCCGGGACCACTCGCACCCTAAGCGAGTATCATACCCCTAGACCAACGAGCCATCACTGCACTGGTTTATCATATATATGGTGTTATCGGTTTATTGTTTCTACCTATTCCGATCGTAAAAGTTGAAATTGAAAGAATCAATGAATCTCTCAACCTGTGCCGGTAGATTACTGCAGAATTATGAAAATATTCAGAAATTATTACTAAAACACATTCACACATATTCTCTTAAATGGGCTCGTCCGGGATTTGAACCCGGGACCACTCGCACCCTAAGCGAGTATCATACCCCTAGACCAACGAGCCATCACTGCACTGGTTGGTCAAATATATGGTGTTATCGGTTTATTGTTTCTACCTATTCCGATCGTAAAAGTTGAAATTTAAAGAATCAATGAATCTCTCAACCTGTGCCGGTAGATTACTGCAGAATTATGAAAATATTCAGAAATTATTACTAAAACACATATTCTCTTAAATGGGCTCGTCCGGGATTTGAACCCGGGACCACTCGCACCCTAAGCGAGTATCATACCCCTAGACCTACGAGCCATCACTGCACCGGTTTGTCAAATATATGGTGTTATCGGTTTATTGTTTCTACCTATTCCGATCGTCAAAGTTGAAATTGAAAGAATCAATGAATCTCTCAACGTGTGCCGGTAGATTACTGCAGAATTATGAAAATATTCAGAAATTATTACTAAAACACATATTCTCTTAAATGGGCTCGTCCGGGATTTGAACCCGGGACCACTCGCACCCTAAGCGAGTATCATACCCCTAGACCAACGAGCCATCACTGCACAGGTTTGTCAAATATATGGTGTTATCGGTTTATTGTTTCTACCTATTCCGATCGTAAAAGTTGAAATTGAAAGAATCAATGAATCTCTCAACCTGTGCCGGTAAATTACTGCAGAATTATGAAAATATTCAGAAATTATTACTAAAACACATTCACACATATTCTCTTAAATGGGCTCGTCCGGGATTTGAACCCGGGACCACTCGCACCCTAAGCGAGTATCATACCCCTAGACCAACGAGCCATAACTGCACTGGTTTGTCATATATATGGTGTTATCGGTTTATTGTTTCTACCTATTCCGAACGTAAAAGTTGAAATTGAAAGAATCAATGAATCTCTCAACCTGTGCCGGTAGATTACTGCAGAATTATGAAAATATTCAGAAATTATTACTAAAACACATATTCTCTTAAATGGGCTCGTCCGGGATTTGAACCCGGGACCACTCGCACCCTAAGCGAGTATCATACCCCTAGACCAACGAGCCATCACTGCACAGGTTTGTCAAATATATGGTGTTATCGGTTTATTGTTTCTACCTATTCCGATCGTAAAAGTTGAAATTGAAAGAATCAATGAATCTCTCAACCTGTGCCGGTAGATTACTGCAGAATTATGAAAATATTCAGAAATTATTACTAAAACACATTCACACATATTCTCTTAAATGGGCTCGTCCGGGATTTGAACCCGGGACCACTCGCACCCTAAGCGAGTATCATACCCCTAGACCAACGAGCCATAACTGCACTGGTTTGTCATATATATGGTGTTATCGGTTTATTGTTTCTACCTATTCCGAACGTAAAAGTTGAAATTGAAAGAATCAATGAATCTCTCAACCTGTGCCGGTAGATTACTGCAGAATTATGAAAATATTCAGAAATTATTACTAAAACACATATTCTCTTAAATGGGCTCGTCCGGGATTTGAACCCGGGACCACTCGCACCCTAAGCGAGTATCATACCCCTAGACCAACGAGCCATCACTGCACAGGTTTGTCAAATATATGGTGTTATCGGTTTATTGTTTCTACCTATTCCGATCGTAAAAGTTGAAATTGAAAGAATCAATGAATCTCTCAACCTGTGCCGGTAGATTACTGCAGAATTATGAAAATATTCAGAAATTATTACTAAAACACATTCACACATATTCTCTTAAATGGGCACGTCCGGGATTTGAACCCGGGACCACTCGCACCCTAAGCGAGTATCATACCCCTAGACCAACGAGCCATCACTGCACTGGTTTGTCATAGATATGGTGTTATCGGTTTATTGTTTCTACCTCTTCCGATCGTCAAAGTTGAAATTGAAAGAATCAATGAATCTCTCAACGTGTGCCGGTAGATTACTGCAGAATTATGAAAATATTCAGAAATTATTACTAAAACACATATTCTCTTAAATGGGTTCGTCCCGGATTTGAACCCGGGACCACTCGCACCCTAAGCGAGTATCATACCCCTAGACCAACGAGCCATCACTGCACAGGTTTGTCAAATATATGGTGTTATCGGTTTATTGTTTCTACCTATTCCGATCGTAAAAGTTGAAATTGAAAGAATCAATGAATCTCTCAACCTGTGCCGGTAGATTACTGCAGAATTATGAAAATATTCAGAAATTATTACTAAAACACATTCACACATATTCTCTTAAATGGGCTCGTCCGGGATTTGAACCCGAGACCACTCGCACCCTAAGCGAGTATCATACCCCTAGACCAACGAGCCATCACTGCACTGGTTTGTCATATATATGGTGTTATCGGTTTATTGTTTCTACCTATTCCGAACGTAAAGTTGAAATTGAAAGAATCAATGAATCTCTCAACGTGTGCCGGTAGATTACTGCAGAATTATGAAAATATTCAGAAATTATTACTAAAACACATATTCTCTTAAATGGGCTCGTCCGGGATTTGAACCCGGGACCACTCGCACCCTAAGCGAGTATCATACCCCTAGACCAACGAGCCAGCACTGCACAGGTTGTCAAATATATGGTGTTATCGGTTTATTGTTTCTACCTATTCCGATCGTAAAAGTTGAAATTGAAAGAATCAATGAATCTCTCAACCTGTGCCGGTAGATTACTGCAGAATTATGAAAATATTCAGAAATTATTACTAAAACACATTCACACATATTCTCTTAAATGGGCTCGTCCGGGATTTGAACCCGGGACCACTCGCACCCTAAGCGAGTATCATACCCCTAGACCAACGAGCCATCACTGTGCAGGTTTGTCATATATATGGTGTTATCGGTTTATTGTTTCTACCTATTCCGATAGTAATAGTTGAAATTGAAAGAATCAATGAATCTCTCAACGTGTGCCGGTAGATTACTGCAGAATTATGAAAATATTCAGAAATTATTACTAAAACACATTCACACATATTCTCTTAAATGGGCTCGTCCGGGGTTTGACCCCGGGACCACTCGCACCCTAAGCGAATATCATACCCCTAGACCAACGAGCCATCACTGTACTGGTTTGTTATATATATGGTGTTATCGGTTTATTGTTTCTACCTATTCCGATCGTAAAAGTTGAAATTGAAAGAATCAATGAATCTCTCAACGTGTGCCGGTAGATTACTGCAGAATTATGAAAATATTCAGAAATTATTACTAAAACACATTCACACATATTCTCTTAAATGGGCTCGTCCGGGATTTGAAGCCAGGACCACTCGCACCCTAAGCGAGTATCATACCCCTAGACCAACGAGCCATCACTGCACTGGTTGGTCAAATATATGGTGTTATCGGTTTATTGTTTCTACCTATTCCGATCGTAAAAGTTGAAATTGAAAGAATCAATGAATCTCTCAACCTGTGCCAGTAGATTACTGCAGAATTATGAAAATATTCAGAAATTATTACTAAAACACATATTCTCTTAAATGGTCTCGTCCGGGATTTGAACCCGGGACCACTCGCACCCTAAGCGAGTATCATACCCCTAGTCCAACGAGCCATCACTGCACTGGTTTGTCATATATATGGTGTTATCGGTTTATTGTTTCTACCTATTCCGAACGTAAAAGTTGAAATTGAAAGAATCAATGAATCTCTCAACGTGTGCCGGTAGATTACTGCAGAATTATCAAAATATTCAGAAATTATTGCTAAAACACATATTCTCTTAAATGGGCTCGTCCGGGATTTGAACCCGGGACCACTCGCACCCTAAGCGAGTATCACACACCTAGACCAACGAGCCATCACTGCACTGGTTTGTCATATATATGGTGTTATCGGTTTATTGTTTCTACCTATTCCGATCGTAAAAGTTGAAATTGAAAGAATCAATGAATCTCTCAACCTGTGCCGGTAGATTACTGCAGAATTATGAAAATATTCAGAAATTATTACTAAAACACATTCACACATATTCACTTAAATGGGCTCGCCCGGGATTTGAACCCGGGACCACTCGCACCCTAAGCGAGTATCATACCCCTAGACCAACGAGCCATCACGGCACTGGTTTGTCATATATATGGTGTTATCGGTTTATTGTTTCTACCTATTCCGATCGTAAAAGTTGAAATTGAAAGAATCAATGAATCTCTCAACCTGTGCCGGTAGATTACTGCAGAATTATGAAAATATTCAGAAATTATTACTAAAACACATTCACACATATTCTCTTAAATGGGCTCGTCCGGGATTAGAACCCGGGACCACTCGCACCCTAAGCGAGTATCATACCCCGTGACCAACGAGCCATCACTGCACTGGTTTGTCATATATATGGTGTTATCGGTTTATTGTTTCTACCTCTTCCGAACGTAAAAGTTGAAATTGAAAGAATCAATGAATCTCTCAACGTGTGCCGGTAGATTACTGCAGAATTATGAAAATATTCAGAAATTATTACTAAAACACATATTCTCTTAAATGGGCTCGTCCGGGATTTGAACCCGGGACCACTCGCACCCTAAGCGAGTATCATACCCCTAGACCAACGAGCCATCACTGCACAGGTTTGTCAAATATATGGTGTTATCGGTTTATTGTTTCTACCTATTCCGATCGTAAAAGTTGAAATTGAAAGAATCAATGAATCTCTCAACCTGTGCCGGTAGATTACTGCAGAATTATGAAAATATTCAGAAATTATTACTAAAACACATTCACACATATTCTCTTAAACGGGCTCGTCCGGAATTTGAACCCGGGACCACTCGCACCCTAAGCGAGTATCATACCCCTAGACCAACGAGCCATCACTGCGCAGGTTTGTCAAATATATGGTGTTATCGGTTTATTGTTTCTACCTATTCCGATCGTAAAAGTTGAAATTGAAAGAATCAATGAATCTCTCAACCTGTGCCGGTAGATTACTGCAGAATTATGAAAATATTCAGAAATTATTACTAAAACACATTCACACATATTCTCTTAAATGGGCTCGTCCGGGATTTGAACCCGGGACCACTCGCACCCTAAGCGAGTATCATACCCCTAGACCAACGAGCCATCACTGCACTGGTCTGTCATATATATGGTGTTATCGGTTTATTGTTTCTACCTATTCCGAACGTAAAAGTTGAAATTGAAAGAATCAATGAATCTCTCAACGTGTGCCGGTAGATTACTGCAGAATTATGAAAATATTCAGAAATTATTACTAAAACACATTTTCTCTTAAATGGGCTCGTCCGGGATTTGAACCCGGGACCACTCGCACCCTAAGAGAGTATCATACCCCTAGACCAACGAGCCATCACTGCACTGGTTTATCATATATATGGTGTTATCGGTTTATTGTTTCTACCTATTCCGATCGTAAAAGTTGAAATTGAAAGAATCAATGAATCTCTCAACCTGTGCCGGTAGATTACTGCAGAATTATGAAAAAATTCAGAAATTATTACTAAAACACATATTCTCTTAAATGGGCTCGTCCGGGATTTGCACCCGGGACCACTCGCATCCTAAGCGAGTATCATACCCCTAGACCAACGAGCTATCACTGCACTGGTTTGTCATATATATGGTATTATCGGTTTATTGTTTCTACCTATTCCGATCGTAAAAGTTGAAATTGAAAGAATCAATGAATCTCTCAACGTGTGCCGGTAGATTACTGCAGAATTATGAAAATATTCAGAAATTATTACTAAAACACATTCACACATATTCTCTTAAATGGGCTCGTCCGGGATTTAGAACCCGGGACCACTCGCACCCTAAGCGAGTATCATACCCCTAGTCCAACGAGCCATCACTGCACTGGTTTGTCATATATATGGTGTTATCGGTTTATTGTTTCTACCTATTCCGAACGTAAAAGTTGAAATTGAAAGAATCAATGAATCTCTCAACGTGTGCCGGTAGATTACTGCAGAATTATCAAAATATTCAGAAATTATTGCTAAAACACATATTCTCTTAAATGGGCTCGTCCGGGATTTGAACCCGGGACCACTCGCACCCTAAGCGAGTATCACACCCCTAGACCAACGAGCCATCACTGCACTGGTGTGTCATATATATGGTGTTATCGGTTTATTGTTTCTACCTATTCCGATCGTAAAAGTTGAAATTGAAAGAATCAATGAATCTCTCAACCTGTGCCGGTAGATTACTGCAGAATTATGAAAATATTCAGAAATTATTACTAAAACACATTCACACATATTCACTTAAATGGGCTCGCCCGGGATTTGAACCCGGGACCACTCGCACCCTAAGCGAGTATCATACCCCTAGACCAACGAGCCATCACTGCACTGGTTTGTCATATATATGGTGTTATCGGTTTATTGTTTCTACCTATTCCGATCGTAAAAGTTGAAATTGAAAGAATCAATGAATCTCTCAACCTGTGCCGGTAGATTACTGCAGAATCATGAAAATATTCAGAAATTATTACTAAAACACATTCACACATATTCTCTTAAATGGGCTCGTCCGGGATTAGAACCCGGGACCACTCGCACCCTAAGCGAGTATCATACCCCTAGACCAACGAGCCATCACTGCACTGGTTTGTCATATATATGGTGTTATCGGTTTATTGTTTCTACCTCTTCCGAACGTAAAAGTTGAAATTGAAAGAATCAATGAATCTCTCAACGTGTGCCGGTAGATTACTGCAGAATTATGAAAATATTCAGAAATTATTACTAAAACACATATTCTCTTAAATGGGCTCGTCCGGGATTTGAACCCGGGACCACTCGCACCCTAAGCGAGTATCATACCCCTAGACCAACGAGCCATCACTGCACAGGTTTGTCAAATATATGGTGTTATCGGTTTATTGTTTCTACCTATTCCGATCGTAAAAGTTGAAATTGAAAGAATCAATGAATCTCTCAACCTGTGCCGGTAGATTACTGCAGAATTATGAAAATATTCAGAAATTATTACTAAAACACATTCACACATATTCTCTTAAACGGGCTCGTCCGGGATTTGAACCCGGGACCACTCGCACCCTAAGCGAGTATCATACCCCTAGACCAACGAGCCATCACAGCGCAGGTTTGTCAAATATATGGTGTTATCGGTTTATTGTTTCTACCTATTCCGATCGTAAAAGTTGAAATTGAAAGAATCAATGAATCTCTCAACCTGTGCCGGTAGATTACTGCAGAATTATGAAAATATTCAGAAATTATTACTATAACTCATATTCTCTTAAATGGGCTCGTCCGGGATTTGAACCCGGGACCACTCCCACCCTAAGCGAGTATCATACCCCTAGACCAACGAGCCATCACTGCACTGGTTTGTCATATATATGGTGTTATCGGTTTATTGTTTCTACCTATTCCGATCGTCAAAGTTGAAATTGAAAGAATCAATGAATCTCTCAACGTGTGCCGGTAGATTACTGCAGAATTATGAAAATATTCAGAAATTATTACTAAAACACATTCACACATATTCTCTTAAATGGGCTCGTCCGGGATTTGAACCCGGGACCACTCGCACCCCAAGCGAGTATCATACCCCTAGACCAACGAGCCATCACTGCACCGGTTTGTCATATATATGGTGTTATCGGTTTATTGTTTCTACCTATTCCGATCGTAAAAGTTGAAATTGAAAGAATCAATGAATCTCTCAACCTGTGCCGGTAGATTACTGCAGAATAATGAAAAAATTCAGAAATTATTACTTAAACACATATTCTCTTAAATGGGCTCGTCCGGGATTTGAACCCGGGACCACTCGCATCCTAAGCGAGTATCATACCCCTAGACCAACGAGCCATCACTGCACTGGATTGTCATATATATGGTGTTATCGGTTTATTGTTTCTACCTATTCCGATCGTAAAAGTTGAAATTGAAAGAATCAATGAATCTCTCAACCTGTGCCGGTAGATTACTGCAGAATTATGAAAATATTCAGAAATTATTACTAAAACACATATTCTCTTAAATGGGCTCGTCCAGGATTTGAACCCGGGACCACTCGCACCCTAAGCGAGTATCATACCCCTAGACCAACGAGCCATCACTGCACAGGTTTGTCAAATATATGGTGTTATCGGTTTATTGTTTCTACCTATTCCGATCGTAAAAGTTGAAATTGAAAGAATCAATGAATCTCTCAACCTGTGCCGGTAGATTACTGCAGAATTATGAAAATATTCAGAAATTATTGCTAAAACACATATTCTCTTAAATGGGTTCGTCCGGGATTTGAACCCGGGACAACTCGCACCCTAAGCGAGTATCATACCCCTAGACCAACGAGCCATCACTGCACAGGTTTGTCAAATATATGGTGTTATCGGTTTATTGTTTCTACCTATTCCGATCGTAAAAGTTGAAATTGAAAGAATCAATGAATCTCTCAACGTGTGCCGTTTGATTACTGCAGAATTATGAAAATATTCAGAAATTATTACTAAAACACATTCACACATATTCTCTTAAATGGGCTCGTCCTGGATTTGAACCCGGGACCACTCTCACCCTAAGCGAGTATCATACCCCTAGACCAACGAGCCATCACTGCACAGGTTTGTCAAATATATGGTGTTATCGGTTTATTGTTTCTACCTATTCCGATCGTCAAAGTTGAAATTGAAAGAATCAATGAATCTCTCAACCTGTGCCGGTAGATTACTGCAGAATTATGAAAATATTCAGAAATTATTACTAAAACACATTCACACATATTCTCTTAAATGGGCTCGTCCGGGATTTGAACCCGGGACCACTCGCACCCTAAGCGAGTATCATACCCCTAGACCAACGAGCCATCACTGCACAGGTTTGTCATATATATGGTGTTATCGGTTTATTGTTTCTACCTATTCCGAACGTAAAAGTTGAAATTGAAAGAATCAATGAATCTCTCAACGTGTGCCGGTAGATTACTGCAGAATTATGAAAATATTCAGAAATTATTACTAAAACACATATTCTCTTAAATGGGCTCGTCCGGGATTTGAACGCGGGACCACTCGCACCCTAAGCGAGTATCATACCCCTAGACCAACGAGCCAGCACTGCACAGGTTGTCAAATATATGGTGTTATCGGTTTATTGTTTCTACCTATTCCGATCGTAAAAGTTGAAATTGAAAGAATCAATGAATCTCTCAACGTGTGCCGGTAGATTACTGCAGAATTATGAAAATATTCAGAAATTATTACTAAAACACATTCACACATATTCTCTTAAATGGGCTCGTCCGGGATTTGAACCCGGGACCACTCGCACCCTAAGCGAGTATCATACCCCTAGACCAACGAGCCATCACTGCACTGGTTTGTCATATATATGGTGTTATCGGTTTATTGTTTCTACCTATTCCGATCGTAAAAGTTGAAATTGAAAGAATCAATGAATCTCTCAACGTGTGCCGGTAGATTACTGCAGAATTATGAAAAAAGTTCAGAAATTATTACTCAAACACATTCAGACATATTCTCTTAAATGGGCTCGTCCGGGATTTGAACCCGGGACCACTCGCACCCAAAGCGAGCATCATACCCCTAGACCAACGAGCCATCACTGCACTGGTTTGTCATATATATGGTGTTATCGGTTTATTGTTTCTACCTATTCCGATCGTAAAAGTTGAAATTGAAAGAATCAATGAATCTCTCAACGTGTGCCGGTAGATTACTGCAGAATTATGAAAAAAGTTCAGAAATTATTACTCAAACACATTCAGACATATTCTCTTAAATGGGCTCGTCCGGGATTTGAACCCGGGACGAGTCGCACCCTAAGCGAGTATCATACCCCTAGACCAACGAGCCATCACTGCACTGGTTTGTCATATATATGGTGTTATCGGTTTATTGTTTCTACCTATTCCGATCGTAAAAGTTGAAATTGAAAGAATCAATGAATCTCTCAACGTGTGCCGGTAGATTACTGCAGAATTATGAAAAAAGTTCAGAAATTATTACTCAAACACATTCAGACATATTCTCTTAAATGGGCTCGTCCGGGATTTGAACACGGGACAACTCGCACCCTAAGCGAGTATCATACCCCTAGACCAACGAGCCATCACTGCACTGGTTTGTCATATATATGGTGTTATCGGTTTATTGTTTCTACCTATTCCGATCGTAAAAGTTGAAATTGAAAGAATCAATGAATCTCTCAACCTGTGCCGGTAGATTACTGCAGAATTATGAAAAAATTCGGAAATTATTACTCGAACACATTCAGACATATTCTCTTAAATGGGCTCGTCCGGGATTTGAACCCGGGACCAGTCGCACCCTAATCGAGTATCATACCCCTAGACCAACGAGCCATCACTGCACACGTTTGTCATATATATGGTGTTATCGGTTTATTGTTTCTACCTATTCCGATCGTAAAAGTTGAAATTGAAAGAATCAATGAATCTCTCAACGTGTGCCGGTAGATTACTGCAGAATTATGAAAAAATTCGGAAATTATTACTCAAACACATTCAGACATATTCTCTTAAATGGGCTCGTCCGGGATTTGAACCCGGGACCACTCGCACCCTAATCGAGTATCATACCCCTAGACCAACGAGCCATCACTGCACACGTTTGTCATATATATGGTGTTATCGGTTTATTGTTTCTACCTATTCCGATCGTAAAAGTTGAAATTGAAAGAATCAATGAATCTCTCAACGTGTGCCGGTAGATTACTGCAGAATTATGAAAATATTCAGAAATTATTACTCAAACACATTCAGACATATTCTCTTAAATGGGCTCGTCCGGGATTTGAACCCGGGACCACTCGCACCCAAAGCCAGTATCATACCCCTAGACCAACGAGCCATCACTGCACAGGTTTGTCATATATATGGTGTTATCGGTTTATTGTTTCTACCTATTCCGATCGTAAAAGTTGAAATTGAAAGAATCAATGAATCTCTCAACGTGTGCCGGTAGATTACTGCAGAATTATGAAAAAAGTTCAGAAATTATTACTCAAACAGATCCAGACATATTCTCTTAAATGGGGTCGCCCGGGATTTGAACCCGGGACCACTCGCACCCAAAGCGAGTATCATACCCCTAGACCAACGAGCCATCACTGCACAGGTTTGTCATATATATGGTGTTATCGGTTTATTGTTTCTACCTATTCCGATCGTAAAAGTTGAAATTGAAAGAATCAATGAATCTCTCAACGTGTGCCGGTAGATTACTGCAGAATTATGAAAAAAGTTCAGAAATTATTACTCAAACACATTCAGACATATTCTCTTAAATGGGGTCGTCCGGGATTTGAACCCGGGACCACTCGCACCCTAAGCGAGTATCATACCCCTAGACCAACGAGCCATCACTGCACTGGTTTGTCATATATATGGTGTTATCGGTTTATTGTTTCTACCTATTCCGATCGTAAAAGTTGAAATTGAAAGAATCAATGAATCTCTCAACCTGTGCCGGTAGATTACTGCAGAATTATGAAAATATTCAGAAATTATTACTAAAACACATTCACACATATTCTCTTAAATGGGCTCGTCCGGGATTAGAACCCGGGACCACTCGCACCCTAAGCGAGTATCATACCCCTAGACCAACGAGCCATCACTGCACTGGTTTGTCATATATATGGTGTTATCGGTTTATTGTTTCTACCTATTCCGATCGTAAAAATTGAAATTGAAAGAATCAATGAATCTCTCAACCTGTGCCGGTAGATTACTGCAGAATTATGAAAATATTCAGAAATTATTACTAAAACACATTCACACATATTCTCTTAAATGGGCTCGTCCGGGATTTGAACCCGGGACCACTCGCACCCTAAGCGAGTATCATACCCCTAGACCAACGAGCCATCACTGCACTGGTCTGTCATATATATCGTGTTATCGGTTTATTGTTTCTACCTATTCCGAACGTAAAAGTTGAAATTGAAAGAATCAATGAATCTCTCAACGTGTGCCGGTAGATTACTGCAGAATTATGAAAATATTCAGAAATTATTACTAAAACACATTTTCTCTTAAATGGGCTCGTCCGGGATTTGAACCCGGGACCACTCGCACCCTAAGCGAGTATCATACCCCTAGACCAACGAGCCATCACTGCACTGGTTTATCATATATATGGTGTTATCGGTTTATTGTTTCTACCTATTCCGATCGTAAAAGTTGAAATTGAAAGAATCAATGAATCTCTCAACCTGTGCCGGTAGATTACTGCAGAATTATGAAAATATTCAGAAATTATTACTATAACTCATATTCTCTTAAATGGGCTCGTCCGGGATTTGAACCCGGGACCACTCGCACCCTAAGCGAGTATCATACCCCTAGACCAACGAGCCATCACTGCACTGGTTTGTCATATATATGGTGTTATCGGTTTATTGTTTCTACCTATTCCGATCGTCAAAGTTGAAATTGAAAGAATCAATGAATCTCTCAACGTGTGCCGGTAGATTACTGCAGAATTATGAAAATATTCAGAAATTATTACTAAAACACATTCACACATATTCTCTTAAATGGGCTCGTCCGGGATTTGAACCCGGGACCACTCGCACCCTAAGCGAGTATCATACCCCTAGACCAACGAGCCATCACTGCACCGGTTTGTCATATATATGGTGTTATCGGTTTATTGTTTCTACCTATTCCGATCGTAAAAGTTGAAATTGAAAGAATCAATGAATCTCTCAACCTGTGCCGGTAGATTACTGCAGAATTATGAAAAAATTCAGAAATTATTACTAAAACACATATTCTCTTAAATGGGCTCGTCCGGGATTTGCACCCGGGACCACTCGCATCCTAAGCGAGTATCATACCCCTAGACCAACGAGCTATCACTGCACCGGTTTGTCATATATATGGTATTATCGGTTTATTGTTTCTACCTATTCCGATCGTAAAAGTTGAAATTGAAAGAATCAATGAATCTCTCAACGTGTGCCGGTAGATTACTGCAGAATTATGAAAATATTCAGAAATTATTACTAAAACACATTCACACATATTCTCTTAAATGGGCTCGTCCGGGATTTAGAACCCGGGACCACTCGCACCCTAAGCGAGTATCATACCCCTAGTCCAACGAGCCATCACTGCACTGGTTTGTCATATATATGGTGTTATCGGTTTATTGTTTCTACCTATTCCGAACGTAAAAGTTGAAATTGAAAGAATCAATGAATCTCTCAACGTGTGCCGGTAGATTACTGCAGAATTATCAAAATATTCAGAAATTATTGCTAAAACACATATTCTCTTAAATGGGCTCGTCCGGGATTTGAACCCGGGACCACTCGCACCCTAAGCGAGTATCACACCCCTAGACCAACGAGCCATCACTGCACTGGTTTGTCATATATATGGTGTAATCGGTTTATTGTTTCTACCTATTCCGATCGTAAAAGTTGAAATTGAAAGAATCAATGAATCTCTCAACCTGTGCCGGTAGATTACTGCAGAATTATGAAAATATTCAGAAATTATTACTAAAACACATTCACACATATTCACTTAAATGGGCTCGCCCGGGATTTGAACCCGGGACCACTCGCACCCTAAGCGAGTATCATACCCCTAGACCAACGAGCCATCACTGCACTGGTTTGTCATATATATGGTGTTATCGGTTTATTGTTTCTACCTATTCCGATCGTAAAAGTTGAAATTGAAAGAATCAATGAATCTCTCAACCTGTGCCGGTAGATTACTGCAGAATCATGAAAATATTCAGAAATTATTACTAAAACACATTCACACATATTCTCTTAAATGGGCTCGTCCGGGATTAGAACCCGGGACCACTCGCACCCTAAGCGAGTATCATACCCCTAGACCAACGAGCCATCACTGCACTGGTTTGTCATATATATGGTGTTATCGGTTTATTGTTTCTACCTCTTCCGAACGTAAAAGTTGAAATTGAAAGAATCAATGAATCTCTCAACGTGTGCCGGTAGATTACTGCAGAATTATGAAAATATTCAGAAATTATTACTAAAACACATATTCTCTTAAATGGGCTCGTCCGGGATTTGAACCCGGGACCACTCGCACCCTAAGCGAGTATCATACCCCTAGACCAACGAGCCATCACTGCACAGGTTTGTCAAATATATGGTGTTATCGGTTTATTGTTTCTACCTATTCCGATCGTAAAAGTTGAAATTGAAAGAATCAATGAATCTCTCAACCTGTGCCGGTAGATTACTGCAGAATTATGAAAATATTCAGAAATTATTACTAAAACACATTCACACATATTCTCTTAAACGGGCTCGTCCGGGATTTGAACCCGGGACCACTCGCACCCTAAGCGAGTATCATACCCCTAGACCAACGAGCCATCACAGCGCAGGTTTGTCAAATATATGGTGTTATCGGTTTATTGTTTCTACCTATTCCGATCGTAAAAGTTGAAATTGTAAGAATCAATGAATCTCTCAACCTGTGCCGGTAGATTACTGCAGAATTATGAAAATATTCAGAAATTATTACTATAACTCATATTCTCTTAAATGGGCTCGTCCGGGATTTGAACCCGGGACCACTCCCACCCTAAGCGAGTATCATACCCCTAGACCAACGAGCCATCACTGCACTGGTTTGTCATATATATGGTGTTATCGGTTTATTGTTTCTACCTATTCCGATCGTCAAAGTTGAAATTGAAAGAATCAATGAATCTCTCAACGTGTGCCGGTAGATTACTGCAGAATTATGAAAATATTCAGAAATTATTACTAAAACACATTCACACATATTCTCTTAAATGGGCTCGTCCGGGATTTGAACCCGGGACCACTCGCACCCCAAGCGAGTATCATACCCCTAGACCAACGAGCCATCACTGCACCGGTTTGTCATATATATGGTGTTATCGGTTTATTGTTTCTACCTATTCCGATCGTAAAAGTTGAAATTGAAAGAATCAATGAATCTCTCAACCTGTGCCGGTAGATTACTGCAGAATTATGAAAAAATTCAGAAATTATTACTAAAACACATATTCTCTTAAATGGGCTCGTCCGGGATTTGAACCCGGGACCACTCGCACCCAAAGCGAGCATCATACCCCTAGACCAACGAGCCATCACTGCACTGGTTTGTCATATATATGGTGTTATCGGTTTATTGTTTCTACCTATTCCGATCGTAAAAGTTGAAGTTGAAAGAATCAATGAATCTCTCAACGTGTGCCGGTAGATTACTGCAGAATTATGAAAAAAGTTCAGAAATTATTACTCAAACACATTCAGACATATTCTCTTAAATGGGCTCGTCCGGGATTTGAACCCGGGACCACTCGCACCCAAAGCGAGTATCATACCCCTAGACCAACGAGCCATCACTGCACACGTTTGTCATATATATGGTGTTATCGGTTTATTGTTTCTACCTATTCCGATCGTAAAAGTTGAAATTGAAAGAATCAATGAATCTCTCAACGTGTGCCGGTAGATTACTGCAGAATTATGAAAAAAGTTCAGAAATTATTACTCAAACACATTCAGACATATTCTCTTAAATGGGGTCGTCCGGGATTTGAACCCGGGACCACTCGCACCCAAAGCGAGTATCATACCCCTAGACCAACGAGCCATCACTGCACTGGTTTGTCATATATATGGTGTTATCGGTTTATTGTTTCTACCTATTCCGATCGTAAAAGTTGAAATTGAAAGAATCAATGAATCTCTCAACCTGTGCCGGTAGATTACTGCAGAATTATGAAAATATTCAGAAATTATTACTAAAACACATTCACACATATTCTCTTAAATGGGCTCGTCCGGGATTTGAACCCGGGACCACTCGCATCCTAAGCGAGTATCATACCCCTAGACCAACGAGCTATCACTGCACTGGTTTGTCATATATATGGTATTATCGGTTTATTGTTTCTACCTATTCCGATCGTAAAAGTTGAAATTGAAAGAATCAATGAATCTCTCAACGTGTGCCGGTAGATTACTGCAGAATTATGAAAATATTCAGAAATTATTACTAAAACACATTTACACATATTCTCTTAAATGGGCTCGTCCGGGATTTGAACCCGGGACCACTCGCACCCTAAGCGAGTATCATACCCCTAGACCAACGAGCCAGCACTGCTCAGGTTGTCAAATATATGGTGTTATCGGTTTATTGTTTCTACCTATACTGATCGTAAAAGTTGAAATTGAAAGAATCAATGAATCTGTCAACGTGTGCCGGTAGATTACTGCAGAATTATGAAAATATTCAGAAATTATTACTAAAACACATTCACACATATTCTCTTAAATGGGCTCGTCCGGGATTTGAACCCGGGACCACTCGCACCCTAAGCGAGTATCATACCCCTAGACCAACGAGCCATCACTGCACTGGTTTGTCATATATATGGTGTTATCGGTTTATTGTTTCTACCTATTCCGATCGTAAAAGTTGAAATTGAAAGAATCAATGAATCTCTCAACGTGTGCCGGTAGATTACTGCAGAATTATGAAAATATTCAGAAATTATTGCTAAAACACATTCACACATATTCTCTTAAATGGGTTCGTCCGGGATTTGAACCCGGGACCACTCGCACCCAAAGCGAGTATCATACCCCTAGACCAACGAGCCATCACTTCGCTGGTTTGTCATATATATGGTGTTATCGGTTTATTGTTTCTACCTATTCCGATCGTAAAAGTTGAAATTGAAAGAATCAATGAATCTCTCAACGTGTGCCGGTAGATTACTGCAGAATTATGTAAATATTCAGAAATTATTACTAAAACACATTCACACATATTCTCTTAAATGGGCTCGTCCGGGATTTGAACCCGGGACCACTCGCTCCCTAAGCGAGTATCATACCCCTAGACCAACGAGCCATCACTGCGCTGGTTTGTCATATATATGGTGTTATCGGTTTATTGTTTCTACCTATTCCGATCGTAAAAGTTGAAATTGAAAGAATCAATGAATCTCTCAACGTGTGCCGGTAGATTACTGCAGAATTATGAAAAAAGTTCAGAAATTATTACTAAAACACATTCACACATATTCTCTTAAATGGGTTCGTCCGGGATTTGAACCCGGGACAACTCGCACCCTAAGCGAGTATCATACCCCTAGACCAACGAGCCATCACTGCGCTGGTTTGTCATATATATGGTGTTATCGGTTTATTGTTTCTACCTATTCCGATCGTAAAAGTTGAAATTGAAAGAATCAATGAATCTCTCAACGTGTGCCGGTAGATTACTGCAGAATTATGTAAATATTCAGAAATTATTACTAAAACACATTCACACATATTCTCTTAAATGGGCTCGTCCGGGATTTGAACCCGGGACCACTCGCTCCCTAAGCGAGTATCATACCCCTAGACCAACGAGCCATCACTGCGCTGGTTTGTCATATATATGGTGTTATCGGTTTATTGTTTCTACCTATTCCGATCGTAAAAGTTGAAATTGAAAGAATCAATGAATCTCTCAACGTGTGCCGGTAAATTACTGCAGAATTATGTAAATATTCAGAAATTATTACTAAAACACATTCACACATATTCTCTTAAATGGGCTCGTCCGGGATTTGAACCCGGGACCACTCGCTCCCTAAGCGAGTATCATACCCCTAGACCAACGAGCCATCACTGCGCTGGTTTGTCATATATATGGTGTTATCGGTTTATTGTTTCTACCTATTCCGAACGTAAAAGTTGAAATTGAAAGAATCAATGCATCTCTCAACGTGTGCCGGTAGATTACTGCAGAATTATGAAAATATTCAGAAATTATTACTAAAACACATTCACACATATTCTCTTAAATGGGCTCGTCCGGGATTTGAACCCGGGACCACTCGCACCCAAAGCGAGTATCATACCCCTAGACCAACGAGCCATCACTTCGCTGGTTTGTCATATATATGGTGTTATCGGTTTATTGTTTCTACCTATTCCGATCGTAAAAGTTGAAATTGAAAGAATCAATGAATCTCTCAACGTGTGCCGGTAGATTACTGCAGAATTATGTAAATATTCAGAAATTATTACTAAAACACATTCACACATATTCTCTTAAATGGGCTCGTCCGGGATTTGAACCCGGGACCACTCGCTCCCTAAGCGAGTATCATACCCCTAGACCAACGAGCCATCACTGCGCTGGTTTGTCATATATATGGTGTTATCGGTTTATTGTTTCTACCTATTCCGATCGTAAAAGTTGAAATTGAAAGAATCAATGAATCTCTCAACGTGTGCCGGTAGATTACTGCAGAATTATGAAAAAAGTTCAGAAATTATTACTAAAACACATTCACACATATTCTCTTAAATGGGTTCGTCCGGGATTTGAACCCGGGACAACTCGCACCCTAAGCGAGTATCATACCCCTAGACCAACGAGCCATCACTGCGCTGGTTTGTCATATATATGGTGTTATCGGTTTATTGTTTCTACCTATTCCGATCGTAAAAGTTGAAATTGAAAGAATCAATGAATCTCTCAACGTGTGCCGGTAGATTACTGCAGAATTATGTAAATATTCAGAAATTATTACTAAAACACATTCACACATATTCTCTTAAATGGGCTCGTCCGGGATTTGAACCCGGGACCACTCGCTCCCTAAGCGAGTATCATACCCCTAGACCAACGAGCCATCACTGCGCTGGTTTGTCATATATATGGTGTTATCGGTTTATTGTTTCTACCTATTCCGATCGTAAAAGTTGAAATTGAAAGAATCAATGAATCTCTCAACGTGTGCCGGTAAATTACTGCAGAATTATGTAAATATTCAGAAATTATTACTAAAACACATTCACACATATTCTCTTAAATGGGCTCGTCCGGGATTTGAACCCGGGACCACTCGCTCCCTAAGCGAGTATCATACCCCTAGACCAACGAGCCATCACTGCGCTGGTTTGTCATATATATGGTGTTATCGGTTTATTGTTTCTACCTATTCCGAACGTAAAAGTTGAAATTGAAAGAATCAATGCATCTCTCAACGTGTGCCGGTAGATTACTGCAGAATTATGAAAATATTCAGAAATTATTACTAAAACACATTCACACATATTCTCTTAAATGGGCTCGTCCGGGATTTGAACCCGGGACCACTCGCACCCAAAGCGAGTATCATACCCCTAGACCAACGAGCCATCACTTCGCTGGTTTGTCATATATATGGTGTTATCGGTTTATTGTTTCTACCTATTCCGATCGTAAAAGTTGAAATTGAAAGAATCAATGAATCTCTCAACGTGTGCCGGTAGATTACTGCAGAATTATGTAAATATTCAGAAATTATTACTAAAACACATTCACACATATTCTCTTAAATGGGCTCGTCCGGGATTTGAACCCGGGACCACTCGCACCCTAAGCGAGTATCATACCCCTAGACCAACGAGCCATCACTGCGCTGGTTTGTCATATATATGGTGTTATCGGTTTATTGTTTCTACCTATTCCGATCGTAAAAGTTGAAATTGAAAGAATCAATGAATCTCTCAACGTGTGCCGGTAGATTACTGCAGAATTATGAAAAAAGTTCAGAAATTATTACTAAAACACATTCACACATATTCTCTTAAATGGGCTCGTCCGGGATTTGAACCAGGGACAACTCGCACCCTAAGCGAGTATCATACCCCTAGACCAACGAGCCATCACTGCGCTGGTTTGTCATATATATGGTGTTATCGGTTTATTGTTTCTACCTATTCCGAACGTAAAAGTTGAAATTGAAAGAATCAATGCATCTCTCAACGTGTGCCGGTAGATTACTGCAGAATTATGAAAATATTCAGAAATTATTACTAAAACACATTTACACATATTCTCTTAAATGGGCTCGTCCGGGATTTGAACCCGGGACCACTCGCACACTAAGCGAGTATCATACCCCTAGACCAACGAGCCATCACTGCACACGTTTGTCATATATATGGTGTTATCGGTTTATTGTTTCTACCTATTCCGATCGTAAAAGTTGAAATTGAAAGAATCAATGAATCTCTCAACGTGTGCCGGTAGATTACTGCAGAATTATGAAAAAAGTTCAGAAATTATTACTCAAACACATTCAGACATATTCTCTTAAATGGGGTCGTCCGGGATTTGAACCCGGGACCACTCGCACCCAAAGCGAGTATCATACCCCTAGACCAACGAGCCATCACTGCACTGGTTTGTCATATATATGGTGTTATCGGTTTATTGTTTCTACCTATTCCGATCGTAAAAGTTGAAATTGAAAGAATCAATGAATCTCTCAACCTGTGCCGGTAGATTACTGCAGAATTATGAAAATATTCAGAAATTATTACTAAAACACATATTCTCTTAAATGGGCTCGTCCGGGATTTGAACCCGGGACCACTCGCATCCTAAGCGAGTATCATACCCCTAGACCAACGAGCTATCACTGCACTGGTTTGTCATATATATGGTATTATCGGTTTATTGTTTCTACCTATTCCGATCGTAAAAGTTGAAATTGAAAGAATCAATGAATCTCTCAACGTGTGCCGGTAGATTACTGCAGAATTATGAAAATATTCAGAAATTATTACTAAAACACATTTACACATATTCTCTTAAATGGGCTCGTCCGGGATTTGAACCCGGGACCACTCGCACCCTAAGCGAGTATCATACCCCTAGACCAACGAGCCAGCACTGCTCAGGTTGTCAAATATATGGTGTTATCGGTTTATTGTTTCTACCTATACTGATCGTAAAAGTTGAAATTGAAAGAATCAATGAATCTGTCAACGTGTGCCGGTAGATTACTGCAGAATTATGAAAATATTCAGAAATTATTACTAAAACACATTCACACATATTCTCTTAAATGGGCTCGTCCGGGATTTGAACCCGGGACCACTCGCACCCTAAGCGAGTATCATACCCCTAGACCAACGAGCCATCACTGCACTGGTTTGTCATATATATGGTGTTATCGGTTTATTGTTTCTACCTATTCCGATCGTAAAAGTTGAAATTGAAAGAATCAATGAATCTCTCAACGTGTGCCGGTAGATTACTGCAGAATTATGAAAATATTCAGAAATTATTGCTAAAACACATTCACACATATTCTCTTAAATGGGTTCGTCCGGGATTTGAACCCGGGACCACTCGCACCCAAAGCGAGTATCATACCCCTAGACCAACGAGCCATCACTTCGCTGGTTTGTCATATATATGGTGTTATCGGTTTATTGTTTCTACCTATTCCGATCGTAAAAGTTGAAATTGAAAGAATCAATGAATCTCTCAACGTGTGCCGGTAGATTACTGCAGAATTATGTAAATATTCAGAAATTATTACTAAAACACATTCACACATATTCTCTTAAATGGGCTCGTCCGGGATTTGAACCCGGGACCACTCGCACCCTAAGCGAGTATCATACCCCTAGACCAACGAGCCATCACTGCGCTGGTTTGTCATATATATGGTGTTATCGGTTTATTGTTTCTACCTATTCCGATCGTAAAAGTTGAAATTGAAAGAATCAATGAATCTCTCAACGTGTGCCGGTAGATTACTGCAGAATTATGAAAAAAGTTCAGAAATTATTACTAAAACACATTCACACATATTCTCTTAAATGGGCTCGTCCGGGATTTGAACCAGGGACAACTCGCACCCTAAGCGAGTATCATACCCCTAGACCAACGAGCCATCACTGCGCTGGTTTGTCATATATATGGTGTTATCGGTTTATTGGTTCTACCTATTCCGAACGTAAAAGTTGAAATTGAAAGAATCAATGCATCTCTCAACGTGTGCCGGTAGATTACTGCAGAATTATGAAAATATTCAGAAATTATTACTAAAACACATTTACACATATTCTCTTAAATGGGCTCGTCCGGGATTTGAACCCGGGACCACTCGCACACTAAGCGAGTTTCATACCCCTAGACCAACGAGCCATCACTGCGCTGGTTTGTCATATATATGGTGTTATCGGTTTATTGTTTCTACCTATTCCGATCGTAAAAGTTGAAATTGAAAGAATCAATGAATCTCTCAACCTGTGCCGGTAGATTACTGCAGAATTATGAAAAAAGTTCAGAAATTATTACTCAAACACATTCAGACATATTCTCTTAAATGGGCTCGTCCAGGATTTGAACCCGGGACCACTCGCACCCTAAGCGAGTATCATACCCCTAGACCAACGAGCCATCACTGCGCTGGTTTGTCATATATATGGTGTTATCGGTTTATTGTTTCTACCTATTCCGAACGTAAAAGTTGAAATTGAAAGAATCAATGCATCTCTCAACGTGTGCCGGTAGATTACTGCAGAATTATGAAAATATTCAGAAATTATTACTAAAACACATTTACACATATTCTCTTAAATGGGCTCGTCCGGGATTTGAACCCGGGACCACTCGCACACTAAGCGAGTATCATACCCCTAGACCAACGAGCCATCACTGCGCTGGTTTGTCATATATATGGTGTTATCGGTTTATTGTTTCTACCTATTCCGATCGTAAAAGTTGAAATTGAAAGAATCAATGAATCTCTCAACCTGTGCCGGTAGATTACTGCAGAATTATGAAAAAAGTTCAGAAATTATTACTCAAACACATTCAGACATATTCTCTTAAATGGGCTCGTCCGGGATTTGAACCCGGGACCACTCGCACCCTAAGCGAGTATCATACCCCTAGACCAACGAGCCATCACTGCGCTGGTTTGTCATATATATGGTGTTATCGGTTTATTGTTTCTACCTATTCCGAACGTAAAAGTTGAAATTGAAAGAATCAATGAATCTCTCAACGTGTGCCGGTAGATTACTGCAGAATTATGAAAAAAGTTCAGAAATTATTACTAAAACACATTCACACATATTCTCTTAAATGGGCTCGTCCGGGATTTGAACCCGGGACCACTCGCACCCAAAGCGAGTATCATACCCCTAGACCAACGAGCCATCACTTCGCTGGTTTGTCATATATGGTGTTATCGGTTTATTGTTTCTACCTATTCCGATCGTAAAAGTTGAAATTGAAAGAATCAATGAATCTCTCAACGTGTGCCGGTAGATTACTGCAGAATTATGAAAAAAGTTCAGAAATTATTACTAAAACACATTCACACATATTCTCTTAAATGGGCTCGTCCGGGATTTGAACCCGGGACCACTCGCACCCAAAGCGAGTATCATACCCCTAGACCAACGAGCCATCACTTCGCTGGTTTGTCATATATATGGTGTTATCGGTTTATTGTTTCTACCTATTCCGATCGTAAAAGTTGAAATTGAAAGAATCAATGAATCTCTCAACGTGTGCCGGTAGATTACTGCAGAATTATGAAAAAAGTTCAGAAATTATTACTAAAACACATTCACACATATTCTCTTAAATGGGCTCGTCCGGGATTTGAACCCGGGACCACTCGCACCCAAAGCGAGTAACATACCCCTAGACCAACGAGCCATCACTTCGCTGGTTTGTCATATATATGGTGTTATCGGTTTATTGTTTCTACCTATTCCGATCGTAAAAGTTGAAATTGAAAGAATCAATGAATCTCTCAACGTGTGCCGGTAGATTACTGCAGAATTATGTAAATATTCAGAAATTATTACTAAAACACATTCACACATATTCTCTTAAATGGGCTCGTCCGGGATTTGAACCCGGGACCACTCGCACCCTAAGCGAGTATCATACCCCTAGACCAACGAGCCATCACTGCGCTGGTTTGTCATATATATGGTGTTATCGGTTTATTGTTTCTACCTATTCCGATCGTAAAAGTTGAAATTGAAAGAATCAATGAATCTCTCAACGTGTGCCGGTAGATTACTGCAGAATTATGAAAAAAGTTCAGAAATTATTACTAAAACACATTCACACATATTCTCTTAAATGGGCTCGTCCGGGATTTGAACCAGGGACTACTCGCACCCTAAGCGAGTATCATACCCCTAGACCAACGAGCCATCACTGCGCTGGTTTGTCATATATATGGTGTTATCGGTTTATTGTTTCTACCTATTCCGAACGTAAAAGTTGAAATTGAAAGAATCAATGCATCTCTCAACGTGTGCCGGTAGATTACTGCAGAATTATGAAAATATTCAGAAATTATTACTAAAACACATTTACACATATTCTCTTAAATGGGCTCGTCCGGGATTTGAACCCGGGACCACTCGCACACTAAGCGAGTATCATACCCCTAGACCAAAGAGCCATCACTGCGCTGGTTTGTCATATATATGGTGTTATCGGTTTATTGTTTCTACCTATTCCGATCGTAAAAGTTGAAATTGAAAGAATCAATGAATCTCTCAACCTGTGCCGGTAGATTACTGCAGAATTATGAAAAAAGTTCAGAAATTATTACTCAAACACATTCAGACATATTCTCTTAAATGGGCTCGTCCAGGATTTGAACCCGGGACCACTCGCACCCTAAGCGAGTATCATACCCCTAGACCAACGAGCCATCACTGCGCTGGTTTGTCATATATATGGTGTTATCGGTTTATTGTTTCTACCTATTCCGAACGTAAAAGTTGAAATTGAAAGAATCAATGCATCTCTCAACGTGTGCCGGTAGATTACTGCAGAATTATGAAAATATTCAGAAATTATTACTAAAACACATTTACACATATTCTCTTAAATGGGCTCGTCCGGGATTTGAACCCGGGACCACTCGCACACTAAGCGAGTATCATACCCCTAGACCAACGAGCCATCACTGCTCTGGTTTGTCATATATATGGTGTTATCGGTTTATTGTTTCTACCTATTCCGATCGTAAAAGTTGAAATTGAAAGAATCAATGAATCTCTCAACCTGTGCCGGTAGATTACTGCAGAATTATGAAAAAAGTTCAGAAATTATTACTCAAACACATTCAGACATATTCTCTTAAATGGGCTCGTCCGGGATTTGAACCCGGGACCACTCGCACCCTAAGCGAGTATCATACCCCTAGACCAACGAGCCATCACTGCGCTGGTTTGTCATATATATGGTGTTATCGGTTTATTGTTTCTACCTATTCCGAACGTAAAAGTTGAAATTGAAAGAATCAATGAATCTCTCAACGTGTGCCGGTAGATTACTGCAGAATTATGAAAAAAGTTCAGAAATTATTACTAAAACACATTCACACATATTCTCTTAAATGGGCTCGTCCGGGATTTGAACCCGGGACCACTCGCACCCAAAGCGAGTATCATACCCCTAGACCAACGAGCCATCACTTCGCTGGTTTGTCATATATGGTGTTATCGGTTTATTGTTTCTACCTATTCCGATCGTAAAAGTTGAAATTGAAAGAATCAATGAATCTCTCAACGTGTGCCGGTAGATTACTGCAGAATTATGAAAAAAGTTCAGAAATTATTACTAAAACACATTCACACATATTCTCTTAAATGGGCTCGTCCGGGATTTGAACCCGGGACCACTCGCACCCAAAGCGAGTATCATACCCCTAGACCAACGAGCCATCACTTCGCTGGTTTGTCATATATATGGTGTTATCGGTTTATTGTTTCTACCTATTCCGATCGTAAAAGTTGAAATTGAAAGAATCAATGAATCTCTCAACGTGTGCCGGTAGATTACTGCAGAATTATGAAAAAAGTTCAGAAATTATTACTAAAACACATTCACACATATTCTCTTAAATGGGCTCGTCCGGGATTTGAACCCGGGACCACTCGCACCCAAAGCGAGTAACATACCCCTAGACCAACGAGCCATCACTTCGCTGGTTTGTCATATATATGGTGTTATCGGTTTATTGTTTCTACCTATTCCGATCGTAAAAGTTGAAATTGAAAGAATCAATGAATCTCTCAACGTGTGCCGGTAGATTACTGCAGAATTATGTAAATATTCAGAAATTATTACTAAAACACATTCACACATATTCTCTTAAATGGGCTCGTCCGGGATTTGAACCCGGGACCACTCGCACCCTAAGCGAGTATCATACCCCTAGACCAACGAGCCATCACTGCGCTGGTTTGTCATATATATGGTGTTATCGGTTTATTGTTTCTACCTATTCCGATCGTAAAAGTTGAAATTGAAAGAATCAATGAATCTCTCAACGTGTGCCGGTAGATTACTGCAGAATTATGAAAAAAGTTCAGAAATTATTACTAAAACACATTCACACATATTCTCTTAAATGGGCTCGTCCGGGATTTGAACCAGGGACTACTCGCACCCTAAGCGAGTATCATACCCCTAGACCAACGAGCCATCACTGCGCTGGTTTGTCATATATATGGTGTTATCGGTTTATTGTTTCTACCTATTCCGAACGTAAAAGTTGAAATTGAAAGAATCAATGCATCTCTCAACGTGTGCCGGTAGATTACTGCAGAATTATGAAAATATTCAGAAATTATTACTAAAACACATTTACACATATTCTCTTAAATGGGCTCGTCCGGGATTTGAACCCGGGACCACTCGCACACTAAGCGAGTATCATACCCCTAGACCAAAGAGCCATCACTGCGCTGGTTTGTCATATATATGGTGTTATCGGTTTATTGTTTCTACCTATTCCGATCGTAAAAGTTGAAATTGAAAGAATCAATGAATCTCTCAACCTGTGCCGGTAGATTACTGCAGAATTATGAAAAAAGTTCAGAAATTATTACTCAAACACATTCAGACATATTCTCTTAAATGGGCTCGTCCGGGATTTGAACCCGGGACCACTCGCACCCTAAGCGAGTATCATACCCCTAGACCAACGAGCCATCACTGCGCTGGTTTGTCATATATATGGTGTTATCGGTTTATTGTTTCTACCTATTCCGATCGTAAAAGTTGAAATTGAAAGAATCAATGAATCTCTCAACCTGTGCCGGTAGATTACTGCAGAATTATGAAAAAAGTTCAGAAATTATTACTCAAACACATTCAGATATATTCTCTTAAATGGGCTCGTCCGGGATTTGAACCCGGGACCACTCGCACCCAAAACGAGTATCATACCCCTAGACCAACGAGCCATCACTGCACTGGTTTGTCATATATATGGTGTTATCGGTTTATTGTTTCTACCTATTCCGATCGTAAAAGTTGAAATTGAAAGAATCAATGAATCTCTCAACGTGTGCCGGTAGATTACTGCAGAATTATGTAAATATTCAGAAATTATTACTAAAACACATTCACACATATTCTCTTAAATGGGCTCGTCCGGGATTTGAACCCGGGACCACTCGCACCCTAAGCGAGTATCATGCCCCTAGACCAACGAGCCATCACTGCGCTGGTTTGTCATATATATGGTGTTATCGGATTGTTGTTTCTACCTATTCCGATCGTAAAAGTTGAAATTGAAAGAATCAATGAATCTCTCAACGTGTGCCGGTAGATTACTGCAGAATTATGAAAAAAGTTCAGAAATTATTACTCAAACACAATCAGACATATTCTCTTAAATGGGCTCGTCCGGGATTTGAACCCGGGACCACTCGCACCCTAAGCGAGTATCATACCCCTAGACCAACGAGCCATCACTGCACTGGTTTGTCATATATATGGTGTTATCGGTTTATTGTTTCTACCTATTCCGATCGTAAAAGTTGAAATTGAAAGAATCAATGAATCTCTCAACGTGTGCCGGTAGATTACTGCAGAATTATGAAAAAAGTTCAGAAATTATTACTCAAACACATTCAGACATATTCTCTTAAATGGGCTCGTCCGGGATTTGAACCCGGGACTACTCGCACCCAAAGCGAGTATCATACCCCTAGACCAACGAGCCATCACTGCACTGGTTTGTCATATATATGGTGTTATCGGTTTATTGTTTCTACCTATTCCGATCGTAAAAGTTGAAATTGAAAGAATCAATGAATCTCTCAACGTGTGCCGGTAGATTACTGCAGAATTATGAAAAAAGTTCAGAAATTATTACTCAAACACATTCTGACATATTCTGACATATTCTCTTAAATGGGGTCGTCCGGGATTTGAACCCGGGACCACTCGCACCCTAAGCGAGTATCATACCCCTAGACCAACGAGCCATCACTGGACTGGTTTGTCATATATATGGTGTTATCGGTTTATTGTTTCTACCTATTCCGATCGTAAAAGTTGAAATTGAAAGAATCAATGAATCTCTCAACGTGTGCCGGTAGATTACTGCAGAATTATGAAAAAAGTTCAGAAATTATTACTCAAACACATTCAGACATATTCTCTTAAATGGGCTCGTCCGGGATTTGAACCCGGGACCACTCGCACCCAAAGCGAGTATCATACCCCTAGACCAACGAGCCATCACTGCGCTGGTTTGTCATATATATGGTGTTATCGGTTTATTGTTTCTACCTATTCCGATCGTAAAAGTTGAAATTGAAAGAATCAATGAATCTCTCAACCTGTGCCGGTAGATTACTGCAGAATTATGAAAAAAGTTCAGAAATTATTACTCAAACACATTCTGACATATTCTCTTAAATGGGCTCGTCCGGGATTTGAACCCGGGACCACTCGCACCCTAATCGAGTATCATACCCCTAGACCAACGAGCCATCACTGGAGTGGTTTGTCATATATATGGTGTTATCGGTTTATTGTTTCTACCTATTCCGATCGTAAAAGTTGAAATTGAAAGAATCAATGAATCTCTCAACGTGTGCCGGTAGATTACTGCAGAATTATGAAAAAAGTTCAGAAATTATTACTCAAACACATTCAGACATATTCTCTTAAATGGGCTCGTCCGGGATTTGAACCCGGGACCACTCGCACCCTAAGCGAGTATCATACCCCTAGACCAACGAGCCATCACTGCACTGGTTTGTCATATATATGGTGTTATCGGTTTATTGTTTCTACCTATTCCGATCGTAAAAGTTGAAATTGAAAGAATCAATGAATCTCTCAACCTGTGCCGGTAGATTACTGCAGAATTATGAAAAAAGTTCAGAAATTATTACTCAAACACATTCAGACATATTCTCTTAAATGGGCTCGTCCGGGATTTGAACCCGGGACCACTCGCACCCTAAGCGAGTATCATACCCCTAGACCAACGAGCCATCACTGCGCTGGTTTGTCATATATATGGTGTTATCGGTTTATTGTTTCTACCTATTCCGATCGTAAAAGTTGAAATTGAAAGAATCAATGAATCTCTCAACGTGTGCCGGTAGATTACTGCAGAATTATGAAAAAAGTTCAGAAATTATTACTCAAACACATTCAGATATATTCTCTTAAATGGGCTCGTCCGGGATTTGAACCCGGGACCACTCGCACCCAAAACGAGTATCATACCCCTAGACCAACGAGCCATCACTGCACTGGTTTGTCATATATATGGTGTTATCGGTTTATTGTTTCTACCTATTCCGATCGTAAAAGTTGAAATTGAAAGAATCAATGAATCTCTCAACGTGTGCCGGTAGATTACTGCAGAATTATGTAAATATTCAGAAATTATTACTAAAACACATTCACACATATTCTCTTAAATGGGCTCGTCCGGGATTTGAACCCGGGACCACTCGCACCCTAAGCGAGTATCATACCCCTAGACCAACGAGCCATCACTGCGCTGGTTTGTCATATATATGGTGTTATCGGATTATTGTTTCTACCTATTCCGATCGTAAAAGTTGAAATTGAAAGAATCAATGAATCTCTCAACGTGTGCCGGTAGATTACTGCAGAATTATGAAAAAAGTTCAGAAATTATTACTCAAACACAATCAGACATATTCTCTTAAATGGGCTCGTCCGGGATTTGAACCCGGGACCACTCGCACCCTAAGCGAGTATCATACCCCTAGACCAACGAGCCATCACTGCACTGGTTTGTCATATATATGGTGTTATCGGTTTATTGTTTCTACCTATTCCGATCGTAAAAGTTGAAATTGAAAGAATCAATGAATCTCTCAACGTGTGCCGGTAGATTACTGCAGAATTATGAAAAAAGTTCAGAAATTATTACTCAAACACATTCAGACATATTCTCTTAAATGGGCTCGTCCGGGATTTGAACCCGGGACCACTCGCACCCTAAGCGAGTATCATACCCCTAGACCAACGAGCCATCACTGCACTGGTTTGTCATATATATGGTGTTATCGGTTTATTGTTTCTACCTATTCCGATCGTAAAAGTTGAAATTGAAAGAATCAATGAATCTCTCAACCTGTGCCGGTAGATTACTGCAGAATTATGAAAAAAGTTCAGAAATTATTACTCAAACACATTCAGACATATTCTCTTAAATGGGCTCGTCCGGGATTTGAACCCGGGACCACTCGCACCCTAAGCGAGTATCATACCCCTAGACCAACGAGCCATCACTGCGCTGGTTTGTCATATATATGGTGTTATCGGTTTATTGTTTCTACCTATTCCGATCGTAAACGTTGAAATTGAAAGAATCAATGAATCTCTCAACGTGTGCCGGTAGATTACTGCAGAATTATGAAAAAAGTTCAGAAATTATTACTCAAACACATTCAGATATATTCTCTTAAATGGGCTCGTCCGGGATTTGAACCCGGGACCACTCGCACCCAAAACGAGTATCATACCCCTAGACCAACGAGCCATCACTGCACTGGTTTGTCATATATATGGTGTTATCGGTTTATTGTTTCTACCTATTCCGATCGTAAAAGTTGAAATTGAAAGAATCAATGAATCTCTCAACGTGTGCCGGTAGATTACTGCAGAATTATGTAAATATTCAGAAATTATTACTAAAACACATTCACACATATTCTCTTAAATGGGCTCGTCCGGGATTTGAACCCGGGACCACTCGCACCCTAAGCGAGTATCATACCCCTAGACCAACGAGCCATCACTGCGCTGGTTTGTCATATATATGGTGTTATCGGATTATTGTTTCTACCTATTCCGATCGTAAAAGTTGAAATTGAAAGAATCAATGAATCTCTCAACGTGTGCCGGTAGATTACTGCAGAATTATGAAAAAAGTTCAGAAATTATTACTCAAACACAATCAGACATATTCTCTTAAATGGGCTCGTCCGGGATTTGAACCCGGGACCACTCGCACCCTAAGCGAGTATCATACCCCTAGACCAACGAGCCATCACTGCACTGGTTTGTCATATATATGGTGTTATCGGTTTATTGTTTCTACCTATTCCGATCGTAAAAGTTGAAATTGAAAGAATCAATGAATCTCTCAACGTGTGCCGGTAGATTACTGCAGAATTATGAAAAAAGTTCAGAAATTATTACTCAAACACATTCAGACATATTCTCTTAAATGGGCTCGTCCGGGATTTGAACCCGGGACCACTCGCACCCAAAGCGAGTATCATACCCCTAGACCAACGAGCCATCACTGCACTGGTTTGTCATATATATGGTGTTATCGGTTTATTGTTTCTACCTATTCCGATCGTAAAAGTTGAAATTGAAAGAATCAATGAATCTCTCAACGTGTGCCGGTAGATTACTGCAGAATTATGAAAAAAGTTCAGAAATTATTACTCAAACACATTCTGACATATTCTCTTAAATGGGGTCGTCCGGGATTTGAACCCGGGACCACTCGCACCCTAAGCGAGTATCATACCCCTAGACCAACAAGCCATCACTGGACTGGTTTGTCATATATATGGTGTTATCGGTTTATTGTTTCTACCTATTCCGATCGTAAAAGTTGAAATTGAAAGAATCAATGAATCTCTCAACGTGTGCCGGTAGATTACTGCAGAATTATGAAAAAAGTTCAGCAATTATTACTCAAACACATTCAGACATATTCTCTTAAATGGGCTCGTCCGGGATTTGAACCCGGGACCACTCGCACCCAAAGCGAGTATCATACCCCTAGACCAACGAGCCATCACTGCGCTGGTTTGTCATATATATGGTGTTATCGGTTTATTGTTTCTACCTATTCCGATCGTAAAAGTTGAAATTGAAAGAATCAATGAATCTCTCAACGTGTGCCGGTAGATTACTGCAGAATTATGAAAAAAGGTCAGAAATTATTACTCAAACACATTCAGACATATTCTCTTAAATGGGCTCGTCCGGGATTTGAACCCGGGACGACTCGCACCCTAAGCGAGTATCATACCCCTAGACCAACGAGCCATCACTGCACTGGTTTGTCATATATATGGTGTTATCGGTTTATTGTTTCTACCTATTACGATCGTAAAAGTTGAAATTGAAAGAATCAATGAATCTCTCAACGTGTGCCGGTAGATTACTGCAGAATTATGAAAAATTTCAGAAATTATTACTAAAACACATTCAGACATATTCTCTTAAATGGGCTCGTCCGGGATTTGAACCCGGGACGACTCGCACCCTAAGCGAGTATCATACCCCTAGACCAACGAGCCATCACTGCACTGGTTTGTCATATATATGGTGTTATCGGTTTATTGTTTCTACCTATTCCGATCGTAAAAGTTGAAATTGAAAGAATCAATGAATCTCTCAACGTGTGCCGGTAGATTACTGCAGAATTATGAAAAATTTCAGAAATTATTACTAAAACACATTCACACATATTTTCTTAAATGGGCTCGTCCGGGATTTGAACCCGGGACCACTCGCATCCTAAGCGAATATCATACCCCTAGACCTACGAGCTATCACTGCACTGGTTTGTCATATATATGGTATTATCGGTTTATTGTTTCTACCTATTCCGATCGTAAAAGTTGAAATTGAAAGAATCAATGAATCTCTCAACGTGTGCCGGTAGATTACTGCAGAATTATGAAAAAGTTCAGAAATTATTACTCAAACACATTCAGACATATTCTCTTAAATGGGCTCGTCCGGGATTTGAACCCGGGACCACTCGCGCCCAAAGCGAGTATCATACCCCTAGACCAACGAGCCATCACTGCACTGGTTTGTCATATATATGGTGTTATCGGTTTATTGTTTCTACCTATTCCGATCGTAAAAGTTGAAATTGAAAGAATCAATGAATCTGTCAACGTGTGCCGGTAGATTACTGCAGAATTATGAAAAAGTTCAGAAATTATTACTCAAACACATTCAGACATATTCTCTTAAATGGGCTCGTCCGGGATTTGAACCCGGGACCACTCGCGCCCAAAGCGAGTATCATACCCCTAGACCAACGAGCCATCACTGCACTGGTTTGTCATATATATGGTGTTATCGGTTTATTGTTTCTACCTATTCCGATCGTAAAAGTTGAAATTGAAAGAATCAATGAATCTGTCAACGTGTGCCGGTAGATTACTGCAGAATTATGAAAAAGTTCAGAAATTATTACTCAAACACATTCAGACATATTCTCTTAAATGGGCTCGTCCGGGATTTGAACCCGGGACCACTCGCGCCCAAAGCGAGTATCATACCCCTAGACCAACGAGCCATCACTGCACTGGTTTGTCATATATATGGTGTTATCGGTTTATTGTTTCTACCTATTCCGATCGTAAAAGTTGAAATTGAAAGAATCAATGAATCTCTCAACGTGTGCCGGTAGATTACTGCAGAATTATGAAAAATTTCAGAAATTATTACTAAAACACATTCACACATATTTTCTTAAATGGGCTCGTCCGGGATTTGAACCCGGGACCACTCGCATCCTAAGCGAGTATCATACCCCTAGACCTACGAGCTATCACTGCACTGGTTTGTCATATATATGGTATTATCGGTTTATTCTTTCTACCTATTCCGATCGTAAAAGTTGAAATTGAAAGAATCAATGAATCTGTCAACGTGTGCCGGTAGATTACTGCAGAATTATGAAAAAGTTCAGAAATTATTACTCAAACACATTCAGACATATTCTCTTAAATGGGCTCGTCCGGGATTTGAACCCGGGACCACTCGCGCCCAAAGCGAGTATCATACCCCTAGACCAACGAGCCATCACTGCACTGGTTTGTCATATATATGGTGTTATCGGTTTATTGTTTCTACCTATTCCGATCGTAAAAGTTGAAATTGAAAGAATCAATGAATCTGTCAACGTGTGCCGGTAGATTACTGCAGAATTATGAAAAAGTTCAGAAATTATTACTCAAACACATTCAGACATATTCTCTTAAATGGGCTCGTCCGGGATTTGAACCCGGGACCACTCGCGCCCAAAGCGAGTATCATACCCCTAGACCAACGAGCCATCACTGCACTGGTTTGTCATATATATGGTGTTATCGGTTTATTGTTTCTACCTATTCCGATCGTAAAAGTTGAAATTGAAAGAATCAATGAATCTCTCAACGTGTGCCGGTAGATTACTGCAGAATTATGAAAAAAGTTCAGAAATTATTTCTCAAACACATTCAGACATATTCCCTTAAATGGGCTCGTCCGGGATTTGAACCCGGGACCACTCGCACCCTAAGCGAGTATCATACCCCTAGACCAACGAGCCATCACTGCACTGGTTTGTCATATATATGGTGTTATCGGTTTATTGTTTCTACCTATTCCGATCGTAAAAGTTGAAATTGAAAGAATCAATGAATCTCTCAACGTGTGCCGGTAGATTACTGCAGAATTATGAAAAAAGTTCAGAAATTATTACTCAAACACATTCTCTTAAATGGGCTCGTCCGGGATTTGAACCCGGGACCACTCGCACCCTAAGCGAGTATCATACCCCTAGACCAACGGGCCATCACTGCACTGGTTTGTCATATATATGGTGTTATCGGTTTATTGTTTCTACCTATTCCGATCGTAAAAGTTGAAATTGAAAGAATCAATGAATCTCTCAACGTGTGCCGGTAGATTACTGCAGAATTATGAAAAAAGTTCAGAAATAATTACTCAAACACATTCAGACATATTCTCTTAAATGGGCTCGTCCGGGATTTGAACCCGGGACCACTCGCTCCCTAAGCGAGTATCATACCCCTAGACCAACGAGCCATCACTGCACTGGTTTGTCATATATATGGTGTTATCGGTTTATTGTTTCTACCTATTCCGATCGTAAAAGTTGAAATTGAAAGAATCAATGAATCTCTCAACGTGTGCCGGTAGATTACTGCAGAATTATGAAAAAATTCAGAAATTATTACTCAAACACATTCAGACATATTCTCTTAAATGGGCTCGTCCGGGATTTGAACCCGGGACCACTCGCACCCTAAGCGAGTATCATACCCCTAGACCAACGAGCCATCACTGCGCTGGTTTGTCATATATATGGTGTTATCGGTTTATTGTTTCTACCTATTCCGATCGTAAAAGTTGAAATTGAAAGAATCAATGAATCTCTCAACGTGTGCCGGTAGATTACTGCAGAATTATGAAAAAAGTTCAGAAATTATTACTCAAACACATTCAGACATATTCTCTTAAATGGGCTCGTCCGGGATTTGAACCCGGGACCACTCGCACCCTAAGCGAGTATCATACCCCTAGACCAACGAGTCATCACTGCACCGGTTTGTCATATATATGGTGTTGTCGGTTTATTGTTTCTACCTATTCCGATCGTAAAAGTTGAAATTGAAAGAATCAATGAATCTCTCAACGTGTGCCGGTAGATTACTGCAGAATTATGAAAAATTTCAGAAATTATTACTAAAACACATTCACACATATTCTCTTAAATGGGCTCGTCCGTGATTTGAACACGGGACCACTCGCACCCTAAGCGAGTATCATACCCCTAGACCAACGAGCCATCACTGCACTGGTTTGTCATACATATGGTGTTATCGGTTTATTGTTTCTACCTATTCCGATCGTAAAAGTTGAAATTGAAAGAATCAATGAATCTCTCAACCTGTGCCAGTAGATTACTGCAGAATTATGAAAAAATTCAGAAATTATTACTAAAACACATATTCTCTTAAATGGGCTCGTTCGGGATTTGAACCCGGGACCACTCGCACCCTAAGCGAGTATCATACCCCTAGACCCACGAGCCATCACTGCACTGGTTTGTCATATATATGGTGTTATCGGTTTATTGTTTCTACCTATTCCGATCGTAAAAGTTGCAATTGAAAGAATCAATGAATCTCTCAACCTGTGCTGGTAGATTACTGCAGAATTATGAAAAAATTCAGAAATTATTACTAAAACACATATTCTCTTAAATGGGCTCGTCCGGGATTCGAACCCGGGGCCACTCGCACCCTAAGCGAGTATCATACCCCTAGACCAACGAGCCATCACTGCACTGGTTTGTCATATATATGGTGTTATCGGTTTATTGTTTCTACCTATTCCGATCGTAAAAGTTGAAATTGAAAGAATCAATGAATCTCTCAACGTGTGCCGGTAGATTACTGCAGAATTATGAAAAATTTCAGAAATTATTACTCAAACACATTCACACATATTTTCTTAAATGGGCTCATCCGGGATTTGAACCCGGGACCACTCGCATCCTAAGCGAGTATCATATCCCTAGACCTACGAGCTATCACTGCAATGGTTTGTCATATATATGGTATTATCGGTTTATTGTTTCTACCTATTCCGATCGTAAAAGTTGAAATTGAAAGAATCAATGAATCTCTCAACGTGTGCCGGTAGATTACTGCAGAATTATGAAAATATTCAGAAATTATTACTAAAACACATTCACACATATTTTCTTAAATGGGTTCGCCCGGGATTTGAACCCGGGACCACTCGCACCCTAAGCGAGTATCATACCCCTAGACCAACGAGCTATCACTGCACTGGTTTGTCATATATATGGTGTTATCGGTTTATTGTTTCTACCTATTCCGATCGTAAAAGTTGAAATTGAAAGAATCAATGAATCTCTCAACGTGTGCCGGTAGATTACTGCAGAATTATGAAAAAAGTTCAGAAATTATTACTCAAACACATTCAGACATATTCTCTTAAATGGGCTCGTCCGGGATTTGAATCCGGGACCACTCGCACCCAAAGCGAGTATCATACCCCTAGACCAACGAGCCATCACTGCACTGGTTTGTCATATATATGGTGTTATCGGTTTATTGTTTCTACCTATTCCGATCGTAAAAGTTGAAATTGAAAGAATCAATGAATCTCTCAACATGTGACGGTAGATTACTGCAGAATTATGAAAAAAGTTCAGAAATTATTTCTCAAACACATTCAGACATATTCTCTTAAATGGGCTCGTCCGGGATTTGAACCCGGGACCACTCGCACCCTAAGCGAGTATCATACCCCTAGACCAACGAGCCATCACTGCACTGGTTTGTCATATATATGGTGTTATCGGTTTATTGTTTCTACCTATTCCGATCGTAAAAGTTGAAATTGAAAGAATCAATGAATCTCTCAACGTGTGCCGGTAGATTACTGCAGAATTATGAAAAAAGTTCAGAAATTATTACTCAAACACATTCAGACATATTGTCTTAAATGGGCTCGTCCGGGATTTGAACCCGGGACCACTCGCACCCTAAGCGAGTATCATACCCCTAGACCAATGAGCCATCACTGCACTGGTTTGTCATATATATGGTGTTATCGGTTTATTGTTTCTACCTATTCCGATCGTAAAAGTTGAAATTGAAAGAATCAATGAATCTCTCAACGTGTGCCGGTAGATTACTGCAGAATTATGAAAAAATTCAGAAATTATTACTCAAACACATTCAGACATATTCTCTTAAATGGGCTCGTCCGGGATTTGAACCCGGGACCACTCGCACCCTACGCGAGTATCATACCCCTAGACCAACGAGCCATCACTGCACTGGTTTGTCATATATATGGTGTTATCGGTTTATTGTTTCTACCTATTCCGATCGTAAAAGTTGAAATTGAAAGAATCAATGAATCTCTCAACGTGTGCCGGTAGATTACTGCAGAATTATGAAAAAAGTTCAGAAATTATTACTCAAACACATTCAGACATATTCTCTTAAATGGGCTCGTCCGGGATTTGAACCCGGGACCACTGGCACCCTAAGCGAGTATCATACCCCTAGACTAACGAGCCATAACTGCACAGGTCGGTCATATATATGGTGTTATCGGTTTATTGTTTCTACCTATTCCGATCGTAAAAGTTGAAATTGAAAGAATCAATGAATCTCTCAACCTGTGCCGGTAGATTACTGCAGAATTATGAAAATATTCAGAAATTATTACTAAAACACATTCACACTTATTCTCTTAAATGGGCTCGTCCGGGATTCGAACCCGGGACCACTCGCACCCTAAGCGAGTATCATACCCCTAGACCAACGAGCCATCACTGCACTGGTTGGTCAAATATATGGTGTTATCGGTTTATTGTTTCTACCTATTCCGATCGTAAAAGTTGAAATTGAAAGAATCAATGAATCTCTCAACCTGTGCCAGTAGATTACTGCAGAATTATGAAAATATTCAGAAATTATTACTAAAACACATATTCTCTTAAATGGGCTCGTCCGGGATTTGAACCCGGGACCACTCGCACCCTAAGCGAGTATCATACCCCTAGACCAACGAGCCATCACTGCACAGGTTTGTCAAATATATGGTGTTATCGGTTTATTGTTTCTACCTATTCCGATCGTAAAAGTTGAAATTGAAAGAATCAATGAATCTCTCAACCTGTGCCGGTAGATTACTGCAGAATTATGAAAATATTCAGAAATTCTTACTAAAACACATTCACACATATTCTCTTAAATGGGCTCGTCCGGGATTTGAACCCGGGACCACTCGCACCCTAAGCGAGTATCATACCCCTAGACCAACGAGCCATCACTGCACTGGTTGGTCAAATATATGGTGTTATCGGTTTATTGTTTCTACCTATTCCGATCGTAAAAGTTGAAATTGAAAGAATCAATGAATCTCTCAACCTGTGCCAGTAGATTACTGCAGAATTATGAAAATATTCAGAAATTATTACTAGAACACATATTCTCTTAAATGGTCTCGTCCGGGATTTGAACCCGGGACCACTCGCACCCTAAGCGAGTATCATACCCCTAGTCCAACGAGCCATCACTGCCCTGGTCTGTCATATATATGGTGTTATCGGTTTATTGTTTCTACCTATTCCGAACGTAAAAGTTGAAATTGAAAGAATCAATGAATCTCTCAACGTGTGCCGGTAGATTACTGCAGAATTATCAAAATATTCAGAAATTATTGCTAAAACACATATTCTCTTAAATGGGCTCGTCCGGGATTTGAACCCGGGACCACTCGCACCCTAAGCGAGTATCATACCCCTAGACCAACGAACCATCACTGCAATGGTTTGTCATATATATGGTGTTATCGGTTTATTGTTTCTACCTATTCCGATCGTAAAAGTTGAAATTGAAAGAATCAATGAATCTCTCAACCTGTGCCGGTAGATAACTGCAGAATTATGAAAATATTCAGAAATTATTACTAAAACACATTCACACATATTCTCTTAAATGGGCTCGTCCGGGATTTGAACCCGGGACCACTCGCACCCTAAGCGAGTATCATACCCCTAGACCAACGAGCCATCACTGCACTGGTTTGTCATATATATGGTGTTATCGGTTTATTGTTTCTACCTCTTCCGAACGTAAAAGTTGAAATTGAAAGAATCAATGAATCTCTCAACGTGTGCCGGTAGATTACTGCAGAATTATGAAAATATTCAGAAATTATTACTAAAACACATATTCTCTTAAATGGGCTCGTCCGGGATTTAAACCCGGGACCACTCGCACCCTAAGCGAGTATCATACCCCTAGACCAACGAGCCATCACTGCACAGGTTTGTCAAATATATGGTGTTATCGGTTTATTGTTTCTACCTATTCCGATCGTAAAAGTTGAAATTGAAAGAATCAATGAATCTCTCAACCTGTGCCGGTAGATTACTGCAGAATTATGAAAATATTCAGAAATTATTACTAAAACACATTCACACATATTCTCTTAAACGGGCTCGTCCGGGATTTGAACCCGGGACCACTCGCACCCTAAGCGAGTATCATACCCCTAGACCAACGAGCCATCACTGCACTGGTTGGTCAAATATATGGTGTTATCGGTTTATTGTTTCTACCTATTCCGATCGTAAAAGTTGAAATTTAAAGAATCAATGAATCTCTCAACCTGTGCCGGTAGATTACTGCAGAATTATGAAAATATTCAGAAATTATTACTAAAACACATATTCTCTTAAATGGGCTCGTCTGGGATTTGAACCCGGGACCACTCGCACCCTAAGCGAGTATCATACCCCTAGACACACGAGCCATCACTTCACTGGTTTGTCATATATACGGTGTTATCGGTTTATTGTTTCTACCTATTCCGATCGTCAAAGTTGAAATTGAAAGAATCAATGAATCTCTCAACGTGTGCCGGTAGATTACTGCAGAATTATGAAAATATTCAGAAATTATTACTAATACACATATTCTCTTAAATGGGCTCGTCCGGGATTTGAACCCGGGACCACTCGCACCCTAAGCGAGTATCATACCCCTAGACCAACGAGCCATCACTGCACAGGTTTATCAAATATATGGTGTTATCGGTTTATTGTTTCTACCTATTCCGATCGTAAAAGTTGAAATTGAAAGAATCAATGAATCTCTCAACGTGTGCCGGTAGATTACTGCAGAATTATGAAAATATTCAGAAATTATTACTAAAACACATTCACACATATTCTCTTAAATGGGCTCGTCCGGGATTTGAACCCGGGACCACTCGCACCCTAAGCGAGTATCATACCCCTAGACCAACGAGCCATCACTGCACTGGATTGTCATATATATGGTGTTATCGGTTTATTGTTTCTACCTATTCCGATCGTAAAAGTTGAAATTGAAAGAATCAATGAATCTCTCAACCTGTGCCGGTAGATTACTGCAGAATTATGAAAATATTCAGAAATTATTACTAAAACACATATTCTCTTATATGGGCTCGTCCGGGATTTGAACCCGGGACCACTCGCACCCTAAGCGAGTATCATACCCCTAGACCAACGAGCCATCACTGCACAGGTTTGTCAAATATATGGTGTTATCGGTTTATTGTTTCTACCTATTCCGATCGTAAAAGTTGAAATTGAAAGAATCAATGAATCTCTCAACGTGTGCCGGTAGATTACTGCAGAATTATGAAAATATTCAGAAATTATTACTAAAACACATTCACACATATTCTCTTAAATGGGCTCGTCCGGGATTTGAACCCGGGACCACTCGCACCCTAAGCGAGTATCATACCCCTAGACCAACGAGCCATAACTGCACTGGTTTGTCATATATATGGTGTTATCGGTTTATTGTTTCTACCTATTCCGAACGTAAAAGTTGAAATTGAAAGAATCAATGAATCTCTCAACGTGTGCCGGTAGATTACTGCAGAATTATGAAAATATTCAGAAATTATTACTAAAACACAGTTTCTCTTAAATGGGCTCGTCCGGGATTTGAACCCGGGACCACTCGCACCCTAAGCGAGTATCATACCCCTAGACCAACGAGCCATCACTGCACTGGTTTATCATATATATGGTGTTATCGGTTTATTGTTTCTACCTATTCCGATCGTAAAAGTTGAAATTGAAAGAATCAATGAATCTCTCAACCTGTGCCGGTAGATTACTGCAGAATTATGAAAATATTCAGAAATTATTACTAAAACACATTCACACATATTCTCTTAAATGGGCTCGTCCGGGATTTGAACCCGGGACCACTCGCACCCTAAGCGAGTATCATACCCCTAGACCAACGAGCCATCACTGCACTGGTTGGTCAAATATATGGTGTTATCGGTTTATTGTTTCTACCTATTCCGATCGTAAAAGTTGAAATTTAAAGAATCAATGAATCTCTCAACCTGTGCCGGTAGATTACTGCAGAATTATGAAAATATTCAGAAATTATTACTATAACTCATATTCTCTTAAATGGGCTCGTCCGGGATTTGAACCCGGGACCACTCGCACCCTAAGCGAGTATCATACCCCTAGACCAACGAGCCATCACTGCACTGGTTTGTCATATATATGGTGTTATCGGTTTATTGTTTCTACCTATTCCGATCGTCAAAGTTGAAATTGAAAGAATCAATGAATCTCTCAACGTGTGCCGGTAGATTACTGCAGAATTATGAAAATATTCAGAAATTATTACTAAAACACATATTCTCTTAAATGGGCTCGTCTGGGATTTGAACCCGGGACCACTCGCACCCTAAGCGAGTATCATACCCCTAGACACACGAGCCATCACTTCACTGGTTTGTCATATATACGGTGTTATCGGTTTATTGTTTCTACCTATTCCGATCGTCAAAGTTGAAATTGAAAGAATCAATGAATCTCTCAACGTGTGCCGGTAGATTACTGCAGAATTATGAAAATATTCAGAAATTATTACTAAAACACATATTCTCTTAAATGGGCTCGTCCGGGATTTGAACCCGGGACCACTCGCACCCTAAGCGAGTATCATACCCCTAGACCAACGAGCCATCACTGCACAGGTTTATCAAATATATGGTGTTATCGGTTTATTGTTTCTACCTATTCCGATCGTAAAAGTTGAAATTGAAAGAATCAATGAATCTCTCAACGTGTGCCGGTAGATTACTGCAGAATTATGAAAATATTCAGAAATTATTACTAAAACACATTCACACATATTCTCTTAAATGGGCTCGTCCGGGATTTGAACCCGGGACCACTCGCACTCTAAGCGAGTATCATACCCCTAGACCAACGAGCCATCACTGCACTGGATTGTCATATATATGGTGTTATCGGTTTATTGTTTCTACCTATTCCGATCGTAAAAGTTGAAATTGAAAGAATCAATGAATCTCTCAACCTGTGCCGGTAGATTACTGCAGAATTATGAAAATATTCAGAAATTATTACTAAAACACATATTCTCTTAAATGGGCTCGTCCGGGATTTGAACCCGGGACCACTCGCACCCTAAGCGAGTATCATACCCCTAGACCAACGAGCCATCACTGCACAGGTTTGTCAAATATATGGTGTTATCGGTTTATTGTTTCTACCTATTCCGATCGTAAAAGTTGAAATTGAAAGAATCAATGAATCTCTCAACGTGTGCCGGTAGATTACTGCAGAATTATGAAAATATTCAGAAATTATTACTAAAACACATTCACACATATTCTCTTAAATGGGCTCGTCCGGGATTTGAACCCGGGACCACTCGCACCCTAAGCGAGTATCATACCCCTAGACCAACGAGCCATAACTGCACTGGTTTGTCATATATATGGTGTTATCGGTTTATTGTTTCTACCTATTCCGAACGTAAAAGTTGAAATTGAAAGAATCAATGAATCTCTCAACGTGTGCCGGTAGATTACTGCAGAATTATGAAAATATTCAGAAATTATTACTAAAACACATATTCTCTTAAATGGGTTCGTCCGGGATTTGAACCCGGGACCACTCGCACCCTAAGCGAGTATCATACCCCTAGACCAACGAGCCATCACTGCACAGGTTTGTCAAATATATGGTGTTATCGGTTTATTGTTTCTACCTATTCCGATCGTAAAAGTTGAAATTGAAAGAATCAATGAATCTCTCAACCTGTGCCGGTAGATTACTGCAGAATTATGAAAATATTCAGAAATTATTACTAAAACACATTCACACATATTTTCTTAAATGGGCTCGTCCGGGATTTGAACCCGGGACCACTCGCACCCTAAGCGAGTATCATACCCCTAGACCAACGAGCCATCACTGCACTGGTTGGTCAAATATATGGTGTTATCGGTTTATTGTTTCTACCTATTCCGATCGTAAAAGTTGAAATTTAAAGAATCAATGAATCTCTCAACCTGTGCCGGTAGATTACTGCAGAATTATGAAAATATTCAGAAATTATTACTATAACTCATATTCTCTTAAATGGGCTCGTCCGGGATTTGAACCCGGGACCACTCGCACCCTAAGCGCGTATCATACCCCTAGACCAACGAGCCATCACTGCACTGGTTTGTCATATATATGGTGTTATCGGTTTATTGTTTCTACCTATTCCGATCGTCAAAGTTGAAATTGAAAGAATCAATGAATCTCTCAACGTGTGCCGGTAGATTACTGCAGAATTATGAAAATATTCAGAAATTATTACTAAAACACATATTCTCTTAAATGGGCTCGTCTGGGATTTGAACCCGGGACCACTCGCACCCTAAGCGAGTATCATACCCCTAGACACACGAGCCATCACTTCACTGGTTTGTCATATATACGGTGTTATCGGTTTATTGTTTCTACCTATTCCGATCGTCAAAGTTGAAATTGAAAGAATCAATGAATCTCTCAACGTGTGCCGGTAGATTACTGCAGAATTATGAAAATATTCAGAAATTATTACTAAAACACATATTCTCTTAAATGGGCTCGTCCGGGATTTGAACCCGGGACCACTCGCACCCTAAGCGAGTATCATACCCCTAGACCAACGAGCCATCACTGCACAGGTTTATCAAATATATGGTGTTATCGGTTTATTGTTTCTACCTATTCCGATCGTAAAAGTTGAAATTGAAAGAATCAATGAATCTCTCAACGTGTGCCGGTAGATTACTGCAGAATTATGAAAATATTCAGAAATTATTACTAAAACACATTCACACATATTCTCTTAAATGGGCTCGTCCGGGATTTGAACCCGGGACCACTCGCACTCTAAGCGAGTATCATACCCCTAGACCAACGAGCCATCACTGCACTGGATTGTCATATATATGGTGTTATCGGTTTATTGTTTCTACCTATTCCGATCGTAAAAGTTGAAATTGAAAGAATCAATGAATCTCTCAACCTGTGCCGGTAGATTACTGCAGAATTATGAAAATATTCAGAAATTATTACTAAAACACATATTCTCTTAAATGGGCTCGTCCGGGATTTGAACCCGGGACCACTCGCACCCTAAGCGAGTATCATACCCCTAGACCAACGAGCCATCACTGCACAGGTTTGTCAAATATATGGTGTTATCGGTTTATTGTTTCTACCTATTCCGATCGTAAAAGTTGAAATTGAAAGAATCAATGAATCTCTCAACGTGTGCCGGTAGATTACTGCAGAATTATGAAAATATTCAGAAATTATTACTAAAACACATTCACACATATTCTCTTAAATGGGCTCGTCCGGGATTTGAACCCGGGACCACTCGCACCCTAAGCGAGTATCATACCCCTAGACCAACGAGCCATAACTGCACTGGTTTGTCATATATATGGTGTTATCGGTTTATTGTTTCTACCTATTCCGAACGTAAAAGTTGAAATTGAAAGAATCAATGAATCTCTCAACGTGTGCCGGTAGATTACTGCAGAATTATGAAAATATTCAGAAATTATTACTAAAACACATATTCTCTTAAATGGGTTCGTCCGGGATTTGAACCCGGGACCACTCGCACCCTAAGCGAGTATCATACCCCTAGACCAACGAGCCATCACTGCACAGGTTTGTCAAATATATGGTGTTATCGGTTTATTGTTTCTACCTATTCCGATCGTAAAAGTTGAAATTGAAAGAATCAATGAATCTCTCAACCTGTGCCGGTAGATTACTGCAGAATTATGAAAATATTCAGAAATTATTACTAAAACACATTCACACATATTTTCTTAAATGGGCTCGTCCGGGATTTGAACCCGGGACCACTCGCACCCTAAGCGAGTATCATACCCCTAGACCAACGAGCCATCACTGCACTGGTTGGTCAAATATATGGTGTTATCGGTTTATTGTTTCTACCTATTCCGATCGTAAAAGTTGAAATTTAAAGAATCAATGAATCTCTCAACCTGTGCCGGTAGATTACTGCAGAATTATGAAAATATTCAGAAATTATTACTATAACTCATATTCTCTTAAATGGGCTCGTCCGGGATTTGAACCCGGGACCACTCGCACCCTAAGCGCGTATCATACCCCTAGACCAACGAGCCATCACTGCACTGGTTTGTCATATATATGGTGTTATCGGTTTATTGTTTCTACCTATTCCGATCGTCAAAGTTGAAATTGAAAGAATCAATGAATCTCTCAACGTGTGCCGGTAGATTACTGCAGAATTATGAAAATATTCAGAAATTATTACTAAAACACATATTCTCTTAAATGGGCTCGTCTGGGATTTGAACCCGGGACCACTCGCACCCTAAGCGAGTATCATACCCCTAGACACACGAGCCATCACTTCACTGGTTTGTCATATATACGGTGTTATCGGTTTATTGTTTCTACCTATTCCGATCGTCAAAGTTGAAATTGAAAGAATCAATGAATCTCTCAACGTGTGCCGGTAGATTACTGCAGAATTATGAAAATATTCAGAAATTATTACTAAAACACATATTCTCTTAAATGGGCTCGTCCGGGATTTGAACCCGGGACCACTCGCACCCTAAGCGAGTATCATACCCCTAGACCAACGAGCCATCACTGCACAGGTTTATCAAATATATGGTGTTATCGGTTTATTGTTTCTACCTATTCCGATCGTAAAAGTTGAAATTGAAAGAATCAATGAATCTCTCAACGTGTGCCGGTAGATTACTGCAGAATTATGAAAATATTCAGAAATTATTACTAAAACACATCCACACACATTCTCTTAAATGGGCCCGTCCGGGATTTGAACCCGGGACCACTCGCACCCTAAGCGAGTATCATACCCCTAGACCAACGAGCCATCACTGCACTGGTTTGTCATATATATGGTGTTATCGGTTTATTGTTTCTACCTATTCCGATCGTCAAAGTTGAAATTGAAAGAATCAATGAATCTCTCAACGTGTGCCGGTAGTTTACTGCAGAATTATGAAAATATTCAGAAATTATTACTAAAACACATATTCTCTTAAATGGGCTCGTCCGGGATTTGAACCCGGGACCACTCGCACCCTAAGCGAGTATCATACCCCTAGACCTACGAGCCATCACTGCACAGGTTTGTCAAATATATGGTGTTATCGGTTTATTGTTTCTACCTATTCCGATCGTCAAAGTTGAAATTGAAAGAATCAATGAATCTCTCAACGTGTGCCGGTAGATTACTGCAGAATTATGAAAATATTCAGAAATTATTACTAAAACACATATTCTCTTAAATGGGCTCGTCCGGGATTTGAACCCGGGACCACTCGCACCCTAAGCGAGTATCATACCCCTCGACCAACGAGCCATCACTGCACAGGTTTGTCAAATATATGGTGTTATCGGTTTATTGTTTCTACCTATTCCGATCGTAAATGTTGAAATTGAAAGAATCAATGAATCTCTCAACCTGTGCCGGTAGATTACTGCAGAATTATGAAAATATTCAGAAATTATTACTAAAACACATTCACACATATTCTCTTAAATGGGCTCGTCCGGGATTTGAACCCGGGACCACTCGCACCCTAAGCGAGTATCATACCCCTAGACCAACGAGCCATCACTGCACTGGTTGGTCAAATATATGGTGTTATCGGTTTATTGTTTCTACCTATTCCGATCGTAAAAGTTGAAATTGAAAGAATCAATGAATCTCTCAACCTGTGCCAGTAGATTACTGCAGAATTATGAAAATATTCAGAAATTATTACTAAAACACATATTCTCTTAAATGGTCTCGTCCGGGATTTGAACCCGGGACCACTCGCACCCTAAGCGAGTATCATACCCCTAGTCCAACGAGCCATCACTGCACTGGTTTGTCATATATATGGTGTTATCGGTTTATTGTTTCTACCTATTCCGAACGTAAAAGTTGAAATTGAAAGAATCAATGAATCTCTCAACGTGTGCCGGTAGATTACTGCAGAATTATCAAAATACTCAGAAATTATTGCTAAAACACATATTCTCTTAAATGGGCTCGTCCGGGATTTGAACCCGGGACCACTCGCACCCTAAGCGACTATCACACCCCTAGACCAACGAGCCATCACTGCACTGGTTTGTCATATATATGGTGTTATCGGTTTATTGTTTCTACCTATCCCGATCGTAAAAGTTGAAATTGAAAGAATCAATGAATCTCTCAACCTGTGCCGGTAGATTACTGCAGAATTATGAAAATATTCAGAAATTATTACTAAAACACATTCACACATATTCTCTTAAATGGGCTCGTCCGGGATTTGAACCCGGGACCACTCGCACCCTAAGCGAGTATCATACCCCTAGACCAACGAGCCATCACTGCACTGGTTTGTCATATATATGGTGTTATCGGTTTATTGTTTCTACCTATTCCGATCGTAAAAGTTGAAATTGAAAGAATCAATGAATCTCTCAACCTGTGCCGGTAGATTACTGCAGAATTATGAAAATATTCAGAAATTATTACTAAAACACATTCACACATATTCTCTAAAATGGGCTCGTCCGGGATTTGAACCCGGGACCACTCGCATCCTAAGCGAGTATCATACCCCTAGACCAACGAGCCATCACTGCACTGGTTTGTCATATATATGGTGTTATCGGTTTATTGTTTCTACCTCTTCCGAACGTAAAAGTTGAAATTGAAAGAATCAATGAATCTCTCAACGTGTGCCGGTAGATTACTGCAGAATTATGAAAATATTCAGAAATTATTACTAAAACACATATTCTCTTAAATGGGCTCGTCCGGGATTTAAACCCGGGACCACTCACACCCTAAGCGAGTATCATACCCCTAGACCAACGAGCCATCACTGCACAGGTTTGTCAAATATATGGTGTTATCGGTTTATTGTTTCTACCTATTCCGATCGTAAAAGTTGAAATTGAAAGAATCAATGAATCTCTCAACGTGTGCCGGTAGATTACTGCAGAATTATGAAAATATTCAGAAATTATTACTAAAACACATTCACACATATTCTCTTAAACGGGCTCGTCCGGGATTTGAACCCGGGACCACTCGCACCCTAAGCGAGTATCATACCCCTAGACCAACGAGCCATCACTGCACTGGTTGGTCAAATATATGGTGTTATCGGTTTATTGTTTCTACCTATTCCGATCGTAAAAGTTGAAATTGAAAGAATCAATGAATCTCTCAACCTGTGCCAGTAGATTACTGCAGAATTATGAAAATATTCAGAAATTATTACTAAAACACATATTCTCTTAAATGGGCTCGTCCGGGATTTGAACCCGGGACCACTCGCACCCTAAGCGAGTATCATACCCCTAGTCCAACGAGCCATCACTGCACTGGTTTGTCATATATATGGTGTTATCGGTTTATTGTTTCTACCTATTCCGAACGTAAAAGTTGAAATTGAAAGAATCAATGAATCTCTCAACGTGTGCCGGTAGATTACTGCAGAATTATCAAAATATTCAGAAATTATTGCTAAAACACATATTCTCTTAAATGGGCTCGTCCGGGATTTGAACCCGGGACCACTCGCACCCTAAGCGACTATCACACCCCTAGACCAACGAGCCATCACTGCACTGGTTTGTCATATATATGGTGTTATCGGTTTATTGTTTCTACCTATACCGATCGTAAAAGTTGAAATTGAAAGAATCAATGAATCTCTCAACCTGTGCCGGTAGATTACTGCAGAATTATGAAAATATTCAGAAATTATTACTAAAACACATTCACACATATTCTCTTAAATGGGCTCGTCCGGGATTTGAACCCGGGACCACTCGCACCCTAAGCGAGTATCATACCCCTAGACCAACGAGCCATCACTGCACTGGTTTGTCATATATATGGTGTTATCGGTTTATTGTTTCTACCTATTCCGATCGTCAAAGTTGAAATTGAAAGAATCAATGAATCTCTCAACGTGTGCCGGTAGATTACTGCAGAATTATGAAAATATTCAGAAATTATTACTAAAACACATATTCTCTTAAATGGGCTCGTCTGGGATTTGAACCCGGGACCACTCGCACCCTAAGCGAGTATCATACCCCTAGACCAACGAGCCATCACTGCACTGGTTTGTCGTAGATATGGTGTTATCGGTTTATTGTTTCTACCTCTTCCGATCGTCAAAGTTGAAATTGAAAGAATCAATGAATCTCTCAACGTGTGCCGGTAGATTACTGCAGAATTATGAAAATATTCAGAAATTATTACTAAAACACATATTCTCTTAAATGGGTTCGTCCCGGATTTGAACCCGGGACCACTCGCACCCTAAGCGAGTATCATACCCCTAGACCAACGAGCCATCACTGCACAGGTTTGTCAAATATATGGTGTTATCGGTTTATTGTTTCTACCTATTCCGATCGTAAAAGTTGAAATTGAAAGAATCAATGAATCTCTCAACCTGTGCCGGTAGATTACTGCAGAATTATGAAAATATTCAGAAATTATTACTAAAACACATTCACACATATTCTCTTGAATGGGCTCGTCCGGGATTTGAACCCGAGACCACTCGCACCCTAAGCGAGTATCATACCCCTAGACCAACGAGCCATCACTGCACTGGTTTGTCATATATATGGTGTTATCGGTTTATTGTTTCTACCTATTCCGAACGTAAAGTTGAAATTGAAAGAATCAATGAATCTCTCAACGTGTGCCGGTAGATTACTGCAGAAATATGAAAATATTCAGAAATTATTACTAAAACACATATTCTCTTAAATGGGCTCGTCCGGGATTTGAACCCGGGACCACTCGCACCCTAAGGGAGTATCATACACCTAGACCAACGAGCCAGCACTGCACAGGTTGTCAAATATATGGTGTTATCGGTTTATTGTTTCTACCTATTCCGATCGTAAAAGTTGAAATTGAAAGAATCAATGAATCTCTCAACCTGTGCCGGTAGATTACTGCAGAATTATGAAAATATTCAGAAATTATTACTAAAACACATTCACACATATTCTCTTAAATGGGCTCGTCCGGGATTTGAACCCGGGACCACTCGCACCCTAAGCGAGTATCATACCCCTAGACCAACGAGCCATCACTGTGCCGGTTTGTCATATATATGGTGTTATCGGTTTATTGTTTCTACCTATTCCGATCGTAAAAGTTGAAATTGAAAGAATCAATGAATCTCTCAACCTGTGCCGGTAGATTACTGCAGAATTATGAAAATATTCAGAAATTATTACTAAAACACATTCACACATATTCTCTTAAATGGGCTCGTCCGGGATTAGAACCCGGGACCACTCGCACCCTAAGCGAGTATCATACCCCTAGACCAACGAGCCATCACTGCACTGGTTTGTCATATATATGGTGTTATCGGTTTATTGTTTCTACCTCTTCCGAACGTAAAAGTTGAAATTGAAAGAATCAATGAATCTCTCAACGTGTGCCGGTAGATTACTGCAGAATTATGAAAATATTCAGAAATTATTACTAAAACACATATTCTCTTAAATGGGCTCGTCCGGGATTTGAACCCGGGACCACTCGCACCCTAAGCGAGTATCATACCCCTAGACCAACGAGCCAGCACTGCACAGGTTGTCAAATATATGGTGTTATCGGTTTATTGTTTCTACCTATTCCGATAGTAAAAGTTGAAATTGAAAGAATCAATGAATCTCTCAACGTGTGCCGGTAGATTACTGCAGAATTATGAAAATATTCAGAAATTATTACTAAAACACATTCACACATATTCTCTTAAATGGGCTCGTCCGGGATTTGAACCCGGGACCACTCGCACCCTAAGCGAGTATCATACCCCTAGACCAACGAGCCATCACTGTGCCGGTTTGTCATATATATGGTGTTATCGGTTTATTGTTTCTACCTATTCCGATAGTAATAGTTGAAATTGAAAGAATCAATGAATCTCTCAACGTGTGCCGGTAGATTACTGCAGAATTATGAAAATATTCAGAAATTATTACTAAAACACATTCACACATATTCTCTTAAATGGGCTCGTCCGGGATTTGACCCCGGGACCACTCGCACCCTAAGCGAGTATCATACCCCTAGACCAACGAGCCATCACTGTACTGGTTTGTTATATATATGGTGTTATCGGTTTATTGTTTCTACCTCTTCCGATCGTAAAAGTTGAAATTGAAAGAATCAATGAATCTCTCAACGTGTGCCGGTAGATTACTGCAGAATTATGAAAATATTCAGAAATTATTACTAAAACACATTCACACATATTCTCTTAAATGGGCTCGTCCGGGATTTGAACCCAGGACCACTCGCACCCTAAGCGAGTATCATACCCCTAGACCAACGAGCCATCACTGCACTGGTTGGTCAAATATATGGTGTTATCGGTTTATTGTTTCTACCTATTCCGATCGTAAAAGTTGAAATTGAAAGAATCAATGAATCTCTCAACCTGTGCCAGTAGATTACTGCAGAATTATGAAAATATTCAGAAATTATTACTAAAACACATTTTCTCTTAAATGGTCTCGTCCGGGATTTGAACCCGGGACCACTCGCACCCTAAGCGAGTATCATACCCCTAGTCCAACGAGCCATCACTGCACTGGTTTGTCATATATATGGTGTTATCGGTTTATTGTTTCTACCTATTCCGAACGTAAAAGTTGAAATTGAAAGAATCAATGAATCTCTCAACGTGTGCCGGTAGATTACTGCAGAATTATCAAAATATTCAGAAATTATTGCTAAAACACATATTCTCTTAAATGGGCTCGTCCGGGATTTGAACCCGGGACCACTCGCACCCTAAGCGAGTATCACACCCCTAGACCAACGAGCCATCACTGTACTGGTTTGTCATATATATGGTGTTATCGGTTTATTGTTTCTACCTATTCCGATCGTAAAAGTTGAAATTGAAAGAATCAATGAATCTCTCAACCTGTGCCGGTAGATTACTGCAGAATTATGAAAATATTCAGAAATTATTACTAAAACACATTCACACATATTCACTTAAATGGGCTCGCCCGGGATTTGAACCCGGGACCACTCGCACCCTAAGCGAGTATCATACCCCTAGACCAACGAGCCATCACTGCACTGGTTTGTCATATATATGGTGTTATCGGTTTATTGTTTCTACCTATTCCGATCGTAAAAGTTGAAATTGAAAGAATCAATGAATCTCTCAACCTGTGCCGGTAGATTACTGCAGAATTATGAAAATATTCAGAAATTATTACTAAAACACATTCACACATATTCTCTTAAATGGGCTCGTCCGGGATTAGAACCCGGGACCACTCGCACCCTAAGCGAGTATCATACCCCTAGACCAACGAGCCATCACTGCACTGGTTTGTCATATATATGGTGTTATCGGTTTATTGTTTCTACCTCTTCCGAACGTAAAAGTTGAAATTGAAAGAATCAATGAATCTCTCAACGTGTGCCGGTAGATTACTGCAGAATTATGAAAATATTCAGAAATTATTACTAAAACACATTCACACATATTCTCTTAAATGGGCTCGTCCGGGATTTGAACCCGGGACCACTCGCACCCTAAGCGAGTATCATACCCCTAGACCAACGAGCCATCACTGCACAGGTTTGTCAAATATATGGTGTTATCGGTTTATTGTTTCTACCTATTCCGATCGTAAAAGTTGAAATTGAAAGAATCAATGAATCTCTCAACCTGTGCCGGTAGATTACTGCAGAATTATGAAAATATTCAGAAATTATTACTAAAACACATTCACACATATTCTCTTAAACGGGCTCGTCCGGGATTTGAACCCGGGACCACTCGCACCCTAAGCGAGTATCATACCCCTAGACAAACGAGCCATCACTGCGCAGGTTTGTCAAATATATGGTGTTATCGGTTTATTGTTTCTACCTATTCCGATCGTAAAAGTTGAAATTGAAAGAATCAATGAATCTCTCAACCTGTGCCGGTAGATTACTGCAGAATTATGAAAATATTCAGAAATTATTACTAAAACACATTCACACATATTCTCTTAAATGGGCTCGTCCGGGATTTGAACCCGGGACCACTCGCACCCTAAGCGAGTATCATACCCCTAGACCAACGAGCCATCACTGCACTGGTCTGTCATATATATGGTGTTATCGGTTTATTGTTTCTACCTATTCCGAACGTAAAAGTTGAAATTGAAAGAATCAATGAATCTCTCAACGTGTGCCGGTAGATTACTGCAGAATTATGAAAATATTCAGAAATTATTACTAAAACACATTTTCTCTTAAATGGGCTCGTCCGGGATTTGAACCCGGGACCACTCGCACCCTAAGCGAGTATCATACCCCTAGACCAACGAGCCATCACTGCACTGGTTTATCATATATATGGTGTTATCGGTTTATTGTTTCTACCTATTCCGATCGTAAAAGTTGAAATTGAAAGAATCAATGAATCTCTCAACCTGTGCCGGTAGATTACTGCAGAATTATGAAAATATTCAGAAATTATTACTAAAACACATTCACACATATTCTCTTAAATGGGCTCGTCCGGGATTTGAACCCGAGACCACTCGCACCCTAAGCGAGTATCATACCCCTAGACCAACGAGCCATCACTGCACTGGTTTGTCATATATATGGTGTTATCGGTTTATTGTTTCTACCTATTCCGAACGTAAAGTTGAAATTGAAAGAATCAATGAATCTCTCAACGTGTGCCGGTAGATTACTGCAGAATTATGAAAATATTCAGAAATTATTACTAAAACACATATTCTCTTAAATGGGCTCGTCCGGGATTTGAACCCGGGACCACTCGCACCCTAAGCGAGTATCACACCCCTAGACCAACGAGCCATCACTGCACTGGTTTGTCATATATATGGTGTTATCGGTTTATTGTTTCTACCTATTCCGATCGTAAAAGTTGAAATTGAAAGAATCAATGAATCTCTCAACCTGTGCCGGTAGATTACTGCAGAATTATGAAAATATTCAGAAATTATTACTAAAACACATTCACACATATTCACTTAAATGGGCTCGCCCGGGATTTGAACCCGGGACCACTCGCACCCTAAGCGAGTATCATACCCCTAGACCAACGAGCCATCACTGCACTGGTTTGTCATATATATGGTGTTATCGGTTTATTGTTTCTACCTATTCCGATCGTAAAAGTTGAAATTGAAAGAATCAATGAATCTCTCAACCTGTGCCGGTAGATTACTGCAGAATTATGAAAATATTCAGAAATTATTACTAAAACACATTCACACATATTCTCTTAAATGGGCTCGTCCGGGATTAGAACCCGGGACCACTCGCACCCTAAGCGAGTATCATACCCCTAGACCAACGAGCCATCACTGCACTGGTTTGTCATATATATGGTGTTATCGGTTTATTGTTTCTACCTCTTCCGAACGTAAAAGTTGAAATTGAAAGAATCAATGAATCTCTCAACGTGTGCCGGTAGATTACTGCAGAATTATGAAAATATTCAGAAATTATTACTAAAACACATTCACACATATTCTCTTAAATGGGCACGTCCGGGATTTGAACCCGGGACCACTCGCACCCTAAGCGAGTATCATACCCCTAGACCAACGAGCCATCACTGCACTGGTTTGTCGTAGATATGGTGTTATCGGTTTATTGTTTCTACCTCTTCCGATCGTCAAAGTTGAAATTGAAAGAATCAATGAATCTCTCAACGTGTGCCGGTAGATTACTGCAGAATTATGAAAATATTCAGAAATTATTACTAAAACACATATTCTCTTAAATGGGTTCGTCCCGGATTTGAACCCGGGACCACTCGCACCCTAAGCGAGTATCATACCCCTAGACCAACGAGCCATCACTGCACAGGTTTGTCAAATATATGGTGTTATCGGTTTATTGTTTCTACCTATTCCGATCGTAAAAGTTGAAATTGAAAGAATCAATGAATCTCTCAACCTGTGCCGGTAGATTACTGCAGAATTATGAAAATATTCAGAAATTATTACTAAAACACATTCACACATATTCTCTTGAATGGGCTCGTCCGGGATTTGAACCCGAGACCACTCGCACCCTAAGCGAGTATCATACCCCTAGACCAACGAGCCATCACTGCACTGGTTTGTCATATATATGGTGTTATCGGTTTATTGTTTCTACCTATTCCGAACGTAAAGTTGAAATTGAAAGAATCAATGAATCTCTCAACGTGTGCCGGTAGATTACTGCAGAAATATGAAAATATTCAGAAATTATTACTAAAACACATATTCTCTTAAATGGGCTCGTCCGGGATTTGAACCCGGGACCACTCGCACCCTAAGGGAGTATCATACACCTAGACCAACGAGCCAGCACTGCACAGGTTGTCAAATATATGGTGTTATCGGTTTATTGTTTCTACCTATTCCGATCGTAAAAGTTGAAATTGAAAGAATCAATGAATCTCTCAACCTGTGCCGGTAGATTACTGCAGAATTATGAAAATATTCAGAAATTATTACTAAAACACATTCACACATATTCTCTTAAATGGGCTCGTCCGGGATTAGAACCCGGGACCACTCGCACCCTAAGCGAGTATCATACCCCTAGACCAACGAGCCATCACTGCACTGGTTTGTCATATATATGGTGTTATCGGTTTATTGTTTCTACCTCTTCCGAACGTAAAAGTTGAAATTGAAAGAATCAATGAATCTCTCAACGTGTGCCGGTAGATTACTGCAGAATTATGAAAATATTCAGAAATTATTACTAAAACACATTCACACATATTCTCTTAAATGGGCTCGTCCGGGATTTGAACCCGGGACCACTCGCACCCTAAGCGAGTATCATACCCCTAGACCAACGAGCCATCACTGCACAGGTTTGTCAAATATATGGTGTTATCGGTTTATTGTTTCTACCTATTCCGATCGTAAAAGTTGAAATTGAAAGAATCAATGAATCTCTCAACCTGTGCCGGTAGATTACTGCAGAATTATGAAAATATTCAGAAATTATTACTAAAACACATTCACACATATTCTCTTAAACGGGCTCGTCCGGGATTTGAACCCGGGACCACTCGCACCCTAAGCGAGTATCATACCCCTAGACAAACGAGCCATCACTGCGCAGGTTTGTCAAATATATGGTGTTATCGGTTTATTGTTTCTACCTATTCCGATCGTAAAAGTTGAAATTGAAAGAATCAATGAATCTCTCAACCTGTGCCGGTAGATTACTGCAGAATTATGAAAATATTCAGAAATTATTACTAAAACACATTCACACATATTCTCTTAAATGGGCTCGTCCGGGATTTGAACCCGGGACCACTCGCACCCTAAGCGAGTATCATACCCCTAGACCAACGAGCCATCACTGCACTGGTCTGTCATATATATGGTGTTATCGGTTTATTGTTTCTACCTATTCCGAACGTAAAAGTTGAAATTGAAAGAATCAATGAATCTCTCAACGTGTGCCGGTAGATTACTGCAGAATTATGAAAATATTCAGAAATTATTACTAAAACACATTTTCTCTTAAATGGGCTCGTCCGGGATTTGAACCCGGGACCACTCGCACCCTAAGCGAGTATCATACCCCTAGACCAACGAGCCATCACTGCACTGGTTTATCATATATATGGTGTTATCGGTTTATTGTTTCTACCTATTCCGATCGTAAAAGTTGAAATTGAAAGAATCAATGAATCTCTCAACCTGTGCCGGTAGATTACTGCAGAATTATGAAAATATTCAGAAATTATTACTAAAACACATTCACACATATTCTCTTAAATGGGCTCGTCCGGGATTTGAACCCGAGACCACTCGCACCCTAAGCGAGTATCATACCCCTAGACCAACGAGCCATCACTGCACTGGTTTGTCATATATATGGTGTTATCGGTTTATTGTTTCTACCTATTCCGAACGTAAAGTTGAAATTGAAAGAATCAATGAATCTCTCAACGTGTGCCGGTAGATTACTGCAGAATTATGAAAATATTCAGAAATTATTACTAAAACACATATTCTCTTAAATGGGCTCGTCCGGGATTTGAACCCGGGACCACTCGCACCCTAAGCGAGTATCACACCCCTAGACCAACGAGCCATCACTGCACTGGTTTGTCATATATATGGTGTTATCGGTTTATTGTTTCTACCTATTCCGATCGTAAAAGTTGAAATTGAAAGAATCAATGAATCTCTCAACCTGTGCCGGTAGATTACTGCAGAATTATGAAAATATTCAGAAATTATTACTAAAACACATTCACACATATTCACTTAAATGGGCTCGCCCGGGATTTGAACCCGGGACCACTCGCACCCTAAGCGAGTATCATACCCCTAGACCAACGAGCCATCACTGCACTGGTTTGTCATATATATGGTGTTATCGGTTTATTGTTTCTACCTATTCCGATCGTAAAAGTTGAAATTGAAAGAATCAATGAATCTCTCAACCTGTGCCGGTAGATTACTGCAGAATTATGAAAATATTCAGAAATTATTACTAAAACACATTCACACATATTCTCTTAAATGGGCTCGTCCGGGATTAGAACCCGGGACCACTCGCACCCTAAGCGAGTATCATACCCCTAGACCAACGAGCCATCACTGCACTGGTTTGTCATATATATGGTGTTATCGGTTTATTGTTTCTACCTCTTCCGAACGTAAAAGTTGAAATTGAAAGAATCAATGAATCTCTCAACGTGTGCCGGTAGATTACTGCAGAATTATGAAAATATTCAGAAATTATTACTAAAACACATTCACACATATTCTCTTAAATGGGCACGTCCGGGATTTGAACCCGGGACCACTCGCACCCTAAGCGAGTATCATACCCCTAGACCAACGAGCCATCACTGCACTGGTTTGTCGTAGATATGGTGTTATCGGTTTATTGTTTCTACCTCTTCCGATCGTCAAAGTTGAAATTGAAAGAATCAATGAATCTCTCAACGTGTGCCGGTAGATTACTGCAGAATTATGAAAATATTCAGAAATTATTACTAAAACACATATTCTCTTAAATGGGTTCGTCCCGGATTTGAACCCGGGACCACTCGCACCCTAAGCGAGTATCATACCCCTAGACCAACGAGCCATCACTGCACAGGTTTGTCAAATATATGGTGTTATCGGTTTATTGTTTCTACCTATTCCGATCGTAAAAGTTGAAATTGAAAGAATCAATGAATCTCTCAACCTGTGCCGGTAGATTACTGCAGAATTATGAAAATATTCAGAAATTATTACTAAAACACATTCACACATATTCTCTTGAATGGGCTCGTCCGGGATTTGAACCCGAGACCACTCGCACCCTAAGCGAGTATCATACCCCTAGACCAACGAGCCATCACTGCACTGGTTTGTCATATATATGGTGTTATCGGTTTATTGTTTCTACCTATTCCGAACGTAAAGTTGAAATTGAAAGAATCAATGAATCTCTCAACGTGTGCCGGTAGATTACTGCAGAAATATGAAAATATTCAGAAATTATTACTAAAACACATATTCTCTTAAATGGGCTCGTCCGGGATTTGAACCCGGGACCACTCGCACCCTAAGGGAGTATCATACACCTAGACCAACGAGCCAGCACTGCACAGGTTGTCAAATATATGGTGTTATCGGTTTATTGTTTCTACCTATTCCGATCGTAAAAGTTGAAATTGAAAGAATCAATGAATCTCTCAACCTGTGCCGGTAGATTACTGCAGAATTATGAAAATATTCAGAAATTATTACTAAAACACATTCACACATATTCTCTTAAATGGGCTCGTCCGGGATTTGAACCCGGGACCACTCGCACCCTAAGCGAGTATCATACCCCTAGACCAACGCGCCATCACTGTGCCGGTTTGTCATATATATGGTGTTATCGGTTTATTGTTTCTACCTATTCCGATAGTAATAGTTGAAATTGAAAGAATCAATGAATCTCTCAACGTGTGCCGGTAGATTACTGCAGAATTATGAAAATATTCAGAAATTATTACTAAAACACATTCACACATATTCTCTTAAATGGGCTCGTCCGGGATTTGACCCCGGGACCACTCGCACCCTAAGCGAGTATCATACCCCTAGACCAACGAGCCATCACTGTACTGGTTTGTTATATATATGGTGTTATCGGTTTATTGTTTCTACCTCTTCCGATCGTAAAAGTTGAAATTGAAAGAATCAATGAATCTCTCAACGTGTGCCGGTAGATTACTGCAGAATTATGAAAATATTCAGAAATTATTACTAAAACACATTCACACATATTCTCTTAAATGGGCTCGTCCGGGATTTGAACCCAGGACCACTCGCACCCTAAGCGAGTATCATACCCCTAGACCAACGAGCCATCACTGCACTGGTTGGTCAAATATATGGTGTTATCGGTTTATTGTTTCTACCTATTCCGAACGTAAAAGTTGAAATTGAAAGAATCAATGAATCTCTCAACCTGTGCCAGTAGATTACTGCAGAATTATGAAAATATTCAGAAATTATTACTAAAACACATTTTCTCTTAAATGGTCTCGTCCGGGATTTGAACCCGGGACCACTCGCACCCTAAGCGAGTATCATACCCCTAGTCCAACGAGCCATCACTGCACTGGTTTGTCATATATATGGTGTTATCGGTTTATTGTTTCTACCTATTCCGAACGTAAAAGTTGAAATTGAAAGAATCAATGAATCTCTCAACGTGTGCCGGTAGATTACTGCAGAATTATCAAAATATTCAGAAATTATTGCTAAAACACATATTCTCTTAAATGGGCTCGTCCGGGATTTGAACCCGGGACCACTCGCACCCTAAGCGAGTATCACACCCCTAGACCAACGAGCCATCACTGTACTGGTTTGTCATATATATGGTGTTATCGGTTTATTGTTTCTACCTATTCCGATCGTAAAAGTTGAAATTGAAAGAATCAATGAATCTCTCAACCTGTGCCGGTAGATTACTGCAGAATTATGAAAATATTCAGAAATTATTACTAAAACACATTCACACATATTCACTTAAATGGGCTCGCCCGGGATTTGAACCCGGGACCACTCGCACCCTAAGCGAGTATCATACCCCTAGACCAACGAGCCATCACTGCACTGGTTTGTCATATATATGGTGTTATCGGTTTATTGTTTCTACCTCTTCCGAACGTAAAAGTTGAAATTGAAAGAATCAATGAATCTCTCAACGTGTGCCGGTAGATTACTGCAGAATTATGAAAATATTCAGAAATTATTACTAAAACACATATTCTCTTAAATGGGCTCGTCCGGGATTTGAACCCGGGACCACTCGCACCCTAAGCGAGTATCATACCCCTAGACCAACGAGCCATCACTGCACAGGTTTGTCAAATATATGGTGTTATCGGTTTATTGTTTCTACCTATTCCGATCGTAAAAGTTGAAATTGAAAGAATCAATGAATCTCTCAACCTGTGCCGGTAGATTACTGCAGAATTATGAAAATATTCAGAAATTATTACTAAAACACATTCACACATATTCTCTTAAACGGGCTCGTCCGGGATTTGAACCCGGGACCACTCGCACCCTAAGCGAGTATCATACCCCTAGACAAACGAGCCATCACTGCGCAGGTTTGTCAAATATATGGTGTTATCGGTTTATTGTTTCTACCTATTCCGATCTTAAAAATTGAAATTGAAAGAATCAATGAATCTCTCAACCTGTGCCGGTAGATTACTGCAGAATTATGAAAATATTCAGAAATTATTACTAAAACACATTCACACATATTCTCTTAAATGGGCTCGTCCGGGATTTGAACCCAGGACCACTCGCACCCTAAGCGAGTATCATACCCCTAGACCAACGAGCCATCACTGCACTGGTTGGTCAAATATATGGTGTTATCGGTTTATTGTTTCTACCTATTCCGATCGTATAAGTTGAATTTGAAAGAATCAATGAATCTCTCAACCTGTGCCAGTAGATTACTGCAGAATTATGAAAATATTCAGAAATTATTACTAAAACACATTTTCTCTTAAATGGTCTCGTCCGGGATTTGAACCCGGGACCACTCGCACCCTAAGCGAGTATCATACCCCTAGTCCAACGAGCCATCACTGCACTGGTTTGTCATATATATGGTGTTATCGGTTTATTGTTTCTACCTATTCCGAACGTAAAAGTTGAAATTGAAAGAATCAATGAATCTCTCAACGTGTGCCGGTAGATTACTGCAGAATTATGAAAATATTCAGAAATTATTACTAAAACACATTTTCTCTTAAATGGGCTCGTCCGGGATTTGAACCCGGGACCACTCGCACCCTAAGCGAGTATCATACCCCTAGACCAACGAGCCATCACTACACTGGTTTATCATATATATGGTGTTATCGGTTTATTGTTTCTACCTATTCCGATCGTAAAAGTTGAAATTGAAAGAATCAATGAATCTCTCAACCTGTGCCGGTAGATTACTGCAGAATTATGAAAATATTCAGAAATTATTACTAAAACACATTCACACATATTCTCTTAAATGGGCTCGTCCGGGATTTGAACCCGGGACCACTCGCACCCTAAGCGAGTATCATACCCCTAGACCAACGAGCCATCACTGCACTGGTTGGTCAAATATATGGTGTTATCGGTTTATTGTTTCTACCTATTCCGATCGTAAAAGTTGAAATTTAAAGAATCAATGAATCTCTCAACCTGTGCCGGTAGATTACTGCAGAATTATGAAAATATTCAGAAATTATTACTATAACTCATATTCTCTTAAATGGGCTCGTCCGGGATTTGAACCCGGGACCACTCGCACCCTAAGCGAGTATCATACCCCTAGACCAACGAGCCATCACTGCACTGGTTTGTCATATATATGGTGTTATCGGTTTATTGTTTCTACCTATTCCGATCGTCAAAGTTGAAATTGAAAGAATCAATGAATCTCTCAACGTGTGCCGGTAGATTACTGCAGAATTATGAAAAAATTCAGAAATTATTACTAAAACACATATTCTCTTAAATGGGCTCGTCCGGGATTTGAACCCGGGACCACTCGCATCCTAAGCGAGTATCATACCCCTAGACCAACGAGCTATCACTGCACTGGTTTGTCATATATATGGTATTATCGGTTTATTGTTTCTACCTATTCCGATCGTAAAAGTTGAAATTGAAAGAATCAATGAATCTCTCAACGTGTGCCGGTAGATTACTGCAGAATTATGAAAATATTCAGAAATTATTACTAAAACACATTCACACATATTCTCTTAAATGGGCTCGTCCGGGATTTGAACCCGGGACCACTCGCACCCTAAGCGAGTATCATACCCCTAGTCCAACGAGCCATCACTGCACTGGTTTGTCATATATATGGTGTTATCGGTTTATTGTTTCTACCTATTCCGAACGTAAAAGTTGAAATTGAAAGAATCAATGAATCTCTCAACGTGTGCCGGTAGATTACTGCAGAATTATCAAAATATTCAGAAATTATTGCTAAAACACATATTCTCTTAAATGGGCTCGTCCGGGATTTGAACCCGGGACCACTCGCACCCTAAGCGAGTATCACACCCCTAGACCAACGAGCCATCACTGCACTGGTTTGTCATATATATGGTGTTATCGGTTTATTGTTTCTACCTATTCCGATCGTAAAAGTTGAAATTGAAAGAATCAATGAATCTCTCAACCTGTGCCGGTAGATTACTGCAGAATTATGAAAATATTCAGAAATTATTACTAAAACACATTCACACATATTCACTTAAATGGGCTCGCCCGGGATTTGAACCCGGGACCACTCGCACCCTAAGCGAGTATCATACCCCTAGACCAACGAGCCATCACTGCACTGGTTTGTCATATATATGGTGTTATCGGTTTATTGTTTCTACCTCTTCCGAACGTAAAAGTTGAAATTGAAAGAATCAATGAATCTCTCAACGTGTGCCGGTAGATTACTGCAGAATTATGAAAATATTCAGAAATTATTACTAAAACACATATTCTCTTAAATGGGCTCGTACGGGATTTGAACCCGGGACCACTCGCACCCTAAGCGAGTATCATACCCCTAGACCAACGAGCCATCACTGCACAGGTTTGTCAAATATATGGTGTTATCGGTTTATTGTTTCTACCTATTCCGATCGTAAAAGTTGAAATTGAAAGAATCAATGAATCTCTCAACCTGTGCCGGTAGATTACTGCAGAATTATGAAAATATTCAGAAATTATTACTAAAACACATTCACACATATTCTCTTAAACGGGCTCGTCCGGGATTTGAACCCGGGACCACTCGCACCCTAAGCGAGTATCATACCCCTAGACCAACGAGCCATCACCGCGCAGGTTTGTCAAATATATGGTGTTATCGGTTTATTGTTTCTACCTATTCCGATCGTAAACGTTGAAATTGAAAGAATCAATGAATCTCTCAACCTGTGCCGGTAGATTACTGCAGAATTATGAAAATATTCAGAAATTATTACTATAACTCATATTCTCTTAAATGGGCTCGTCCAGGATTTGAACCCGGGACCACTCGCACCCTAAGCGAGTATCATACCCCTAGACCAACGAGCTATCACTGCACTGGTTTGTAATATATATGGTATTATCGGTTTATTGTTTCTACCTATTCCGATCGTAAAAGTTGAAATTGAAAGAATCAATGAATCTCTCAACGTGTGCCGGTAGATTACTGCAGAATTATGAAAATATTCAGAAATTATTACTAAAACACATTCACACATATTCTCTTAAATGGGCTCGTCCGGGATTTGAACCCGGGACCACTCGCACCCTAAGCGAGTATCATACCCCTAGACCAACGAGCCATCACTGCACTGGATTGTCATATATATGGTGTTATCGGTTTATTGTTTCTACCTATTCCGATCGTAAAAGTTGAAATTGAAAGAATCAATGAATCTCTCAACCTGTGCCGGTAGATTACTGCAGAATTATGAAAATATTCAGAAATTATTACTAAAACACATATTCTCTTAAATGGGCTCGTCCAGGATTTGAACCCGGGACCACTCGCACCCTAAGCGAGTATCATACCCCTAGACCAACGAGCCATCACTGCACAGGTTTGTCAAATATATGGTGTTATCGGTTTATTGTTTCTACCTATTCCGAACGTAAAAGTTGAAATTGAAAGAATCAATGAATGTCTCAACCTGTGCCGGTAGATTACTGCAGAATTATGAAAATATTCAGAAATTATTGCTAAAACACATATTCTCTTAAATGGGTTCGTCCGGGATTTGAACCCGGGACCACTCGCACCCTAAGCGAGTATCACACCCCTAGACCAACGAGCCATCACTGCACTGGTTTGTCATATATATGGTGTTATCGGTTTATTGTTTCTACCTATTCCGAACGTAAAAGTTGAAATTGAAAGAATCAATGAATCTCTCAACCTGTGCCGGTAGATTACTGCAGAATTATGAAAATATTCAGAAATTATTACTAAAACACATATTCTCTTAAATGGGCTCGTCCGGGATTTGAACCCGGGACAACTCGCACCCTAAGCGAGTATCATACCCCTAGACCAACGAGCCATCACTGCACAGGTTTGTCAAATATATGGTGTTATCGGTTTATTGTTTCTACCTATTCCGATCGTAAAAGTTGAAATTGAAAGAATCAATGAATCTCTCAACGTGTGCCGTTTGATTACTGCAGAATTATGAAAATATTCAGAAATTATTACTAAAACACATTCACACATATTCTCTTAAATGGGCTCGTCCTGGATTTGAACCCGGGACCACTCTCACCCTAAGCGAGTATCATACCCCTAGACCAACGAGCCATCACTGCACAGGTTTGTCAAATATATGGTGTTATCGGTTTATTGTTTCTACCTATTCCGATCGTCAAAGTTGAAATTGAAAGAATCAATGAATCTCTCAACCTGTGCCGGTAGATTACTGCAGAATTATGAAAATATTCAGAAATTATTACTAAAACACATTCACACATATTCTCTTAAATGGGCTCGTCCGGGATTTGAACCCGGGACCACTCGCACCCAAAGCGAGTATCATACCCCTAGACCAACGAGCCATCACTGCACAGGTTTGTCATATATATGGTGTTATCGGTTTATTGTTTCTACCTATTCCGATCGTAAAAGTTGAAATTGAAAGAATCAATGAATCTCTCAACGTGTGCCGGTAGATTACTGCAGAATTATGTAAATCTTCAGAAATTATTACTAAAACACATTCACACATATTCTCTTAAATGGGCTCGTCCGGGATTTGAACCAGGGACAACTCGCACCCTAAGCGAGTATCATACCCCTAGACCAACGAGCCATCACTGCGCTGGTTTGTCATATATATGGTGTTATCGGTTTATTGTTTCTACCTATTCCGATCGTAAAAGTTGAAATTGAAAGAATCAATGAATCTCTCAACGTGTGCTGGTAAATTACTGCAGAATTATGTAAATATTCAGAAATTATTACTAAAACACATTCACACATATTCTCTTAAATGGGCTCGTCCGTGATTTGAACCCGGGACCACTCGCACCCTAAGCGAGTATCATACCCCTAGACCAACGAGCCATAACTGCACTGGTTTGTCATATATATGGTGTTATCGGTTTATTGTTTCTACCTATTCCGAACGTAAAAGTTGAAATTGAAAGAATCAATGCATCTCTCAACGTGTGCCGGTAGATTACTGCAGAATTATGAAAATATTCAGAAATTATTACTAAAACACATTTACACATATTCTCTTAAATGGGCTCGTCCGGGATTTGAACCCGGGACCACTCGCACCCTAAGCGAGTATCATACCCCTAGACCAACGAGCCATCACTGCGCTGGTTTGTCATATATATGGTGTTATCGGTTTATTGTTTCTACCTATTCCGATCGTAAAAGTTGAAATTGAAAAAATCAATGAATCTCTCAACGTGTGCCGGTAGATTACTGCAGAATTATGAAAAAAGTTCAGAAATTATTACTCAAACACATTCAGATATATTCTCTTAAATGGGCTCGCCCGGGATTTGAACCCGGGACCACTCGCACCCAAAACGAGTATCATACCCCTAGACCAACGAGCCATCACTGCACTGGTTTGTCATATATATGGTGTTATCGGTTTATTGTTTCTACCTATTCCGATCGTAAAAGTTGAAATTGAAAGAATCAATGAATCTCTCAACGTGTGCCGGTAGATTACTGCAGAATTATGTAAATATTCAGAAATTATTACTAAAACACATTCACACATATTCTCTTAAATGGGCTCGTCCGGGATTTGAACCCGGGACCACTCGCACCCTAAGCGAGTATCATACCCCTAGACCAACGAGCCATCACTGCACTGGTTTGTCATATATATGGTGTTATCGGTTTATTGTTTCTACCTATTCCGATCGTAAAAGTTGAAATTGAAAGAATCAATGAATCTCTCAACGTGTGCCGGTAGATTACTGCAGAATTATGAAAAAAGTTCAGAAATTATTACTCAAACACATTCAGACATATTCTCTTAAATGGGCTCGTCCGGGATTTGAACCCGGGACCACTCGCACCCAAAGCGAGTATCATACCCCTAGACCAACGAGCCATCACTGCACTGGTTTGTCATATATATGGTGTTATCGGTTTATTGTTTCTACCTATTCCGATCGTAAAAGTTGAAATTGAAAGAATCAATGAATCTCTCAACGTGTGCCGGTAGATTACTTCAGAATTATGAAAAAAGTTCAGAAATTATTACTCAAACACATTCTGACATATTCTCTTAAATGGGGTCGTCCGGGATTTGAACCCGGGACCACTCGCACCCTAAGCGAGTATCATACCCCTAGACCAACGAGCCATCACTGGACTAGTTTGTCATATATATGGTGTTATCGGTTTATTGTTTCTACCTATTCCGATCGTAAAAGTTGAAATTGAAAGAATCAATGAATCTGTCAACGTGTGCCGGTAGATTACTGCAGAATTATGAAAAAAGTTCAGAAATTATTACTCAAACACATTCAGACATATTCTCTTAAATGGGCTCGTCCGGGATTTGAACCCGGGACCACTCGCACCCAAAGCGAGTATCATACCCCTAGACCAACGAGCCATCACTGCGCTGGTTTGTCATATATATGGTGTTATCGGTTTATTGTTTCTACCTATTCCGATCGTAAAAGTTGAAATTGAAAGAATCAATGAATCTCTCAACCTGTGCCGGTAGATTACTGCAGAATTATGAAAAAAGTTCAGAAATTATTACTCAAACACATTCTGACATATTCTCTTAAATGGGCTCGTCCGGGATTTGAACCCGGGACCACTCGCACCCTAATCGAGTATCATACCCCTAGACCAACGAGCCATCACTGGAGTGGTTTGTCATATATATGGTGTTATCGGTTTATTGTTTCTACCTATTCCGATCGTAAAAGTTGAAATTGAAAGAATCAATGAATCTCTCAACGTGTGCCGGTAGATTACTGCAGAATTATGAAAAAAGTTCAGAAATTATTACTCAAACACATTCAGACATATTCTCTTAAATGGGCTCGTCCGGGATTTGAACCCGGGACCACTCGCACCCTAAGCGAGTATCATACCCCTAGACCAACGAGCCATCACTGCACTGGTTTGTCATATATATGGTGTTATCGGTTTATTGTTTCTACCTATTCCGATCGTAAAAGTTGAAATTGAAAGAATCAATGAATCTCTCAACGTGTGCCGGTAGATTACTGCAGAATTATGAAAAAAGTTCAGAAATTATTACTCAAACACATTCAGACATATTCTCTTAAATGGGCTCGTCCGGGATTTGAACCCGTGACCACTTGCATCCTAAGCGAGTATCATACCCCTAGACCTACGAGCTATCACTGCACTGGTTTGTCATATATATGGTATTATCGGTTTATTGTTTCTACCTATTCCGATCGTAAAAGTTGAAATTGAAAGAATCAATGAATCTGTCAACGTGTGCCGGTAGATTACTGCAGAATTATGAAAAAGTTCAGAAATTACTACTCAAACACATTCAGACATATTCTCTTAAATGGGCTCGTCCGGGATTTGAACCCGGGACCACTCGCGCCCAAAGCGAGTATCATACCCCTAGACCAACGAGCCATCACTGCACTGGTTTGTCATATATATGGTGTTATCGGTTTATTGTTTCTACCTATTCCGATCGTAAAAGTTGAAATTGAAAGAATCAATGAATCTGTCAACGTGTGCCGGTAGATTACTGCAGAATTATGAAAAAGTTCAGAAATTATTACTCAAACACATTCAGACATATTCTCTTAAATGGGCTCGTCCGGGATTTGAACCCGGGACCACTCGCGCCCAAAGCGAGTATCATACCCCTAGACCAACGAGCCATCACTGCACTGGTTTGTCATATATATGGTGTTATCGGTTTATTGTTTCTACCTATTCCGATCGTAAAAGTTGAAATTGAAAGAATCAATGAATCTCTCAACGTGTGCCGGTAGATTACTGCAGAATTATGAAAAAGTTCAGAAATTATTACTCAAACACATTCTGACATATTGTCTTAAATGGGCTCGTCCGGGATTTGAACCCGGGACCACTCGCGCCCAAAGCGAGTATCATACCCCTAGACCAACGAGCCATCACTGCACTGGTTTGTCATATATATGGTGTTATCGGTTTATTGTTTCTACCTATTCCGATCGTAAAAGTTGAAATTGAAAGAATCAATGAATCTCTCAACGTGTGCCGGTAGATTACTGCAGAATTATGAAAAAAGTTCAGAAATTATATCTCAAACACATTCAGACACATTCTCTTAAATGGGCTCGTCCGGGATTTGAACCCGGGACCACTCGCACCCTAAGCGAGTATCATACCCCTAGACCAACGAGCCATCACTGCACTGGTTTGTCATATATATGGTGTTATCGGTTTATTGTTTCTACCTATTCCGATCGTAAAAGTTGAAATTGAAAGAATCAATGAATCTCTCAACGTGTGCCGGTAGATTACTGCAGAATTATGAAAAAAGTTCAGAAATTATTTCTCAAACACATTCAGACATATTCTCTTAAATGGGCTCGTCCGGGATTTGAACCCGGGACCACTCGCACCCTAAGCGAGTATCATACCCCTAGACCAACGAGCCATCACTGCACTGGTTTGTCATATATATGGTGTTATCGGTTTATTGTTTCTACCTATTCCGATCGTAAAAGTTGAAATGGAAAGAATCAATGAATCTCTCAACGTGTGCCGTTAGATTACTGCAGAATTATGAAAAAAGTTCAGAAATTATTTCTCAAACACATTCAGACATATTCTCTTAAATGGGCTCGTCCGGGATTTGAACCCGGGACCACTCGCACCCTAAGCGAGTATCATACCCCTAGACCAACGAGCCATCACTGCACTGGTTTGTCATATATATGGTGTTATCGGTTTATTGTTTCTACCTATTCCGATCGTAAAAGTTGAAATTGAAAGAATCAATGAATCTCTCAACGTGTGCCGGTAGATTACTGCAGAATTATGAAAAAAGTTCAGAAATTATTACTCAAACACATTCTCTTAAATGGGCTCGTCCGGGATTTGAACCCGGGACCACTCGCACCCTAAGCGAGTATCATACCCCTAGACCAACGGGCCATCACTGCACTGGTTTGTCATATATATGGTGTTATCGGTTTATTGTTTCTACCTATTCCGATCGTAAAAGTTGAAATGGAAAGAATCAATGAATCTCTCAACGTGTGCCGGTAGATTACTGCAGAATTATGAAAAAATTCAGAAATTATTACTCAAACACATTCAGACATATTCTCTTAAATGGGCTCGTCCGGGATTTGAACCCGGGACCACTCGCACCCTAAGCGAGTATCATACCCCTAGACCAACGAGCCATCACTGCACTGGTTTGTCATATATATGGTGTTATCGGTTTATTGTTTCTACCTATTCCGATCGTAAAAGTTGAAATTGAAAGAATCAATGAATCTCTCAACGTGTGCCGGTAGATTACTGCAGAATTATGAAAAAAGTTCAGAAATTATTACTCAAACACATTCAGACATATTCTCTTAAATGGGCTCGTCCGGGATTTGAACCCGGGACCACTCGCACCCTACGCGAGTATCATACCCCTAGACCAACGAGCCATCACTGCACTGGTTTGTCATATATATGGTGTTATCGGTTTATTGTTTCTACCTATTCCGATCGTAAAAGTTGAAATTGAAAGAATCAATGAATCTCTCAACGTGTGCCGGTAGATTACTGCAGAATTATGAAAATTTCAGAAATTATTACTCAAACACATTCAGACATATTCTCTTAAATGGGCTCGTCCGGGATTTGAGCCCGGGACCACTCGCACCCTAAGCGAGTATCATACCCCTAGACCAACGAGCCATAACTGCACTGGTCGGTCATATATATGGTGTTATCGGTTTATTGTTTCTACCTATTCCGATCGTAAAAGTTGAAATTGAAAGAATCAATGAATCTCTCAACGTGTGCCGGTAGATTACTGCAGAATTATGAAAAAGTTCAGAAATTATTACTCAAACACATTCAGACATATTGTCTTAAATGGGCTCGTCCGGGATTTGAACCCGGGACCACTCGCGCCCAAAGCGAGTATCATACCCCTAGACCAACGAGCCATCACTGCACTGGTTTGTCATATATATGGTGTTATCGGTTTATTGTTTCTACCTATTCCGATCGTAAAAGTTGAAATTGAAAGAATCAATGAATCTCTCAACGTGTGCCGGTAGATTACTGCAGAATTATGAAAAAAGTTCAGAAATTATATCTCAAACACATTCAGACACATTCTCTTAAATGGGCTCGTCCGGGATTTGAACCCGGGACCACTCGCACCCTAAGCGAGTATCATACCCCTAGACCAACGAGCCATCACTGCACTGGTTTGTCATATATATGGTGTTATCGGTTTATTGTTTCTACCTATTCCGATCGTAAAAGTTGAAATTGAAAGAATCAATGAATCTCTCAACGTGTGCCGGTAGATTACTGCAGAATTATGAAAAAAGTTCAGAAATTATTTCTCAAACACATTCAGACATATTCTCTTAAATGGGCTCGTCCGGGATTTGAACCCGGGACCACTCGCACCCTAAGCGAGTATCATACCCCTAGACCAACGAGCCATCACTGCACTGGTTTGTCATATATATGGTGTTATCGGTTTATTGTTTCTACCTATTCCGATCGTAAAAGTTGAAATGGAAAGAATCAATGAATCTCTCAACGTGTGCCGTTAGATTACTGCAGAATTATGAAAAAAGTTCAGAAATTATTTCTCAAACACATTCAGACATATTCTCTTAAATGGGCTCGTCCGGGATTTGAACCCGGGACCACTCGCACCCTAAGCGAGTATCATACCCCTAGACCAACGAGCCATCACTGCACTGGTTTGTCATATATATGGTGTTATCGGTTTATTGTTTCTACCTATTCCGATCGTAAAAGTTGAAATTGAAAGAATCAATGAATCTCTCAACGTGTGCCGCTAGATTACTGCAGAATTATGAAAAAAGTTCAGAAATTATTACTCAAACACATTCTCTTAAATGGGCTCGTCCGGGATTTGAACCCGGGACCACTCGCACCCTAAGCGAGTATCATACCCCTAGACCAACGGGCCATCACTGCACTGGTTTGTCATATATATGGTGTTATCGGTTTATTGTTTCTACCTATTCCGATCGTAAAAGTTGAAATGGAAAGAATCAATGAATCTCTCAACGTGTGCCGGTAGATTACTGCAGAATTATGAAAAAATTCAGAAATTATTACTCAAACACATTCAGACATATTCTCTTAAATGGGCTCGTCCGGGATTTGAACCCGGGACCACTCGCACCCTAAGCGAGTATCATACCCCTAGACCAACGAGCCATCACTGCACTGGTTTGTCATATATATGGTGTTATCGGTTTATTGTTTCTACCTATTCCGATCGTAAAAGTTGAAATTGAAAGAATCAATGAATCTCTCAACGTGTGCCGGTAGATTACTGCAGAATTATGAAAAAAGTTCAGAAATTATTACTCAAACACATTCAGACATATTCTCTTAAATGGGCTCGTCCGGGATTTGAACCCGGGACCACTCGCACCCTACGCGAGTATCATACCCCTAGACCAACGAGCCATCACTGCACTGGTTTGTCATAAATATGGTGTTATCGGTTTATTGTTTCTACCTATTCCGATCGTAAAAGTTGAAATTGAAAGAATCAATGAATCTCTCAACGTGTGCCGGTAGATTACTGCAGAATTATGAAAAAAGTTCAGAAATTATTACTCAAACACATTCAGACATATTCTCTTAAATGGGCTCGTCCGGGATTTGAGCCCGGGACCACTCGCACCCTAAGCGAGTATCATACCCCTAGACCAACGAGCCATAACTGCACTGGTCGGTCATATATATGGTGTTATCGGTTTATTGTTTCTACCTATTCCGATCGTAAAAGTTGAAATTGAAAGAATCAATGAATCTCTCAACCTGTGCCGGTAGATTACTGCAGAATTATGAAAAAATTCAGAAATTATTACTAAAACACATATTCTCTTAAATGGGCTCGTCCGGGATTTGAACCCGGGACCACTCGCACCCAAAGCGAGTATCATACCCCTAGACCAACGAGCCATCACTGCACAGGTTTGTCATATATATGGTGTTATCGGTTTATTGTTTCTACCTATTCCGATCGTAAAAGTTGAAATTGAAAGAATCAATGAATCTCTCAACGTGTGCCGGTAGATTACTGCAGAATTATGAAAAAAGTTCAGAAATTATTACTCAAACACATTCAGACATATTCTCTTAAATGGGGTCGTCCGGGATTTGAACCCGGGACCACTCGCACCCTAAGCGAGTATCATACCCCTAGACCCACTAGCCATCACTGCACTGGTTTGTCATATATATGGTGTTATCGGTTTATTGTTTCTACCTATTCCGATCGTAAAAGTTGAAATTGAAAGAATCAATGAATCTCTCAACGTGTGCCGGTAGATTACTGCAGAATTATGAAAAAAGTTCAGAAATTATTACTCAAACACATTCTCTTAAATGGGCTCGTCCGGGATTTGAACCCGGGACCACTCGCACCCTAAGCGAGTATCATACCCCTAGACCAACGGGCCATCACTGCACTGGTTTGTCATATATATGGTGTTATCGGTTTATTGTTTCTACCTATTCCGATCGTAAAAGTTGAAATTGAAAGAATCAATGAATCTCTCAACGTGTGCCGGTAGATTACTGCAGAATTATGAAAAAAGTTCAGAAATTATTACTCAAACACATTCAGACATATTCTCTTAAATGGGCTCGTCCGGGATTTGAACCCGGGACCACTCGCACCCTAAGCGAGTATCATACCCCTAGACCAACGAGCCATCACTGCACTGGTTTGTCATATATATGGTGTTATCGGTTTATTGTTTCTACCTATTCCGATCGTAAAAGTTGAAATTGAAAGAATCAATGAATCTCTCAACGTGTGCCGGTAGATTACTGCAGAATTATGAAAAAAGTTCAGAAATTATTTCTCAAACACATTCAGACATATTCTCTTAAATGGGCTCGTCCGGGATTTGAACCCGGGACCACTCGCACCCTAAGCGAGTATCATACCCCTAGACCAACGAGCCATCACTGCACTGGTTTGTCATATATATGGTGTTATCGGTTTATTGTTTCTACCTATTCCGATCGTAAAAGTTGAAATGGAAAGAATCAATGAATCTCTCAACGTGTGCCGGTAGATTACTGCAGAATTATGAAAAAAGTTCAGAAATTATTTCTCAAACACATTCAGACATATTCTCTTAAATGGGCTCGTCCGGGATTTGAACCCGGGACCACTCGCACCCTAAGCGAGTATCATACCCCTAGACCAACGAGCCATCACTGCACTGGTTTGTCATATATATGGTGTTATCGGTTTATTGTTTCTACCTATTCCGATCGTAAAAGTTGAAATTGAAAGAATCAATGAATCTCTCAACGTGTGCCGGTAGATTACTGCAGAATTATGAAAAAAGTTCAGAAATTATTACTCAAACACATTCTCTTAAATGGGCTCGTCCGGGATTTGAACCCGGGACCACTCGCACCCTAAGCGAGTATCATACCCCTAGACCAACGGGCCATCACTGCACTGGTTTGTCATATATATGGTGTTATCGGTTTATTGTTTCTACCTATTCCGATCGTAAAAGTTGAAATGGAAAGAATCAATGAATCTCTCAACGTGTGCCGGTAGATTACTGCAGAATTATGAAAAAATTCAGAAATTATTACTCAAACACATTCAGACATATTCTCTTAAATGGGCTCGTCCGGGATTTGAACCCGGGACCACTCGCACCCTAAGCGAGTATCATACCCCTAGACCAACGAGCCATCACTGCACTGGTTTGTCATATATATGGTGTTATCGGTTTATTGTTTCTACCTATTCCGATCGTAAAAGTTGAAATTGAAAGAATCAATGAATCTCTCAACGTGTGCCGGTAGATTACTGCAGAATTATGAAAAAAGTTCAGAAATTATTACTCAAACACATTCAGACATATTCTCTTAAATGGGCTCGTCCGGGATTTGAACCCGGGACCACTCGCACCCTACGCGAGTATCATACCCCTAGACCAACGAGCCATCACTGCACTGGTTTGTCATATATATGGTGTTATCGGTTTATTGTTTCTACCTATTCCGATCGTAAAAGTTGAAATTGAAAGAATCAATGAATCTCTCAACGTGTGCCGGTAGATTACTGCAGAATTATGAAAAAAGTTCAGAAATTATTACTCAAACACATTCAGACATATTCTCTTAAATGGGCTCGTCCGGGATTTGAGCCCGGGACCACTCGCACCCTAAGCGAGTATCATACCCCTAGACCAACGAGCCATAACTGCACTGGTCGGTCATATATATGGTGTTATCGGTTTATTGTTTCTACCTATTCCGATCGTAAAAGTTGAAATTGAAAGAATCAATGAATCTCTCAACCTGTGCCGGTAGATTACTGCAGAATTATGAAAAAATTCAGAAATTATTACTAAAACACATATTCTCTTAAATGGGCTCGTCCGGGATTTGAACCCGGGACCACTCGCACCCAAAGCGAGTATCATACCCCTAGACCAACGAGCCATCACTGCACACGTTTGTCATATATATGGTGTTATCGGTTTATTGTTTCTACCTATTCCGATCGTAAAAGTTGAAATTGAAAGAATCAATGAATCTCTCAACGTGTGCCGGTAGATTACTGCAGAATTATGAAAAAAGTTCAGAAATTATTACTCAAACACATTCAGACATATTCTCTTAAATGGGGTCGTCCGGGATTTGAACCCGGGACCACTCGCACCCTAAGCGAGTATCATACCCCTAGACCCACTAGCCATCACTGCACTGGTTTGTCATATATATGGTGTTATCGGTTTATTGTTTCTACCTATTCCGATCGTAAAAGTTGAAATTGAAAGAATCAATGAATCTCTCAACGTGTGCCGGTAGATTACTGCAGAATTATGAAAAAAGTTCAGAAATTATTACTCAAACACATTCTCTTAAATGGGCTCGTCCGGGATTTGAACCCGGGACCACTCGCACCCTAAGCGAGTATCATACCCCTAGACCAACGGGCCATCACTGCACTGGTTTGTCATATATATGGTGTTATCGGTTTATTGTTTCTACCTATTCCGATCGTAAAAGTTGAAATTGAAAGAATCAATGAATCTCTCAACGTGTGCCGGTAGATTACTGCAGAATTATGAAAAAAGTTCAGAAATTATTACTCAAACACATTCAGACATATTCTCTTAAATGGGCTCGTCCGGGATTTGAACCCGGGACCACTCGCACCCTAAGCGAGTATCATACCCCTAGACCAACGAGCCATCACTGCACTGGTTTGTCATATATATGGTGTTATCGGTTTATTGTTTCTACCTATTCCGATCGTAAAAGTTGAAATTGAAAGAATCAATGAATCTCTCAACGTGTGCCGGTAGATTACCTCAGAATTATGAAAAATTTCAGAAATTATTACTAAAACACATATTCTCTTAAATGGGCTCGTCCGGGATTTGAACCCGGGACCACTCGCACCCTAAGTTAGTATCATACCCCTAGACCAACGAGTCATCACTGCACTGGTTTGTCATATATATGGTGTTGTCGGTTTATTGTTTCTACCTATTCCGATCGTAAAAGTTGAAATTGAAAGAATCAATGAATCTCTCAACGTGTGCCGGTAGATTACTGCAGAATTATGAAAAATTTCAGAAATTATTACTAAAACACATTCACACATATTCTCTTAAATGGGCTCGTCCGTGATTTGAACACGGGACCACTCGCACCCTAAGCGAGTATCATACCCCTAGACCAACGAGCCATCACTGCACTGGTTTGTCATATATATGGTGTTATCGGTTTATTGTTTCTACCTATTCCGATCGTAAAAGTTGAAATTGAAAGAATCAATGAATCTCTCAACCTGTGCCAGTAGATTACTGCAGAATTATGAAAAAATTCAGAAATTATTACTAAAACACAAATTCTCTTAAAAGGGGTCGTTCGGGATTTGAACCCGGGACCACTCGCACCCTAAGCGAGTATCATACCCCTAGACCCACGAGCCATCACTGCACTGGTTTGTCATATATATGGTGTTATCGGTTTATTGTTTCTACCTATTCCGATCGTAAAAGTTGCAATTGAAAGAATCAATGAATCTCTCAACCTGTGCTGGTAGATTACTGCAGAATTATGAAAAATTTCAGAAATTATTACTCAAACACATTCACACATATTTTCTTAAATGGGCTCGTCCGGGATTTGAACCCGGGACCACTCGCATCCTAAGCGAGTATCATATCCCTAGACCTACGAGCTATCACTGCACTGGTTTGTCATATATATGGTATTATCGGTTTATTGTTTCTACCTATTCCGATCGTAAAAGTTGAAATTGAAAGAATCAATGAATCTCTCAACGTGTGCCGGTAGATTACTGCAGAATTATGAAAATATTCAGAAATTATTACTAAAACACATTCACACATATTTTCTTAAATGGGCTCGCCCGGGATTTGAACCCGGGACCACTCGCACCCTAAGCGAGTATCATACCCCTAGACCAACGAGCTATCACTGCACTGGTTTGTCATATATATGGTGTTATCGGTTTATTGTTTCTACCTATTCCGATCGTAAAAGTTGAAATTGAAAGAATCAATGAATCTCTCAACGTGTGCCGGTAGATTACTGCAGAATTATGAAAAAAGTTCAGAAATTATTACTCAAACACATTCAGACATATTCTCTTAAATGGGCTCGTCCGGGATTTGAATCCGGGACCACTCGCACCCAAAGCGAGTATCATACCCCTAGACCAACGAGCCATCACTGCACTGGTTTGTCATATATATGGTGTTATCGGTTTATTGTTTCTACCTATTCCGATCGTAAAAGTTGAAATTGAAAGAATCAATGAATCTCTCAACGTGTGCCGGTAGATTACTGCAGAATTATGAAAAAAGTTCAGAAATTATTTCTCAAACACATTCAGACATATTCTCTTAAATGGGCTCGTCCGGGATTTGAACCCGGGACCACTCGCACCCTAAGCGAGTATCATACCCCTAGACCAATGAGCCATCACTGCACTGGTTTGTCATATATATGGTGTTATCGGTTTATTGTTTCTACCTATTCCGATCGTAAAAGTTGAAATTGAAAGAATCAATGAATCTCTCAACGTGTGCCGGTAGATTACTGCAGAATTATGAAAAAATTCAGAAATTATTACTCAAACACATTCAGACATATTCTCTTAAATGGGCTCGTCCGGGATTTGAACCCGGGACCACTCGCACCCTACGCGAGTATCATACCCCTAGACCAACGAGCCATAACTGCACTGGTCGGTCATATATATGGTGTTATCGGTTTATTGTTTCTACCTATTCCGATCGTAAAAGTTGAAATTGAAAGAATCAATGAATCTCTCAACCTGTGCCGGTAGATTACTGCAGAATTATGAAAAAATTCAGAAATTATTACTAAAACACATATTCTCTTAAATGGGCTCGTTCGGGATTTGAACCCGGGACCACTCGCACCCTAAGCGAGTATCATACCCCTAGACCCACGAGCCATCACTGCACTGGTTTGTCATATATATGGTGTTATCGGTTTATTGTTTCTACCTATTCCGATCGTAAAAGTTGAAATTGAAAGAATCAATGAATCTCTCAAACTGTGCTGGTAGATGACTGCAGAATTATGAAAAAATTCAGAAATTATTACTAAAACACATATTCTCTTAAATGGGCTCGTCCGGGATTTGAACCCGGGGCCACTCGCACCCTAAGCGAGTATCATACCCCTAGACCAACGAGCCATCACTGCACTGGTTTGTCATATATATGGTGTTATCGGTTTATTGTTTCTACCTATTCCGATCGTAAAAGTTGAAATTGAAAGAATCAATGAATCTCTCAACGTGTGCCGGTAGATTACTGCAGAATTATGAAAAATTTCAGAAATTATTACTAAAACACATTCACACATATTTTCTTAAATGGGCTCGTCCGGGATTTGAACCCGGGACCACTCGCATCCTAAGCGAGTATCATACCCCTAGACCTACGAGCTATCACTGCACTGGTTTGTCATATATATGGTATTATCGGTTTATTGTTTCTACCTATTCCGATCGTAAAAGTTGAAATTGAAAGAATCAATGAATCTCTCAACGTGTGCCGGTAGATTACTGCAGAATTATGAAAAAAGTTCAGAAATTATTTCTCAAACACATTCAGACATATTGTCTTAAATGGGCTCGTCCGGGATTTGAACCCGGGACCACTCGCACCCTAAGCGAGTATCATACCCCTAGACCAACGAGCCATAACTGCACTGGTCGGTCATATATATGGTGTTATCGGTTTATTGTTTCTACCTATTCCGATCGTAAAAGTTGAAATTGAAAGAATCAATGAATCTCTCAACGTGTGCCGGTAGATTACTGCAGAATTATGAAAAAAGTTCAGAAATTATTACTCAAACACATTCAAACATATTCTCTTAAATGGGCTCGTCCGGGATTTGTAACCGGGACCACTCGCACCCTAAGCGAGTATCATACCCCTAGACCAACGAGCCATCACTGCACAGGTTTGTCATATATATGGTGTTATCGGTTTATTGTTTCTACCTATTCCGATCGTAAAAGTTGAAATTGAAAGAATCAATGAATCTCTCAACGTGTGCCGGTAGATTACTGCAGAATTATGAAAAAAGTTCAGAAATTATTACTCAAACACATTCAGACATATTCTCTTAAATGGGCTCGTCCGGGATTTGAACCCGGGACCACGCGCACCCTAAGCGAGTATCATACCCCTACACCAACGAGCCATAAGTGCACAGGCCGGTCATATATATGGTGTTATCGGTTTATTGTTTCTACCTATTCCGATCGTAAAAGTTGAAATTGAAAGAATCAATGAATCTGTCAACGTGTGCCGGTAGATTACTGCAGAATTATGAAAAAAGTTCAAAAATTATTACTCAAACACATTCAGACATATTCTCTTAAATGGGCTCGTCCGGGATTTGAACCCGGGACCACTCGCACCCTAAACGAGTATCATACCCCTAGACCAACGAGCCATCACTACACTGGTTTGTCATATATATGGTGTTATCGGTTTATTGTTTCTACCTATTCCGATCGTAAAAGTTGAAATTGAAAGAATCAATGAATCTCTCAACGTGTGCCGGTAGATTACTGCAGAATTATGAAAAAAGTTCAGAAATTATTACTCAAACACATTCAAACATATTCTCTTAAATGGGCTCGTCCGGGATTTGTACCCGGGACCACTCGCACCCTAAGCGAGTATCATACCCCTAGACCAACGAGCCATCACTGCACTGGTTTGTCATATATATGGTGTTATCGGTTTATTGTTTCTACCTATTCCGATCGTAAAAGTTGAAATTGAAAGAATCAATGAATCTCTCAACGTGTGCCGGTAGATTACTGCAGAATTATGAAAAAAGTTCAGAAATTATTACTCAAACACATTCAGACATATTCTCTTAAATGGGCTCGTCCGGGATTTGAACCCGGGACCACTCGCACCCTAAGCGAGTATCATACCTCTAGACCAACGGGCCATCACTGCACTGGTTTGTCATATATATGGTGTTATCGGTTTATTGTTTCTACCTATTCCGATCGTAAAAGTTGCAATTGAAAGAATCAATGAATCTCTCAACGTGTGCCGGTAGATTACTGCAGAATTTTGAAAAAATTCAGAAATTATAACTAAAACACATTCACACATATTCTCTTAAATGGGCTCGTCCGGGATTTGAAACCGGGACCACTCGAACCCTAAGCGAGTATCATACCGCTACATTAACGAGCTATCACTGCACTGGTTTGTCATATATATGGTGTTATCGGTTTATTGTTTCTACCTATTCCGATCGTAAAAGTTGAAATTGAAAGAATCAATGAATCTCTCAACCTGTGCCGGTAGATTACTGCAGAATTATGAAAAAATTCAGAAATTATTACTAAAACACATATTCTCTTAAATGGGCTCGTCCGGGATTTGAACCCGGGACCACTCGCACCCTAAGCGAGTATCATACCCCTAGACCAACGAGCCATCATTGCACTGGTTTGTCATATATATGGTGTTATCGGTTTATTGTTTCGACCTATTCCGATCGTAAAAGTTGAAATTGAAAGAATCAATGAATCTCTCAACCTGTGCCGGTAGATTACTGCAGAATTATGAAAAAATTCAGAAATTATTACTAAAACACATTCACACATATCCTCTTAAATGGGCTCGCCCGGGATTTGAACCAGGGACCACTCGCACCCTAAGCGAGTATCATACCCCTAGACCAACGAGCCATCACTGCACTGGTTTGTCATATATATAGTGTTATCGGTTTATTGTTTCTACCTATTCCGATCGTAAAAGTTGAAATTGAAAGAATCAATGAATCTCTCAACGTGTGCCGGTAGATTACCTCAGAATTATGAAAAATTTCAGAAATTATTACTAAAACACATATTCTCTTACATGGGCTCGTCCGGGATTTGAACCCGGGACCACACGCACCCTAAGCGAGTATCATACCCCTAGACCAACGAGCCATCACTGCACTGGTTTGTCATATATATGGTGTTGTCGGTTTATTGTTTCTACCTATTCCGATCGTAAAAGTTGAAATTGAAAGAATCAATGAATCTCTCAACGTGTGCCGGTAGATTACTGCAGAATTATGAAAAATTTCAGAAATTATTACTAAAACACATTCACACATATTCTCTTAAATGGGCTCGTCCGTGATTTGAACACGGGACCACTCGCACCCTAAGCGAGTATCATACCCCTAGACCAACGAGCCATCACTGCACTGGTTTGTCATATATATGGTGTTATCGGTTTATTGTTTCTACCTATTCCGATCGTAAAAGTTGAAATTGAAAGAATCAATGAATCTCTCAACCTGTGCCAGTAGATTACTGCAGAATTATGAAAAAAGTTCAAAAATTATTACTCAAACACATTCAGACATATTCTCTTAAATGGGCTCGTCCGGGATTTGAACCCGGGACCACTCGCACCCTAAGCGAGTATCATACCCCTAGACCAACGAGCCATCACTGCACTGGTTTGTCATATATATGGTGTTATCGGTTTATTGTTTCTACCTATTCCGATCGTAAAAGTTGAAATTGAAAGAATCAATGAATCTCTCAACGTGTGCCGGTAGATTACTGCAGAATTATGAAAAAAGTTCAGAAATTATTACTCAAACACATTTAAACATATTCTCTTAAATGGGCTCGTCCGGGATTTGTACCCGGGACCACTCGCACCCTAAGCGAGTATCATACCCCTAGACCAACGAGCCATCACTGCACTGGTTTGTCATATATATGGTGTTATCGGTTTATTGTTTCTACCTATTCCGATCGTAAAAGTTGAAATTGAAAGAATCAATGAATCTCTCAACGTGTGCCGGTAGATTACTGCAGAATTATGAAAAAAGTTCAGAAATTATTACTCAAACACATTCAGACATATTCTCTTAAATGGGCTCGTCCGGGATTTGAACCCGGGACCACTCGCACCCTAAGCGAGTATCATACCCCTAGACCAACGGGCCATCACTGCACTGGTTTGTCATATATATGGTGTTATCGGTTTATTGTTTCTACCTATTCCGATCGTAAAAGTTGCAATTGAAAGAATCAATGAATCTCTCAACGTGTGCCGGTAGATTACTGCAGAATTTTGAAAAAATTCAGAAATTATAACTAAAACACATTCACACATATTCTCTTAAATGGGCTCGTCCGGGATTTGAAACCGGGACCACTCGAACCCTAAGCGAGTATCATACCCCTAGACCAACGAGCCATCACTGCACTGGTTTGTCATATATATGGTGTTATCGGTTTATTGTTTCTACCTATTCCGATCGTAAAAGTTGAAATTGAAAGAATCAATGAATCTCTCAACCTGTGCCGGTAGATTACTGCAGAATTATGAAAAAATTCAGAAATTATTACTAAAACACATATTCTCTTAAATGGGCTCGTCCGGGATTTGAACCCGGGACCACTCGCACCCTAAGCGAGTATCATACCCCTAGACCAACGAGCCATCACTGCACTGGTTTGTCATATATATGGTGTTATCGGTTTATTGTTTCTACCTATTCCGATCGTAAAAGTTGAAATTGAAAGAATCAATGAATCTCTCAACCTGTGCCGGTAGATTACTGCAGAATTATGAAAAAATTCAGAAATTATTACTAAAACACATATCCTCTTAAATGGGCTCGCCCGGGATTTGAACCAGGGACCACTCGCACCCTAAGCGAGTATCATACCCCTAGACCAACGAGCCATCACTGCACCGGTTTGTCATATATATAGTGTTATCGGTTTATTGTTTCTACCTATTCCGATCGTAAAAGTTGAAATTGAAAGAATCAATGAATCTCTCAACGTGTGCCGGTAGATTACCTCAGAATTATGAAAAATTTCAGAAATTATTACTAAAACACATATTCTCTTAAATGGGCTCGTCCGGGATTTGAACCCGGGACCACACGCACCCTAAGCGAGTATCATACCCCTAGACCAACGAGCCATCACTGCACTGGTTTGTCATATATATGGTGTTGTCGGTTTATTGTTTCTACCTATTCCGATCGTAAAAGTTGAAATTGAAAGAATCAATGAATCTCTCAACGTGTGCCGGTAGATTACTGCAGAATTATGAAAAATTTCAGAAATTATTACTAAAACACATTCACACATATTCTCTTAAATGGGCTCGTCCGTGATTTGAACCCGGGACCACTCGCACCCTAAGCGAGTATCATACCCCTAGACCAACGGGCCATCACTGCACTGGTTTGTCATATATATGGTGTTATCGGTTTATTGTTTCTACCTATTCCGATCGTAAAAGTTGAAATTGAAAGAATCAATGAATCTCTCAACCTGTGCCAGTAGATTACTGCAGAATTATGAAAAAATTCAGAAATTATTACTAAAACACATATTCTCTTAAATGGGCTCGTTCGGGATTTGAACCCGGGACCACTCGCACCCTAAGCGAGTATCATACCCCTAGACCAACGAGCCATCACTGCACTGGTTTGTCATATATATGGTGTTGTCGGTTTATTGTTTCTACCTATTCCGATCGTAAAAGTTGAAATTGAAAGAATCAATGAATCTCTCAACGTGTGCCGGTAGATTACTGCAGAATTATGAAAAATTTCAGAAATTATTACTAAAACACATTCACACATATTCTCTTAAATGGGCTCGTCCGTGATTTGAACCCGGGACCACTCGCACCCTAAGCGAGTATCATACCCCTAGACCAACGAGCCATCACTGCACTGGTTTGTCATATATATGGTGTTATCGGTTTATTGTTTCTACCTATTCCGATCGTAAAAGTTGAAATTGAAAGAATCAATGAATCTCTCAACCTGTGCCAGTAGATTACTGCAGAATTATGAAAAAATTCAGAAATTATTACTAAAACACATATTCTCTTAAATGGGCTCGTTCGGGATTTGAACCCGGGACCACTGGCACCCTAAGCGAGTATCATACCCCTAGACCCACGAGCCATCACTGCACTGGTTTGTCATATATATGGTGTTATCGGTTTACTGTTTCTACCTATTCCGATCGTAAAAGTTGAAATTGAAAGAATCAATGAATCTCTCAACCTGTGCCGGTAGATTACTGCAGAATTATGAAAAATTTCAAAAATTATTACTAAAACACATATTCTCTTCAATGGGCTCGTTCGGGATTTGAACCCGGGACCACTCGCACCCTAAGCGAGTATCATACCCCTAGACCAACGAGCCATCACTGCACTGGTTTGTCATATATATGGTGTTATCGGTTTATTGTTTCTACCTATTCCGATCGTAAAAGTTGAAATTGAAATAATCAATGAATCTCTCAACGTGTGCCGGTAGATTACTGCAGAATTATGAAAAAAGTTCAGAAATTATTACTCAAACACATTCAGACATATTCTCTTAAATGGGCTCGTCCGGGATTTGAACCCGGGACCACTCGCACCCTAAGCGAGTATCATACCCCTAGACCAACGAGCCATCACTGCACTGGTTTGTCATATATATGGTGTTATCGGTTTATTGTTTCTACCTATTCCGATCGTAAAAGTTGAAATTGAAAGAATCAATGAATCTCTCAACGTGTGCCGGTAGATTACTGCAGAATTATGAAAAAAGTTCAGAAATTATTACTCAAACACATTCAGACATATTCTCTTAAATGGGCTCGTCCGGGATTTGAACCCGGGACCACTCGCACCCTAAGCGAGTATCATACCCCTAGACCAACGAGCCATCACTGCACTGGTTTGTCATATATATGGTGTTATCGGTTTATTGTTTCTACCTATTCCGATCGTAAAAGTTGCAATTGAAAGAATCAATGAATCTCTCAACGTGTGCCGGTAGATTACTGCAGAATTTTGAAAAAATTCAGAAATTATTACTAAAACACATTCACACATATTCTCTTAAATGGGCTCGTCCGGGATTTGAAACCGGGACCACTCGAACCCTAAGCGAGTATCATACCCCTACATTAACGAGCTATCACTGCACTGGTTTGTCATATATATGGTGTTATCGGTTTATTGTTTCTACCTATTCCGATCGTAAAAGTTGAAATTGAAAGAATCAATGCATCTCTCAACGTGTGCCGGTAGATTACTGCAGAATTATGAAAAATTTCAGAAATTATTACTAAAACACATTCACACATATTTTCTTAAATGGGCTCGTCCGGGATTTGAACCCGGGACCACTTGCACCCTAAGCGAGTATCATACCCCTAGACCTACGAGCTATCACTGCACTGGTTTGTCATATATATGGTATTATCGGTTTATTGTTTCTACCTATTCCGATCGTAAAAGTTGAAATTGAAAGAATCAATGAATCTCTCAACGTGTGCCGGTAGATTACTGCAGAATTATGAAAAATTTCAGAAATTATTACTAAAACACATATTCTCTTAAATGGGCTCGTCCGGGATTTGAACCCGGGACCACTCGCACCCTAAGCGAGTATCATACCCCTAGACCAACGAGCCATTACTGCACTGGTTTGTCATATATATGGTGTTATCGGTTTATTGTTTCTACCTATTCCGATCGTAAAAGTTGAAATTGAAAGAATCAATGCATCTCTCAACGTGTGCCGGTAGATTACTGCAGAATTATGAAAAATTTCAGAAATTATTGCTGAAACACATTCACACATATTTTCTTAAATGGGCTCGTCCGGGATTTGAACCCGGGACCACTCGCACCCTAAGCGAGTATCATACCCCTAGACCTACGAGCTATCACTACGCTGGTTTGTCATATATATGGTATTATCGGTTTATTGTTTCTACCTATTCCGATCGTAAAAGTTGAAATTGAAAGAATCAATGAATCTCTCACCCTGTGCCGGTAGATTACTGCAGAATTATGAAAAATTTCAGAAATTATTACTAAAACACATTCACACATATTCTCTTAAATGGGCTCGTCCGTGATTTGAACCCGGGACCACTCGCACCCTAAGCGAGTATCATACCCCTAGACCAACGAGCCATGACTGCACTGGTTTGTCATATATATGGTGTTATCGGTTTATTGTTTCTACCTATTCCGATCGTAAAAGTTGAAATTGAAAGAATCAATGAATCTCTCAACGTGTGCCGGTAGATTACTGCAGAATTATGAAAAATTTCAGAAATTATTACTAAAACACATATTCTCTTAAATGGGCTCGTCCGGGATTTGAACGCGGGACCACTCGCACCCTAAGCGAGTATCACACCCCTAGACCCACGAGCCATCACTGCACTGGTTTGTCATATATATGGTGTTATCGGTTTACTGTTTCTACCTATTCCGATCGTAAAAGTTGAAATTGAAAGAATCAATGAATCTCTCAACCTGTGCCGGTAGATTACTGCAGAATTATGAAAAATTTCAAAAATTATTACTAAAACACATATTCTCTTCAATGGGCTCGTTCGGGATTTGAACCCGGGACCACTCGCACCCTAAGCGAGTATCATACCCCTAGACCAACGAGCCATCACTGCACTGGTTTGTCATATATATGGTGTTATCGGTTTATTGTTTCTACCTATTCCGATCGTAAAAGTTGCAATTGAAAGAATCAATGAATCTCTCAACGTGTGCCGGTAGATTACTGCAGAATTTTGAAAAAATTCAGAAATTATTACTAAAACACATTCACACATATTCTCTTAAATGGGCTCGTCCGGGATTTGAAACCGGGACCACTCGAACCCTAAGCGAGTATCATACCCCTACATTAACGAGCTATCACTGCACTGGTTTGTCATATATATGGTGTTATCGGTTTATTGTTTCTACCTATTCCGATCGTAAAAGTTGAAATTGAAAGAATCAATGCATCTCTCAACGTGTGCCGGTAGATTACTGCAGAATTATGAAAAATTTCAGAAATTATTACTAAAACACATTCACACATATTTTCTTAAATGGGCTCGTCCGGGATTTGAACCCGGGACCACTTGCACCCTAAGCGAGTATCATACCCCTAGACCTACGAGCTATCACTGCACTGGTTTGTCATATATATGGTATTATCGGTTTATTGTTTCTACCTATTCCGATCGTAAAAGTTGAAATTGAAAGAATCAATGAATCTCTCAACGTGTGCCGGTAGATTACTGCAGAATTATGAAAAATTTCAGAAATTATTACTAAAACACATATTCTCTTAAATGGGCTCGTCCGGGATTTGAACCCGGGACCACTCGCACCCTAAGCGAGTATCATACCCCTAGACCAACGAGCCATTACTGCACTGGTTTGTCATATATATGGTGTTATCGGTTTATTGTTTCTACCTATTCCGATCGTAAAAGTTGAAATTGAAAGAATCAATGCATCTCTCAACGTGTGCCGGTAGATTACTGCAGAATTTTGAAAAAATTCAGAAATTATTACTAAAACACATTCACACATATTCTCTTAAATGGGCTCGTCCGGGATTTGAAACCGGGACCACTCGAACCCTAAGCGAGTATCATACCCCTACATTAACGAGCTATCACTGCACTGGTTTGTCATATATATGGTGTTATCGGTTTATTGTTTCTACCTATTCCGATCGTAAAAGTTGAAATTGAAAGAATCAATGCATCTCTCAACGTGTGCCGGTAGATTACTGCAGAATTATGAAAAATTTCAGAAATTATTACTAAAACACATTCACACATATTTTCTTAAATGGGCTCGTCCGGGATTTGAACCCGGGACCACTTGCACCCTAAGCGAGTATCATACCCCTAGACCTACGAGCTATCACTGCACTGGTTTGTCATATATATGGTATTATCGGTTTATTGTTTCTACCTATTCCGATCGTAAAAGTTGAAATTGAAAGAATCAATGAATCTCTCAACGTGTGCCGGTAGATTACTGCAGAATTATGAAAAATTTCAGAAATTATTACTAAAACACATATTCTCTTAAATGGGCTCGTCCGGGATTTGAACCCGGGACCACTCGCACCCTAAGCGAGTATCATACCCCTAGACCAACGAGCCATTACTGCACTGGTTTGTCATATATATGGTGTTATCGGTTTATTGTTTCTACCTATTCCGATCGTAAAAGTTGAAATTGAAAGAATCAATGCATCTCTCAACGTGTGCCGGTAGATTACTGCAGAATTATGAAAAATTTCAGAAATTATTGCTGAAACACATTCACACATATTTTCTTAAATGGGCTCGTCCGGGATTTGAACCCGGGACCACTCGCACCCTAAGCGAGTATCATACCCCTAGACCTACGAGCTATCACTACGCTGGTTTGTCATATATATGGTATTATCGGTTTATTGTTTCTACCTATTCCGATCGTAAAAGTTGAAATTGAAAGAATCAATGAATCTCTCACCCTGTGCCGGTAGATTACTGCAGAATTATGAAAAATTTCAGAAATTATTACTAAAACACATTCACACATATTCTCTTAAATGGGCTCGTCCGTGATTTGAACCCGGGACCACTCGCACCCTAAGCGAGTATCATACCCCTAGACCAACGAGCCATGACTGCACTGGTTTGTCATATATATGGTGTTATCGGTTTATTGTTTCTACCTATTCCGATCGTAAAAGTTGAAATTGAAAGAATCAATGAATCTCTCAACGTGTGCCGGTAGATTACTGCAGAATTATGAAAAATTTCAGAAATTATTACTAAAACACATATTCTCTTAAATGGGCTCGTCCGGGATTTGAACGCGGGACCACTCGCACCCTAAGCGAGTATCATACCCCTAGACCCACGAGCCATCACTGCACTGGTTTGTCATATATATGGTGTTATCGGTTTACTGTTTCTACCTATTCCGATCGTAAAAGTTGAAATTGAAAGAATCAATGAATCTCTCAACCTGTGCCGGTAGATTACTGCAGAATTATGAAAAATTTCAAAAATTATTACTAAAACACATATTCTCTTCAATGGGCTCGTTCGGGATTTGAACCCGGGACCACTCGCACCCTAAGCGAGTATCATACCCCTAGACCAACGAGCCATCACTGCACTGGTTTGTCATATATATGGTGTTATCGGTTTATTGTTTCTACCTATTCCGATCGTAAAAGTTGAAATTGAAATAATCAATGAATCTCTCAACGTGTGCCGGTAGATTACTGCAGAATTATGAAAAAAGTTCAGAAATTATTACTCAAACACATTCAGACATATTCTCTTAAATGGGCTCGTCCGGGATTTGAACCCGGGACCACTCGCACCCTAAGCGAGTATCATACCCCTAGACCAACGAGCCATCACTGCACTGGTTTGTCATATATATGGTGTTATCGGTTTATTGTTTCTACCTATTCCGATCGTAAAAGTTGAAATTGAAAGAATCAATGAATCTCTCAACGTGTGCCGGTAGATTACTGCAGAATTATGAAAAAAGTTCAGAAATTATTACTCAAACACATTCAGACATATTCTCTTAAATGGGCTCGTCCGGGATTTGAACCCGGGACCACTCGCACCCTAAGCGAGTATCATACCCCTAGACCAACGAGCCATCACTGCACTGGTTTGTCATATATATGGTGTTATCGGTTTATTGTTTCTACCTATTCCGATCGTAAAAGTTGCAATTGAAAGAATCAATGAATCTCTCAACGTGTGCCGGTAGATTACTGCAGAATTTTGAAAAAATTCAGAAATTATTACTAAAACACATTCACACATATTCTCTTAAATGGGCTCGTCCGGGATTTGAAACCGGGACCACTCGCACCCTAAGCGAGTATCATACCCCTAGACCAACGTGCCATCACTGCACTGGTTTGTCATATATATGGTGTTATCGGTTTATTGTTTCTACCTATTCCGATCGTAAAAGTTGAAATTGAAAGAATCAATGCATCTCTCAACCTGTGCCGGTAGATTACTGCAGAATTATGAAAAATTTCAGAAATTATTACTAAAACACATATTCTCTTAAATGGGCTCGTCCGGGATTTGAACCGAGGACCACTCGCACCCTAAGCGAGTATCATACCCCTAGACCAACGAGCCATCACTGCACTGGTTTGTCATATATATGGTGTTATCGGTTTATTGTTTCTACCTATTCCGATCGTAAAAGTTGAAATTGAAAGAATCAATGAATCTCTCAACCTGTGCCGGTAGATTACTGCAGAATTATGAAAAATTTCAGAAATTATTACTAAAACACATATTCTCTTAAATGGGCTCGTCCGGGATTTGAACCCGGGACCACTCGCACCCTAAGCGAGGATCATACCCCTAGACCAACGAGCCATCACTGCACTGGTTTGTCATATATATGGTGTTATCGGTTTATTGTTTCTACCTATTCCGATCGTAAAAGTTGAAATTGAAAGAATCAATGAATCTCTCAACGTGTGCCGGTAGATTACTGCAGAATTATGAAAAATTTCAGAAATTATTGCTAAAACACATTCACACATATTTACTTAAATGGGCTCGTCCGGGATTTGAACCCGGGACCACTCGCACCCTAAGCGAGTATCATACCCCTAGACCTACGAGCTATCACTGCACTGGTTTGTCATATATATGGTATTATCGGTTTATTGTTTCTACCTATTCCGATCGTAAAAGTTGAAATTGAAAGAATCAATGAATCTCTCAACGTGTGCCGGTAGATTACTGCAGAATTATGAAAAATTTCAGAAATTATTGCTAAAACACATTCACACATATTTTCTTAAATGGGCTCGTCCGGGATTTGAACCCGGGACCACTCGCACCCTAAGCGAGTATCATACCCCTAGACCTACGAGCTATCACTGCACTGGTTTGTCATATATATGGTATTATCGGTTTATTGTTTCTACCTATTCCGATAGTAAAAGTTGAAATTGAAAGAATCAATGAATCTCTCAACCTGTGCCGGTAGATTACTGCAGAATTATGAAAAATTTCAGAAATTATTACTAAAACACATATTCTCTTAAATGGCCTCGTCCGGGATTTGAACCCGGGACCACTCGCACCCTAAGCGAGTATCATACCCCTAGACCAACGAGCCATCACTGCACTGGTTTGTCATATATATGGTGTTATCGGTTTATTGTTTCTACCTATTCCGATCGTAAAAGTTGAAATTGAAAGAATCAATGAATCTCTCAACGTGTGCCGGTAGATTACTGCAGAATTATGAAAATATTCAGAAATTATTACTAAAACACATATTCTCTTAAATGGGCTCGTCTGGGATTTGAACCCGGGACCACTCGCACCCTAAGCGAGGATCATACCCCTAGACCAACGAGCCATCACTGCACTGGTTTGTCATATATATGGTGTTATCGGTTTATTGTTTCTACCTATTCCGATCGTAAAAGTTGAAATTGAAAGAATCAATGAATCTCTCAACCTGTGCCGGTAGATTACTGCAGAATTATGAAAAATTTCAGAAATTATTACTAAAACACATATTCTCTTAAATGGGCTCGTCCGGGATTTGAACCCGGGACCACTCGCACCCTAAGCGAGTATCATACCCCTAGACCTACGAGCTATCACTGCACTGGTTTGTCATATATATGGTATTATCGGTTTATTGTTTCTACCTATTCCGATCGTAAAAGTTGAAATTGAAAGAATCAATGAATCTCTCAACCTGTGCCGGTAGATTACTGCAGAATTATGAAAAATTTCAGAAATTATTACTAAAACACATATTCTCTTAAATGGGATCGTCCGGGATTTGAACCCGGGACCACTCGCACCCTAAGCGAGTATCATACCCCTAGACCAACGAGCCATCACTGCACAGGTTTGTCATATATATGGTGTTATCGGTTTATTGTTTCTACCTATTCCGATCGTAAAAGTTGAAATTGAAAGAATCAATGCATCTCTCAACGTGTGCCGGTAGATTACTGCAGAATTATGAAAAATTTCAGAAATTATTGCTAAAACACATTCACACATATTTTCTTAAATGGGCTCGTCCGGGATTTGAACCCGGGACCACTCGCACCCTAAGCGAGTATCATACCCCTAGACCTACGAGCTATCACTGCACTGGTTTGTCATATATATGGTATTATCGGTTTATTGTTTCTACCTATTCCGATCGTAAAAGTTGAAATTGAAAGAATCAATGAATCTCTCAACGTGTGCCGGTAGATTACTGCAGAATTATGAAAAATTTCAGAAATTATTACTAAAACACATATTCTCTTAAATGGGCTCGTCCGTGATTTGAACCCGGGACCACTCGCACCCTAAGCGAGTATCATACCCCTAGACCAACGAGCCATCACTGCACTGGTTTGTCATATATATGGTGTTATCGGTTTATTGTTTCTACCTATTCCGATCGTAAAAGTTGAAATTGAAAGAATCAATGCATCTCTCAACGTGTGCCGGTAGATTACTGCAGAATTATGAAAAATTTCAGAAATTATTACTAAAACACATTCACACATATTTTCTTAAATGGGCTCGTCCGGGATTTGAACCCGGGACCACTCGCACCCTAAGCGAGTATCATACCCCTAGACCTACGAGCTATCACTGCACTGGTTTGTCATATATATGGTATTATCGGTTTATTGTTTCTACCTATTCCGATCGTAAAAGTTGAAATTGAAAGAATCAATGAATCTCTCAACGTGTGCCGGTAGATTACTGCAGAATTATGAAAAATTTCAGAAATTATTACTAAAACACATTCACACATATTCTCTTAAATGGGCTCGTCCGTGATTTGAACCCGGGACCACTCGCACCCTAAGCGAGTATCATACCCCTAGACCAACGAGCCATCACTGCACTGGTTTGTCATATATATGGTGTTATCGGTTTATTGTTTCTACCTATTCCGATCGTCAAAGTTGAAATTGAAAGAATCAATGAATCTCTCAACGTGTGCCGGTAGATTACTGCAGAATTATGAAAAAATTCAGAAATTAATACTAAAACACATATTCTCTTAAATGGGCTCGTTCGGGATTTGAACCCGGGACCACTCGCACCCTAAGCGAGTATCATACCCCTAGACCCACGAGCCATCACTGCACTGGTTTGTCATATATATGGTGTTATCGGTTTATTGTTTCTACCTATTCCGATCGTAAAAGTTGAAATTGAAAGAATCAATGAATCTCTCAACCTGTGCCGGTAGATTACTGCAGAATTATGAAAAAATTCAGAAATTATTACTAAAACACATATTCTCTTAAATGGGCTCGTCCGGGATTTGAACCCGGGACCACTCGCACCGAGTATCATACCCCTAGACCAACGAGCCATCACTGCACTGGTTTGTCATATATATGGTGTTATCGGTTTATTGTTTCTACCTATTCCGATCGTAAAAGTTGAAATTGAAAGAATCAATGAATCTCTCAACCTGTGCCGGTAGATTACTGCAGAATTATGAAAAATTTCAGAAATTATTACTAAAACACATATTCTCTTAAATGGGATCGTCCGGGATTTGAACCCGGGACCACTCGCACCCTAAGCGAGTATCATACCCCTAGACCAACGAGCCATCACTGCACAGGTTTGTCATATATATGGTGTTATCGGTTTATTGTTTCTACCTATTCCGATCGTAAAAGTTGAAATTGAAAGAATCAATGCATCTCTCAACGTGTGCCGGTAGATTACTGCAGAATTATGAAAAATTTCAGAAATTATTGCTAAAACACATTCACACATATTTTCTTAAATGGGCTCGTCCGGGATTTGAACCCGGGACCACTCGCACCCTAAGCGAGTATCATACCCCTAGACCTACGAGCTATCACTGCACTGGTTTGTCATATATATGGTATTATCGGTTTATTGTTTCTACCTATTCCGATCGTAAAAGTTGAAATTGAAAGAATCAATGAATCTCTCAACGTGTGCCGGTAGATTACTGCAGAATTATGAAAAATTTCAGAAATTATTACTAAAACACATTCACACATATTTTCTTAAATGGGCTCGTCCGGGATTTGAACCCGGGACCACTCGCACCCTAAGCGAGTATCATACCCCTAGACCAACGAGCCATCACTGCACTGGTTTGTCATATATATGGTGTTATCGGTTTATTGTTTCTACCTATTCCGATCGTAAAAGTTGAAATTGAAAGAATCAATGCATCTCTCAACGTGTGCCGGTAGATTACTGCAGAATTATGAAAAATTTCAGAAATTATTACTAAAACACATTCACACATATTTTCTTAAATGGGCTCGTCCGGGATTTGAACCCGGGACCACTCGCACCCTAAGCGAGTATCATACCCCTAGACCTACGAGCTATCACTGCACTGGTTTGTCATATATATGGTATTATCGGTTTATTGTTTCTACCTATTCCGATCGTAAAAGTTGAAATTGAAAGAATCAATGAATCTCTCAACGTGTGCCGGTAGATTACTGCAGAATTATGAAAAATTTCAGAAATTATTACTAAAACACATTCACACATATTCTCTTAAATGGGCTCGTCCGTGATTTGAACCCGGGACCACTCGCACCCTAAGCGAGTATCATACCCCTAGACCAACGAGCCATCACTGCACTGGTTTGTCATATATATGGTGTTATCGGTTTATTGTTTCTACCTATTCCGATCGTCAAAGTTGAAATTGAAAGAATCAATGAATCTCTCAACGTGTGCCGGTAGATTACTGCAGAATTATGAAAAAATTCAGAAATTATTACTAAAACACATATTCTCTTAAATGGGCTCGTTCGGGATTTGAACCCGGGACCACTCGCACCCTAAGCGAGTATCATACCCCTAGACCCACGAGCCATCACTGCACTGGTTTGTCATATATATGGTGTTATCGGTTTATTGTTTCTACCTATTCCGATCGTAAAAGTTGAAATTGAAAGAATCAATGAATCTCTCAACCTGTGCCGGTAGATTACTGCAGAATTATGAAAAAATTCAGAAATTATTACTAAAACACATATTCTCTTAAATGGGCTCGTCCGGGATTTGAACCCGGGACCACTCGCACCGAGTATCATACCCCTAGACCAACGAGCCATCACTGCACTGGTTTGTCATATATATGGTGTTATCGGTTTATTGTTTCTACCTATTCCGATCGTAAAAGTTGAAATTGAAGGAATCAATGAATCTCTCAACCTGTGCCGGTAGATTACTGCAGCAATTTGAATGAAGTTGTAGAATGTTATGACAAGAATGCACCTCTCCATTCAATTTGTTGTGCTCGTCCGGGACTTAAATCCCTGACCACTCGCTCCCTTATCGTGTATCAAACCCCCATACCCACGATCCATTACATCACTTCCCTCTTATATATATTCTCTCATTGGTCTTTCGTTTATGACTGGAAATTTAAGTCAATGTTGTATTTGGAAGAATCAATCAATCTTTCAGCCAGTGTATGTCTTTTACTTCATAAATTTGAATTCACTAAGAAAATCGTAGTAATGTCTCTCGAACCGCCTTCCATTATTTGGGCCCCTTTCTTATTTGACTTTGCTCCGTACCACTCTCATTCTAATCGTATATCATACCCTAAAACCTGTGGTTCTCATCGATTTTTGTCTATTCCCTTCTTTCTTATTTCTATAATTCTGCTTCCCTCATCTAATATTTAATTCTTACATATCTGCCCATTAAACGTGTATGTACATACACCCAAATTATTTTTTTGTATGCATAGTGTATATAGTGTAGTTAGAAAAATAAATTTATTATTTGAGATGTCGTCTGATTTCTCCAAATTACTTTAAAGACCCCGCACGTAAATGTTGTGATATAAAAGATTAAATTTAAATAGTATGTTTTATTAAAATCTTTCTTCATCCTTTTTCCGGCTATAAAATCAGATCCCGTTTTTCATGAATTTTCTTTTCTTTCTCAAGATTTGATAGCTTCGATGCTACATTACATAACAAGTTCCGGTAATTCTTCTGTTCTTTTTCATTTTTATTTCTTGAACAAAGACTTTCCTTTCCTTTTTATTTTAGCTGAAATGAAATTGAAAACAATCAGACCTCAATAGTTCATCGCTTATGCAATGCTCATCAGAAATAACAAACATTTGATAAGATTAACTTTTTGCTTGGTGTTATGCTAAAATGGCTGTACGAGATGTCCCAGGTTCGGTTACGGGACGAGCGCGTTTGCTTTTCATTCCAAGGGGGAAAATAAAATGAAGTACTTAAGAAAATGTCAACAAATGGCTACTGTTTGATTTGAAGACTAGAAACCATCTCGGCCGGACCTTAAACGTATTTAAAATTGTTTCTGATTCGAAAAACGTTTCCTTTTGTTTTATTAACTCACCCTTTAGTCCGCTATAAGATTAGATCCATTGTTCGACAAATTTTCCCTCCTTTCACTCAAACAATACGGTCTTCTGGAAAGAATAACTATGGAAATTGCATTAAAATCAAATACAATAAAAAGCCAAACAAGCACATTGGCTAATTCCCAACAGCTTCGGTACCTTTATCGCTGCATTACATAGTAAGCTCCTGTGGTAATAAAAGTTTGACTCTTATTCGAAGTATTTTTATTCTTTCTAAACAGCGTAATTTAAATGGAACATTATCCACCATCTTATCGTCCGTAATAATAGTTAAGACAACCAACAGATAAAAGATATCAGGACAGAAAAAGGAGAAAAGAACATTAAATACAGTTTATGTTTTGTTTGAATGCTATTTTTCAGTACATTAACTTCAGATTCGATCATTTTTTTATCGTAAGAGATGATTTAAAATATTGAAACACTTGAAAAATCTATTTGTACTAACAGGTGACGCGTTGACCTCATATTTCAAACATCACGGATAGTCAATGTTTGAGATGTAGTAAATTTCTTGCATTATTTACCTTATTCGGACTGTTATCCTCATCTTCAATGCCATTTTCACAACGGCCCAGTGGATAAAATCGTTGGTTAGATCCAGTGACTAGACCCAAAATAGTCGTGAGTTCAGTGCCAGGCCACAGCAGTGGTGAACCAAAATTTAGAGAGTTGAGTTAAAGGGAAATAACTGAGACATCCGGAAGAGCCCTGGGACGTGGAACTAGAACAATCGATGAAATAAAAGGTTGGGTTTGAAATTCCAATTACCTGAAGAAGACCGGAGCGTACAACGACCGAAACGTTGTGAATATGGCAATGAAGATGAGGATAACAGTCCGAATAATGTAAGTAATGCAAGTAATCATAATACCTCATCTCAGAGATATAGACAGATATATAGAGAGACATAGACATAAAGGCCGGAGCGTACAACGGCCGAAACGTTGTGAATATGGCAATGAAGATGAGGATAACAGTCCGAATAATGTAAATAATGCAAGTAATCATAATACCTCATCTCAGAGATATAGACAGATATATAGAGAGGCATAGACATAAAGGCCGGAGCGTACAACGGCCGAAACGTTGTGAATATGGCAATGAAGATGAGGATAACAGTCCGAATAATGTAAATAATGCAAGTAATCATAATACCTCATATCAGAGATATAGACAGATATATAGAGAGGCATAGACATAAAGGCCGGTGCGTACAACGGCCGAAACGTTGTGAATATGGCAATGAAGATGAGGATAACAGTCCGAATAATGTAAATAATGCAAGTAATCATAATACCTCATCTCAGAGATATAGACAGATATATAGAGAGGCATAGACATAAAGGCCGGAGCGTACAACGGCCGAAACGTTGTGAATATGGCAATGAAGATGAGGATAACAGTCCGAATAATGTAAATAATGCAAGTAATCATAATACCTCATCTCAGAGATATAGACAGATATATAGAGAGGCATAGACATAAAGGCCGGTGCGTACAACGGCCGAAACGTTGTGAATATGGCAATGAAGATGAGGATAACAGTCCGAATAATGTAAATAATGCAAGTAATCATAATACCTCATCTCAGAGATATAGACAGATATATAGAGAGGCATAGACATAAAGGCCGGTGCGTACAACGGCCGAAACGTTGTGAATATGGCAATGAAGATGAGGATAACAGTCCGAATAATGTAAATAATGCAAGTAATCATAATACCTCATCTCAGAGATATAGATTGGTAGTAAATTTATGGTAAGTAGGATAACCTTCCTTATTTGGATGATTGCTGCAACACAATCTTCTTACTCAGTTACATTTCCCCTGTTTACCGAAGATAGTAAAATCGATGTATAATAAAATTTCGAAAAAAAATGAACAGGCCATTTAAAATTATCATTTTCATTGTTTTTTTTTTTAATTATATTTCTCTTTTGTTATATATGAATAAAGTGCCGCTGCCGACATTTGGGTTTGAACACGGACCGCCAGAAAGCAAGCACAGTCGACCTCATATTGCAATAATTAGATCACATGACGGGTAAAGGAAAATATATATATAAGGAAATTAGCGGCATCTGACCGGGGAGTATTGTTCGAAGACGTTATTATTATTGTATTTGTGATTTTCAGTCTCTTCTACAAACGGACATTACAAAATCTTAAATCCTTACGAACTGCGTTTAGCCTTTTTCTTTCGCTCGAAATGAAATTCAGCAGTAAGATCAGGCTTCTATATTTGATCCCACCTGCATAATTAAGATTTGTTTGATCAGGCGCCAAAATAATTGGCTCGTTGGTCTTAACGGTATGATTCCCGTTTCGAGTGCTAATTTAAACGTTAGTTTCTTCGATAAACCTGTTTGTTTCATTTCTGTGACAGGAAAATGAAATACCGCATTTTCCGGTTTACAAGGCGCTGCATATTTGGAAAACGCACCTTAATATTTGAAAGAAATTTCTAAAACAAAAAAGTCATTTTTATACAACAACACATTCATCATGCGTCCCTCACATACTGGTGCCATGTATTGTTTACATTAATCATATCTGATTTGGTTTGGATAGCAATGATATTTTAGTCAAGAGCAGAAATGCTCCGGCCGCTGCTAGTAAACAAAGCATCTTTAAGCTTATGGCTCGGCTGCAGGAAGGTTCATACTCTTGGAAATACTTGTAACAGCTAAGGACTGAGGTTACGTCATACAAAAGACTGAATTAGATAGATAGATAGATAGCTAAAATTAGAGTGTAATGACTCAACATACAAATCCACGCCCCTATCAGTCAAGCCAATTAGGTGACCGTCCAAGCTTACTTGAGCCTGGGCCTTGCGTTACATTCGTCTTGGAGGACTCACACGTATTTTTAGGGTATTTTTTTAGGAAAAAAAAGTGCGTCATGTAAGCTGGAAAATACGATAATCGATTTTGAACAGGTGTCAACTCATCGCCGTATTTTAATTTCAAGCCCGTAAACCATGCCGATATGTTGTTTTTTATACCATGGATATTATATCAAATAGAAGCGAATATCCGCTCGGACAGATCTAAAGAAATATACGTGACAATATTTTATATTGACGAAGATGATTCACCTCAGGCTTCTCGACACCTGTTTGTTTGTTTTTGTTTTTTGGTTCTTTTGTTTAATTCACTTCATATTAACCTGATTATTGGGTTTTCATTTTTTTTACAATCATTCTTAACTCATTTGAAATGGTTCCCATAGATATCTTCAAGCGTTGTACTGTGTCGTCTCGGGATCCCCACTCTACTACATAAAACGGTATCAACGAAAAGGGTCATTTATTGTTGCTATTCATTTTATTAAGCGTAGCAGCTTGGATTCTAAGAGGCAGCAGGAGAAATGACGGCACAGGAATACATGTCGAACGTTGCCTCAGCGTCTCTCCGCGAGTGGTTTTAGCCGGCCGTAAACCTAGGTGTGGGGGGCATATCGACGCTTCAGAATTCTTGAGACCCTCTGTTGAATTCGCGCCGTTATGTTCAAAACCCAGGCAAAACCGATCACTGTCACTAGCCAAAATAACACCGACAAACAGAAAGAAGTCAATCACTTTACAAGAGGGACAAATTCGAAAAAGATATACGGCGGGAGTGCCACTATCACGCAAGGGGTTACAGAGAGTGAGAGCAAGAGTAAAGAGGGGTGTTTGTGGAAAAGTTATAGATAAAGATAGGGATCAGTATCGAATGGAAAATCACCTATCAATATATATATATATATATATATATATATATATATATATATATATATATAGGGGTTGGACAAAATAAATGAAAGACTTGTTAAATTCAAAGAAAATTTATTTAATATGGAGTTGGTCCTCCTTTAGCCTCACATACAGCTTTAATACGTCTAGAAATGGAATCATACAGCTTTCTGACTTCAGCCAGAGGAATTTTCAGCCATTCTTCCATTAACATCTTCTCCAGCTCTTTAAGACACGACGGTGGAGGATAGCGGCTCCTAACTTGTCGCTCCAAAATGCACCACAAATGTTCAATAATATTGATATGTTGAGATTGGGGAGGCCACTCCATGTGTTTTAGTTCACTCTCATGCTCTTCATACCAATTCTTAACCACCCGAGCGGTATGTACTGGAACATTATCTTCTTGGAAGATGAAGTCATCATCAGGGAATAAAGTCTGGGCCATTGGATGAATATGATTTCCCAAAATGTTCAGGTAATCTTTGCTGTTGATTCTAGCATGCAGGGCAACTATTGGACCGAGACATTTCCATGATATGGATGCCCAAACTATCACCTCCATGCTTCACTGTTGGAAGAAGGCAGTCAGGGTTGTAAGTTTCTTTAGGCTGCCTCCACACATAAACTCACCCTGAAATTGGGAAAAGAGAAAAACTGAACTCGTCTGAGAATATGACTTGCTTCCATTGGTCTGCAGACTAGGCATTGTGATCACCTCACCACTTCAACCTCTTCTGGATGTTGCGAGTGGAGAGATGTTTCCTTACGGCAGCTCTTCCATGATATCCAGCCTTATGGAGCTCATGACGAACAGTTTTAGTAGAAACTGGACTATTCAGATGATTATTCAACTCAACAGTCACTTTGGCCGCATTTGTCCGATGATTTTTTGCCACGTTGCATTTCAATGCACGTCGGTCCCTGTCAGTAAGTTTGAAAGTCCGGCCCGAATTGCTACAGTTTCTAGAGGTTTTACCCCGTTTCTCGAATTGCGTCATACTTCTTGATATGGTAGCTCTTGAAAAACCAAACAGTTTAGCAACCTTAGTGATCGAGTCTCCTGCTATGCGAGTTCCAACAATTTGCCCTTTTTCGAACTTGGTCACGCATTTAGCTTAAATTTTACTAAATAAATAAGCTAAAGACAGTAAATTAGATAAATAAACGTATTTACAATAGATATAACCTGCAATTATGAAGTTTTAGTTAAAGTTCTTAATATAATAGGTCTTTGAAATATAGGAGTGGAATTTGCACCTGTTCCAATTATTTTGTCCAACCCCTGTATATAAAAGTGAACATTGAAGTTAACACTTAGAGGCGACAGTCTGTTTCATGCTAAACGCAATCGTCAGGCCACGAGTGTTGGTATTTTTCTCGGCTATTTATATATACGGGTTAGTGGTGCATTGTGGGAAGTCTATTTTGGTGGTTATTTTACCGGAAGTCGTTTATTTGTTTATTTATTTACGTTAAATTATTTTGCTTGTCATTATTTGTTTTTATTTTTTATTTTTGCTTTTATTTTTTTTTATTTCTTATACATTTATTTTTTTATTTTATTTTAATCGGTGTTTTTATTAACGCAGTAAAAATTTGTTTATATCGCTTATTTAATAGTTTTGTTTTGGTTTGGGAAGATAATTAAAGCTATTTGTTCAATTTGGGGGTTGGTTGGTGTAGTTTGTTCTAACTATTATTTTGGCGGAAACAGTTTTTGATTTGTTTATTACTTCATTTATTTAGTTGGATTGATTATTTTATCGTGGCTTGGTATATTCAGATGATGAAGAGAAAGTATACATAGGAGTAACTGACACACACTCTATCTCTGATATTGAGCACTTTATCCCATAAATATAGCACACCGTAAGACTATATTTCTTCATATATATATATATATATATATATATATATATATATATATATAGAGAGAGAGAGAGAGAGAGAGAGAGAGAGAGAGAGAGAGAAAAGTGGACATTGAGGTCAACAGCTCATGGCGACATGCTGTTTCAAGTTTAAAAGCAATGTTCAGGCCTGAAGATTGCGTTTGAGCATGAAACATGACTGTCGCCGCTGGGTGTTGACCTCAATATCCACTTTTATATATATATATTTACATACGCTCTATCCCTGATATTGAGCACTTTAACCCATAAATATAGCATACCTTAAAACCACATTTTTATCATACATTCATATATATATATATATATATATATATATATATATATATATATATATATATATATATATATATAGTTAGGTAATGAAAAGTTTGGTAATTCGTATGGATAATCCCAAGGAGGATGTAATCCAGAGAGCACAATGTCAAACCAGAGCAAATATTAATTTAATTAGAAAACAGGCAACCTTAACGGTCCATCTATTATATTTTATTTACCCAGGAAGGTGGGTTTTTCCTGGTTCTTCGGATCATATTTCCAAGCATAAAACTGGTTTTAAATTTACGTATTATTTTTATACACTTTTGGGGGATAATTTTAAATTGATGAAAGGGGATAGAGAGAGGAGGAGGAGGAGGAGGAGGATGACAGATATGGTCGAAATTAGAGAAGGAAGGGAGAGATAGGAATAATTTTAAATCTATTTTTATAAAGATACTTAAGAGTAATGGAGGGGTTTAAGAACCAGACATTGACCTAGTGAATAAGTCATCTCACAGGAAACGAGACAAAGATAAAGAAAGAGAAGAAAAGATATAAGAAAGCAAATGTGGAAGCAGGGGTGGGAGGAAAAAATGGGGAAAGAAGAAAAGGAAGAATAAATTAACATAGATGGGCATATTACGATTAATTTGGAAAAAAACACAGATTGACTGATATTGCAGTTAACGTTTGACATTAATTTAAAAATTTAAATGTTATCAACAAAATAAAATAGGAAAATAAAAATAAAATATCTATGACTGTTTCTTTCTTTCTTTCTATCTATGTCAATCTATTCATATCTGTCTATCTGAACCTGTTCGTATCTATCTATCTATCTCAGTCTGTTCATATCTATCTATCTATCTCAATCTTTTCCTATCTATCTATCTATCTATCTATATCAGTCTGTTCATATCTATCTATCTATCTATCTCAATCTTTTCCAATCTATCTATCTATCTATCTATCTATCTATCTATCTATCTATCTATCTCAGTCTGTTCATATCTATCTATCTATCTATCTATCTCAGTCTGTTCATATCTATCTATCTATCTCAATCTTTTCCTATCTATCTATCTATCTATCTATCTATGTCAGTCTGTTCATATCTATCTATCTCAGTCTGTTCATATCTATCTATCTATCTATCTCAGCCTGTTCATATCTATCTATCTATCTATCTATCTATCTATCTATCTATCTCAGTCTGTTCATATCTATCTATCTGTCTATCTATCTATCTAAAGAAAGAAAGAAAGAAAGATAAGATAAGATAAGCGTCGTGTCATTGCTGTTGGCAAAGAAAATCAAATTGGCGAACAAAGTTCGAAATATAAATTTTATTCAACTGCTCTAATTCTCCTGGGAAAGACATGAAACCACTTTTCCCTGAACTCTGTACCATTGCCTGGTATCAGTGCAAAAGTATCTCATCATCTGTGAGTGTATGAGCATTTGAATAAACCACTTTATCCAACCAAGCTGAAAAAAATGATGTTCCTTCTAACATTTTGACAATAGGGACACATAGTACGTACACACATTCATATACACATACTCAAATACACACACTCATATACACTCACTCATATACACACGCAAAATGTCGAAGCCCGATGAATATAATTGTGTCTCCGTTCGCCTTTTATCGAAATGCTTTCTTTAAGCTCGTCTGCAAACATGCCAGTTTTTATTTATCTTTCTCACTTTGAATCTTAAGTAAACTAAACTTGAATAACAATGTCACCGAGTAGCACCCACCCGGTGCTAGCCGACGCCATTGACGACAAACATTTACTGTCTGTAGATAAAGAGGATTCAACTCTTATGAATGGAAACACGTTTCTTTCTGTCTGGGTCGCTCTTTTTTTTTCATGGAAACGGGAAGACGAAACTCTCCTCACAATTTTATAATTTGGGCTTTTCAGGCAAATTTTTACTCCACGCATATCGGGTATTTTTTGTTTTTTTATTGAAACGTTTCAACATCTTTGTTAAACATTGAAGAAGTGATGCCTATAAGTGATGCCTATAAGTGATGCCTATAAGACAAAACATTATAATTAATTGCCTAATAAGGAACTGGTTCTCCACAAGCTTGCAGAACATTCCTTACCCCCATCAGAAATGAGTTCTAGAAGACCTCTAAAGGTATATATGCACAGTGTGCAATGGGTAAATTGTCGCCAGTCTATATTTTTTCATTTCGCGCATGTGCGTTGTTTGTTTTTAATGTTGTTGATTGCACATTATAGTAGGGTCAGTTGGGCACCGTCTGTGAGAAAAAGAGCACAATGACGCTATTTACTCCGCCAGATATTTGGAAGCGGCATGCTGTACTGCTTAGCATTAGCGAACATTTCAGAATGTTTGAGTGGCAATGTGAGGAGAGTGCAAAGGATTCGGAAAGAGTTGGATGAGTCTAATGGTGATTACGAATGTGTTTGGAGGATCACCAGTGATGGCGACGTCATGACTCCATAAATATTCCCAGAGGGCCTCAGACTCAACACGGAGGCCTACATCATGTGCCTTGCTCTGGGTTAAGAGGGTGGCTGCTGGAAGGCCTTATGTCTGACAACGTGTCACACAAGCAGGAGAAGCCAGTGATGGCTGTCAGACAATTTCTGTAACCATATTACCCCCTTACATTTGGGTGGGGTTCTGAGTCTGTTTAATGATGTTAATGTCCTGGTTGCTTATGGGACAGAAATGTTGGCCAGGTTTTTCGCATCCGTTAGCAACTTCTCGGTGATGGATGGGTAGAAATTGCAAATATCGAACTGGAGAAAAGAGCATTTGCTTTTCTTATTTTAGTGAACCAATCAATGACGTCAGCGGTATTATGCCACTGGTTGATTCCTAAAGCATTTCTGGTGTATCTGCAGACTCTTTAGAGTATTTTATTGCTCTGTCGCAAGAGCTTGCTACGTAAGGCAGCAACGAAACTAGTAGAGCTGTTGAGAACAAACCGATTTGATTACTTCCCTCGTTATTGTAATTGTTTCACTTTCCCGCGTTAGACTTAAATTCTTTCAATTAAAGCAAAGAAAGTTCATCAATCAAAAGATTTGTTTTGTTTTTTTTTGTTTTTTTGTAGCGGACAAGAGGTTGAGATATTATTTCAAAATACCGAACTTTTCGAATACAAAATAATTTTAACATCAAGTATCTTTTTTTTTCCACCACAGCGTTTCCAAATTAAAACGAGGAAATGAGTTGACGCCATTTTTTCTGACTATCTCAGAAATAAAACTCTTGGGCTCGTCCGGGAATCGAACCCGGTACCTCTCGCACCCGAAGCGAGAATCATACCACTAGACCAACGAGCCACCTGCTGTTTGCCGATACCCAATATAAACTTAATTATATTAAATAGTATCAACGTAAATTACATTCTTGATAGGATGACTCATTTATTTGTTTACTCTGGGTTTCCGCATTTCAAATTCTTTACACAGTGTGTTTTGTTTATATAAACGAAAAGGATAAAACTAAAATGGATTTTATTTCGTTAAAAAATCCATCCAGACCCACGCGACAAATCAAACTGACTTTAAATTGCTGAAAGATTTCGAAACTTTCAGCAATTTAAAGTCAGTTTGATTTGTCGCGTGGGTCTGGATGGATTTTTTAACGAAATAAAGTTTGTCGCCGATACAAACTTTTTAAAATAAAAATTAAAAAATGACAAAGCATTATTTAGGATTTGTTTGGTAAGGCAAAATGCATATTATAAAAAGTAATAATGCAAAGAAAAATTTAGTTAATAATTAAATAAAAACAGGTAATTAATTACATTTAATCTAATTTTAGACAGGCTTCTCTTATTTCCAACTATTTTTTTTCTGCTAGAAAATTAAAATAAGTATTAATATTTGTAATTTAAAAGAAACATTACTTAATTTTTTTAGCAGAAAAATTAGTTGTTTTTTTTTGTTTTTTTGAGTCATCAAAATTTACATAAAATCAATCATGTCAGCCATATTTGTAAGATATTAAGTATCACTTAAAATTTTCAAATTTTCCACAAATAACCTTTGTAAAAAAGTATAATTGAATTTTAGAAGATTTTTAAACGGAGAATTTCACTTTTGTTTACACCTATTATGACAGGTCTCTAATTGTATTCTTATCTAAGAATAGATAAGGTATAGATTGTATTTGATTTCAATTTTTCTAGTTGAATTGTTCACCTATTTTTTCCATATGATTCATTATTGTACATAATTATTTATATGAATACCTTTAGGAAATTGAGATGTAGTAGAGTAGGGGCCCCCGATTGGGGATCACGAGATCCTATCACAGGTCCTGACTAAATCCGATATGAGGTATAATATCTGTAATGCACACCGGCAAAGCGTTAGAGTGGTGATTACTGAAGGTTTATTTAGCTCCGTAAATATAAAATATAAATTTAAATCAAGTTTGTTTGCCTCTTTATTAAATTTTTGGCACTTTTTGAAAATTATAAATATTAAATCAAAATTTGTTTAGCAACAATTCCAACCCTGAGAATGAAAAAATTACCAAAAACTCAGGGAATTATTATTCACCTTTCGTAAATACGGGTAATATTTGAGGTATTTCAAAGGAACGTTTTAAAATTTTAAAATTTAAAAAAATCTGTTTTTGGCTTACCTATTGGGGTAAGCTCGAATATAGAGATCCCACACTTAAAAATAGCGCACCCGATTCGCCCACATTTGGGACGATCACAAAGGTCTGCCCAGCCGGAGTGCAATGGAAGGGTTTCGCTCTGGGAGAATTTGGTGTGAATTTTAGTAAATATAAATTCTTTTTATTTTGGGGTTAATTAACAGAAAAGATTCTAAAGTTGACGGTAAAAAAAAGAAAATAATGATGAATTTTATTGTTCAAGGATTTCTTCTCACAAACTGCTTTGAATTCGTTCTCCACCATTAAGTATTTCCTTCCAAATATTAAGATTTCTCTCCATTAATCTTTATTCTGTGGCAAACGTCGTCTTAACGAGATTGACCTTAAGCCAAGAAGAAGAAAAAAAGACTATTTTTGGCTTGTTTATCAAGGTGAGCTTAAAAATAGCGCACCCCAGTCGCCCCACATTTGGGGCGATCACAAGGGTCAACCCAAAGGGAGTGCAATGGAACGGCCTCGCTGTGGAAGAATGTGGCGTGAATTTTAGTAAATATAAATTCTTTTTATTTGGGGGTCAATTAATATTATGGGGGGAATTAACAAAAGATTCTAATTAAAAAAATGGAAATAAAACAAATGTCACGTTCCTAAATCGAATATTTTGAACGCGTGGCCGGACATTTGGTCGAACGGACGTTTGGCCGGACGGATATTTCGCCGAACGGACATTTGGCCGACGGACATTCGGCCGAGCGGTCATTTGGCCGAACGGACATTGGGCCGAACGGACTTTTGGCCGAACGGACATTTGACCGTACGGATATTTCGCCGAACGGACATTTGGCCGACGGACATTCGGCCGAGCTGACATTGGCCGAACGGACATTGGGCCGAACGGACTTTTGGCCGAACGAACATTTGGCCGACGGACATTGGGCCGAAGAAACATTTGACCGAGCGGACTTTTGGCCGAGCGGACATTTGGCCGAACGGACTTTGGCCGAACGGACTTTTGGCCGAACGGACATTTGGCCGAGCGGACATTTGGCCGGACGGACTTTTGTCCGAACGGGCTTTGGCCGAGCAGACATTTGCCCTAGCAGACATTTGGCCGAGCGGGTATTTCGTCGAACGGACATTTGACCGAACGGCCTTTTGGCCGAAGGGACATTTGGCCGACGGACATTGGTCCGAACGGACATTTGGCCGAGCGGATATTTGGCCGAGCGGACATTTTGCCGAACGGACATTGGGCCGAGCGGACATTAGGCCGGACAGATATTTGGCCGACGGTCATTTGGCCGAGCGAACATTTGACCGACGGACATTTAGCCGAACGGACTTTGGGCCAAACGAACATTTGGGCGAACGGACATAGGGCCGAACGAACATTTGGGCGAACGGACTTTGGCCGAGCGGACATTTGGCCGAACGGAATTTGGCCGAATGGACATTTGGCCCAGCGGACATTTGGCCGACGGACATTTGGCCGAAAGGACATTTCGCAGAAAAAGTACAAGTAAAAATAGTCACAAGCAATACTTTAAGTATTTTAATTAGTAGTATTATAAGGTAGAATAGGACTAATAATTACCACTGAATTTCAAGTGATTAAATTACTAAATCTAAAGTTGAAATGAAAAGTTTTCTTATTTCAATATTTGTTTATTGAAATTAGTATTTTTAAAAATATTTGAGTGTATTTGGGTAAAAAGTAGCACCCAATTATTTAAATTCGTATTTAACAGAAAGATAAAAGCTGGTTCATCCCTTTAAGATAATGATTATTAAAAGTGAAATTGAAAGATCTTTCATATCAAAAAAGCTTAAGATTCTTGCTGTAGTAAACTGTGCTTTTTTCTCAAAATACTTATCATCTGACAGTAACATTTAAAGTAATATATAATATATACAGAATAGATTTTTTTTAAAAAGCCTGTCAAAAATACGAAAAATTATAATTTAATACAGTCAATAAATCTAAATATATGTAGTACATTACGATAAAGAGTTTGACAGACACATGTAAGTACGCCTCTACATTTTCGACTAAATGTCTATTCGGTTAAATGTCCTTCGGCCAAATGTCCGTCGGCCAAATGTCCGAGTACCGTTATACTCCTTGAAGCATTCTATGCAGAAAGGAGTTGTGTGTATTCTTTGCATCAAATTTCCACCATTCTTTGTCTATTCTCTTCAAGAAGTACTCATGAATCCATAGCACTCTCTTTGACTTGTTCTTCTAACCTTATTTGCAAACAATTCGCTCAAGAAATGAGGTGACCTCATGAATCCCAGAGTTGCCAATTAGCCATTTAAAATTGAAACCCGAATACATGATCCAGTTTGCAACAGAGTTTGTATCATCAAAAGCAGATGACATCTGCTCTGATCTGCTAATAAAACATCGGCTGATGACACCTAATGATGTACCGGCCGCTTAAAAGTCAATGACCAATGCGAAACAGAAAAAGTTTATTTATTTATTTCAAGAAAAAAAAGAACTGCACCGGTCGGCACCGGGTTAGGGCTGATGTTTTCATTTTTTTTTTTTTACTGAGTCGGCGGAGCACAAAATAAATCTTAACCTTTTTTTATTACCAGTTTTATCAGCGAATATATTCTCTGACATTAAAGGTATTTCGGAAACTTGAAACAGACAAGTTTCGAACGAGACACAAACTAGCTGTCCCCTACCCCGGAAACTTGTTATAACCAAGAATTCAAAAACTTTAACAAAAAAAAAAAAATTAACACATGGCCCAGTGGATAAAGACGTTGATTAAATCCAGTGACCAGACCTAAAGAGTTGTGAGTTCAATACCAGGACATAGCAGAATGGGAACCAAAACTTGGAGATCTGAGTTAAAGGAAAATAATTGAGACATCCGGAAGAGGCATGGCACGTGGAACTTGTCTGACCAACCCATTTCCTACAATTCTAGCTCAAAACAGAATTCCTCCACCAATTTACTGTTGCCTTAGTCATCCAGGGCGACACACTTCCTTTGCAACATGCGCTTAATAATCTATCTGTAAGAAAAACTGCATTGAATATGGTTACATATCAGGCTTGACATATTTTGAAACATGGCGGAGAATTTGACATTCAGTTGATTTGGACATATTACAATTATTATTATAATTATAGTATAATTTTGCTGCTTGGGGCTTGTCAAGAAAAACAGACAAACGTTTATGCTTGTAGTGAAGCTGTATCCAATGGGATTTGGCTACTGCTTATAAGTAAGGTTCAACCATTAGTTTGATAGTCGAAGAGTTCAAAGGGGAGATAACTGAGGTTATCAATTCAAAACTCTTCTTGCTATGTTATTACCTTGTACTTCGTCTTATCTGATCTTTAACCTGATGTATCAGTTTTCAATGTATTTTGTCAATGTCCAATTCTCCCTGTTAAGCATTTTTCTATTTCAATAGAATTCTTCTTGACCTGCGATAAATCAAACTTTGAAATAAATCCTTTAATTTGAAATCTAAACTCCTTGCCTATGAATCAATCGAACATCCTTTAAGTTAAATTTCAAATCTCTTAATCTCTTCCATGCTTGTTATAATGCCTTCTTTGGTTGTCTTCCTTAATACGCCTTACTTGTTTTAAGATAATCCAGATTATTTCCAATTGGGTTTAAATCTGGAAAATGGTGGCTAATCCATTAATCTACCATTTCTGAAACATAATCTATTCATATGTCGCCAACTATTACACGGGCAAAAGTTGACATTGTCTTCCATGAAAATAGGTTTTGTACATAAGCCAAGACTGGAAATTGATCGTAAAAATATTCTGTATATCTTGAAAGCCATAAATGAGGTTCGACTATTAATTTTATTTTATTAATTTTAAACCTAGCTAAGATGTTTGACATAGGGGGCTTTGAATAAGGGTAGTACCTTTGATGTCTGGCACGCTGCATCTTCAGGTGAACGTGCACCACCGGGCCTCAACCATCTCCTAAATCTCACACGTGATGGCTCCAAGTTACCATATCATGTCACGTGAGGGTGTAGTGTCAACACGGTACAACTGAGCAAAGGACTTCTTCGACGGAGGGTCACCGGCCAGGGCGGAAGGGTTCCTCAGATGAACTATCAACGGCCACGTGTTCGTTACCAAGGTGAGCCACTTAGATGGAGGATATCGGCTGTAGTCTAACCCGGAGAGGAATGGGCTTCGTCAGGTTAAAACGCCCAAGACACCCCATATGAAACACACCATTCGCGGAGACCCAATATCTGGCACACGACGGCGACAAATGAAGGACAATGGTGGACAGCCCAACACGTCGGCGCCCCAACGACTCCTTCCGCCAAACCATACTTAGATCTGCCAAGTTAAAACGCCCGAGACATGCCACGTGATGAGTACACCAAGAAACCATACGCGGAGACCTAGTCTATGGCACACCGATGGCGACAGATGGAGGAAACTGGTGGACAGCTCAGCACGTCAGCGCCCCATTGGCTCCGTCCGGGGTTAAAGCCAACGCAATATATGCTTAGATCTGCCACAAGGCCGAGAGTATGGATCGCCTAGTGAGAATCGAACTCACTACTTAGATCTAGCTAGACGAGCTTGTTAACCACTACACCACGTCGAAGAGCTCACCGTTTCTTTTATAGTCGAGTAATTCGAGGGGAGACAGTTATGACTGCTTTCGACGCAATTATGCAATGAGAAACGGGAACAATGAGATTTTTCTGGACCCTTTGTCTCAGTTTAGGGTTCATGCATACAGTTTTTATATAAAAGTTTTCTCTGTTCTTTCTTCTTACAAAAAAAAAACACGAAGATTTTGACAAAAAATTCGCTTTTATACAAGTTTTTTTTTCTCTTCGTCAGACGTCATTTACTCGTAGACATTTTCAAGCTGTACTCAAAATACCATTCTTACATCTTAAATCTGTGTAGTTTCTCAAAGATTAAGAACAGCTGGTCAAAGATGCGACCGCTACTGCTGCTGCTATTATTGTATGTGATTAAGATGTTTTATTATGCTATATATTTCATAAAGTGTAGAGCACACTTCGATGTGGTGTAATGGTTTTCAAGTTTGTCTCGTTAGGGTAATCTCGACTGAATAATGCGTTCGGACCTCACCGTGTGCTTCACTCTTGCGGTTTTATGCCAAATCTAAGCTAGGCGTAGTAAATCACTATATTTCTTGACGGGCTGTTCGTGAATGCTGTTTTTACGACTTGTTACGAATCGCTGGCTGAAGACTTTAACTCAAGTCAGGTGGATTACTTGTAGAGGGCAGCTGGTTAAGAAATCAGGATCACCATTGCTGTTTTAGGTAGCCTTTGATGTTGAGTAGGTGTGAAATACTGATAAAAAGAAATAACACGTGTTGAATGAGTTGAAAGAAACAACGAAGAAAATGGACAAAAATGTGAAATAATTTTTATTCTATTGGAAACTTTTAGTATAGAGAATGTTGAAGGATAGTTTCGTATCGTGTCGGCAAAATGGCACATTTGTTCAAAGCAACCGGAAAAAGAAGTTTCACCAGCGATTGTTGCAAAACTGATTCAGGACAGATATTTTCTAAGCGTAGCTTAGATGTGGCACAAGGCCGAAAGTATGGGGTACCTAGTGAGGATCGAACTCACTTTTCAGTCGTAACTGATCTAGCGAGACAAGCTTGCTAACAATTACACCACGCCGAGGTGCCCAAACAGATTGAGGATATACAGGGTGCGATGGATAAATCGTCGCCTAAATGACGCCAAAATGAAAATAACACTGACGTCTCATTTTAGCAGATATACAGGGTGCGATGGATAAATTGTCGCCTAAAATGACACAAAAATGAAAACAACACTGACATCTCATTTTAACAGATATACAGGGTGCGATGGATAAATTGTCGCATAAATGACGCCAAAATGTAAATAACACTGACATCTCGTTTTAGCAGATATACATTATGCGATGGATAAATTGTCGCCTAAATGAGGCAAAAATGAAAACAACACTGACATCTCATTTTGACAGATATACAGGGTGCGATGGATAAATTGTCGCCTAAATGACGCTAAAATGTAAATAACACTGACATCTCATTTTAGCAGATATACAGGGTGCGATAGATAAATTGTCGTCTAAATGACGCAAAAATGAAAATAACACTGACATCTCATTTTTAACAGATATTTTTTTACCAAAATTACACAAAAATATGTTGATACACTAAAGAGTAAATTTATTCAATAAAATCGCCATTGGCTTCAACCACGGCCTTCAGACGACTTCGGAATCTCCTGCAACTCTTCTGGACAGTCTCCTTGTTTAAGTTGGTGAATGCTGCCATAGTCCTTGCCTTCAGTTTATCTTTGGTGTTAAAAGTTTTCTTGGTCTCTCACTCAAATACGCCCGACACATAATAATCAAATGGGTTGCAGTCTGGGGAGTTAGATAGCTAGATGTAAGGGGTGATGCGGTCGCAGATATTGGCTGTCATGTCTGGGTTCTCCTGCCTGTGTGGCATGGTGCAGAGTCCTGTTGCCAGACATAGGGTCTTCCAGCGGCCACCCTCTTGACCCAGGACAGCACTACTTCCTCAAAGCACTTGATGAGGTCGCCGTGTTGTGTCTGAGGCCCTCATCAACAAATTCGTGTGTTCTTTTCTTATCAGAACGACCAGAGTGAAAGAAATAAAGAAAATGAACAAAATGAAAAATAAATGTTTATTCTCTTGGGAACTTTTAGTATAGAGTACGTTCAAGAATACTGTCTTATCCTAACGACACTGCCACACTTGTTACAAACAACTGGAAGAAAAAAGTTTAGCCAGCGATTGTTGTGAAACTGATTCAGTGTATAAAAAGGCCTCAAAGCAACGAAAAATATCGTTCTGCGACCGAGATTTATTTGCCCTGGTTTCCCCACATGTGATACAAGATCGCGTTTAATGTGAAAAAATCAAGAGCGTACACTCGGGCCAGGTACAAAAATTGCACAGCCCCCGCAACCGTCGGTTGCGTTGGCATTGGTATAACTACCGACCCGTCCTCGGACAGCTGCTTTTCCGCGACCGGGTACCTCACGGTTTTTTATTTTCTCCATCTGCGTCTCTGTCCACAGAACTACAACTGAGTCGCATTCTGCCAGAGACTCAACTGAGAAATGATAATCCTCTCTCGGCATGGGCCTCGGTGAATGACGGGGATCGAAGTGTAGTTTCTGTTTCAGCACTACAGACTACAAAACGGTCCTTTTCAGGACAACGCTCTTCAGCGATCACAAAACTGTCCTTTACAGGACAACGCTCTACAGCGACTACAAAACTGTCCTTTTCAGGACAACGCTTTCTAGCGACTACCAAAACTGTCCTTTTCAGGACAAGGCTCTCCAGTGACTACCAAAACTGTCCTTTTCAGGACAACTTTGTAGCGACTGCAAAACTGTTCATTTTCAGGGCAACGCTCTCTAGCGACTACCAAAACTGTCCTTTTCAGGACAACGCTTTCTAGCGACTACCAAAACTGTCCTTTTCAGGACAAGGCTCTCCAGTGACTACCAAAACTGTCCTTTTCAGGACAACTTTGTAGCGACTACAAAACTATCCTTTTCAGGGCAACGCTCTCTAGCGACTACCAAAAGCTGTCCTTTTCAGGACAACGCTCTTCTCACCCTCCTTATGAACATGTTGAGATTATTTTTGCTTCGTGCAAACCTTATTTTTGTTGATGTATTTTCTTTAACGAAAATAAACTTGGCAAGATATATTTTTTTTACTCAAGTCTTCGTTTTGTTTGCCGTTGTCTTCTGTCATTCAATATTTGTTTGCGGGCCTATATACCTCCACCCGCAACAATAGTTCCTGAAAGAACGTGTAAATTTATCGAATGTTTTATGATAGCCACTTTAAGAATGTGAACTGTTACGTGACATCTATCATCCTATATGACAATGGATGCTGGACAATCTCCTCAAAAAGGAAGAAGAGTCTTGAAGTAACAGAAATGTGGTTCTACAGAATGATACTGAGGATTCCATGGACCGAACATGTGAGCAACGATGAAGTTTTAGATAAAACGTAAACAAAAAGGAAACTTATGCTTAACATCAGGAAGGGGCAGCTGAAATTTCTAGTGCCCCTAGTGAGGAAAGAGGGCTTGGAAAATCTGATACTATCATGATAGATTGAAGGCAAGGAGGACAGAGGAAATCTGTGAATAACATACTTGATGGGCTGGAATAAATAGATGGCTGAATAAGATTTAGGATACAGAAGACGATTACCTTCCTTTTCAGTGATGTCTTAAAGGTCTTTTCAGGGTCATGTGACAGTCCTTTGAGTAGAGCAGTCAGTTACCGCTTAGCTCATCACGGAGGTGGGAGCAATAATCAAGAGCGTTAGCAGTTTGGTGTCCTAGGAATAAGAACCTAAAATATACCACAGGGCTCTATCGTGTCCCCAGCCCTTGAAAACGTTACAAATAAGACTTTTTTTAATTATTTATCCCCTCTACCTACTACTTCAATTTTCCTGTGCAGGAGAATTTGTAATATATATATATATATATATATATATATATATATATATATATATATATATATATATATATATATATATATATATATTAGAATTGGACATAGTCCGACAATTTATTTAAAGACATTTATATATATTATGTTTAACGTTCTTTTTATAGATACAAGTATTTAAGCAAATGCTCTGTTTTATAATAAACATTCAGGCCGGTAAATGTTATTTAATACTGTTTATTATAAAAACAGAGCATTTGCTTAAATACTTGTATCTATAAAAAGAACGTTAAACATAATATATATAAATGTCTTTAAATATATATATATATATATATATATATATATATATATATATATATATATATATATATATATATATATATACGAGGGTCATTCAATGAATAAGGTGAATTTTTCGGTATAAGGACTTCTAATACAGATAGAAGCATACTTTTTTTTTTAATTTTTCAACGTAGTCTCCCAGCACTGTTACACACTTTTCCCATCTGTGCACACGCTTCCGTATTCCCTCAGCGTAAAAATCTTTGGACTGATGTCTCAGCCAGTCGCTCACAACACTTTTGACTTCGTCACTTTTAAACTTCGTGCCTCTCGTGAACGCTTTCAAGGGACCAAACAGGTGAAAGTCTGAAGGGGCAAGATCTGGGCTGTAAGGGGGGTGAGGGAGCAGTTCCCAGCCCAGCTCGTTGATGGTCTGCACCGTTTGGGCTGCTGTGTGAGGCCTTGCGTTGCCATGATGCAAGATGACACCTTCTGACTGATGACCCCTGCGTTTGTCCCAACAGATAAGCTCAAAGTCCTTGCAATGTCATCCACTGTCACCCTTCTGTCAGACTGAATGAGGTCATTGACTGATTCGATCACCTCAGGAGACCTCACTTCTGTAGGCCTCCCAGGCCTGTCTTCATCCTCAACACTGCTCCGTCCTTCTTTAAACAATTTAGCCCACTTGTAGACATTTTGGGGCTGAAACATGTGGCACCATACACAGTTGACATTCTCCTATGAATTTCAACTGGTTTGCACACTTCAGCAACCAAAAAACTTGATAACTGACCGCTGTTCAATACTGGAGCATGCTTCTTGGTCGGTCATCTTTGTTAATCGCCAAAACTCTCAAAGTTTTTTTTTAATCTGCAAAAGAAATTAAATCCATGTGAAAAAGAAGTAAAACAAAAAAAAAGTGTAAGCTTCTATCTGTATTAAAAGTCCTTATACCGAAAGATTCACCTTATTTATTGAACGACCCTCGTATATATATATATATATATATATATATATATATATATATATATATTTAAAAGTGAACATTGAAGTCATTACTTAGAGACGACAGGCTTTTTCATGTTAGACGCAATCGTCAGGTCACGAGTGTTGTTATTTTTCTCGGCTATTTATATATACAGGTCAGTGGTGCATTGTGAGTAGTCTGTTTTGGCCGTTATTTTGCCGGAAGTCGTTTATTTATTTATTTATTTGGATTCATTTATTTTGCTTGTTTTGTTTTTTTTGTTTTTTTTTAGTTTTAATTTTTATTTCTTATCTTATATATTTATTTTTATTTTAAACGGTGTTTTATTAACGTCGTAAAAATTTGTTTATATCGTTTATTCAATAGTTTTGTTTTGGTTTGGGAAGATAATTAAAGCTATTTATTTAATTTTGGGGTTGATTGATGTAGTTTATTCTAACTATTATTTTGGCGGGAACAGTTTTTAATTTTTTTTATAACTTCATTTTATTATTTGGTTTGGTTATCTTTACTTATTTTTTCTAACAGTTAATTTATAGGGAGATAAAAACCATATTTATATCTAAATTAATCCAAATAAATAAATAAATTAACAAACAGACTGTCGCCTCTAAGTTTTGACTTCAGTGTCCACTTTTATATTTACACATGCTCTATCTTTGATATTGAGCACTTTATCCCATAAATATAGCACACCTTAAGACTATATATATATATATATATATATATATATATATATATATATATATATATATAACAAAAACAAAAACACAATAAAAACAGTAAACTCATATATTCGGATTTTGCTTTGTCTTTTCCACATTTTCATCATATATATATATATATATATAAGAGTAATACATTTCAGATGCATCAAGGAAGGTCTTCAGTGATGCACTGTCTTCATTGCCGATTTCGGGTTTTACATCATATCGGCTCAAACAACAACCCCGACCTGATTCCAAAAGATTCAGGCCGCCTCCTTGATAGCGTTGTGCTACGCACATCGACATTGCAAAAAAAGATTTAAGATATGGCTAGGATTCCGACCGTTCTTATTGACATACGTCAGTCAACATCAGCCAATGAAATAATGACTTTTCCTCCTTCCCTCCTATATAGACTTGTCTTTTGCTTCATCCGGTTTTGATTGGCGCTATTTTCCCTGGAATTCATAACGAGGTAAGCTGGACTTGTTCTTGCAAAGTTCAATCCAATGCTTTACGTTTAAATTAAATACTAATTCGATAACTAAACCTTACCACTTACATTACTCCCCCCCCAAAAAAATACACTAATAATTCTTACTATTCGATAAAAATCTTTAAGTCTAACCCTATACACTTAATCAAACGAAATTAGAAAAATGCGATGCACGTTCAAGCCTCCACATATAAATGTGCTCTCACATACACTCCTACACGCACAGGCGCTCAGATAAAACATATCTCCCATTTACATTAATTTACAAAACCGTTCATTACAAAATTATCTCGCGCTATTTATTTGAAATTTCTTACTAGTTTTGTAATCTATCAATTAAAATAATACGATGGCCTAATCTAAGCAAGGACAAATAATAATTAAAAATATTTAAATAAGTAAAAAAATCTAAATAACTAAGGAAATCTAAACTACTCAAATAAGTAACATTCACATTTACTTTCTGTTAAATATTATTCGACATGAATCTAGCAAATTAATACTCGAATTACCACTAACTTTTAAACTATGAATCCTACCATCTAACTTTACATACATAAGAATTAGGGTTGAAGATGATGACAAAAAAATCTCCTTTGACCCTCCCCCAATGTGCGCTAACACTTCTCAACCCCCATCCATCCTAGATTAACTACCCTGAATTAACATTTCCTCAATATTCCCTTATAGATTGAAACCCTCCTCCATTTCCCCAAATATATCTGGGAGATTTTCCCTTTTCCTTTTCTTTCCTTCTCCTTCTTTCCCCTTCCTTCCTTCCACTTTTAGTTCTTCTATGGCTCTGATCTCTTAAGCCAAATCCACTTGGAAGCATTTAAAACTGCATTGGTAATGCCCTTCAACACTCTCGCCCTCTCTGTACCCACAATGTCTATTTTTGCTAGGGCTCTACACAGCAAAGCCCCTGCAACCAACTTCTATCGGATCATAATATATTCTCCATGACTTGCGACGACATTGTTCGACAAGTTCTTCGTATTTGGACATCTTCCTATATATATATATATATATATATATATATATATATATATATATATATATATATATATATATATATATATATATATCAACCCGATAAAAATATAAACTACCGATGACCAATATAGTGTATCAGTTTCGAATCCTGTCAAGGACGAATATTTTCTATGAAAATTTCTCGGACATTCAGGCCGGTAAATGTTATTTAATACTGTTTATTATAAACAGAGCATTTACTTAAATACGTGTATCTATAAAAACAATGTTAAAAATAAAAATGTCTTTATATATATATATGTGTGTGTGTGTGTGTGTTCCATTAAGGAATTGTATTCCTGATCAATCAAAATTCGTAAATAATTATATAGGCCACACTACAACATGTTTGACACGCAGACTCACTCTACACCTTTCTGACAATAGCTCAATTAGATCTCATTTAAATATTCATGGAGACCTACCGGACACTATTCCTAACATACTTGTCGACAACACTAATATAATAGCATCATCCACATGCAAAAAAAGGCTAAAAATAATGGAAGCCTTATTAATAAAAACAAACAAACCAACACTTAATAATATTAACTTTGAACATGGACATAATATCTTGACCGTGTATTAAACCAAAAAAATGAAAACATTTTATAAAACATACATACAACAAACTATTTCTTATTTTAACAGTTAAAATATAATCCTTGAAAATGGCTAAATGTATAGCCGAAAGCGCTCGGATAAAAAGTGGTCACTGAAGTCAACACCCAGAGGCGACAGTGTGTTCCACGCTAAACGCAATCGTCATGCCATCGACGATTGCGTTTAGCACGAAACTGACTGTCGCCTCTGGGTGTTGACTTCAATGTCCACTTTTATATTTACATACGCCCTCTCCCCCGATATTGAACAGTTTAACCAATGAATATCGCGCAGCTGAAAAGTATACTAATATATATATATATATATATATATATGAAGAAATATAGTCTTAAAGTGTGCTATATTTATGGGATAAAGTGCTCAATATCAGAGATAGAGCGTGTGTAAATATAAAAGTGAACATAGAAGTCAACACTTAGAGGCGACAGTCTGTTTCATGCTAGATGCAATCGTCAGGCCACGAGTACTGTTACTTTTCTCGGCTATTTATTTATATATATATATATATATATATATATATATATATATATATAGAGAGAGAGAGAGAGAGAGAGAGAGAGAGAGAGAGAGATCACAAAACCCGAACGTCTTGGTACAAGCAACAGAAAGCTCACATCGAAAACAGAAAGATTTACTAACAACTAAACTCAAGAACACTTATACAAGAACGGGAAAATAAACAAGCTAAGCAAAAAAGACCCCCCTACTTAAACAGCAACCAATCGTGCTGTAAGTCTAGATTCTTAAGAAAGATCAAAAACGCTTCACAGCCCCCCACCTTAAAAGAGACAAATTTCGGACAGCTACTTAAGTTTCATTCTACCACGATCCTTAGCCGATCAGATATAGATATATATTTGTGACGCATTTAAAAAAAGACCCTCAAACTGTTTTTTTTCTATCTATCTGAATTGTGATGACCCACGGTAAGTTTTATTTTGGTGGTGGGGGTCTGTGATTCACCCGTTGTCAGTGGTGACCCGGAACAGTGAACACCCGTGTACAAAGCTGCGTCTGATATGTGCGCGCATGAGCAAAACCGGTGGACAGATGGATATATACACAGGCTCTCCAGATAATAACTGAGCATTCATTCACACATCGTAGTTCGAGAATGCAAGGACCCCGTTCGAACCGGGGACGACGAGATAGCTTCCCACACACTGGCTGACAGTACCTGAAGAGAATTAGAATCAAATAAAATGTCAACAAATTCAAGTCTTCTTTTATTCAATTAGCCTGGCTTGTGCAATTATTTTATCGTGCCTCCCCTCCATTACAGCCTTTTGCCAGACTAAACCAGCCTGTGCGCTTCTGTGACTGGTTTCATATATGTCTGCAGATATCATGTTCAGAAAATTACTGTATAAAATTGTATTTCTCTCCTTGTTCCTATTTCACTTGGCTCCAATTTAATTAATAATTGACTATTTTCTTTAATGTTCTTTTGGTCATAAATATTTGCCCAAAGCATTTATTGCCCTTTTTTTTATCTGAATTTGAGTTTTTTCTGATCTTTTAGGCCTCTCTAAATCTAGTTTTCGCATTTAAAAAAATATCCAAAAGCCCTCTGATACTTCGGGACAGGACACTGGCTTTTTGAGATTTGCTTCATCAACATCTCCAATTTCCCTTTTAATCAAAAACTGAAATCCAAATTTCGCTCGAAGACAAACAATAAAGAAAACTGTGTGTGTCTATATGTGTCTCTCTCTCTCTCTCTCTCTCTCTCTCTCTCTCTCTCTCTTGTTCTGTGTGTATGTATGTATGTAAGTCTCTCTCTCCTCTGTGTGTATGTGTGTGTATGTTTGTCGGACACTTGGTTTCAATGTAGGAAACTGACGTCGATATATCGGTCGTAGAAATAAAAACTAAGATATTTACAATAAAATAACATAAATTGACTAAAAGACATTAAATAAATTAAAATGAAATGAAAAATAAGTTAGATAAAAAATGAATTTTACAAATTGAAGGAATTAATTAAAACAGCACCCACCACATTTTATCCCCGGGGGTGATGTGTACCAAGACCGCCACCACCCAGTAGTGCCTATATGTACGGATAGTGGCATAATTTGTATAGACATAATTCTAATATGTTTTGCCAACATTCTCACACTATTTGCCATATTCACAACGATTCGAGCATTGAATCTAATAAGACTCATCAGAATTATCTGATACGAGTTATCTAGCTCAGACTTAGAAAGCGAAATAAGAACAATCTATTCCTCGGAGATTGAATAAAGTGCTCGGTTCGGAATTCCAAGTTACCAAATTCGAAATACCAAGTTTCCAGGTTCGAAATACCAAGTTACCAAGACAGAGGTTCCAAATTAACAATTTTGAAATTCCAAGTTACCAAGTTCGAAATGCCAAGTTACCAAGACAGAGATTCCAAATTAATAATTTCGAAATTCCAAGGTTCCAGGTTCGAAATACCAAGTCACCAAGACAGAGGTTCCAAATTAACAATTTTGAAATTCCAAGTTACCAAGTTCGAAATACCAAGTTACCAAGACAGAGATTCCAAATTAATAATTTCGAAATTCCAAGTTACCAATTTCGAAATACCAAGTTACCAAGACAGATTCCAAATTAACAATTTCGAAATTCCCAGTTACCAAGTTCGAAATACCAAGTTACCAAGACAGAGATTCCAAATTAACAATTTCGAAATTCCAAGTTACCAAGTTCAAAATACCAAGTTACCAAGACAGAGATTCCAAATTAACAATTTCGAAATTCCAAGTTACCAAGTTCGAAATACCAAATTACCAAGACAGAGATTCTAAATTAACAATTTCGAAAATCCAAGTTACCAAGTTCGAAATACCAAGTTACCAAGACAGAGATTGCAAATTAATAATTTCGAAATTCCAGGTTAACAGGTTCGAAATTCTAATTTATCAAGTTCGACATTCCATGCTACCACGTTCGAAATTGCAAGTTAACAATTTCGAAAATCCAAAGTATCATGTTCCATATTCCAAGTTATCAAGTTAGAAATTCAAAATTACCAGGTTCGAAATTCCAATTTACCAAGTTAAAAATTTCAAAGTTAACAGGTTCGATATTCCAAATTATCAACTTCGGAATTGCAATTTATCAAGTTCAAAATTCCAAGTTAACAAGTCTGTAGTTTAAAGAAGTCTGTATTGCTACAACGTCACTTGTACAAATCAAGATACCGCTGGTTCAATTCCGCGTCCTTGCTTTCTGGACACTTCACCACGTCTATCCGTCTTTCGTTCTGCCCCTTTTCACTGCTTCAGCCCTCTTTTATCAGGCCTACACGGCGGTCGACCAACCAATCAGCGTTCTTCGCTTTTGTTCTCAGTCACCCAGGTAAATAGCCTCCTCCAGTCCGACCAATCAGCACACGACTTGCATGGACTTGGTGGAAGCATGCCAAACTGTACAAAAAACCCTCGTTACCGCACATACTGCTAGAATCGCCGGACGGGAGAGTAATGCCATTTTCACGGGGCAAACTTGCCGATGTCACGTGCCGCACGTTAAGGTAAGACCCTTATTTTCCTATGCACCAGATGCAAGCCACTCTGGCTCGCATGCTTCTACGGGGCTGTTCACCACAAAGTCAGAGATTCTAATTTCGAAATTCCAAGATCTCAGTTTCGAAATTAGTTACAAAGTTCGAAAATCGTAGTTACCAGGTTCGAATTAACACGTTATCATGTTCCAAATTTCAAATTTACAGAATTTAATTCGAAGTCACCAAGTGAGGAATTCCAAGTTACCAGTTTCGAAATTCGAAGTTAAAAATTTGGAAATTCCAAGTTATCAAGTTCAAAATTCCAAGTCAACAAGTTCGAAATTTCGAGTTACCAGGTTCGAAATACTAAGTTAAAAAGTTCGAACTTCCAAGTTACCAAGTTCGAAATTCCAAATTAACAATTTCGAAATTCGAAGTTACCAGGCTAGAATTTCCAAATTATCAAGTTCCAAATTTCAAATTACAGCGTCGAAATTCCAACTTACCAAATTAAAAATTCCAACTTAACAATTTCGAAATTCCAAGTTATCAGGTTCGAAATTTCAATTTACGAAGTTTGAAATTCTAAAATACCAGATTTGAAATAGCAAGTTAACAAGTCCGAAATTCCAAGTTACCAGGTACCCAATTCCACGATAAAAAAAATGTTCGAAATACCTAGTTACCAGGCACGAATTCCAATTTACCAAGTGCGAAGAAGGCCGTTTGCATACGTATACTCCTTATAAAGTTAGAGATTAACATTCGCCAATAATAAAATAGAAAAATGATATCGAAAAAGCCGAGTAAGTTACATGACGGATAGAAGATTCGGTCATATTGTAGAACTTAGTTTTTTCTTACCTTATGAAGTCAAACACTTTTACCTTTTTCACTATTGTTCACGCAATACAAAACCAAAGAGCCACTCAAGGTAGAGGATTATAGAATGAATTTGTGAAGAAGCTGTCTTCTGCTTGCTGATAAAGAAATGTCAATACGCGTTTCGTGTCTTATGGACTTCAACGGTCTAGAATAATTTTTCCTGTTTACTGATTCGTTTGGTTTGGTTTGGTTTATTTCGTTTTACGGCATATCAACCACAATGGGTTATTTAATGCCGACAATATTTTTAGGATAGATTCGTATGAATAGAATATGTATTCTTTGGTTTAGATTGGTTTAGTTTATTTTGTTTTACGGCATATCAACCTCAATGGGTTATTTAATGCCGACAATATTTTTTGGATAGATTCGTATGAATAGAATATGTATTCTTTGGCTTAGATTGGTTTGGTTTATTTTGTTTTACGGCATATCAACCTCAATGGGTTATTTAATGCCGACAATATTTTTTGGATAGATTCGTATGAATAGAATATGTATTCTTTGGTTTAGATTGGTTTGGTTTATTTCGTTTTACGGCATATCAACCACAATGGGTTATTTAATGCCGACAATATTTTTAGGATAGATTCGTATGAATAGAATATGTATTCTTTGGTTTAGATTGGTTTAGTTTATTTTGTTTTACGGCATATCAACCTCAATGGGTTATTTAATGCCGACAACATTTTAGGATAGATTCGTATGAATAGAATATGTATTCTTTGGTTTAGATTGGTTTGTTTTATTTTGTTTTACGGCATATCAACCTCAATGGGTTATTTAATGCTGACAAAATTTTATATTGCTGGTAATATTTGTCAAAAATCTATTTCTAGTAATAATTTTCCTTCAAACTTTTATCGCTGTTAATAATTTTTTTCAAAAAAAGTATTGCTGGAAATAGTTAACTATTTGCCCATAGCTGAGACCCTAACAGGTGCTACCACCCCGGGTCATGGTGGACCTGGGCACACCAGCAATTAAGAGGTGTGGTTCCACGCTCCTCAAAACCTCCTGATCAGAGGCCTTGCTGCTGGATGTAGTTCATTGTCTTACCCAGGACGCGGAAGTAGTTTAACGTCTTACCCAGGAGGATTCTTGTTAACTGAATCACATGTGTCAAAAAGCAGAGAGCGCGAATATAAGAACGAAAAGGTTTGTTATATTCATGCACAGGCAGAAAATACTGGCAACGAGGAAAGTGGTCAGTCAAGGGAGAAAACTCAGAATTATTTCCTTTTTGAACTTCCGTCTTAAAAAATAATCCAGCAGTTGTGAAAATAATAAATAAAATAAAATTATTTTAAAAATATTCCTAATGCAAAAATGGCATCAAGTGTTATGTTATTCGATACTTTAAGTAAATCTTTACTAAATACAAAATTCTCTTCTGGCATCAGTAATCGGAAAAGGCTCAAAATTGCATTAAATATTACAAATACATTTTTCAAAAATAAATACTCTTTGTAGATTATTCGCCAGTCAAATCTGAGAGAAGACAATGTATTTTGTTAAATTATGCAAGCAGCAAGTCTCTATAAAAATCCTTTTTTGAATTTTATTGTATTATTTTTGTAAGATTTGAGCACAAATTTTTAACATTTTCTAATTTCATATTACAATTTCCTGAAATAATATCTTCAGGGATTTTTCATTAAAAAATATTTGTTATAACCCACCTCTTTTAAAGGAATTGACGATATATCGAAATGGGAGGGAGAGATAACTAGACCCAAAAATGTGTTTCTACAAAATTTTCTTACCCAAAAATATATTCAGTAGGCAATTAATTCACTAATGAATAACTACTGAAAATTTAATTTAAATCAGATTAATTCCCAGATGTTCATTTTTTTATAACTCGGCGGTCTTTTTCTTTTTACTTTCATTTCAGAAAAACACAACCTAATATATATATATATATATATATATATATATATATATATATATATATATATATATATATATATATATTAGGTCATCCCATAAGTTCTGTCCGAATTTTAACTTTTTGTTAAAATGAACAAAATTTATAGAGTATTTTATAATGTCTAATGGAGCTGAACATTATTTTTATGTTTAGATACATTTAAACTAATCAAATTTTATTTCAGAGAACAATAAAATTAAATTTTGTTTGATTAAAATTGAATGTGGGCGTATTATACATACATATCAGTTTAAATGCATCTAAACCTAAAAATAATATTCAGCTCCATTAGACATTATAAAATACTCTTTAAATTTCGTTCATTTTAACAAAAAGTTAAAATTCGGACAGAACTAATGGGATGACCTGTATATAACTATGTAATTGAACTGAAACATTGATACGTCTTTTGATATGTATATGTATATGCTTTTATATGGAAAGATGGGCATGCATTGTTGTAATTGTGTATTGTGGATACATTTGGAGTGTTGGGTATGAATATCGATATGTATGTATATATACTTGTAGGTATATTGGTGGGATTTTGGTTTTGTTTTGTTTTTTAAATATATGTAGTTGTATGTATATATGGGTGTATATATGTATGTATATGGGTATGTGAGTACATGCATATATGTGGATGTGTATATATATATATATATATATATATGTGTGTGTGTGTTTGCGTGTGTGTGTGTATGTATATATGGGTATATGTGTGTCGTGCCACAGATATGTGATTACGGGTAATCTGTGTATGTATATATGTATAAATATATGAATTGGTGAGTTCGTATATATAATATGGGTGAATATGGGTGAAATATAATAATGTTATTTTAATATTGACATATTTTTTGCATACACGAACATGTGGGTGTATATATATATATATATATATATATATATATATATATATATTATATAAATGTGTGTGTGTGTATGTGTATATGTGGGTAGGTGTGTATATGTATGTGTGTGTGTATATGTGTATATATGTGTATGTATATATATGTTTATGTGTATATGTGTGTATATGTGTGTATATGTATAGGTGTATATGTATGTATGTGTATATGTGTGTGTATATATATATATATATATGTATATATATATATATATATGTGTGTGCGTATGTATGTGTATATATATGTGTATATGTTTGTAAGTATGTACGTGTGTATATCTACATGTGAATGTGTGTATGTATGAGTATATACATATATGTGTGTGTGTGTGTATGGGTGTGTATATATGTGTGCATGTGTACGGATGTGTGTATAGGTGTGTGTATATGTATGGGTATATAGAATTTTTTTAAAAAGGACATACAGGTCAGTTATTACTGTTTTTCCCCATTTTCTCCCTAAATTTTCTCCGTGTGAGTTTAAAATTCTTTACAATATGGAGGAATTGTTTTTTAAATTGATAATTTAATTTTGAATTTAAATGTATTACCCTTTAATAATCATTATTGATGATAAAATATTTAGATTTTTGATAATTGAATACTAAAGTCATCACCTAATATTATTTTAAGAATTTTTTTTAGGGAATTCTAAGTACACACATATATATATGTGTGTGTGGGTATACGTAAACATTTAAAAAGATATATGTAGGTATTAATACATGAAATTACCCGTGTATATCGGTACCTGTATGAGTGACTGCACATGTAAAAGAACGTATGTATATGTGAAACATGCATGGATGTGTATACAATATGTGGCAAAGCAAGATCTCTAATATTACCTTCAAATATCACTCCATATTAACTTAAAAAATAAACTTTAAGTAAGAGAACTTACCAATCTAAAAATAGTCGCAAATTAGATTCATGAATAAAATTCGAACTGATAGAGATATCACCTTAATAATCAATTACAACTAGAAGTAAACTTATATTTGAAAATAAAATTTTAGTATTTTAATGTAAATTCTATGAATATTTTTCTAATCGACTATTTCATATAAAATCCCCAAAATTTCTGTAATAAAGTTTTTTAAAAAAAAAACCTAAATCGCTAACAAACATCTAATTAAATTCCTTATAGACTGTTTAAACATTCAAATTTATATCAAACATTATAATAGTTATGAACTCTCAAAGTAAAGCAAAACAACAGCGTCTATTTCGGGCCTTTCATTCCAATGAAAATTAGTGACACTTTCTCTCATGACTTCTTTCTCTCTTTTTCTCTTTATGTCTTTTTTCTCCTTTCTCCCTTCTATATCAATATATAAATTCCGTTAAGTTAACCGATTTAATGTGTCGATGTCTGGATTTCCTCTAAAAATTTAAATTTGAAAGAATAGAAATTTTACATCTAACTCAATCATGTCTCTCTCTCCCCCCTCACTTCTTCACTTCGTTAATTTACATATGCTTAGTACTGCCCGTCAAAAATGTGTAAATTTCAACCTTTGGAAGTAAAGTCTGATGATCCGCGGTCCTTTAAAAGGGCTGTGGTGAAATAATTTATTACATGGAACCTTAAAGTGGTCTGTTTTTATTTTTATTTAAATTATTAGCTCTGATTTACATTGAGCTCTCTGGATTTTATCCTCCATGGGTCTACCCATACGGATTACCTAGTTTTTCGTAAACTATATATATATATATATATATATATATATATATATATATATATATATATATATATATATATATATATTAATTTGATGAGAAAACCTTAAAGATCAGTTGATTATATTTTATTTCCGCAGGAAGGAGTTTTTTCCTGGTTCCTCAGATCACATTTCCAAGCATTAAAATGGTTTTAAATTTACGTATTATTTTTATACATTTTTGAGGAGTAGTTTTAAGCTGATGCAAGGTGATAGAGAGAGGGGGAGGAGGAGGAGGATGACAGGTATGGTCGAAATTAGAAAAGGAAGGGAGAGATAGAAATAATTTTAAATCTATTTTTATTAAAATACTTAAAAGTAAAGGAGGGGGGAAAGGACCAGACATTGACCAATTTAATAAGTCATCTCACAGAAAACGAGACAATATATATATATATATATATATATATATATATATATATATATATATATATATATATATGTCTGTTAATAACTATCTAAGTCTGTTAATGTCTATTTGTCCATATCTTTCTATCGATTTATTTATCTATCTGTCAGTCTGTCTGTATCTATCTATCTATCTATCTATCTATCTATCTATATATATATATATATATATATATATATATATATATATATATATGTATATATATATATATACATACATACATACATACATAGATATCGCAGTCTATTCATATCTGTCTTTCTATCAATCCAAGTCTTTTCAAAGCTGTCAGTCTGTCTGTCTGTCTCTCTCTCTCTCTCTCTCTATATATATATATATATATATATATATATATATATATATATAGAGAGAGAGAGAGAGAGAGAGATGGAGTGTGAGAGATAGATAGATCGTTCTATTCATATCTATCTATCTAGCTATCTATCCAAGTCTTTTCAAAGCTATTTGTCTCTATATTTATATATGCGCATATATATATATATATATATATATATATATATATATATATATATATATATATATATATCCTTTCACTTTGTCTTCCTTTTTGTTTTATTCTTTCTTACCTTCTTTTTTCCACCCTCCTCATCTTTCCACTTTCTCATTCTCTCATTCATTTGTTTGTTTTTTATTCCCTGATGTTGATTTCAAAGCAGAAGTATCGGAGATCGAGAACTGTTACTACACTATGATCCGAAATAAAAAGAAAATCCTAACACCGGCAGATACAAAGCAGCTAAATAACAGATCTAATCTCAATTCTTCAAGCCATTCTAGGAAGCCCGAAAAATGCACCGGTTGAAAGATGATGAACTACATATGGAATAAAGAAAGAACATTAATACGAACTCAAAAAACGAGTTGTGTGTGTGTGGGGGATCAAAGAAACTCAACTGTATATCTTCATCCTTAATTTTCTCCTCTTTATTCAGTCCTTCTGGAATATTTTCCAAACCCTCTTTCCTCATCACGTGCTCTAGAAATTTCAACTTTCTCTTCCTGATGTTAAGTATAAATGTCCTTTTTATTTCCATTTTCTATTACACTTCATCGTCGCAACACATGTTCGGCCCATATTATCCTCAGCATCCTTCTGTAGAACCACATTACCATTGCTTGAAGTATCTTCTTCATCTGAGATGAGATTGGCCAGCATCCACTGTCATTAACGAGGGCTGATATTACGTAACAGTCCTGTCGGAGTTAACTCCTCCTTAACTGTCCAAATTGTTCACTAGGGGTCGCTCTTCCTACACTATAAATACTCAGCGATTTCTTGCCTCGTTCTCTTTTTCATTTCTTTGTTTTCAGCGAACACATCAACAATGTAAGCTCCCGCAGAACATTGCGTCTTCCCATGTGTGGGAGACGCCATGAACATTATGCACACATACACGTACGCACGAACATTCACCAAAATAAAAACTCTTTACGTTTACACACAAATGTTAATGTCTATGTCCATTGTAAATTTTGTTATTTAATACATATATTTGTTGATATATATATATATATATATATATATATATATATATATATATATATATATATAGCATAATGAGAAGCCACGTATACTTTCTTAATATGTATATAATATAGAAAAAACAACTGAAAAGTTGCAAATTAAAAAAAAATTGAATGTTTTTTTGTGAAAGTATTTATTTATATTTTTATATATATATATATTTGATATTTCAGATCGGCCCCGATCTTTCTTCAGAAATGGCTGTTTTCAGAAGTTTGTTTACATTAAGTAGCGTCCGTCGCAAGACGCGGACGTCACGTGATATGGAATGCAACTGTATTTGAATATTTCTAACGTAAATCTAACTGTAGTAATATTTTAGATGTTGTTTAAAAAATTTTTTAACTATATCTAACAAAAATTTGTTGTTTAACTATTGAAATATTTATAAAGATTTAAAATACCCAAGTCTTTATTTAACCCTAGTTTATATGTATTTAACTTTAAAATCCAGTATTTTTCTTTTTTTCTGCGTGTATATGTGGAACTGAAATCAGAATCTATCTATACACATTTACAGTTTTCTAAGTAGTGTCATGGTTGATTGAAATGTTCAGCTATGGGGGAATAAGGATTGTTTTGACGTATGGTTAGTTTATGATTGTTGAAGCGAAATCTAAAATTATTTCCAGATTCGCCAATATATCCACTATTGGGGCATATTGTGCAGAATAAATAGTAGATTATGTTATGGCTATCACAGGTGAGGCGAGGTGGGTGTATCTTGATATTGGTGTTGGGTACAGAAAATACACTATCGATTATTAAGTGTTTGCAAACTAAACAACGAGGTTTGTTACATTTGTAATTTCCTGATTGGTTTGTATTGTTTAGATATTTGGTAGAGGTGAGGATAGCAGATAGGTTAGGTGATTGTTTCTTTGCATTAATGGGTGGTTTAGCGAAATATATATATATATATCGTTCTTGGTTTTCTTTACAGTCCGCCATGTTCTTGTAGTGGGCCTTCTTCTAGCAGAAATAAACGCACGTGTTCCTAATTTAACAACACGTAACAGTCCACTACAGTCCGCTACAGTCCACTACTCTTGTCTTTGATTCTAACGATATCTTTTCTGTTTCTTAATACTTTGCTTAGCTTTTGGAAGGCATCTTTAGATATCCTAATTCGCCTTTGGATTTCAGTGTCTATTTCAGTGTTTTTCTATGTCTTCTATCAAGATTATGTAATCTGCATATCTTAGGTTGTTAAAATTGTGGTCGCCAATAATGAATAGGATTTCTAATTCTATCAGAATCGCCCCACTGTATAGGTTGAATAAGTCCGATGAGAAGAAACCTCCTTGTCTTATACCCCTTCCTATTTTTGTATATTTACTGAATTCATTTTTATCCATATGAAGGCGGTCTGCCCCCCCCCCCAGTGTAGGTTCTGGATTATTCTAATATCCTTCCACAATATGCCAACGTTTGTTAATACATTGCTTAGCTTTTGGAAGGCATCTTTACTACCCCAATGCACCTTTTGTTTTCTGTTGAAACACTTCCCAGATATTAGTTGTACTTGCAGCTTGCTTAATTTTGGTAGCTCCAATTTGTAATTTGAATGTTGGGCTCTTCCATTTGCTGACAACATTATCTTCCGTCTTCTTGCAATTGATGTTGAGTCCTTTCTTCCCGCTTTTCTTCAATATCTTCTGTAGAAGTTCTTGTTGTTTCTTTTCTGTGTCTGCTACCAACACTGTGTCATCAGCATATATGTTGTTAAAATTCTGGTCGCCAATAATGAATCCTCGTAGGACTTCTAATTCTCTCCGAATAGCGTCATTGAATAGATTGAATAAGTCCTATTTTTTGTATATTTCAATTCATCTTTTTTTTCTTTTTTTTTGAAAAATTCCAATTAGATTAATTAAATAAACAGAAATCGAGAAGAAAAAAAATTCACTCGAAAATGTATTTGAAAGACAGTTAATAGACGTCTTTGCTTTGGCTCTAAAAAAAACTAAATCAAGTCATAAATTGTTAGGTCTTTTTTAAGTTTAAAGACAAAAATTCTTCAGTAGAACAAATCAAAGAAATAAAAGATCTCTTTAACTCCGTTTCAGATAGACACAACCGCTGTGTTTCCCGCCTATGGAAACTTATCTGATTCAAATAATCTCGATCTGTCCTTACTCTTTTATATATATATATATATATATATATATATATATATATATATACCTTTTCCCCACTCTTTTATCGGAACAACTTTTCGAAAAGAGAATCAACGCGGCAGGTTTTTCCCCGGGTTAGACTTTCATACCTCGGCATTAATCGTTACGTCTGTCTCAGAAGGGTCGTGTCCCCCTGTTAGAATTTAATGACTTTCGATAGTTTCTGGAGGCGCTTTCCTATCTCGACCCCACCGCCAACCGGCAAACCCGTTCGTGCCGCTGTGTCAATAAAAAAGCTGCCCTATGACGTGACAGAATCAACAACAAAGTCTCGGACATCTGCGGGGGGATCAAGAACGGATTTTTTTTTTCTCGTTTAAGACGATGAACTATGAAACCAACCGTCCTCCCCCACCCACCACATTCCTCACTACCCACCCACCGCCAGCGATATTCCGCGGGAGAACAAACGGAACACGTGCTCTTTCGAAGTTATCTACGACGAATGATACAAACATTAATAATTCTCTTCCCGTTATCTCTGAAACACTTTCGTCCTGGCTAAGACGTTAAACTACATCCGCGTCCTGGGTAAGACGATAAACTACGTCCAGCAGCAAGACTTCTGACCAGGAGGTTTTGAGGAGCGTGGTGGAACCACCTCTTAATTGCTGGTGTTCCCAGGTCTACCCTGGCCCAGGGTGGTAGCACCTGTTAGGATCCCAGCTAATGGCAAATAGCTAACTATTACCAGCAATACTGTTTTGAAAAAAATTATTACAAGCAATACGATTTTGAAGGAAAAATATTACCAGAAACAGATTTTTGACAAAACAAAATATTACCAGCAATAAAAGATGTTATCGGCATTAAATAAACCATTGAGGTTGATATGCCGTAAAACAAAATAAACCAAACCAATCTAAAACCAAAGAATACATATTCTATTCATACGAATCTATCCTAAAAATGTTGTCGGCATTAAATAACCCATTGAGGTTGATATGCCGTAAAACAAAATAAACCAAACAAATCTAAACCAAAGAATACATATTCTATTCATACGAATCTATCCTCAAAATGTTGTCGGTATTAAATAACCCATTGAGGTTGATATGCCGTAAAACAAAATAAACCAAACCAATCTAAACCAAAGAATACATATTCTATTCATACGAATCTATCCTAAAAATGTTGTCGGCATTAAATAACCCATTGAGGTTGATATGCCGTAAAATAAAATAAACCAAACCAATCTAAACCAAAGAATACATATTCTATTCATACGAATGTATCCTAAAAATGTTGTCGGCATTAAATAACCCATTGAGGTTGATATGCCGTAAAATAAAATAAACCAAACCAATCTAAACCAAAGAATACATATTCTATTCATACGAATGTATCCTAAAAATGTTGTCGGCATTAAATAACCCATTGAGGTGTTGATATGCCGTAAAACAAAATAAACCAAACCTGAAACACTTGCTAGCCGTCGCTCTACGGGAGGCGCCCTAAATTTACTATGCCCGGTATAGTCTGGAACAATGAGGCAAGTAGTGGGTCACATAATGGTAGTCGAACTTAAAACACTATAAGCAGGGAGCCATGAAGGAAAAAGCGATAGGGGAGAAATCAAGTGTTCAAAGTTACGGGCTTAAACCCGATTAATGATTCTATCAACAGGCGACATGAAATCCAAACACGAGCCATTGATATTAGAGAAAGAAAAATACTCCAGAGCTGGAAAGAAAAACATTGAAGAACTCTTCCACGACGAAAGAAGACAACCCATAAAAATATGGTGGGCCCAGAAATATTAAAATCTGAAGTGAAATCAGCAGCGGCCATATTGAAGAGAAACAAAACAATACAACCAGATGAAATTATAATAGGGAAACTGCGGCCTTAGATTATCTCGTCATTAACAAGAATACAGAAATAATAAATAAAATATACGACAATGGTGATATACCGGAAGACGTAAATAGATCCATTATTACGACACTGCCTGAGAAGGCAAGTGCAGACGAATAGGCAATCACCATAATGATTCATACATACAACAAAACTTATTTACATTATTCGGACTGTAATCCTCATCTTCATTGCCATATTCACAACGTTTCGGCCGCTGTACGCTCCGGCTTTTATGTCTCTCTATATATCTGTCTATATCTCTGAGATGAGGTATTATGATTACTTGCATTATTTACATTATTCCGACGGCAATCCTCATCTTCATTGCCATATTCACAACGTTTCGGCCGTTGTACGCTCCGGCCTTTATGTCTATGTCTCTCTATATATCTGTCTATATCTCTTAGATGAGGTATTATGATTACTTGCATTATTTACATTATTCGGACTGTTATCCTCATCTTCATTGCCATATTCACAACGTTTCGGCCGTTGTACGCTCGGGCTTTTATGTCTCTCTATATATCTGTCTATATCTCTGAGATGAGGTATTATAATTACTTGCATTATTTACAATATTCGGACTGTTATCCTCATCTTCATTGCCATATTTACAATAATTCGGCCGTTGTACGCTTCGGCCTTCTTCCGGTGATTGGAATTTCGAACCGAACCTTTTATTTCGTCCACAACAATTGCAATATAAGCTCTGGTAAAAAATATGCAATAATATAACGGGAAAATTGCAATATGAGTCCCGGTAAAAACGGTTACTGAGACATGAGGTTTATAAATCCCCAAAAAGACACAGATATCCTCAAGGGCACATGGCCCAATGGACAAAGAGGTTGGTTAGATCCAGAATTGTGAGTTCAATACCAGCCTACAAAAAAACATGGAGAGTTGAATTAAAGGGGAATAACTGAACGTGGAACTGGAACAATCTACCTTGATGGACGAAATAAAGTGTTCGGATCGAAAAACTAATCACCTGAAGAAGGTCGGAGCGTACCATGGCCGAAACGCTGTGAAGATGAGGATAACAATCCGAATTATGTATATAATCATAATACCTTATTTCAGAGATATAGACAGGTATATAACAAAGCTTATACGAATTTAATGAATAGAGCGGGCAGTAGAATGAACACTAGAGCAAGAACAATGCGGGTTCGTTCAATACACTGGAACAAGGAAGGCAATATTTATGCTCAGAATGATATCAGAGAGACCAATGCAAATGAAAAAGGATATCTACCTATATTTTATAGATAAAGCGAAAGCATTTGATAAAGTACGTCACAGAGAACTATTGGAACTGCTGAGAAACTTTGACATATTTTGGAAGGATATTAGAATAATGCAGAATCTATACTGGGAGTAAACCGCCAGCATATGGATAAAAAAATGAATTCAGTAAATATACAAAGATAGAAAGGGGTATAAGACAACAGACTGCTTAAAAAATAAGGATGGGAGACTGATATTAGAAAAAGGAAAATATTTCACTGATGGAACGAAAGACGAAAGAGAACAACCTTCAATGCACAGAAATATCGATGGACTAGAAATATTAAAACCTAAAGTGAAATAAGCATTGGCCAAATTGAGCAGAAACAAAGCAACAGGACAACATGGAATTGTAATAGAGATGATGGCAGCCTTTGACGATTACAAGATTACAGATAATAATAATAATAATAATAATAATAATAATAATAATAATAATAATAATAATAATAATAGATAGAGATGTTACCTTAACAATCATTTACAATATTAAAAGATTACTATCAGTAAACTGTATTTTCTATCAATATGTTTTTAAATATACTATTTAACTCATATTAAATCCCTAAATTGTTTGTAAAAGAGTCAAATATTTAAATGGCTAGCAAGCATCAAATCAATTTCTTCGTGGATTTTTTAAACATTTAAATTACTATCAAACATTAAAATGTGTTTTTTTACATAAATTGCAAAAAATATACCACCCCTCCTCTTTCTTCATAGAACCTAATTACAGCTTTCTCTTTAATTCCCCCTTCTTTCTTTTTCTTTTTCTTTTTTCTCTCTTCTCCCCCTTCCCTTTCAATATATCACTTCCGTTATGTTAACCGATTAAATAGGTCAATGTCTGGTCCCTCCTCCCCTAATACTAAGTATGATAGATAGAAATATTAAAATAAATTCTCTCTAAACTCGATCATGTCTCTCACGTCACTCCTCACTACCCTCTCTGTTAAATTACATAAACTTAATACTACCCGTCAAAAGTGTAAATTTTCATTTCATTTTTTTTGTTTCACCTTTTGGAAGTGTAGTCTGGTGATCCAGCGTCCTTTAAAAGGGCTATGGTGAAATAAATTATTACATGGAGCCTTAAAGTGGTCTGTTTTTCTTTAAATTATTAGCTCTGAATTTACATTGAGCTCCCAGTATTTCATCCTCCTTGGGACTACCAATACGGATTACCAAGTTTTTCGTAACTTAACAATATATATATATATATATATATATATATATATATATATATATATATATATATATCCCAGTTATGGGGAAAGAGAATGACAGAATGGCAACTGGTTTAGGTGACGGACAACACTGAATTCAAACCTGAGGAGGGTCGGTTGGGGACCTTTGTGGCACAAGATACACCAGGTCTTCGCTATAGTCAAATCACAAGTGCTGGTGTCTGGCTATCGGTTCCTAGGAACTGAACCGCTTGTCCCTCATACGTCAAATACGACGGTAGAGTCCATTATTATATATTTAGATCATTTCTATCTCTCTCTCTCTCTCTCTCTCTCTATATATATATATATATATATATATATATATATATATATATATATATATATATATATATATATAAGCAAATATGTGGATGTAGATCCGACGGTATGATGAAAATGTGGAAAAGACAAAGCAAAATCCGAATATGTGAGTTTACTGTTTTTTATTTTGTTTTTTTCTGTCAACGTCAGATGTTTCGGTCTGATAGACCATCTTCAGGACATGATTAATGGAGACATATTTATATTAAATTTAAGTTAAATGAAGAGACGATATATACAGGACTGGTCAGAAACAAAAAAACTGAAATTCTAAAGTCGGAGTTCTATTTCTTGGATTCGGTTACGCTGGCGCCGCGTGGGCGGTGCTGCGAAAACGTGCTCCCAGGAAGGAGATTTTATCTTAAGTGGAAGGGGGGATCCTATTTAAAACTATAGCTTATCGGTACGTTTGTCAAGCATTATATATATATATATATATATATATATATATATATATATATATATATAGAGAGAGAGAGAGAGAGAGAGAGAGAGAGAGAGAGAGAGAAATGATCTCAATAAAGTGATATGATCAATAATATATGTGAGCGATTACGTACACATACAGGTGAATAAATAACTATTTATTTAATCAATGGTGTAGACAAAACATTGCCCGGTGTAGTTAAACTGCTATAAAGTATATATTAATAATTACACGTATAGCTATGTTTAGAGTATGACTCAGAGTTTCATGGCTTTGCCAATCATCAGGTACAAAAAGTTACGAATTGTTCTATACGGTTATTTTTTTTTAAATTTCTGTGTCTCATGGGAGCAACGCTATATTGTGTGTGGATTGAAAGATTATTATAAATATCATACAGTATTGGGATATCAATTCAAAATATACAGTGTTGTTATGTAGATATCAAAATATAAAGTTATTAATAGAAAGTTTAATAGGGATATAGACCTGCTAATGTTTATTATCTCAACGGATAAGATTATTGCAATACGAACTAAAAAAACTGATAGTTACCAAATTGAATGTTACCATGGCCCACAATAATGGGGGAGTGGTGACCACAGAGGCGCAAAATGTGCTAACTGAATTAAATGAGCGAATGTCTACTAGCAAAACATTATAGTTCATGAGTGTTCAAGGGGATTAAAGCGTCGGTCCATAAATTTGCTAACTTATTAATTGTAAGTTCTATCCCTGGGAGACACTGGACGACTAAGCAGTACGAAATCAAAAGAAGACGCGATATCTCTTACCAATGGCGGCGAAGTGAGGATAATCTATTCCCGTAAGTTGATTATTCTTTCAGAATAAATACCCGGATCGGCAAGCACCTGAAGAAGGCCGAAACGTCCCTGATCTGTCATCTCGTCTGCAGTCGCTCTCTCACAGACGCGCGGTTGCCTCGCTCTGTCTTTTTTACAAATACTTTCACGGTAATTCCTCCGATGAGCTGCTTTCGTTGGTTCCCAGGCCTCATGAATTTAAGCGTCCCACGAGGCTGGCATCCCGTTCCCACCCCTTCACTGTTGAAACTGTTAGATGTAGACGTCTCTTTTACTTCATGTCTCGCACATCTCGCCTGTGGAACTCCCTTCCTTATTCCTGTTTCCCTGACAAATACAAGCTCCAACTATTTAAGTGTAACGTCAATCGACATCTCCAGCTGCCTTGATCTATCCACTTCCCTTCTCCACATCCTTTCCCCTTTCATTCCTATCTGCTCTCGCTCCAAATCTTCTGTAACCCCCTTGCCTTGATCGATCCACTATCTTTCTCCACATCCTCTCCTTTACCACTCCTATCTGCTCTTCCTGCAAACCTTCTGTAACCCCTTGCGTACTAGTGGCCTCCAGCCTTGCTTGGGGTGATGAGCTTTAAAAAAATGTTAGATTTATAAATGTTTCCTATTTGTTCATTATCCTGTCATCTGTCAGATTTCAATCCATATTTGATCGGTATTTGATCACATAGTTTTATCTATCTATCTATCTATCTATCTATCTATCTATCTATCTATCTATCTATCTCTGTTTATATCTATCTATCTATCTATCTATCTATCTATCTCGTTCCGCTCATATCTATCTATCTATCTATCTATCTATCTATCTATCTATCTATCTCGTTCCGCTCATATCTATCTATCTATCTATCTATCTATCTATCTATCTATCTCGTTCCGCGCATATCTATCTATCTATCTATCTATCTATCTATCTATCTATCTCGTTCCGCTCATATCTATCTATCTATCTATCTATCTATCTATCTCAGTCTGTTCTTTGTCTATCTATCTATCTATCTATCTCAGTCTGTTCATATCTATCTATCTATCTATCTTCATTATGTATGTATGTATGTATATATGTATGTACCTATCTATCTATCTATTTCAGTCTGTTCATATCTATCTATCTATCTATCTATTTCAGTTCGTTATTTCTATCTATCTATCTATCTATCTATCTATGTCAGTTCGTTATATCTATCTATCTATCTATCTATCTCTATAAAGCTTTAAAAAAAAATGTGAAATTCGCCTGCTTTGTTTATCATTTTCCCAACATGTGTTAGTTAATAGTAATTTTATTATGAAAAAAAAAGACTTGCATAATAAAGTGCGACAGTGTACACAGATCCCTAAATCCCTGACTAAATTGCTTGTCATGGTTTATTTTCACTGACACACACACAAGTGCGCATTCCATTTTCTCTCGTTCCCTCTATCTTTCTCACCATCACACACAAACACACACACATGTAAGTCCCATAACTACAATAAATAAATGCACGCCTTCTGTCTTTACTTCCATTAATCTGATGATTGTACTCTATATTTTCTTTTTACTAATGTTCATCCAATTGCAGCGCCCAAGAGCCGCTCAAGGTAGAGGACTAAACAATAGGGCAAGAAGTGAAGTTTTCGGTACTGTGCAGGAAAGATAATGATTAACTCTTCACTTGAAGAGGTCAAGATTTAATTAGTGAATAACGTTTAAAAGTTCAGTCGGAAACGTTAGAAGTATAGTGTGGGGGAGTAAACTTTAAAAAGAACCGGAAATCAGTCCTAAACACGAAACAGGGGATAAACCACTACTCCTGTTCAAATGACTGTGGAGAAGTGTGAACCGGATGCTAGACGAACCTGTCCACTCCGATTGGGAGAAAAGAAAAATAAATAGTGAATAACACTTCAGACTTCGGTCAGAGACTTTAGAAGTATAGCATGAAAGTAGACTTTAAAAGGATCCGGAAACCCAATCCTAAACACGAAACCAGGGATGAACATTTACTGCTGTTCAAAAGACCGGGGAGGAGTATGAACAGGACTGTAGGCGAACCTATCAACTCCTTAGTGAACGAAAGAAGAAATAAATGCTATATTTGTTTCAATAAAATCGGAGACTATTTGAAACCAATGCATTTTAGTGCGTATATGTGGCTATTAAAATAAATAAGTTACAACGTGCAAGTTCAGGATGGGAAGCATCCAATTTCAACAAAAACCTGCTCCTGTCATCCATTCCATATCATCGTTTGGTTTTGCAAGATTCGGTTGGAGGTGAAATAAAATCAGAGTAGAAGAAAGTGCCAATGCTGTGAATTTGTTTAAAGGAGGACCTCAACTTGGCAGGAAGGGACCCATATACATGATTTCATGACCTCTCTCTGCAACACATACGGAATGAGATATGCAGAATCCAGTTATGAAACTACTGCCGCTGACACTGTTATAATATTGCGTGGCGCCTACTGTAGCATGTCTATCATGTGTTTTCATCCGCTGGTTCAACCGTTGAGATCTGTTGTCATCGTCATCCGCTTGTTCCACCGTTGGGGAATTTTTATGTAATGCAGTACAGACAGAATATATGTGTCGGAGATTTTAGCTTTGATTTTTAACGGAAATATGAGAGGATTTTAAGAGGGATTTGCTCTTTTCAAACGCTGCCGAGTCAGGACCTATTCTGTGTTGAACAGGAAGTGAACCTTCATTCGAAGATGAAAGTTTGCGGCCGAGAGACAAATTCAGTTTGTTTTTGAATTGGTTTTCCGTAAACTGTTATGCTGAAAGGGAAAATTATCTTTATCAGTGACCATGCACTTTGTTTATATATATATATATATATATATATATATATATATATATATATATATATATATATATATATATATATATATACAATTAGACCCACTGCCTCTGCATATTTGGCATATATATTTATAAATTTATGCATTTCTTGGCTTGAGTTATTCATCAGTTACAATCAGCATGTCCATAGTTTGAAAGGAGGTGACCGCCAATTGAAAAACCTGATTTGCCAGTGGATTCTGTTTTTCACAAAGAGAAAGAAAAATAAAGAAATAGTTCGGCCATTAAAGAAGACGAACTTCGTCAGAAGAAAAACACTCATTCTACGCCCGACATTTTCACGTACCTAAACACCTCTTCTCAGTTACACGACGCGATATTGGAGAATTTAAAATACCCTTCTCTTCTCTTCTTTAAATGTGTTTCTAACCTAAAATTCCTTAAACAGAGAAACTGGTACACACATACTCAATAACCCTTACATACGTATAAACGCTATATGTACGATGGTGTGTGAATTAATCAAGATATGTTTATAGATATTATAGAATTTAAAGTTGCAGGTTAGTGTATTGTACGTATGTACGTGTCCACACATAAACAATTAATGTAGAAGCAACAATAACTTACGTTTATACTACAGACCGTTCATTCTTTTTTTATATATAGAAACTGTTGTTCATGAAGACGGTTGTCTTTGAGTATAGAATCCAGAGGTTGGCAGTGAATATTTCGAAGACAGTAGGAAAGCGTAGTTCAGGTTAGCAGTGGATATCTTGTTTCAGTAGCAGAGCGTAGTTCTTCCTTCTGTCCTGGTCATCTTTGGTTCTGACAGGTTCGCAGTGGACATTCGTAGAGAGTCACCAAAATGGCCGCCTTTATATAAGACGGATTGAATATTTTACGCCTTCTGATTGGTTAACCTTTGTTGGGGGAACTATAAAGTGAGTCCAGTCATTTGGCTTTGCTCACTAGTACATAATGATACACAAAAATTGTAACAGAAACTTTAAGGAAAAATATATACATATAGTTCTCAATGTTGCTTGTGTATGTCCGTTTCCTTTTTCTAGTCGAGAAGGCAGGATATGTACAGGAAAGCATCATTATATAATGATGGAGCTTAAGTCAGCCTTGCGCTGAGTTGGAACGACCAAAGAAAGGGTGTACTTACTTTATCGATGGTGGTTTAATGCTGAGTATAATGGTGGAACTCAAGTCAGCCTTGCGCTGAGTTGGAACGACCATAAAAGGTACTTACTTCACCGGTGGTTGTTTAAGGATTGTTATAATGGTGGAGCTCAAGTTAACCTTGCGCTCAGTTGGAACGACTACAAAAAAATTTATGTTTGCTTCATCGTGCAGGTTCGGCAAAACACGTCTGAACGCTATACGTTGGGAAGTGGAAGAGACGTTCAGTCGTCAGTCGACCGGGGAAGAGAGACGTCTCACGGCGGGGACGGCTTCATCCACGTTGTGCTACGTTTTGGGGCAAGAGGCAGAAAAAGAGGAACTAAATGTTTGTCTTTTTATTGAATGTAAACCGTGCTAACTAACGGGTGCTTTATGAAGCTAAGTGGGAGGAGGTAACAAAATTGCTTTATTTCTAGCATCATGGGAAGATGTATTTCTTTTTTTTATTTTTCATTATTATTATATTATTTATTGATTTTATTTCATTTTCCCGTAATATAAACATATATTATGACCATTCCTCCTTAGTGCCTCGACTGCAGGAATTTAAGCGTGCTACCAGATTGGCAAGTAGGTCTCAGCGTTTGAATGTTTGAAATAGCAAGGTGAAATCGTCTATACTGTTCTAATAGTTTCTTTTCTCGAACTTCTCGCATGTGGAATTTCCTTCCGATTTCTTGCTTCCCTGCCGCCTTCAATTTTCAAACATTTAAATCCAACGCCAATCACCAGTTGTTGTCTTCCAGAATTCTGTTCTTTTATTATCCTTTCTCCTCATCTCATTCTCTTTCACACCCAGTAACCAAAATCCCAGTGGCTTTATCGCCTTGCCTGTAATGAAATAATTTAAAGAAAATATTAATACACCCTTACATAAAACTGACTTATATATATATATATATATAAATATATATATATATATACACACACACACATATATATATATACACACACACACACACACATATATATATATATATATATATATATATATATATATATATATATATATATATATATATGAAGAAATATAGTCTTAAGATGTGCTATATTTATGAGATAAAGTGCTCAATATCAGAGATAGACCATGTGTAAATATAAAAGTGAACATAGAAGTCAACACTTAGAAGCGACAGTCTGTTTCATGCTAGATGCAATCATCAGGCCACGAGTGCTGTTATTTCTTTCGGCTATTTATATATACGGGTCAGTGGTGCATTGTGGGTAGTCTATTTTGGCGATTATTTTACCGGGATTCGTTTATTTGTTTATTTATTTATTTGGGTTAAATTATTTTGCTTGTTTTTATTTATTTTTATTTCTTATCTTATATATTTATTTATTTTTTTATTTTGATCGGTGTTTTTGTTTATAGCTTGTATAGATTGTTTAATAGTTTTGTTTTTGTTTGGGAAGATAATTAAAGCTATTTGTTCAATTTTGGGGTTGATTGTTGTAGTGTGTTCTAACTATTATTTTGGCGGGAACAGTTATAAATTTATTTATTTGGATTGATTATCTTCTTTTTTTTTTCTAATGGCTAGTTTATCGGTATCGGTTGTTAGTTTATTTATATATTTGGATGAATTTAGATCAATTTATTTTAAGTGTTATTATTTATTTGTTATACTGTATATTTTATCTTTTTGGTTTTCGATTTTTAAGTACCGTAGTATTTTTTTCATCGTTATATAACAGTTATAGCTATTTTTTTCGTCCGATTTTTGCTTTGATTTTTACAGTCTAACTAATATTTTGGTTATAATAGTTTGCTAATTTGTTTATTATTTACTTTATTTATTGATTTTGTTTCTTATTTTTTTATTCTCTTTCGTCTGAAAACGAATTTCTACTACGTTACTTAAAAATCGAAAACGGAAAAATAAATAAATAAACAAAATGACAATGAAATTAGCAAAATAAATTAATCCAAACAAATTACCAAATCACACCTGTTAGAATAGACAAGGATTATGGCAGCAGTAACCAACTTAAACATGGGGGCTGTCCAGAAGAGTTGCAGGAAATTTTGAAGTTGTCTGGAGGCTGAGGTTGAAGCCAATGGCGATTTTACTGAATAAATTTACTCTTTAGTATTTCGAGATATTTTGTGTAATTTTGGTAAATATATCTGTTAAATCAGATTCTGTTAAATCACACCTGTTCTGACGAAGCCCAATAGATTGTACTTCCTTTATCGGTGCGGGTTTAATGATGATTATAATGGTGGAGATGAAGTCAGCCTTGCGCTTAGGTGGAACGACCAAAGAAAAGTTGTACTTACTTCATTGGTGGTGGTTTAAGGATCGTTATAATGGTGGAAATGAAGTCAGCTTTACGCAGAGATGGAACGACCAAAAAAGGTGGTACTTACTTTATCGGTGTCGGTTTAAGGATGGTTATAACGATAGAGCACAAGTCAGCCTTGCGCTGAGTTGGAACGACCAAATAAAGGTTGTACTTACTTTATCGGTGTCGGTTTATGTATGATTATAATGCTAAGCTTGCGTTTCTCGTGATGAAAGAAAAGAATGAAATTGTGCGACTTTTGTAAAAGAAAATGGCCGTTAATATTTATTCTATATCTTTTTATTTATTGAGAATTTTTTTGTTCTTATTGAAATTTATTCATATATTTTCCCAGCTTTTCTGCATTGAATTTAAAGTAAATCCTCTTCCTATTTTCAAAATAACCCGAAAGCAAAGGATCCATATGGGAATCTGTATCCAATTTTATACACATATTGTCGACTCGGATAACACAAGGACAAACCTAAAAACATATAAATCTTTAACTTTCAACCCATTCAGAAAAATTCGGTAATAATTTGCCTGATATTAATTTCAGAAAAAGACTATTAGTAACTATACTGAACTATTCTTGTCGGCTTCAATGGCGTCTTTCTTTTGTTAAAATCTTTCGCAATATTTAAAATAAGCGCCTGTCTGCAAATTCAGTTCATTTTTGTCTTCTGTTCCTTCATTAGCATCTTAGCTGTTTGCTGCCTTTATCATACTTTCATATATATATATATATATATATATATATATATATATATATATATATATATATATATATATATATATATATAATGTCATCCACAGACAGACTGTTTCGCTGTTTCACAGCTCTTCAGTGTGGCCCCTTGCTAGGTTCGAAACCCGACTGAATTGGCATCAGTCGGAGATTCCACCAGTAAGCCGTCGGCGCACGGCAGGGATGAAGGTGAATTTTTTAGCGTATTTATTTTTAGATAACCACACAGTGAGAGGCAGGACTCAATTCGCTTTACCGAAGAGTCTTGCTATATCAGCCTTAATAGTCACTGTTTACAAACCCACACTTCTTCCACAGAGAGCTCAACCGAAATTAATTTTTCAGGAGCCTATATAATGTCATCCACGGACACACTGTTTCGCTTTGTCACAGCTCTTCAGTGTGGCTACATATCCGGTTGCCTCTAGCTAGGTTCGAAACCCGATTGAATTGGCGTCATATATATATATATATATATATATATATATATATATATATATATATATATATGGATTAAATAAATGAAAAAAATTGGGTGGTTTTTTTTTTTGCGAAAGTATTTATTTCTATGTTTTTATATATATTTAATATTTCAGACCACCTCGGTCCTTCCTCAGAAATTAATTGAATTACTGTATTACTGTATTTGGCAGTTTGTTTACACTTTACAGCATTCGTCGTTAGCAAACTAGACAACGAGTTTTATTACATTTATAATTTCCTGTTTCCAATTAAACAAAAATATCAAAGACATTTTCGCTAAACCACCCATCAACGCAAAAAAACAAACACCTAACTTCTCAGCTATGCTCACCTCTACCAAATATCTAAATAATACAAACCAAACAGGAAATTATAAATGTAATAAAACTCGTTGTCTAGTTTGCAAACACCTAATAACCGATAGTGTATTTTCTGTACCCAACTCCAAAATCAAAATACATCCACCTCGCCTCACCTGTGATAGCAATAATATAATTTACTACCTATTCTGCACAATATGTCCTAATAGTGGATATATTGGCGAATCTGGAACTAATATTAGATTTCGTTTCAACAACCACAAACAAGACATACGTCAAAACAATCAAAACAATTTTTTTCAGTTATGTTATCCATATATTATATACATATCAAGAAAGTATACGTGGCTTCTCATTATGCTATTTGGACCCTACTTAGAAGGCAAAAAACTACACGATAGAAGACAACTAGAAAAAACTCTCTACAAACTGGCACAGATACACTCGGATATTATATTTCTCGGACTTTGCAAAAAAATGGACTTAATACCAAAAGGATTCAGATTTAAATACAATTTCCAACATAGTTTTATTACACTGCATAAAGAAAAAGCCCAACATGTATACAACAGAACGTCCACGCAATTAAGAAATCTTGCGCACAACACGGCTTACGCTAAGAAATCTTTTTACATGAACTTATCTAAAAAAATCAGTTATTCGCTCTACCTAACACTTTCTCCTTTTCAATACTTTCAAGTAGAAAAAACACTCAATTTCCTGTACCAAAAAAAACTGAGTGTATATTTTTGAAAAACCAAAAACTCAATAAACTAATTGCTGAGGACCCAATTTTACAACACATACCATACCTGAATAACTATTTAATACAACAGACTCCACGAAGATCTCATTATGCCCACTACACCCATACCACCTCTGCTGACAACCACATCGCCAACCTATCCAAATATACTCTCACCCAAGGAGAAACCTCTTTATTAAATAAAGGATTATCATTCTGCCCCTCACAACCACTAAAACCTCTAAACCTCTGCTATGATATGGAAAAATACATTCGTAGACTGAGACTAAAAGAATATTTCTCAGACAACAAATCTACTTCTAATACAGACAACACCACTAAACAATCATGCTCCAAACTTCCTCCTACGAAGAATAACACTCCATGGACTCCACCAATCGGACGTAATCAACACTTGGACCAATATGCCATCAAAGCCAGACAACACATGGATAACTTCTTAAAAAACAAAGGACACCAGATAAAAAAATACAACTTATCCAAAATAGAACACCACGCCATCTATACTCTTAAAAACAACCAAGACATAATTATCGTACCAGCCGACAAGGGCGGAGCTATAACCATCTTAGACACTAGCAACTATATAAAAGAAGCAGAATCACAACTTCAAAATAACAGATTCTATGTACCCTTACCTCTAGACCCAACTAGCACATTCAAAACAGAATTATCATCTCTCACTGAGAACCTGAACCACAACATAAGGAACACCATAAAATCTCTTATTCCTGAGAACCCTAGAACAGCAACATTCTACACTATCCCAAAACTACATAAACTCCTCAAAATCATTTCAGAAAAACACTCTAACATTTTTTCATCCAACCAACATCAAATTACACAACCAAATAATGAAGAGAACATCTATGAAATTTCAAAATCCCTCAAAATCATACCACCTGGTAGACCCATAATATCAGACATAGTTACCCTCACAGAACTTATATCTGGGAACATAGACAACATCCTAAAACCTTTACTGCCTGACATACCTAGTTATATTAGAGATACTACTGACTTTCTCAACAAATTACAAAACATTAACTCAGTCCACCCGGATACAATCCTAGTAACGATGGATGTTTCGTCCCTTTACACGAACATTCCACATACTGAAGGAGTATCAGCTTGCTATGAGTTCCTTAGTAAAAAATTACCCAACAACAAAATTACAGATATATGTCAATTAATAAATTTCATTCTAACACACAATAATTTTAAATTCAACAACAAACACTATTTACAGATTAGTGGCACAGCAATGGGCACGAAAATGGCACCTAGCTATGCTAATATCTTTATGCACATTCTAGAAAGGAAAATACTAGACAATTCAGAATTTAAACCATTACATTATTTTAGATATATTGATAAGATTATTTTCTTATTATGGACTCATGGATCAGAAAAACTAAAAATAATTTTCACTTTCTGCAACAACATCCACGATACAATTAAATTTACCATGGACCATTCAAACACATCCGTCCCTTTCTTAGACGTTATGATAAAATTAAACAAACATACACTTTCTACCAAAAACAAACAAACCCACAAACCAGTATAAATTCCTACACTTCAAAAGCTGTCATCCTCTTAAATTAAACAAATCTATCGTATACAGCTCATTTCTAAGAATCAAACGCATATGCTCAGACCATCTAGATTTTCTACACAACATTAATAACTTAACAGAACAATTCCTAAAATGTAAATACCCAATAAATATAATAAAAGAAGCACTAAATACAACTTTCCATACAAATCGTAACACACTTCTCAGATACAAGAAAAGTAAAAACAACAATCGGATTCCCATGGTTTTTAAAAATAATCAATATTCCCAAACACTTATTCATAAATTAAAAAATGATTACAAGAACCTCCAATTAAACAAAAATATCCAAGACATTTTCGCTAAACCACCCATCAACGCAAAAAAACAAACACCTAACTTATCAGCTATCCTCACCTCTACCAAACAACCACAAACAAGACATACGTCAAAACAATCCGTATTCCCCACATAGCTGAACACTTTAAACAATCAGGACACTCATTAGACAACTGTAAATGTATATTAATAGACTCAGATTTCAATACAACATACACAAGAAAAAAAAAGAGAAATACTGGATTTTAAAATTAGACACATATAAAGTAGGGTTTTTAAACATCTAAAATACTATCGTTAGATTTACGTTAAAAATTTCAAACATAGTTGCATTCCACATCACGTGACGTCCGCGTCTAACGACGAACGCTTTAAAGTGTAAACAAACTGCCAAATACAGTAATACAGTAATTCAATGAATTTCTGAGGAAGGACCGAGGTGGTCTGAAATATTAAATATATATAAAAACATAGAAATAAATACTTTCGCAAAAAAAAAAACCCAATTTTTTTTCAGTTATTTTATCCATATATTATATACATATCAAGAAAGTATACGTGGCTTCTCATTATGCTATATATATATATATATATATATATATATATATATATATATATATATATATATATATATATATATATATATATATTGGTAATTCCATATCAAATTCCCAAGGGTACCGTCACAGATTTTGATGAAATTTTAGTATGTTATAACCACTTATGAGAACCTAAGAATCATAAAATTTTATCTTCCTCAATATCTTCACGAGTTATAGTCTCTTGTAATTTGGTGACATTTTTTGCTGATCGCAAAATGGCACGATTTACGAACCTTGGCACTTCATAACTTTGCATTCAAAGCAGTTACCAACTTGATAGTCTAAATATAAGGAGGACAGGCTGGCATTATTATTTTATTCCCCTTTTCTATAGTTTTATAGTTATAAGGGGCTTGATGAAAATCTTCTAATTTACAGTTTTTTGCCGTGTTTTGCCATCCATAGAAACAAAGCCATCAGCAATAGAATAAAAAATAGAATTGATTATAATCGACTGAGGCTTTAACTTGTGAAAGACGTTAACAAAATTGTATTATGGAGGCACGATGGCGTAAAGGATAACTGCTCGGAGATAGGAATCGGAGGGCCGGGTTCGAATTGCAGTCGAGTGCAAAAGGCATATATATCCATCTCTTCCAGAGGTTATGGCGAGCAGGATAAACTGGGTGGCAATCAGTCGAGGAGAAGGACAACACTGAATTCAAGAACATGACGAGGGTCGTTTGGGGACCTTGTGACACACTTTGTGCACCAGCTTTTTGTATTCGGCACTTCTGAAAACTGCAGTTGGTTCAGCACAAGCCTTCAACACAATAATAAAGATGTGCGAAAAACAGCTGTTCGCTGCTAAGAACATACGTCGAAAACAACTGCAACGTTCAGGATACGCACACACACACACATATATATATATATATATATATATATATATATATATATATAAGTAATTCATCGAGTCTAGAAGAAACCTCCCTATTTACATTTGCCTTTCTTTTTTTTCTTTCTTTCTTTATTAGCATACACACACACACACATATATATATATATATATATATATATATATATATATATATATATATATATATATATATATATTGTGTACTTAGGCAGCATCCTTTCTTTTAAACACGTTGTATTAAACGCCAAAGACAACTTAGTCCTGCTGATTTTCTTTTGTATTTTCTCATATTTTCGAATGAGACTTTTTATTTCAAAATTATATTGATATATATATTTTCCAAAAGACAACCCAGTACTTTCGAACGTCATCAATGATCAAGAAAAATTGCAAAATTTTCTTTCAAATAATATTTATTTTCACAAGTACTTTCAATCTCATCTGAGACCATCTTCAGGGGTTGCATATCTATGGATGTGCTATGCGTTAACACCGTAAATTCAATTTTTTTTTTTTACCTCTATGCAACTCTGAGTAATTTACAATCGCCTGATGAGATGCATTGATACGCATTAAAACACGACTGCAATTGTGTAGCGATATTGAAATGTTTTCGATGTAATATCCTAAAATAAGTATATACATATATGCGTGTGTATATATACACGTGCACACACATATATATACAGATATATATACATATATATATATATGTACATATATACACACACACATATATATACAAACACATATATGTGTATATATGTGCATGTATGCGTATATATATATATATATAGATAGATATAGATATAGATATATATATATGCCTCCTTTTGTGTCCCCATTTACTCTATTAATTGTAACAACTGCTACAAAAAAACATCGGAAAACTAAACCAGAATTTTATCCATTTCAATGTTTCAGTCAGACGAAAGGCACAAGTCAGAGAATGGCGAAAGGTATTACTCATAAAGAGAAAATGTTTTTATAAAATTAATCCCGGAAATTAACTTTATGACATTACATTGGGGTTATATGAAAAATGAAATGTTAAATTGAAACTAAGAGTGGAAAAAAAAGGGGGTTTAAAAAAAGACTTTTAATTATATAAAGTTATGTTTAAAATTATATAAATTATATAGATAAAGTTATATATATATATATATATATATATATATATATATATATATATATATATATATATATATATATAAATGGCGAAAAACATCTTCGCTAACAAATTTATTAAAGTTACATTAACCCACGAACCTCTCGATGAATGTTATGATCCTTGTTTTTAATAACTTCAAATTGTATAAGGTCTTTTTTTATTCCGCTAGTACTTTCAGCTGTACATACAGCCATCCTCAGGCATGGAAATTATTTTGGTTTTTAGTAAATCCAGGTAGTAGCGGGACACGAAAGATTAAATGCAAATCGAAATATGTTTTTGTTAGAAATGTATTATTGTTAACGGATAAGAAATTTTGGAGCATGCATTCTTTTTGAATTTGTAGGTCTGATGAATTGGATCGTGATTACGACTCCAATGTAATACATTTTAACCATGGAATATTAGTTTTTGAGCCTTTTATATTATATTCTTACTCTGTCCTGGACATTGAGTTCTACCTGGATTCTATCCTCTTAGGAATTTATATATATATATATATATATATATATATATATATATATATATATATATATATATATATATATATAAAAGTGAACATAGAAGTCAACACTTAGAGGCGACAGTCTGTTTCATACTAGATGCAATCATCAGGCCTAACGATGGCATCTAGCATGAAACAGACTGTCACCTCTAAGTGTTGACTTCTATGTTCACTTTTATATTCACACACGCTCTATCTCTGATATTGAGCACTTTATCTCATATATATAGCACATCTTAAGACTATATTTCTTCATATATATATATATATATATATATATATATATATATACCCAAGTATAGGATTGGTGTATACGGAATAAATTCCAATAACCAATAAATACTATTCTTAAAAGAGTGCTCAATACAGAGTAGATAATATATGGCTATTTTTGTAGTGATTTTATAACATATTTATGTCATAATTTTCGAATAAATAATTATATATATATATATATATATATATATATATATATATATATACATATATATACATATATATATATATATATATATATATATATATATATATATATATATATATATATATATATAGGCGGGTACAAGAATAAAGAGCAGTCCGTCATAAAATTTGGATAAGTAATAGATAATCCGATTAAAAATGATAAAATATCAAAGCCAAAGATGTTGTCAAATAAATAAACCTTTCCTATCGTTTTGGCTCCTGAGGATGAAAGATAGCAGTATTTGGGGCTAAGTCTTGTGGTTGCGCTAAAGCCCGGAGCAAAAAGAATCCACTCATCTTGACTCAATATTAGGAAGCGGAAGATAATGTCTCCAGGGTCCCCTTCCCGAGACACACCCTTCACAAGAACTTGGGTGCAGAAAGTAGTCATAGTTCACCGCCTGTGGGTGGCACTGTTTCTGGTACAGTTGCTGTTTTACGGACCCATTTGCAGTGCTTTATGACAAGCGCAGATGACCTGCTGACCCGGCCTCGAGCACTACCCGGGGTGTACTCCCAGATATGCTAAGTGTTACGAAAGGAACGAAACAAACCTCTACGCCCCTGTCCATCCGAAAGACGACACACACAATTAATGACATTTCCCGATTTTTCACTCGTGAAGCAGAGAAGC